>CM057449.1:729965000-730590000 GCA_016271365.2 Neoceratodus forsteri | reverse complement strand
GGGTCACCTTCTGGGGTGACGGGGGAGAGAAAGGCAACCTCCATATCTTGCTAGCCATCATGCCCTACTCCTAGGGCATTTAATGTGAAATTCCTCTGTGGGAGATGCCCTTCCTCAACCCCTCTACCCTCCAAACAACCCACATGTCGGCAGCCCACTCAGGCCTTCTCTATTCCCCCCATCTCGGCTTGTTCTCCTCCTTTAAGCCTTCATGCTTTCTCACTGGTCTCTGCCATAGGGAAAGTGCAACGCAGATAGCCCCCTCCATCTCTTTACTCTCAAATCAAGTCCTGTTTGGACCATGGGGGGGAGGAGAAAAACATGTCTACTATTCAATCCCGGGGCGGAGAGGGGGGAGTGAGGTACCCACAGGGAAATCGCCAAGAAATTGCAGTCCCTTCCCCTTCAACAAACGAAGAATAAATATGGTTCCAGTCTTAGTTAGTAGTCTCCTTTCCTCCAACCCCTAACCGCATTAGTTCTGGGCCACACTAATCTCTCTTCTCTGGCCACCTCTCCACATCTCTCAGTAAATCCTGCACAGTCATTCCGTTTATGATTGGAGAGTTGGATTCCTTAAATTTTGTATCTTATCTAGTATTGTCTGTAATCTCTGTTCACCTGTTTCCATTCTGGACACTCCTCTATTTCCAGGCCCGGTCGCAATGTTCTGGTCTCTCGTCGTCATCTTTGGTATTTCTTTCACATCTAGAATTCCTCTCTGCAAAAGATCCGATCTGGCCTCCAATGCTGACTGATATGTCATGGGGCCTCCCAGGAACTGAACCACCATTTTTGCAGGGTATGGAGTATGAAATTTTAAGTTCTTTGCTCTAAGGGATGGAAATAGTGATGTGTACTCCCTTCTCATACATTGTGTAGCTGGGGCATAGTCGTTATCAAACAAGATTCGCTGTTCTCACCATTGAACTCTCTGTTTTGTCATTAAGAGCTGGTCTTTTTGGTAAAAGCTAACAAATCACATCACAAACGATCTGGGGCGAGCGTCGGGCTTAGAAGGGCAAGGGCCTAATGCTCTATGTGCCCTTTCTAAGTCCAGTTGGTATTCCAGATCCAAATCCAATGTCTGTCACAACAGCATATCTGCAAAGGCAACCAGATCATTGCCCTCCTCTCCCTCTGGCAATCCAAACACTCATATATTTTTTCATCTGCCTCTGTTCTCCATATACTCCAATCTAGCTGATGTGTGCAGTTGTTCATCTGCTAATGCATAAACTGCTTTCTCTAGGATCGATATTTTGTTTGAATTAGTCGTGGTCTGGTTTTTCATCTCAGCAGTTCTAGATTGCAGCTCTGTCACTTCTGTTTGCATGTCTCGAAGGGCCTCTCTCATCTCTGACCGAAATTCGGTTATTGCTGCCAAAATAGTTTCAGAGTTGGGAAGATCTGGATTTTGTTTCTTCTTTTCTCTATTTCTTCTACTCCTTTTTGATTCTGACTGTGGGAGAGCAGATTGGTTAGAATCGGAGCTTTGTATCTCATTTTCATTTCATCTTTATCTGGTAAATCTCTAAGCTGTTGAAAACGGTTACGGTCTATACGAGCCATATCGCCACGTTGCTTCGTCTCGGTAGCTGATTTATTTCCTTATTTGTTCTTCAATTTCTCTTCTCTATCCCCTTTTCCAATTATTGTTCATAATTACTTGAAAATCAATGCTGTAAGGGGGAAATTCTACTGTAAAAGAGAGCACAGGGTAAGAGCTGAAATCTGTTGTGTCCTCACAGCGCTATTTCCCAACCGGAAGGCCTCAGCAGCTCAGATTTCTAACACTCCACTTTCCCCTTTAGCACTCTATACTCACTGGCCACTAGGAGTCACTGTCGATTCTGCCACCCTCCTTCAATGGTCACCCATCTAGACTAATGCTCTACAAATTTGTTTAGCTTATTCTGCACCTGGTATGTTAACCTTTCCATCTCCTGAATGTCAGTGATCACCTGTTTCCACTCAGCACATGTGGGGGGTTCCAGTTTTAGCCATTTACGTGTGAAATCTTTGTTGTAAGCTGCCACACAAGTGTGCCATATGTACTTAGTATTAGCTCCCTTCACTCCCAGAGGATGGAGTCCCAGCACTATATTCTGAAACTGCAGGGGTGAGAGAATCTGAAAAAGATTCTCTAGTTTATCCATGACAGCTCTACAAAAGCCACTGAGAACCAGGCAGAAGTAAAAGACGTGAGTGGGGTGCCCTTCCCTCCCAACAACCCCTCCAACAGTTCGGTGGCACTGAGCGGTCCCACTTAGTTTGAAGTGTGGGTGTGAGAAAAAAGTGTGTTTTAATCTTCCACGTATATTCCTGCCACCTAGGGGAGGAGGTAACCTTGGCTGAGCCCTGGGACAGGTGAAATGCCGCCTCTCCTTCCCATTTCTGCTAGAGAAAACTCACCGAGTCATTTCTATGATTATTACTGAATTGGTAGATCTAGGAGATAGCTCCTTTGGGTGATCTAATGGAGAGCAAGGACTCAAATGGTATACCCGGAGGTGAGTCCAGTCTCTGTATCTGGTACTGCCTTAGTTGGGTCTGTATATAGGCTTTTATTTGTAGGTAATGAAGCAAGTCAGATACCGACCATCCAAACCTCTGTCTGCGCTCCCCAAATGTAAGGATCGTATCACCTTGCATAAGTTGGGCAGGGTAAACTGAAATGCTCCCTGTGCCTGCTGGGAGTAACATATGTCCATCTTTGGGGGCAGAAACTCTGTACTACAGGCTAACCACCTGTACCTCCAGAAGTCTGTACTAGCCAAAGAATATTTTTGAAACCTACCCCAGGCTCGTAGTGTTACTTGAACACCTGTATAAAAGTTTGTGTCATCCGGTCTATCTTGTGGTAAGTCAAAGAGGTAAGACTGAAGGGGTCTCCTCTCAGATAGGGCCTGTTCCATCTGTAGCCAGTGTGCATCAATGTGTGTGTGGCCCCAAAACAATGCCCACTTCATCTGTGTAGGTAGCCAGTACTCCTACAAGTCCAGTACCACTCGTCCTCCCTGTCGCCTCCTAGTAAAGAGCAGTGTCCTTATCCTCGGGTGCTTATTGGCCCAAATAAATTTAGAAATACTGCGTTGGACCTCCACGTGAACCACTGTAGACTCAGATAT
This sequence comes from Neoceratodus forsteri, assembly GCA_016271365.2. NCBI lineage: Eukaryota > Metazoa > Chordata > Ceratodontiformes > Ceratodontidae > Neoceratodus > Neoceratodus forsteri. The sequence continues at coordinate 730,586,869 of CM057449.1, read as the reverse complement.
GCTGGGACACATTGAAAAACAGACAGGAGTCTAGGCAATAGGTTCATTTTAACAGCGTGTATGTGGGTGTACATAGGAAGGGGAGCAGTGACCAAAATTTAATATCCTCCCCTAACTGTTTTAATAAAGGGCATAATTATCTTGATATAGGTAATTATTAGTAGAGTGAAGGGTACTTCCTAAATATTTGAGTGTGGGAAGACTCCATCTCATAGGAAATTGTTGCCTAAGCCCGTGAGAGGGAGTGAAATGAAATGTTAAGATCTCAGTTTTCCCCTGCATTAAGAGTATAGCCCGACATTGCAGAAAATTGATCAATTAACTCCATAACTCTAGGGAGAGATACTGTGGGATTCCTCAAGTATAGGAGTATGTTGTCCATGTACAATGTGATTTTGTGGACTCTGCCTCCTACTTCCACCCTCGCCATCCCAGGATCTTGTCTGATCTGTTGCGCTAAAGGCTCAATATACAATGCGAAAAGCAGGGGCAACATTGGGCATCTCTTCCCAGCAAAAAGCTGGTGGAGATCATATCACTAGTTCATACATATGCTAGAGGACCAGTATATAGCCTTCTGATGATACCCAAAAAGATATCAGAAAACCCAAACCCGGCCAGGACCTCCTGGAGAAACTCCTAATCGGCCTGATCAAATGTCTTTTCGGCGTCAAAACTCATAATCATGGTCGGCCTGGGATCTTCCTGTATATGGTCTATAATATGTAAGGTACGATGGAAATTATCTGGGGCCTGCCTTCCTGACACAAAACCTGTTTGATCTTTATCAATTATAGTAAGAATTATACTCTTCAGTCTCTTAGCTAGCATGGCTGTAACGAACTTGTAGTCCACATTCAGAACAGATATGGGGCAGTATGAGGAACACAGGGTTGGGTCCTTGTTAGGCTTGGGTCCCGCCCTTGGGACTTTTTCTTGGGGGCTTATCACTCCCAACCTCTGAACAGGTGCGAAACCTGGGGGTAATTTTTGACGAAGGGCTGACACTACGCTTGCAGGTGTCAGCAGTTGTCAAATCCTCCTTCTACCATCTGAGGAATATCTCCAGGATAAGCATCTTGTTCCATCTGGCGATCTCCCCATGTTGGTCCATGCCTTTGTGTCCTCGCAGCTGCATTATTACAATTCCCTTTATCTAGGGCTACCTGGGGTGGATATTCACCACTTGCAGCTGGTGTAGAACGCAGCAGCCTGGTTATTGACAGGAACGTCTCGGTCCTGCCATATTTCTCCAGTGCTGTGCAAACTGCACTGGCTGCCGGTACAGTGGTGGATCACCTTTAAAGTCAGACTTCTGACTTATAAAGGCCTACACGGACAGGGCCCGGACTACCTGAAAGGGCTTCTGGTCCCTTACTCCCCTCGGTGATCGCTCCGCTCGGCTGATGAGGGGTTGCTAGAGATTCCGAGGGTTTGTTTAAAATCTTCTGGGGCCCAGGAATTTATGCATGCAGCCCCTACCCTTTTGAATTCTCTACCCTGTCAGCTACGGGAGTGCGTAACCGTGGGAGGATTCAAACAGGCTCTCAAAACCTATTTGTGGAGGAAAGCATTTGGTGACTGATTTATATTTTAGTTTTAATTGTAATATTCCTTTTTTAAGTATTTATAATGACTGATTTTATTATTATTTTCTTGTAACTATTTGTTAGGCACCTTGGTTATAGAAAGGCGCCAGATAAATAAAGATTTATTATTTATTATTATTATAATGGAAACCACCGCCTGTTGCCAGGACGGGGGAGGGGGAACCCCATCCTCCACTAAAATCTCCTAATGAGGTTGTTGCAGGAGTGGAACTAGGGTATCTTTCAATTTTTTCTAAAATTCGTTTGGAAGGCCGTCTGTGCCAGGGCTTTTTCCACTTTTACTGGTCCCTATAACTGAAGTAATTTCAGCTGCAGTAATCGGGCTGCCCAGAGATTCATTTTGTGCCTCAGAGAATTGGGGTAATTTTAAATGCTGCAAAAAAGTCTGTATCTGATCCACCCCGGTCTCTTCTGTTGTGTGTATAATTTCTTACAATAATAAGTAAAGCCCTCAGAGATATCTGTTAAACGACTAATTCGTGTCCCGTTGGCCTGATGTGTGATATGGGTTATGTGGGCCCGAGCTCTCCTTGTTTGTAATCTTACTGCCAACAGTTTTAGGACCCTCAGACCTCCCTCGTAATAGCGGTGTTTCAAAAACTGTAAGTTTTGTTCCACCTTCTGATCTAGATAGTGATTGAGTTCTCATCTTAATCTAGTTAGTTCTTTCTCCTGCTATCTGGCTTACACTGTTGCTGACTCTCTAGGTGTTGGATTTGAGTTTCCAGTTGCTGTTTTGCTAATCTCTGTTTTTTTCCTAGCCACTGCTATGGCTATAAGTTTGCCCCTTAACATTGCCTTAACTATATTCCACGATATACCCTTACTGATCTCTGGAGATGCATTATCTTGGATGGCTTGTGATATCAATAAAGGGATCTGTTCTTGAACTTTGGTATCATTCAACAGTGATAGATTTACTCTCCAGAATGGGGATTTCTTTGGCAATTGCAAATCAATGTGAAGGGTCAGGGCTGCATGGTCAGAAAGGCCAATAGGGCCAATTGTACATTTAGAGGTCTGCCAGATATGTTCTCATGAGAAAAATAAATAATCTAACCAGGAATACATATGGTGTGTTGCTGAATAATAGGTAAAGCCTGAGGTAGAGCCCTCCAGGTATTTCCATACCTCTTGTAGGCCTAGTTTATCTATAAGTCCTTTAACCTGTCTAACTACTTTATGAGATTTCCTGGGGATATGAGATGTGGTATCTAGCTTGGGATCAAGGGTGATATTCCAATCACCAGCATATATCAGGATCCCCTCCGTAATCTCCAAAAGAAACATTAGAATCTTCCTATAAAATGTATATGCGGAATCTGGAGGAGCATAAATGGAGGCCAAAGTAATCATTTGGTCATTTAACCGCCCCTTCAATATTAAATATCTACCTTCCCCATCCCTAATCCGCTGAACTACCTCAAAGGGGACCACGTTAGGGACCAGGATGGCCATGCCCCTCCTCCTTCCAGATGCATATCAGAAAGAAGAGACCTCACGGTAACAAAACCCGTCCAGCTTCTGATGTTCCATCTCAGACAGGTGGATTTCTTGTAGTAAGAAAAAATCCACTTTTGTTTGTTTTAAGTATGTCATAACCTTTTTCCTTTTGAGAGAATTGGTCTGGCTGTTCACATTATAGTTTACTATCTTTGACCCCATCTTTATTGACTAAGTGATTCACATTGACAGGGGTTTAAACCTACATTCCTAACAGGGACCGAAGACAGTGTCCCTCCTCCCCAGGCTGGGTCCCAAGAGCCAATCTGTATATTGCCCCCATTAACGTCATATAACAACCAATAACAAGAATGAACAGTAACATGAAAAATTGCAGCAACTTCCAAGGAAGGGGAACATGTATATATGTTCCCTTGTTCTGGACAGGGGAAATGCAAAGAACCTCCCAAGCGGAGTTATAGTGGTGTTCTGTCCCCTTGTTACAGGGGTCTCTACAAGTGCTATGACACATCGAGGGCCCTCCACCAGGAGGACCTCTCCTGTTTAACATTGCAGCCAGTTAGAATGACTAAGAAATGCCACAGCCAGAGTCCCAGTCCAAGTCTAAAAAACCCCATTCAATGTATCCCCCCTTCCCCTGGGAATATAATATTTCCCCAAATATGTTGTGGTCCAGCTTTCCACCAGCAGAGGGGATGGTAGGAGACCACTGGGCATCCAGAACAGAGGGCACATGTGGCCCATTAGCACCGGGTGAGCAACTATCCATTTCCTTCCACCAGCTGGTGCAACATCACTCCTGACCTCAGTGGTCAGAGCCTCCCCTCCTCCACTTATGACTCATCGTCATGGGTCCCATTAGAGTTCGGAGGAATATACAAGCCCTCTGTTGTGTGACCAAGAACCTCTATAAAGGAATGTCAAAATTTGATCTGATCTGCTCCCGGTCCGCCCCTCCATCCTCCCCCTCACTTAGCCCCATTCCAGTCAGAATGAAAGTAATAAGTATGATTTGTAGGTATACCCATACCACTCTCCATGGGCTCTGTATACTGCAAAATATAATACTTTGTGTCCTGTCACCCCTTCTCCTCTGCTAGTGCATCCTTCACCCCAAATAAGGGTGAGTTAGAAGCCTCGCTGTTCCAGCCAATACCTTGTATGGTTCAAAACTTTTCACCATGTTCTGTTACTCTCTGTTCCTCCCACCCCGGTCCCCCTCCCCGTCCTGCCCCCACAACTCCCCTGGCAATAGAAACAACTGTACAAAATATCTAGTTTCCTTATTGAGAATCCTCTCAGTGTCTGAAATAATATGACTTATAATGTCTCACCATGAGATCTTCCTTTTTCCCCTCCTTTATGAGAGTGCAGGGTTCCAAGGAGAATAGAGCTGTGCCCCCTTCCTCCCAAGAGTCCCCAGTCCAGGTAGAAATGAAAAGCTTCCACCAATATTGACCCACCTGCTTTGGAATTGTACTTTCATTATGTCCATGCATACAGAATCTTCAAAAAGGATCATGGTAGGAGTCCTGAGGTGAGACTTCACGTTTATCTCCAACCATAACTGGGTCCCAAATGGCAGGGAGAGGAGCAAAAGCGGTCCAGGACTGCAGGTACAATGGGGGTAACAAATAGGTACCTTACAGTGGCTTTGTCTTGGCAGAGCATATGTCTGGGTGTGGAGGTCAAGGGAACACAATCTAAGTTTTAAAGTTTTAAAATTTTAGACCCCCCCCCCAAGAAGCCTCTTCTAATAACTTTACCCTTTCGGAGTGTGTCTCTCCCCAGGAGCTCCAAGTGAAGGTAGTAGTAAGTCCAATTTCCGGAAGTGTCTTTCTCAAGACAGTAGTGTACTCTCCTCGATGTTCGCTGTAGCTTTCATACGGGCCTGTAGCAGAGACCGGATGCCTGGCAGTGTGCGTTGCATTCCCACACTGCATTCTGCTCTGCTGGGCCCCCAGAAACTCATTGTTCATCTGAAGGAGTGTTCCATGTGTTAGGCCTAGGCCCAGTAGATTGCTCATGTTCCAATGAAACTGTGGATTTTTAGTGCAGCCTCAGCTTTAACTGGGGTGGTGTAGGCTTGAGGGCCCTCCTCCCAGAAAATTCACATCCATGCAAGATAGAGGGTTTGATACCTGATTTGCTTGCTCTTTAGTGCTCACGTGACCAGCCAATACTGCAGGCATAGGTGCCGTGTCTCTGCTGGATAGTCTTGATCCAGATATAGGCATGCACCATTGTAAGAGACCTCACCCTTTCTCCAGGCTTGCCGCAGGACCTTTTCCTTAACTTGAAAACTTGATAATGAAGGTACGGGGTCCCGCAGCTGGATCCACCAGTCTAGGCTGTAGTGCTCTGTGCGCCTGCATGATATGGACCTCCAGATTTGGGGGAGAGCCAACACATCTCTCAGCAAATCCTGCATGAAGAGGGCCATGTTCCCCGTCTCTGAGCCCTCTGGTAAACCAGCTAACCACAAATTGTCTCTTCTGGACCTGGCTTCCAGGTCCAGACATTTGTTCTGAAGAGCTTCTGTATAGTGTAACAATGTAGTTACCGCTGTGTGCAGTTCCATCTCCCCCGTTTTGAGGTGGTCTACTCTGGTCTCTACGGTCTGTATTTGTTTGTCTATGTCTGCGAAGTGATCATGGATTTTCTGGAATTCTGCCCGGTTCTCCAGTCTAGAGGCCTTAATTTCATTTAAAAGAGTCTCAGACTTATTCTGTGTTCGTTTTTCATCTTTGCGGTCTGTGTCATAGGCCATGCTGTTTGAGCCTGCTGGAGAAGAGCTGCGGCTTTGGTCTGAGGCAAGCGCTTGGAATCTGGAGCCATCTGCACTTGTTTTCTCCTTTTCTGCACTGGATTTGTTTTGTTTACCTTCTCTTCTATGTTTGGGTGGCATTTTGATCAGTTTTTAGTAAGCAAGGTATGTAGAAGAGAGGTTTTTGTTCTCGGGTCGGGTGGGAGCTCACTCCTTAAGCTGCAGCTCCACCATGATGTCACCAGAAGTCCCACTAATAGATCCTTGACACAACTGCTCTTTGTCATGAACCCACTCCTGGGGGCCTGGTTCACTGAGCTCAGAGTGCCAACTCCTAAGTGCAATCTGTGATGGGGGGAACAGGAATACCCTCCAAGTGTCCGTCTAGAGTGCTTGCCGAGTTTACGACTGAACACCCGCCACAAGGTCCCAGGGCTTCCTCTCTCTAATCTGGATAAGGATACAGTACAGTCTCAGATCTGTAGCCAGGTGAGAACTCTCCTCGGTTGCTGAACTGGAGGGAAGACCCAGGCGTTATGAGCTCTTCGGGGTTTACCCTTGTAAACCTGATTGTGTCCTCTCCCACGGGGTATGCAGCACCTAGTTCCCCCTTTACAGACTCCTCCCGAGACCTGTGTATCTCTCTTACTTAAGGCACACAGATATTCCCTTTTTGAGGATCCTAGTCTTGGCAGAGAATGGTAGCACTTTAGCAATTACAGGCTGATCTCAGAATTGAGTAAACCTTTTACTTCTACACACACAAAAATCACTCACAGGCAATTTTAAAAAGCAAAAATGCTTTTACTAAATCTAAACGTTTATCATACAAACTTTACAAACAAAAGGTTTAGAAATCTGGTTACAGAATAAGAAAATAAAGGTGGAAATATACATGCAAAAGCGCACTGTAAAATTTAACTATCTAGTTTTCTACCTTTTTCGTGGATGATCAAAGTCCAGAAATCAATGAGTTTTTGCAAATGTTTCAGTCCTTCTGTAGCATTCACTGGTTCTTAGTATGTCTCTGTGCAATCTTGCTTGATGTGTGACAGGAAGTGTGATCAACGAAAAAGTGTGCACATGCCCTGCTGTGAGGGCTTTAAATACCTTTTCGTCCAGGCAGTCTGTAATTCTTTGGTGGACTTATCTTTTTGGGCCAGCAGGGGTTTCTCTTGTTCTGTCCAAGATTTGTAAGTGAACCATATTATTGATTAGTTAGATTTCTCTTAAAGGTGAGGAGGTACAGGCAAAGTGGGCAAGTATTAAGGATGCAATACTTGAAGCAACATCCCATTATGTTAGAGAGAAAAGAAAGTGCAAAAGAAGAAGGAAACCACTTTGGTTCTCAAAAACAGTAGCAGAAAAGGTCAGAGCCAAAAGGCTGGCCTTCAGGAAATATAAGGGAACGCAGTGGGATAAAGATAGGGAGGCATACCAAACTTCCCTAAGGGAAGGAAGGAAGGCAGTAAGGCAGGCAAAGGCCCAAACCAAGGAAACACTTGCATGAACAGTAAAAGAAGATGACAAGACTTTCTATAGACACATTAGTGAAAGGAGAAAGTCCAGAGGGGGTATTGCTAAGATCAAAGGGGATAAGGGGGCATGTGAGAAGGAGGACCATGTAAAAGCATCTGTCCTAAATAGATACTTCTTCTCAGTATTTACTGATGAGAAGGTAGGGCAGGGCCCACAGCTCAGCACCATCGACACGGGGGGGGAGGTAGGTGTGCACTAGTCCCTTCGTAAAAGAAAAGGTCCTACAAGAGCTCGCTAAGCTCAGGGTGGACAAGGCAATGGGACCTGATGGAAGGAGCTAAGGGTGGAACTAGCAGAGCCATTAGTAGAACTGTTTAGTGAGTCTCTGAGCACAGGAGAGGTCCCAGAAGACTGGGGAAGGGCTCATGTGATCCTGCTCCACAAGAGTGGTAGCAGGGAGGAGGCAGGGAACTACAGACCAGTCATTCTTACCTCAGTAGTGGGCAAGATTATGGAGGCTCTCCTTAAGGAAAGGATAACGCAATACCTGGAATCCATAGGAGCACAGGATCCAAGTCAGCATGGGTTTACAAAAGGAAGGTCCTGTCAAACTAATGTCATAGATTTCTTTGCCTCGGTAACCAGAGTGGTGGACCAAGGCGGAGCAGTTGATGTCACCTACCTGGACTTCAGCAAAGCTTTCGATACTGTTCCACATAGAAGATTAATTAATAAGCTGGGTAGGCTCGGGGTGGGTAAGAGGTTGGTCAACTGGGTGGCAAACTCATTGACGGGCAGAAAACAGAGAGTGGTGGTGAACAGTATAGTCAGAAGAGATGCAAGTCACAAGTGGGGTACCTCAGGGATCAGTCCTGGGGCCAGTCCTCTTCAATATCTTCATCAGTGACATTGCAGATGGACTGGAAGGTAAGGTTTGTCTGTTTGCAGATGACTCCAAGATCTGCAACAGAATAGATGATCCAGATAGCGTGGGCAGAATGAGAAGAGATCTGGATAAACTGGCAAAATGGTCAGCAGAGTGGCAACTGGGGTTTAACGCAAAGAAGTGCAAGATCATGCACATAGGGAAGAGAAACCCTGAAGCCACCTATAGACTGGGAGGGGAGTTGCTGGCAGTCACAAAGGAAGAAAGAGACTTGAGCATCATCATCACAGATGACCTGAAATCACCCAAGCAGACCACTAAAGCAGTAGGTAAGGCTAAGGGAATGTTGGGGTGTACTAGTAGGGGTATTACAAGTCGTAAGAGGGAGGTAATAATCCCTCTTTACAAGACATTGGTCAGGCCCCATCTGGAGTACTGCATGCAGTACTGGAGGCCACACCTTCACAAGGACATTAACCAAACTGAGGCAGTCCAGAGAAGGGCAACGGAAATGGTGCAGGGACTGCATCAGAAAACATATGAGGACATATTAATGGAGCTCAATATGTATACCCTAGAGCAAAGGAGGGAGAGAGGTGATATGATTGAAGCATTCAAACACCTTAAGGGCATTAACAAGGTGAAAGAGTCTAACATGTTTCAATATAAGAAAAATAGCAGGACAAGAGGACACAGCATGAGATTAGAGGGAGGACAATTAAGGGGTAATGTGAGGAAGTTCTTTTTCACAGAAAGGGTGGTGGATGCATGGAATGGCCTACCCCAGGAAGTGGTGGATATGAATACAGTGCAGGGCTTCAAACAGGCATGGGATAGGCATAAAGAAGCAATACAGATGAGTATGAATAGATAGGCCATTGACAGACAAAGGCCGATGGCACATTCATAAGGTAGAAAAAGAAATGGGCAGACTGGATGGGCCTTGCAGTCCTTATCTGCTGTCAACTTCTATGTTTCTATGTAGTTCCAGTATCCTTTGATCTTCCCTCTTCCTTTCTGCCACCTCATAAAATGAAATTATAGCAGGACAGTTCCTGGAACCTGATGTTGAATTTGCCCAGGGGACCCAAGGCCTAGGTATATACAGGTTCAGTTATATAGAATTGCTGATAGCCACTTGTATACTATGGCAAGGTGTAAAAGGCTTGCAGAAAATACAAATGGCCAATAGATGACTGAATGAGGCCCACATACAGGCTGATATGGCTAGCTAGCCAATGACTGCCAGCGGCTAAGCAAATGAATGATACCACCATATCAATGCATGTATGTGGAGGCTTTAAATGGTTAATGGTTAAACTGAAGAAAATAAAATACATTTTAAAGCATAGCCAAGGTCTAATTTTGAAATTGTCTTATTCAGCAATGCTGTTTAGCAAAACATGTCTATATAAAAGGTTACAGCCGAGATAAGAGCACAGCTGCTAATAACCGCAGTCGGCCTTGAAGCTTAAAGTTCCTCTATTATCTTGTGATTAGGATGCAATTTGGCCACTGTCTGGTTTCATCTGTAGGCCAATTATTTTTGGAATAGTCACATTCCCTCGCATGTTTTCTGTATCATAAAGAGAGTTATTTTTGACAAATAAAAAAACCCTGATTACTTGTTTTTCCATTAAAGAATGACCGAATGTCTCTGGCAAAGTGTCAAAAGTATCTTATGACCGAGGTATCTTTTGGCCAGTGTAATTTTGAACCCGAATTTTATGACTTGTTGAATGACATATTGTCTGTGTTTAAAACTGCTGAGGTAGTTTTTGGGAAATTCCAGCCTTGCATTTTTTTTAAGCTTGCTACACATAAATATTGGACCTATGGTTATGTTCAGCGTCCCTTCCAGAAGACGCAGTCTCGGACAAGATGCAGTCTGAGACTATCCATAGATTGCCTGGGGATCCAGAGACATATGGTTACATGTGTCTCTGAAACGCTGTAGCCCTGTAATGCAAATATTACTAGCTGTCTAGATTGCATGTTAGAAACACCCCATTGGGATTGCCCCATTGGCTGTTTAGAACTAAACTGTAACAGAAACATTTAGGTAGTTGTGGGCTACCTGATGTTTAAAAATAATGTTAGCATGTATTCCCTTTTGTAAACTAGCACAATAGCATTTTTCTGGCTAATCTTATTAATAAAATACCACTAATTGGCAAATATATAGCGTGTTGGCTTTATTGAATTACTGAGAATTACCAACCAGGAACCTGTATAAACTGTATAATTGGATCCAATTAACACTGAAGCACCTTTTCTTTGAAGTGTAAGGGTTTATGATAGGGGGAGATGGTTTTCTATACTCTGACCATTTATAACTCTCTTTCTTTTGTCAGCTACCCCAAGCCTCTGACATGTAATTTTCAAGTTCCTGTCAGCAGCCTGTTCTCATTTCACAGAGGAATGTCAAATATTTTGTAAGACTTTCTCTATTTCCTGTGACCTTTTCAGTGAACTGGGCATTCTGTTGGCAACCCTTAGTTTTGGTCTGTTTGGAATTTTTAAACATAACCATGTTCCTCTGTATGCAACCCTTTTAAAGCCTAAGCAGAAAAATATACAACAAAAAAAATATCATCTGTAATATTATTTGACCTAGACCTTTGGCAACCTTCCTTCCCCCAACTTCACCTCCTCCTCAGCCATCCACCAACTACTCCCTTGTTAGTATTGCCATTCTAATACAATAATATGGTAAAATATAGCATTTAGTAGTCCAGATATTCAACTATGCGTTCATCTAGCACTTTTTACTGTGTATTCCAACTATCTGGTTTTCTCCCTATGGTGTTACCTGACTATATGCAGTTGTGTTGCTCTGTGTGAAGTTTCTGTATTTTTTCTTTACTCTTGGCTGCATTCTATGTCATGGCCTCTTGTAATCTTCAACGTACTGTTCCTCAACTGTAATTGTTTTGACTCAGTCCATTAGTTGTCGTGTACTGTAATGTAGCATATTTGAAATGCTCTGTATGTATTTTATCTTGGTTGTTTTCTTGCTGTACACCCTCATGTAGCCCCTCCCCCCCAGGATGCTTCTGGAAATGAGCTGTTTATAGCTCTTGTTGTCTTTCCTGGTGAACCTTTCAAATAAATAAATGAATAAATATTTCTGCAGTGACCAAATTGCCACATTCCTCCCACCTTAGACTGAATTTATGGAAACATGCCCCTATTGTATAATAGTTTCTATAATTCTGTTCACTGTTCTAACTGGCAATATAGGCCATCTGCGTTTGCATTGGCTGCCCTGGCCCTGTGCTTAATTGTCATGTTGTAGGTCTGTAGGGCAATACTCCATCAGAGTAGCCATCCATTTGTTTTATCCATCTGATTTAACCATGCCAGGGGGTTGTGATCAATCTGTACCTCAAAGTGTCTTCCATAGAGGTACGGCTCTAATTTCTTCAGGGCCCATACCAATGTAAGGCATTCCTTTTCAACTGTGGAATAGGCCTGCTCCCAGAGAAGCAACATTTTGCTAAGGTATACTATTGGGTGATATTTCCCTTGGTTAGAGGTCTGACTGAGGCCTGCTTCAATCCCCACATCTGAGGCATCTGTTTGTACAACAAACTTCCTATTGTAATCTGGACTGGCTAACATATGGGCACTGCACAGTGTCTCCTTTAGCCGTATAATGGCTCGTTCACAGGCTGGCTCCCAGTCTACCTTTTTGGGCTTTCTTTTCTTTAGCAGGCCATATAGGGGAGCTGCCAGGGTATTGTAATTTGGAACAAACTTTCGATAGTACCCTGTGGTCCTTAGAAAGCTCCTAATCTGCTTCTGGGTTTCAGGTGTAGGCCATGCCTCTAGTGCCTCAATCTTTGCTTTATTAGGGTGAAACTGCCTCTGCCCCACTACATGGCCTAGGTATGGCACCTCTGCCATAGCCACCTGGCACTTTTCAGCCTTGACAGTGAGCCCTACCCTCTGTATCCTGCCCAACACTTCCTTTAGGTGGGACAGGTATTCTTTCCAACTGGTGCTGAAGATGGCAATATCATCCAGATAAACCACTGCGAACTCCTCAACACCATGTAACACATGGTTGACCAACCGTTGGAAGGTGGCAGGGGCGTTCTTCATTCCAAAAGGCATTACCCAGAACATGAATAATCCTATTGGAGTGAGGAAGGCTGACCTCTCCCTAGCTCTCGCAGTTAGCTTTACCTGCCAGTACCCCTTTGTCAAGTCAGTTGTGGTAAGGTATGTCACCCCCCCAACTTGTCCAGTAATTCATCCATCCATGACATTGGGTGGGTGTCAGACTTCATGACTGCGTTGAGTCCATGATAGCCAACACAAAAGCGAGTAGAGCCATCCTGCTTGGGAACGAGGACTACAGGTGAGGCCCAGGGACTGTGGGATTTCTGGATTACCCCTAAATTCGGCATTTCCTCCACTTCCCTCCTAATGTCCTTTAGGACAGCCTCAGACACCTGGTAGGCTGTCCACCATATGGGTGCTTGCATCCCTGTGTCTACATCATGTGTCACTAAGGGGGTTCATCCAGGCTTGGCAGTAAACAAAGGGGAAAAGTCCTCTAAAACCATCCTCACTTGCTGGAACTGTTCTAGGATCAACTGGGGCGACAGTTTGATTGACTCCACAGATGACTCTCGGTTGCTTTCCTCTAGCAAGTCCAGTAGGGGGTCTTCTTCGTCCTTCCCCTCTCCAGGCCTACATACTGCAAATATCATGTCAGCCCTATTTGTGTATGGCTTCATCATGTTGACATGGAACGTCCTATGGGTATGTCTCCTGTCAGGCAGTTCTACAATATAGTTCACATCATTGACCTGTTGGGCTACCTTATCTGGTCCCGCCCACTCGGCCTATAGCTTGTCCTTCCGGATTGGAATTCTGACCATGACTTCCTGACTTGCACTGTATGAATGAGCTCTGGCTCCCCAGTCATACCAGACTTTTTGCTTCTGTTGAGCAGCTGACTGGTTGCTTTGGGCCACCCCGTAAGCTCCTTCAGCATCTCCCTAAACTTAAGGATATACTCCACTATGGGAATTGCCAGAGTGAGGTGCTTGCCTTCCCAGTCTTCTTGGATCAACTCTAGGGGCCCATGCACCTTATGTCCATATAAGAGTTCGAAGGGGGAGAACCCTGTTGACTCTTGGGACACCTCCCTGTATGCGAACAACAGGTGGGGAAGGTATTTCTCCCAGTCCCTCCCATGTTGTTCAGCAAATGCTTGGAGCATCGATTTTAGGGTACCATTAAACCTTTCCATGAGCCCATTGGCTTGTAGGTGATAAAGTGTCATGCATCCCTGCACCACCCCACATTTCTCCCACAAACACTTCATCAGGTCCGACATGAAGGTACCTCCTTAAACAGTGATAGCCTCCTATGGAAACCCGACATGGGAGAAAGTCCTTAGCAGGGCTTCTGCCACTTTGTCTGTCAGAAGTAAGAAGAGGGCAACTGCCTCTGGGTATCGGGTGGAGTAATCAACCACTGTCAGGATAAATTTCTTCCTGGAGTTTCTTGGGGTACTCAAAGGTCCGACAATATCCATTCCTACCCTCTGGAAGGGCTCTTCCATTATGGGCAAGGGAATTAGGACAGCTTTGGTTTTACTGCCTGCCTTCCCTCTTTGTTGACACCGGTGACAAAACCTGCAATATTCCTTCACCTGCTGGGTGAAGTTGAGCCAAAAGAAATTCTGAGCCAATCACTGTGTGGTGCATGCAGTTCCCAGATGTCCAGACATGGAGATGTCATGAGCGATCTTGAGCAAATGCTCATGGTAACCCTGGGGAATGACAAGTTGCCTGCCCAGTACCCCTCCCTCTGTCCTTACGTCCTGTGTATACAACAGTCCACTGTCCCAAAATACTCAATGTCTTATGTCACCTCCCTGTGTCCCATCAGATTCTGCACAAGCCCTCAGCCTCTCCAAACTAGGGTCAGTTCTCTGAGCAGCTTCAAAATCTTCACATTTTCCAAAGATATGGGACATGTCCCCTTCAGTTCCTAAACTGGGGTCCATAGCTCTAGCATCAGGGCATTCAGTGTCACTGCCATCCTTAACCTTCTGAGCATTTGTTACCCCTCCCTCCTTGGAGTAACCTTCTGTAGCTGTCTTGTGAATGGCTACCTGGGGAAGTCCTACCTCCTTTTCACTGCTCTCCATTTCAGGAGACACAGGCTGGGGAACCAGTCTCCATTTTTTTCCACAGGGGCTTCTATGGGGCTCAGGGAACTACAAGTGGCTTTTGCCATCTGACTGAGGGTAACCACACACACCATCCCCTTCTGGAGATTGTTTCCTATAATCACATCCAGGGTGAGGTTGTCTGCCACTGCCACTTTTTGCAGCGTCTCTCCTGTCTCACCCCAGTTCAAGAGATCACTAGCAAGTGGCACGTGGCAGAGTTTTCTCCTCCCCACTGAATTCCCTTCACTGTAGTTGGAAGCCATCTTCTTCCCTAACTACTACTACTACACTAGCTTACATGAAAAAAAACAGGTAGAGAACTTTATACTGTGACCAAATTATTTTTTTCCAAATCTCTGCCCTGATTGTGTGTGGATTGTTTTTAGTTTATCAGTCTGATACACTGGCCTCGAATCCAACTATTATGTCTGTGCCACCAATATCTCTCGAACCTCACTATTACCAGATCTCTCGGATCCCACCACTGTGCACCAGATCTGTCATGAACCCACTCCTAAGGGTCAGGTCCACTGAGCTCACAGTGCCCACCCCTAAGTGCAATCTGTGACAGGGAGAGGGAAACAGGATACCCTCTTCATGTTCTTCTATAGTGCTTGCTGAGTTCACAACTGAACACTCACCACGAAGTCCCAGGGTCCCCTCTTAACTCTGAATCAGGGTATAATACTAGTCTCGAGTCCTGTAGCCAAATATGAACCCTTCTTGGTTGTTACACAAAGGGGGAAAATCCAGTCTTTACAACCTCTTTAGGGTAGTGTTGTAACCCTGATTCTGCCTTCTCCCACAAGGTGTGCAATAACCTGGTTCAAATCCCCACAGACCCTTTCTTGAGACTTTGGTATTCCCCCAATCTTTATCCAGATTTTCCCTTTTCAGACCTTTGTTCGATTTGGTAGCTCAGGATGGCACCCCTTAGCCACAGATTATTACTGAAACATCCCACAATTGCACACACAATATAGAAATCTTGCTTAGGTAGGTTTCTTAAAAACAAATGTTTTTACTAAATAATTATCATACATTTACAACTAAAAGGTTTTATCAATTTGGTCACAGAATAACACAAATAAAAGTGGAAAATGTACATGAAAAACACACTATAACTGTTGTCTAAAGTTCTACCTTAATGTTCATTGTGAATTGAAAGTTCAGTAGAATAAATACAATCTGAAGAATTCTTTCCTTCTCTTGCAGCCACTGGCCTTTATTGTCTGCTGGCAGTTGGTCTTGTCAGGATAGTATCTAGGAAAATGAAAGAGTTTGCTCTATGTCAGAACTGCTTAAATAGTCTGGGTCCAGCCTGAAAAAAACACTCTGTCTGATCCCAAGGGTTGCCTTCTCTTTTAGGCCAGTGGAGGTCACTCTTGCACTTTCCCCACAACCCAATTTTCTGGCTGCCTTTGATGTCCTACTGCCAACTGGTAAGATAATTTACACCAGCTTGTCAAGAAGGGCTATTTTCCAAAACCTGATTTCCCCAGCATCCTGCCTTTCAAGTGCAAAGGTTTATGACAGGTGATGGTTTTCTGGCACATGCTTGTTGAGCAGCCCTTGAAGTAAATTTATTACAAGCAAATGGATTTTGGCATATCCTTGTTGAGCAGCCCTTGAAGTAAGCTGGCTTCCTGCTCAGCAAGCTTCCCCTTCAGGTCAGAGGAAGGTCAAACATTTTAAAAATCCAGTCTCTCCCTCTATGTGACCCTTTCATCCATTTTCCTTGTGGCATTTTAAACATACACACAATATAACAGAATATAACTCCATATACAGTATCTGTACATCTGACTGGCAGTGACATAGCTCACAAAACTAATTACATATAATAGTCCACGTCAGGGACCAAATCATGACATCATCATAGGAATCGTAGGTCCAGCAGATCTACATATTCCTCCCTTGTTTCCTGAATAAGGAGACCACACTAAATAGGGTAAGTGTGCAGTGGCATGGTGCCCAGCTACAGAGTCTTGTGCACGTGCTTGATATGCTGCCATTATATCTAACATCATTATAGTATGAAATTTAGAAACATTAGAACTGGAACAATGACCAAACTCGGCCATATTCCAGTGGGTAAGGTTTAAAATACCAGGTACATGCCTAAATTGTACAATGTTGGAAAATGGGCTTTTTATTTCCTGGGCTCTGATTGGCTGATACCCCTGCCCAGGGGGTACATTAACTTTCAATAGATGCCCAGGAAATAAAAAGTACCAGCCCAAGTGCCCCTTAACCCATTGTAGTACAGTATCCTAGTGCCCACCTCACCTCCTAATTGGGTAAAACACCTCCTTTCCAATTCAAATCGCCGCCATTTTTTTTACCCTCACTTAGCGAGAGCCCCCATTCATTCCTCAACACAGACAGTCTAACTGACTCTCTACTCAGTACCCAAAAAAAGAAACAGAAATAAAAATGTGTTCTGCTCTTCCACTCGCTGACGGAGTGACAGAGCGAGCGTGCCAGTTCCTTACTATAATCCTTCCCAACTGTACTATGCTCACGATCTCCCAGCATGTTAAAAAAACAAAAGAAAAACCTTTGCAGCAACTGATTATTACACCCTTTCCATAGATATACAGAACAACAGTACCTGTTTTATCTACTAGCAGGGATGTTGTTGTTTGCACCTCCGATTTCAGCATAACCGCTCCACCGAACAGCGCTGACAGGGCTGTTGTTGTTGTTTCCTCCTCGGTTACAGCATAATCGCTCCACCAGAATGGGTCCTCTTCATACTCCCAGACCTCAGGGCAGGCAGCGAGGACTGAGAAGCAGTAGTAAAACAACAAATTAAACATTGAGAACTGACTCCTGGTCCTCAGAGTAGGCAGCGAGGACCAGGAAACTGCTTAAAAGTAAAAGTCCGTAGACGATCGAAACGCACTTCCTGCTTTGTTCAGGGTCAAACAAGGTTTCAGGGTCAAACAAGGTCACGCTCCTAACAGCTTCAAATTTCAAGGCTAAAAAAAGAGAACTATTTACAAAATGGCTCAAAACGTTTGAATTATTACTTTTATTACTGACTCCCTGGGTTGGAAAACTTGTTCAAAAGGAGTTGCTAGGGGAAAGAGCAAAACTACAACAGAATGGCTCTATGAAAGGGCAGAACAGGATATGAAATGCCACAGAAAGGAGGGACTACTTTACAACCAAAAAATGACCTCACTTCATTCTTTTTAATTTGTCGTTGTTTTAATTTTTTAAATCCCATAAAACTGCCACAGGTAGCCCATTTTCAAATGTAATAATACCCTGCAGGTTGGGTGGTATAGGAAATACGGACTTTCAGGGGCTATAGGCCTCTGCTCATGCAAGGCCGGGTTCTCATTACGCTCTGGGCAGTCCAGTATTTCCCAATATCGTCCACCCTGTCGGGTATTATTTCTTACTTAATTAGAGCCCCAGGGACAGAAGTAGCAGTCAGGCCGCTGAGTGGACTTGGTTCCAGTTTTGGGCATTGTAGAGGATCATCTGTTGAAACCTGTGTAGTAACTGAAAGAAAAAGAGTGTCTGATGCAGTAGTGTGAGTGGAACAAAATTTGCGTTTGGTGTGTTGTGGAAATGTGTACAGAAGTCAGGGTTCATTGTAGATGTGAGGTTGTAAAGTCCAGAGTTCTGTTGGGTAACTTGGTATATGCGTTAAGTTCCATTAGGGGAAATATGAGTATTAGGCCAGTCTTGAAAAGTTCCTTTGGCAAAGCAGGCTACAGGGATTTGTTTTCCAGTAGAGTCAATAACTTTCTATTCAATCTGTAAATTTGATTGGTCTGGTGATGCCACCATGGCATCAAGATGGGTGTCCTTTCCATCTTGGACAGTGATGTAGGTGGATGGAAGGGTAATAGCTACTCCTGGAAGTGGGGAAAGGGGGTTGAGAAGGTAAAGTTAACTAATCTGGATCCCAGGGTTCCAAGACCTGGAGGACAGAATGAAAGTTCCTCTGGTACTCATCTTGGACTGGAAGGTCTGGCTCTGGCATGACTGCCCTCGTGCCAGACAGGAGAAGTAGGCATATCAGTATCATCTTTCAAAGGAGTTCTTTTTATTTCTGAAATGACAAAAAGAACAAAAAGGTAAACATACAGATCTCCTTCCCCTAGCCAGGGGAAGGAGCATTAAAGGAGAACTAATCACCTTTCTACAATTTTTAGCTGATTTGCATGGAACCCTTTTTCAATGGGCCTTTTCTCAGGGTCTTGTACCCAAACCTGATAGACAGCAGGGCTCAATTTGTTGATGATCTTAAAGGGGCCTGCCCATTTGATTGCAAAAGGGTGGGCTGGGGTGGAAAATTTCAATACCATTACCTGATCACCTATTTGCCAATCAACTTTTTTCACATTTTTATCAAAGTACATTTTGGATTGCTGTTGGGCATGGCCCAGGTTTTTTGCAGCAAAAAGGTGGCTCTGTAGAAGGCTGTCTTTCAGTTTTGCAACATAAGTGTTCGCCGACACTCTGTCTGCAGTGCGGATGTTCAGATCAATCCACAGATGTTCTGGTAGTCTCATTTGTCTGCTGGACATCACCTCAATGGGTGTATACTGGGTAGATGCAGATGGGGTAGCTCTAATTGCCATAAAGAGTAAGGGCAACAGAGTATCCCAAGTTTTAGGGTTCTCTTCTACAAACGTACACAACATTACTTTTATTTACCTATTTGCTCTTTCTACCTGTCCTGATGACTGAAGGTGGTATGCTATGTGAAACTTTTGGCTAACTCCTAACAATACCAAACATTCCTGCATTAAATTTCCTGTGAAAGTGGTCCCTTGGTTGGAGACTACTTTGAGAGGTAGGCCCCATCTAGTGAATACTTGCTCCACCAGAATTTTGGTTGTGGCCTTTGTTGTGGCTGCCTTGCATGGGTAGGCCTCCACCCATTTAGAGAAGCGGTCAGTGATTACAAGTACATACTTGTTGATGTTGTTTGTTCTAGGCAAGGGTCCGATGAAATCAATTTGAATTGCATTCCAAGGACCTGTTTGCCTCTGAGGAAGCAGTTTGGCATTTTTCTTGCCAGGTATTGAGTTGTTTTGAGCACAGGTAATGCAGTTGTCCAAGTAGTGCTGAATGTCTTTTGCCATACCAGGCCACCACCCTACAGTTTTCATTCTTTGTAAGGTCTTATCCACCCCTTGGTGTCCACCTGTTAGGGTGTCATGGATCTGATGGATGAATTCTGACTGAAATGCTGTAGGAATTACCCAAAGTTTTTTATTCTCTTCATGAAAGAGGACCAGTTTCTGATCCTGTGAGAAATGAAGCATGTCAGAGTGCCTCTTGAATGGGTTGTTTATGGGCATTTCCTTTTCTGTGTGTTTTGAGAGGTATTCATATACCTCCTTTATCTCTGGATATGCCATTTCTACAGAATAAAGATCCAGTGGGGATCTCTGTGGTCCTCTTCTGAGCTGCCACTGGGTGTGACACAGTGGCAGGTGGAGGAGGCATAGTCCACACCTTCCCCCCTCGAGCACCATCTTTCGCCAAAGTAGCTGCTCTATCATTTTGTTCATGCAAGGGTTCAGTTTTTGGAGTGGACCTTCACTTTGTGTAAGTACAGCTTGAATGTCAGTTGGTCAGCAAGGCTGAACATATAAATGAAGAGTTCCCTGTATTTCACAGGGGTGCCTTTTGAGGAGGCAAACCTTTGGGTCTTCTAAAAAGGAAGGAACTCTGTGAGGGACTTGCACACAAATGCAGAGTCAGAGAAAATGATGGTATTCTCACCCCTTTGGTTTTGGATTACCTCCAGGGCACAGGCAACTGCTGCTAGTTTGACATACTGTGCAGACAGGATGGTGCACTTCCTTGACATCTCAAAGGTGTCCCCTGCTGGAGAAATGACCAGGACCCCAAATCCTGTGACTTGTTCTCCCCCATTGTATGAGCCAGATCCTTCTGTGAAGATACAGCATAAAGCAGTGTCTGTTATGTTGCTTTCTTTAGCAGTGTAAAAAGGGCCTAGGTCTTGCAGGTTGGGTGGCTCTAGGCCACACTCATGTGGCTCTCCTTGATAAAGGAGACCATGTGTCAAAATGGAGGGCAGTTTGGTGGGAAGTACAGTGATGTCTCTATCCTTTAGCAGGAGAGACCAAATGGGTGAGTCTGGTGTTGGACACATCGCCATCCTTGCCATCCTTGGTCCTGTCTGTTAACGGGAAGTTGGTAGGGGTGTGGTTGGTGTGCAGTATGATGGGGTAAAACCCCATGATGTAGGCAAAGTGTTTAATAGCCCAGGACATTGCTAACAGATTCCTCTCACAAAGAAAGTACTTTTGCTCCACAAGGGGGAGTGTCTGTGATGCATAGGCAATAGGCCTGAGGATGCCATTTGCCTTTTGTGCAAGGACTGCTGACATACCTAACTCAGAGAAAACAGTTTCCAAATGCAAATGGGCTGGCAGTATAGCCTAGAGGTTAGAGGAACGAGGTGTGAATGAGCTTGGTACATCCAGCAGACCAGACCTGAGTTTGATTCTCATGACCTCCACTTGCATACTGTGTGACTCTGAGCAAGTCATTTAACCACCCAGTGCTCCCAGGTCGCCCCTGAAAACAGGCACTTTTGCCTAGTGGGCCTTACCCGGTTACCAAAAACTAAAAAAAACAAAATGGAATGGGAGTTCCGGGTTAGGGTTGACCAATGCTGGAGCAGAGGCCAAAGCTTTTTTCAAGGAAGTGACAGCAGTTGTGTGTTCAGGTCCCCATTGCCAGGGGACATCCTTCTTCAGGAGCTCAAATAGTGGCACAGCCTTTTGTGCAAAATTGAAAATGAAGTCCCTGGAATAATTAACCATTCCCAGGAAATGTTTCAGAGTTGCTACACTGGTAGGCAGTGGCAAGTCTTGGATGCCTTGAACCTTGTCCAAGGCAGGGCTTCTGCCCTCTGTAGTGATGCACAGGCCCAGAATGTAAACTTCTTTGAGGCACATTTGTACCTTTGCAGGATTGCATTTCAGGTCTGCCCTCTGTAGGAGTGCCAGGAGCTCATCTAGGAGATCTAGGTGTTTCTCTAGGTCTTTTTTGGCCAAGAGTATTTTATTTATTTATTTATTAGAATTTTGGTAACCGGGCAAGTCCACTGAGACCATGCAGTCTCTTTTTCAGTAATGACCCAGGTGACAATGGTGAACACAGTACAATAGATAAATACAATAATAATATACAGAATAGGTTATCCACATTTTGAAGTAGGCATTTTGGCGTGGAAAAGTCACATATTGCATCTCTCATGTGAATGTGGAACAGAGAGGGACTGTTGTGGAATCCTTGTGGGAAGCAGTTCCATGTGTATTGACATCCTTCAAATGTGAAGGCAAACTTGTACTGGCTCTCTGGGGCTTGTGGGGGTGATGAGAAACCATTGGAAATGTCCAAGGTGCTGAACCACTTGTATTCAGGCTTTAGGAGTTTTAGCACATTCGGGGCAGATGCCACTGTGGGTGCACAACCAGGGGTGACTTGATTAAGTCTTCTGTAGTCAATGGTAAGCCTTCAACTATTATTGGGCTTTTTCACTGGCCAGATGGGAGAGTTGACTGTAGATACACAATGCCTAATGACCCCTTGTTTTGTAAGGGAGTCAGTTGTGGCCCTCAATAAGGGTATTGCTTCTGTTGGAAAAGGATATTGTCTTTGGCATGGTGGCTCCTTACCAATGACCTATATGAGGGTGTCCATTTCCCATAGTCATGCTTGTTCTTGGCAAAAGCTTTTTGATGCTTCACCAAAATGGTCCTCAAAGGAAAAAGCTTGTGGTGTTGGAGCATGAGGATGACGTCGTATTCCATGTTGTTGGGCTTTAAGGCTGCTACCATGTGCGAGTCGGAAATCAAAAGCATATGGCGTTTACCTGGCATTTGCAATAATAGCCTGTTGGCTAAATCTACTATGCAGCCATAGCATCCAAGAAAATCAGTTCCCAAGATGCTTTGGTGATGATGTAACACCATAAGGTCAAAACGATGTTCAACTTTTAAAATACCAATGGTGATTGGTATTGATTTGGACCTGTACATTGTAACTATGGTCTCTTCAAAGGTGCAGGCAGAGGTTGCGCTTCCTGTTGCCCAGCTGGATAGCTGTGGGTCTTCTTGATATAGTACTGAAACAGTGGCACCTGTATCTAGAAGCAGTTCAAGCTGGTGGCCCCCAACCAGTGCTTCTTTGCATGGATGGTTGAATCATCATTCACCAGGGTGGTGATGATGCAGACCGGGGACTTACACCATCAGTCCAATCCTTTTTGTTTGGATTGGGGGGTGAGATCAACTGCCCAAAGCATCTGTGTTGCTTCGGAGTATGGGGTTTGGCCTGTTTACTCCCATTGGGCTCTTCCTTCAATGGGGCTGCAGATGGGAAGGCCACTATGGGCCTTGCTGTAAGGGCCATTGTAAGGGATTGGACCTTGGTCTTCCATTCCTGTAGTTGGTTGTTCTCTTTGGCAAGATCTTTGTACGAAGGGTCGGACCATTGTTTTTGTCCGTTGTTTCCCTTGTACTGCTGGTTTTGCTTTTGCTGATACTGTTGTCTATTCTTATTTGACCCTCCCTACTTTTTGTATGAGGGTCCATCCTGTTGGAAATCCTTTGATTTCTCCTCCACCACATACTGGGTGGATGGTTCGGTGCTGCTCTATACCACAGCCACCTTGGCCTTGGAACCTGAAGCCAGATTCCATGCATAGATCTGGTATGCATGCTCCACTCTGTCCATGGTGACAGCAAACGTATCCATTCTCAGATATATCATCGCTTCAACTTTTTCTCACAGTGCAGGCTGTAGATTTTTCCAAAACAAACTTTTGTACTCAATTAAATTTTGCCTTGCAGCCTCGTGAGCCAAATCTTTGCCTGCTTGGCATGCAAGTCACAATCTACTGTGGAACTGGGCTGGGGTTTCTTTGGTGTTCTGCTTTACCTTTTGGGATAACATGATGCCAACCAGATTGGGGTTCTGAGGCCGGCCAGGTGGTGCTGAGGGTTGAGGAGCTGGATGCCACACCTCGCTCACCGCCGGCTATCCGGGTTTGGGAAAGACTCAGGCTGTCGGGGGTTGGCAGGGGAGGAGAAGACTGAGTGTCTGTAGGACTGTTCTCCTCTCTGGGGGGGTGGGTTAGTGGTGTGCGCCCGGCACTCTAGTGAACCCAGTGGAGACTGGGGCTGCAGCAGTGAGGACCTCTTAACAAAGATCGAGCAGCAGTGGACATCCTGCGGGCAAGCATGAAAGCATGCTCGCCACACGCTGGATGTCATTGCACATCCGCGCACCCTAGGGGAAACTATAAGATAGAAATCCCCTCAAAGGCCGGCCCAGTGGTGCTAAGGGTTGAGGCACTGGACGCCATACCTCACACCACACCGGTGACCCATGTTCGGAAATGGGCATGAGCCGCTGGGGGTCAGCAGGGGAGGAGGAGAAGGAGCGTGCATCTGGTGGACTTTTCTCCTTCTTCGGGGAAGGGGGTTCGTTAGTGTTGGCATCGGTTGCCCCCTGATGAAGGCTGAGGGACAGGGTGCTGCACCATAACATGGGGTGGAGCTAGGGCAGATGTTTAACCACTAGAGTCATTGCATGTCCCTAGCTCCAAGGGGAAAAAAAATAGTGAAAAATCACCAGCCCCCACATATGAGCTCGACCCTCCAGCCACGACAGTTCCGCTTCAGTGGCCCCATTCTGGGGGGCATCCCGGGGTGAGGGTGAGGGTCACCGTGGCCAGGGCGAGCCCGTTCACAGGGCTGGGGTGACTGGCAACAAAAACCAAAAAGAAACAAAAAAGAAATCCCCTCAAGACGTGCACAATGATGTCTACAGTGGGCGACCTCTCCCCCCAGCCAAACAAAGCCCTGAGTAAGTCAGGACAGGGATCCAAGAGTGATGCAGTCTCTCTCCCAAGTTTGCCTCCCACTGGGGGAGGGTCCCTCCATGGTTGGTAAGCCATGGTACTTCCTGCTATGCTTCCATGGTGGAGACTGGCTGGTGGGGGTGAGTTGAGTACCCGCGCACAAGGCAGAGCATGGGGCAAGCATGTCCTGGCCATCAAGAGAAGCAAAAATAGAGTATAAAAAAAAAAAGATTTGGGTTTTGCGCCACCAGTAGACTGGCAGCGACTGTGTCAGATTCGGCCTTTTCAACATTGAGGACAGTTTCTGATAGTTTAGCCAACAATGTAAGGTCTATGGTTTACTTCAAAACCTGTACTCTATGTTCGGCTAGAAGACGAGCATTTCGCACTGGCTCTGCACTCTTTTCAAATGGCAACTGAGATTGTCACCAGGGGACATGTGGCCTATTTTCTCCACAGTGCTTTGGATTGCATGGGCTGACTGCAAAATGTTTGGGGTGGTTGTCAGATGTTGCAAGTCCATGGTTCTGGTGACTGCTTCGGCTGTGGCCATGCCCTCAAGGAGTTGTTGCTTCGCAGCTTCATCATTTAACAAGTTGGCCACTGCTTGCTGGACTGCCTCAGAATGAGACTCGGGAACTCCAGCCTTTTCAACCATTTGTTCGATCATAACCTCAATTTCTCCCTCTCAAGACAGCTACCAGAGGCGGCAGAGGTCTCTGCCACCCCCCGATATCCCAAGAACCGCCATCTTGTATGGGATCTCCATCATCAATCTCGTCATCCTCCGATGATGCCAGATCAATGGGTGGTACATATGGCAAAGATTTCACTTGACCTTTCAGGGCTGTCAGTTGCTGACGTAACCTTCTCAATTTTGCATTACATTTAGAATGATCTGTTCTGTTCCTACATTGCCCTTGTCTAACATGATTCTGCAAAACTCTGTATGTACGCGGCACTCACTTCGCATTTTTCCCTGAGCTCCCTTTCCAAACTATCCTGACATGTTGCTTACTCCTCCTCCATTTCTTTTTTTTTTTAATTCATTTTTTATTCTCCCTCCACACGCCTGAGTCCCTCTCTGTCAGGAGACGCCTATGCACCAGCCCCACTTCACTGCCTTACCTGGATCCCCGGTGGATCCCCATGGAGCCGTGGCTATACCTCCCCCCAGGTGGGTACAAGGTGGGGCCCATACACCCCGAGATATTCTAGTTTCATCAGGTTCCCTCCGGTGGTTAATCAGGCAGGAGTAATTAGGGTCTGTGCTGGCGCTCCTTCCCCTTGGTGCTCCGGCGTCATTTTTCCCTGTTCTGGGGGAGTGGCATGCGCCCTGACATCAAGGCAACTCTGCCAACGTCCACCACTCCCCAACCCACTCTCTGTATGCTCTGCACACTTGCTGTACCTCTGTCTTCTGCCAGAGGCCAGTCAAGTGCCGAGTCTGTACCCCCCTCCCTCCTGGGAGAGGAGAGGACAGCTGTCCTTCGGATGCTCAATCCTCTCCCTCCTCTGCTGACCCCCGATGGCCTGGGCTCATTTCCAAACCTGTGTCACTGGCATGGCACAAGGTGTGGCATCCAGTGCCTCAACCCTCAGTGCCATTGGTCCAGCTCCTCCTCCATTTCAACACATTCATTCCACATTGTATCTTTCACTTTGGTCAACCAATCATTCATTTGCAATATACAGTATGTTTCTTATCCTACTGTAACCTTTCACAATCCTCTCTCAGTCTTACAGTTTCTCTGTCTTTCTCTTGTACAGTACAATGCATTACATCATGAGACTCATTTTTGAGCCGTTCAACCTTTTTTTCCCACTCCCTCCATTGCTTGCCCATCTCTTTGGATTTGGAGCCCAACTCCTGTTTCAGAGCTAGGACATGATTCCACTGCCTGAAGTGCGGCATACAGAGAGGCAACTATCATTCCCTTTTGGTCCTGTTTCTTTTTGACCGTATGTTTGGTCTCCGAATACAGCATGGACATGTATTCGTATAGGGTGACCATGTGTTTTCACGTCCAGTGTAAAATCTCCCCAACCTCCATGAGAGGTTAGAAAATCTGAAATATCCAATTTGAGCTCAGTGTTTATGGCCATTTTGAAGGTCCATTATTCCAACACTAGCCAAGAGCCCAGAGTGTACTGATCCACCCTGCACTCCACATCTAGGCAGTTTACAAGTTTCAGGATATGAGATTCCACAGACCGGAGCCACTATTGAGTGAAGGGGCACAGGTTTGCATCCCTTTGTTATTGCCTTCCTCGTTCTAGGTGCGGGGGGACTATGGGGTCAGCCGAATTGGTCGAATGGATGGGCATAGGTCTACCCTGCGTGATCCCTTTAATTTGTTCCCTTTTACCCGCACTCCAGTCTGTCTTGACTGTTCATTTCAGAACAAGTTGGTCCATGCCATGGTCGCCACTTGTTAGATTGTTTTTTTTGGGGGGGGTTTTCAACTTTCTTTCCTCCTGTCACGGTCCCAGGAGCCTCTCTCAGGCATCCAACCATGCTCCTGCCCTGCCTGAAGTCCCCTCCAGCTGTACCTTCCTCTCTCCACCACGCCCACAGCTGGCACCCCCAGCTTAACCCCTCCGGGATGGGGCCACCCCTCCTAACTTGGGCGCTCTCACACACACATAGACTCCAGCTGCAGACGTGGGCCTCGGGCGGAGGATCTGCGAAGGTCGGCAGAGTCGGACCCGGTTGTGGGCATGGGGGATTGGTGCCATCGCCACCCCTGAACTGGTTTATTTCTCCTGCTTTCCCTCTCCCTGCATGGGCACCACTGACGCCATGTGCACGGCAACCCTGCCGACGCCAGCCATGCTAATTTGTGCTGTCTGTGCACTGCAGTGCCCCGATCTCCACTGGGAGCTGCTGGTGCACCGGACAAACCCCAGCCCACCCCCCGGGAGAGGAGAGCTGTCCATCGGATGCTCAATCCTCTCCCTCCCTCCCCTGCCGACCCGGGCTCGTTTCCAAACCCGGGTCGTTGGTGTGGCATGAGGTGTGGTGTCCAGCGCCTCAGCGCCACCAGGCTGGTCACTTGTTAGATTGTTAACTAGCAGATTCTAAACCAGCCGGCTTGGCAATACACAACTCAGAAAACAGATGGTATGAGCTAAAGGTTTATTCCCCAAAGACAAGTAAATAGGACAGCATACAGTACCTGCTGGGAGTCAGAAACCCCCTTACACCAGGTGCAATCATCGATCTCATCTTACTTCGGTAAACAACAAGCTCTTATAGTAAGATAAGAAAACTCCCATTACCTTGTAACAGGCTCATGTGCATTCTATGTACATTATACAAAACATTTCTATTGGTGCAAACTTATTTATTTATTTATTTAAACATTTTACCAGGAAGGCATGCTGAGCAGACTACTGCTCGATTCCAGATGCGTCCTGGGGGAAGGGGGATGTGGATAACAGTTGAAGACAGTATAAAAACAATTGATATTACGTAGTAGAGGTAACACTAACATTAGTGCTGTTTGCTAGACAATAGTGGGTCGAGAGAGATAGTAGGTGGCCACAGTTAATACAGCATGATACAATAAGTACATAGTGAATGCCTCTAACAAGTTGGTCTCTAACAAGTTGGTCAGATTAATGTGTTACTAGGTGGAGATATACTCAGACATTCCACATAGAGACTGGAAAACACCTAGACACATGCGTAAGTAGGGGCAAAATGAACTTGGAGCAAGGAGCTGAGTTAATAGAGGGAGAAAAAGTGATGAATGGAAACTGGGAGGGAGTTCCACAATAAAGGAAGGCAGTAGCTGAAAGCTGCCTGGACGATGGTAGTAGACAGGTTTGGGACAGCTAGAGTCCGAGAGTCGGTGTTTCTGAGAGAGTAAGCTTGGGTGTAGGGGTTGGATAGGGCATTGGTGAGGTAGGAGGGGAGCCGCTGGGACCAAAACTTGGCTGGGATCTTCGCGCAGTGGGTCTGTCTGCAAATGTCTAGACAGGTGAGGTGCATAGATTGATATAGGGCACAGTGGTGTGTGGTTCAGGGACAGTTCAGGGCGAAACAACAGAAAGAATGGAAGAGAGGGTCAAGTCTGGCTAGTGTGGACTTGGGGCCGGCGCAGTAGACTACATTCCCATTGTCAAGGACAGGGAGGATCATTTTCTGCACTATTGCCTTCCTGGCAGATAGAGGGATGTTGTCACGATGCTGGTAAAGTGCACCAAGCCTGGGGTGCAGCTTTTTGAGTATGGAGTCGATGTGCATGGAGAAACTGAGGTGCTGGTCAAGCCAGACGCCGAGGTATCTGAAGGAGGTGCAGGCCTCTGGGGGGGGGGGACCCTTCCACGGTGTGGAATGTGATCAGAGAGGGTAGCCTGGAAATTCTCTGCCTTGTGCCAAATGTTAGTGAGACTGTTTTTTTTGGCATTGAGGAGGAGGTGATTTGAGCGGAGCCAGTGCTGGACTGAGATAAAATCTTGCTGCAGCCTTGTCACAACCTCTATGGATCAGGGGCCGGATGCATACAGCACTGTATCATCTGCATACATGTGGATAGAGGAGTGTGGGCAGGCAGAGGGCAGATCATTCAGGAAGACTGAAAACAGGAGTGGACCAAGGACCGAGCCTTGTGGTAACCCTGAGGTTATTGTGAGGGGTGCCAAGGTGGAAGAACTGATGCGGATGGCTTGGGATCTGCCAGTGAGGTAAGAGAGGAACCAAGATATGGCCCAGTTGGATAGTCCAGCATTGGCAAGTTTTACCAGGAGGAGGGAGTGTGACACTGTGTCAAATGCCTTTAGCCAGGTCAATGAAGATGGCAGCTGTGACGTGGCCGGCATCCATCGCAGTGAGGATGGACTCAGTAATTCTGAGAAGGGAGGTAATGGTAGAGTGGGATTTCCTAAAACCAGACTGATGGGGAAAAAAAGGAGGAGGAGTCCAGAAAGGAGGACAGACGAGAGAGTACCAGGCGCTCCTGTAGTTTGGCCAGGATCGGTAGGAGGGAGATGGGCCTATAGTTGTTAGGGTTTGAGGCATCTCCACTCTTAGGATGCGGGATTACAATGGCATGTCTCCATTCAGAGGGGACTTCAGCTAGGGAGAATGATAAGTTAAAAAGGGGAGGCCAGGGGTTGAGCTATGACAGGGGCAGATAGGTGGAGCATTTTGGAGTCCAGCCCAGTGGGACATTTGCCCTTCCTTGGGTTAAGGTCAACTGGTGCATTATATACCTCGACCAGGGTGACCGGCAAGAAGGAGAAGGCGTGATCTGTGGGTGCGCCACTAGGTGGGTTGGAGGGGAAGGGGTGCCGAGCAGGGTGAGGAATGGACAGGGGAGTGGCATGGCTAGTTGTGAAGACAGAGTTAAACAATGTAGCCACAACTGGGGGATGAGTGAAGGCAAGACCGCCTACCTGCAGGGAAGGGGTGGGGGCTGCAATGGAGGGCTGAGGAGCGATTTGACCACTTTCCAGAATTTTGACAGGAGATAGGAGGTGGAGCTGAATGCGCCTTTGAAATAATTGACTTTTGCTTGGCGGATTATTTTGGTACTTGAATTCTGAAACTCACGGTAAATCTGCAGGTCAGCCAGAGAATCAGAGGACTTAAAGGTTTTCCAGGCCTTGTCTCTGACACGAAGGTGGGCTAGGATTTCGGGAGTGATCCATGGGAGGTGAGCACCATGAACTCTGGTACATCTGAGGGGGGGCGTATCAGTCCCAGATGGCGGTGAACTTGGACTTAAAGAACAGCAGGGCCTCATCTATAGAGGTAAATTGACTAATGCGCGACCAGTCTGTGTTGCCCAAATCATTTAGTAGAGAGGGGAGATCCAGAGATTTGTAGGATCTTGTCATAATTATTCTGGGTGGAGGAGCTTTAGGTCTGAAAATTTTGCGTACAGAGTAGATTCCATGGTGGCCGCTGAGGGCATCCAGAAGGAGGCCGGAGGCTAAGATCCTGTACGGGAGAGAGGTGAGGGACCAGTCCAGAAGAGTGTGGTTCTGTGTTTTGTGGTTTAGCTGAGTAGGTTTGGTGATTAATTGAGTTAGGATTAGGGCTGTCACCTTGTCACGAAATTTAGAATGAGATACAGCAAGCCAGTTCAGGTTAAAATCCCCAAGTATATGGATCTCACGTCCTGTTGCCAGGGAGTTTAAGAAACCCAGGTGGTCAAGTATGGCAGGTGTGTTGGTGTCAGGAGTGCAGTATGTACCTGCTATGTAAATTGGAATTGAGTGGGGGATGGAGAGTTTTACCATTAAGGCATTGATGGACTGCGAAGGTATGGATAGGACAACCGAGGAAAACTGGATGGTGGTGGCGATGTACATAGCTAAGCCACCCCCTTTTTTGCCCATACGGTCATGCCGGAGCAATGTATACCCAGGTATAGCAAACTCTGTGTCAGGGTTATGTGGCTTCAGCCAGGTTTCGGAGATAATCAGGATATCTGGGCTAAGGGACAAGACAAGAGTTTAAAGCAAGGTTATTTTACGTAGGAGGCTACAAATATTTAGGTGAATCAGTTTAAGGCCTGTGGGGAATTGGAGTGGAACGGAGGGGTTGGGGTGTTGTGGTGGGAGGGTCCGGGGTTAATCTCTGTATTGCCAGCAAGGAGAAGTAGTAGGGTGGCTAGGAGTTTGGTATGATGGGCCACCCACTGAAGCCTTTTTGAAACAGTAAGGGGCTTGGCTGTATAGGCTTTAGATCTCCGAGCATGTGGAGGAAGGATGAGGTGGCTAATTCGGAAGGTAGGGGGGATTAGCCCAGTGCCAATTAATAGTGTCTGGATGAGGTGGCCATGGTGTGAAACAGCTATGGTAGTAGAGGTACCAATATATGTCTGAAGCTTGATACATGGTACTTGGCAGGCTGGTAGGGTAGGGTAATTAGCTGGCAGGAGGGACACCCAGGGGATGAGGGTAAAGAAGGTTATTAGGTGCAGTTGAATCAACATGGAGAGGCAGCAGTGCAAGGGTTGAGATGGGCTTATTAATGCTGACACCTGAGTGTAGCGGCCACTAGTGGACACTCGGTATAGCCTGCAAATGGTAAAGTGAGCAGATGTTTTTTTTCGGCATGTGATCACCCCTATATAGCACAGAGTTTGCCAAGGGTGGTGGTGGGGGTGGCGGGGAGCTGACATGAAGCGTCAGCGGGGCTCACTTTGTTGAGAGAGCTGTACTGTGCCGTACCTGCTTGCTGCATGCAATTGCTTAGGGGGGGTCCGCGCTCCGGTTCGGGGGAGGGCTACTTGGCTGCTCTCATGACCTCCAAAAAGGACAACAGGAGCTGAAGGAGAACAGAATAAATAGGTAAGAGCGAGGGAGGGGCTTGCTAACATTCAGCACAGTGTACAATTACAAGAATAGGTTATCAGAACTCTAGAGACATTAATTCAGATAGAGCACTACAGGATTAATGCTCAAAAGCAGTGCTGTTTTAAACGGGTAGCGAGCTGCAAGTACATATACAGTAATTCGAATTGAGCAATACAGGATTGTAGACTTTCAGTACAGCTTACTTTACACACAGGTTTAAAGTTAAGGCAACAGTTTTCTTTACAAACGGGTTTAAAGTTAAGGTAACAGCAGAATAAAAGCTTCGTTCTGCAGGAGAGAAATAAACAGTACTTCAGTCTAAGAGCAGTCAGATAATTAAAGCTCCTTTCTGCAGGAGAGACATACACAGTACTTCAGACTTAAGAGCAGTCAGTAAAAAACTATCTCCATTTGTCTGCCGATGTAATTTGAAATTGGCGCCCTTTTTCTTTGTTGAGAGAGCTGTGCTGTGCCATACCTGCTTGCTGCGTGCGATTGCTTGGGGGGGACCGCACTCTGGTTCGGGGGAGGGCTACTTGGCTGCCCTCACAACCTCCAAAAAGGACAACAGGAGCTGCATGCGATTGCTTGGGGGGGGTCCGTGCTCCGGTTCTGGGGAGGGCTACTTGGCTGCCCTCATGACCTCCAAAAAGGACAACAGGAGCTGCTTGCTGCATGCGATTGCTTGGGGGGGTCCGTGCTCTCTTTTGGGGGAGGGCTACTTGGCTGCCCTCACGACCTCCAAAAAGGACAACAGGAGCTGCTTGCTGCGTGCAATTGCTTGAGGGGGGCCATGCTCCGGTTCGGGGGAAGGCTACTTGGCTGCCCTCATGACCTCCAAAAAGAACAACAGGTGCTGCTTGCTGCGTGCGATTGCTTAGGGGTCCGCACTCCAGTTCGGGAGGGCTACTTGGCTGCCCCTCACGACCTCCAAAAGAACAACAACAGGAGCTGCTTGCTGCATGACATTGCTTGGGGTCCGCCTGTCTGTGGGAGGGCTACTTGGCTGCCCTCACGACCTCCAAAAGGACAACAGGAGCTGCTTGCTGCGTGCAATTGTGAGGGGCCATGCTCCGGTTGGGAGCTGCTTCAGCCCTTATGACCTCAAAAAAGAACAGGTGCTGCTTGCTGCGTGCGATGCTTAGGGGGTCCGCACTCCAGTTCGGGAGGCCACTTGGCCGTCCTCACGACTCCAAAAAGAACAACAGGAGCTGCTTGCTGCGTGCGATTGCTTGGGGGGGTCCGTGCTCTGGTTCGGGGGAGGGCTACTTGGCTGCCCTCATGATCTCCAAAAAGGACAACAGGAGCTGCTTGCTGCATGCGATTGCTTGGGGGGGTCCGCGCTCTGGTTCGGGAGAGGGCTACTTGGCTGCCCTCATGACCTCCAAAAGGGCCACTTGGCCCAAGACCTTGCCATTTACATCATACATTGTAATAAGTATTATGCTGATGATAGTTATTTGTTAGAACAATAGAACAAGCCATAAAATATGCTGATTATGACAGTGTGCCTAATGGCTGTAGATGGCGCTCTCAGACCACAAATATATCGTAAATATGGGTAAACACGCTAAACACTGTAATTATGGCTGATAGCTGTAAGTATTGTGCTAAGACCACAGATATATCTAACAGTATGTCAGTAAATCACAGTAACACACCATCTGAGGAAATCATGACTCAGTAACTCATAGCTAAATAATAGTTTGTCAGTAAATCATAGCTAAGAACAAGTAAATAACACTACACCTTGTATTAAATACTAACTACATATAATAGTCCATGGCAGGGACCAAATCACGACATCATCATAGGACTTCTAGGTCAGGCAGGTCTACAAAGCAGAATTGCAGCACTATAGGTGAATGAACAAAAGTGGGCCAAAACCCACCAGCACTAGCTGAACTTGCCAGGCACAGGCAGCAGCTACCAGATAGAGGCTAAAGACAGCATACAAATAAACCAAAATGATTAAATTATATTTGGGACACAGAAGGATGCAAAAAATGAATTGGTGCACTGTGGATGATCCTGTCTCTCACAAAAACCGCTGCTCCATCCACCATTGTTAGACACAGAAAGGAACTGGGATAGGCAGGCACAAGCAGCTACTAGATAAGGGACCAAAAAAGGCAGTATAAATGTAATATTAATTATATGGGACCTGGAAAGGAGGGAAAAATGAGTGAGAACACTGTGTGGGTGGTCTACTTACTCAGATGGCTCCTCCATCATCACATTACAGCGAGTGACTGATCAGCCTGGCTTGAGGAGCGGAGGCTGATTGTGTTGCTGCTGTGCAATAGCATTACTGGAAAAGCAAACCCTTATCCTGTTCCTTCAGGTTC
Source organism: Neoceratodus forsteri (assembly GCA_016271365.2). Lineage (NCBI taxonomy): Eukaryota > Metazoa > Chordata > Ceratodontiformes > Ceratodontidae > Neoceratodus > Neoceratodus forsteri. The sequence continues at coordinate 730,552,931 of CM057449.1, read as the reverse complement.
CAGACACAAGTGAATAAAAAAATAAATAATTACTTTGATTAAGAATCTATCTGACCGGAAGAAAAATTAACATTAGGGCCACTGTGGAATGGAGTGTTAACTTGTCACTAAAGAGGCTGAGTGACTGTGTCTTTGTAGTCTATAGCACAAAAAAAAATTTTTTTTTTAATTTCCCTGTATTTTCAGTACTTAACATACCCATTGGTGCTTCACTAACCTGATTGGGAATACATTTAATTGTGTATTCCGTACTCTAACTCTAGACCCCCACTAGTACTTTACTGACCTATTTGGGAATAACTGGCCCTGTGTTTTCAGTGCTCAGTGCACCCTATCATGCTATACTGCCCTGTTTGGGAATGCACCGGATGTCAGGAATGATATACCCCACTGCCATACTTTTATTTATTTATTTGTGTTTGACTGCTAAGTAGGTGCGCTAGACATAGAAAATGCCTATTTTCAGGCATGACCCAGGAGAGCACATACAAATACAATTGCAGTCAATACAGAGTAGAAGAAGTACATAAAATACAAAATCAGTGAGCAGTTCGAAGAGAAATGGACAAACATCACAGTCAGCAAAATACACCAGTAATGTACAAAACGTCTTGGGATGAGTATTAAACAACAGTAAGGTACAATAAACAATGATAGTAACACCCAAGTCTAACAAAAAATGGCAATATAATAGGATACACGTATGAAGATCAAGTGCAGAGCACTTGGCTAATATGCCCCCTGGTAGGAGGAGGAAAGATTAGTTAGTAATTGAGGGAGGGAGAGTGTCCAGGTAAAGCTATGAGGAATATGATAGGTAAGAACTGATATAAGACAGTGGGGAGTAAGTGCAAGGAGTATGGTTAAGGCCTAGAGAAGGTTCAGTATAGCAGGAGAGGAGTCAGGAGAGTTTGGGGGGAGAAGCAGGAGCAGAAGTCTGACTGTAGCAGGTGACTTCTTAGGTGGCACTTAAAGCTGGCATGAGTAGACGTGAGGTGGACATTTGTAGGTAAGGAGTTCCAGTGTACAGGTGCATGGTGTGAAAAGGCTTGGACCCCCATGGCTGTTTTACATCTGGGTACTTGAAAAAGTATCTGATCTCCTGAGCGAAGGGTATAGTGGGGCCTCTGAGGAATCAGCAGCTGAGCTAGAGTAGGGGGAATGCCAGATCAAAATATATTATCAGTCAGGACACTGAGTAGAGATGGTGAGCCAAGAGTGAGAGTCAATGAAGGCTGCTGTAAAGATGGCAGTGACAGGTTCAATGATGTGAAGTCAGAGCAAAACAGCATATGTTATTATAAGTGATGTTTCATTTGAGCAGACTAGTTTTAGAGGTGCCGGCATATGTAACAGAGCCATAGACAAGGGCTGACAGAAGTATGCCCTGGGCTATGGTGACATGGGCAGAGGGTGTGAGAGCATGTCTATTTCCATAGTCCAGTCCAGTCTTGGAATTTATGGCTTTACAGGTGATGGAGATGTGAAGGTCAAGGTCAAGGGTAACGCCTAGATATTTGAAGGACTGAACATTGTCAAGAATGGAGCCATCAGTGCCGGAGACTGCTAACTGGTTATGGTATTTTAGTCTAGGGGTAGACCCAAAGAGCATGACCTGAGTTTTATTAGTGCTGAGTACTACTTTATTCCTGGAGAGCCAGACTTGGATACAGCAAAAGTCAGAGGAGAGGGTAGAATTAAGGTCAATGACGTCCTTGGTGTGACAGGGCTGAATAAGGCTCTGCCCCATTGTTATGCAGAAAGAGTTTAAACGTAAGGGTCTGTTCTATCCTCTCCTTTTCTGTCTCTTCTCTATATGGTTGCGCAACCAAATTTTCTTGTGAGACCTAGTAACTGATCACTCCAATGGTTTTGCAATTCTCCGCCTCTCGCTATCTCTTTGCCTTCCCTTGCTATTTCTGTCTTTTCTTCCCCTTTGCATATCTGCAGTTATAAAAAAATACATGTGAATCTTTACATGGAAATGTCGCTGATACTGGGATCCCTTTGTTTAAAACTGTATATAGTTATGCTGTTGAAATAATTGCGGAAAGCTATACGGAACTCAAGGGGTTAACCTGAGATGCAGTTTGTAAGCCCTTTGCAGAGTTGTAAACAAGAGTTCAGTTCTGGGTCACTATGTTCTTTTTGCTGCACCTGCATTGAAACTGACAAAAACATTCTGTAAACTGACAAGAACATTTTGTGAGAAGCAGGATGTCAGTGAGGCAAAGACTTGTTATAAAAAGAGCAGCACTGCTTTTGATAGAGACAGGGTCGGATTTACCATTACACCAGCTACGCCTTGTGTAGGACCCTGTGTCTTGGGGGGGGGCCCTCTCTTCAACCAAAAATACAACCATACTGGCTCCGAGCCAGCAGTGTATCCCCTAAGAACTGCAGTAATTTGGTTGCGTAAATTTTCATTTGATGATGCCACATCGTCCCGCGCACACGCTGCCGGTAATCGCAATCAACCTACAGCAATGCATGCATGTGTGCTCACACTGCTCAGCGGTACCTGTAGTTTTGGCATGCAGCATGCCAGATGCCTTTTAGTTTGTGCTGGCTGTGGATCATAGTAGCAGCAGCAGCAGTGCGCGCTTTGTGGCTTGTTGCGTCACTCATCAGGAGAAGGACCATCCAATGGATCGAGTCCGACCACTAATCTGTTTCTCATTTGACTTGGTCAGGAGAACAAAAAGAGAGATTTTTTTGGTGTGGGACAAGCACCAGACCAGAGGCAACCTCCGCTCGGACTCATGATGATGAGTCATTAAGCGGCAAGGTGTCGTGTGATGGTCAGTAACGTTATCAGTAAGTGTACAGACAGTACTAGTTTGAGGAGGAGGATGGTTGGACGGGTATGGGGTAATGTGGGGCAGCCAGAGAATGGGACAAATACTGCGGGAGGAAGTTGGAATTGGGAGCCGCTGCCTGCCAGCTGTTTGCAGATCATAATTTGGGCACAGCACTTGTTTGGGGAAAGCAGTGTCTTGGCTAGGTCAGTGATCATCACTGATGGGTCCCTCCTGGATGGTCAGTATAGGGTAGCCAGAGAATGAGATAAATATTGTGGGAGGAAGCTGGGATTGGGAGCCACTGCCTGCCAGCCATTTGCAGATCACTGGGCGCAGCTCTTGCTTGGGGAAAGCACTGTTGTGGTTACTGGGTGATTACTAATGGGTCCCGGAGGGTGGCCTCCTTGGGCAGGATTCTGCTGGCAATGAATCAGAATCTAAGGGGCATAAGGAACAGCAGATCAGCGCAACAGAAGAAATGTATGTGGGAAGCAGATGAAAAGAGCAGCTCCAATCCCTCCAGAGGTTTGTGGGACAGATCAGAACATGCTAAGACTCACACTGGAGGTGGCATTTGGGGGTGAGTGCAAGAAGGCATGGTTTGTGGATAATAATGTTTTGGCTTGGCACTGCGACTGAGGAGGGCAGGAGCTTTTGACAGGATTCTGGGGTTTGAACAGTTGCAATGTGTTTGGGGGGGGGGCGTAACAACTAATACATACAAAAATAAAATGGGCACATGCATTTCTGTATTGTGCCTGCAAGACACACTGTGTGTGTGGGTGGGCAGTAAAATAGTAGCGCAGTTTCATACATGTAGGCGTGCATAGGTTTTGTACCTCCAGTACCTGACTTGTCAGAGGGTACAAATCTTTTTTTCATTAATTAAAAGTTGTTTGATTCAGAGGGTACAAAAACATGTGTTTCAGAATATGGGAATGGAGAGGTTGAGTCATGTTAATGGTGTAATTTCAGATGTGTAATTGACCAGTATATTCACTACTGCTGAGGGAGCACTGCAAAAACGCTTTTTGTTTTTAAATACAAACTAAACAAAAAAAAAAAAACACAACTATACTATATACTATAAAAATACTGGTTGCAACTTGAGCAACCATATGCCCAGACAGCCTGTGTTGCCACCTCTGGCTTATGATTACATTGTACTGCTAACAGAGCTTTGCTCTCTAGGTCTGATGTTAACGGAACCCTTCTGTGGCAGCACAGGCTGGTTGTGCATGACTCCGGTACCCATACCTCCGACTCCAGGGGACAAATATTCACCTGGAGTTAGGGGTAGGGAAGACATAACAAAAGTGTGTTTACCTTAAGAAAAAGCCCCCAAACTAATCACAGAGCATCCAAACCCCAGAGCTTCTGGGGGCCTAATGGCGCCCCAGACCCTTGGCCTTCATGTGCTGGATATCCAGGTTTTTTGTACTTCGGAGGTGGAAACCTGGGGAGGGGGGCCCATTCAAAGTGTTGTGCATAGGGCCCATGGCCACGTGAATCCGGCCCTGGCTAGAGAGACAAGGAGAGTGAGAGACTGAAACTTGGAATTAAGAGATACCCTCAGAAGAAGGACTTCATTTTCTCTGTTTGTACTGCCTTTGTAAATAGTTATACTGAATAATTTTTATTTTTTATTCTGCTATTATTAAGAAAAATAACATGCTGTTTGCGAATTTTGAACATGCTTGGAAAGGACAACTGGTTAATGTCTAAGTTCTTTAGGGGCTCTCTGAACAGGAGAAAACCATCAAAGGGCAGGTGGACAGCCTGCCCAGTGGCTTGGAGGGTGTAGGCATCAATGCCTCCCCTGCTGCCACACCGGCGACCAAAGTTCGGGAACGGACTTGGGTCGCTCAAGGGCTCAGCCGGGAGAGGAAAGATTGAGAGTCTGTAGGACTGCCTTATTCCCTCGAGGAGGGGTCATTCTGTGACTCATCTTGACTGCCACCTGGAGGAATCTAGGTGGCGGTGTGTGACAGTCCTGTAGTAAGGGGAAGAGCCAGCATTCAGAGTGCCGGGAACACCTCCGCAGAGGCAAAGCATGCACAACATGCTCACTGCACATCTGCTGAGCCCATGGGGAGAAAATAGGAGGAAGAATGGACGATGGGCTACATGAAGCCCTACTAGTCATGCTGGTGGCCTGCCCGATCTCTCTGGTCCTGGTACAGGAAGGGATATGGGCTGGCCACGGCTGGCAGGGACAGAGCTGAGAAAAGCTGCCTGATCCTGCCAGGAGGAAGATAAACACCTATATATAAAAAAAAAATGGCAGGTGGACAAGCTGTCCCTTGCAGGCCTGGTCAGTGGACCAAAGGCAAAGTCAGGTGTTACTCTGCACCAGCACCACCAACAACATTGGTTTGCAGACCAGAGTGTCAGCATCTAGGGCTGTGTCTTCTAGAAAAGCAACTGCCCTAGCCAGGTACCGTTGGAGTATTCAGACCAGCTTGTCTTTATGTTTGTACCTGTCCAGCACTGAGTACAGGTCCTGGAGCTACTTTATAGAGGCTTGTGTGCTGTAAGTGGTCTACTCAGCCACACAGAGGGACACAGCCACTAGTTCATGGGACCATCTAGTCAGGGGGCTCTCCAGTTGTCAAAATGATTTTTGTGAGTCAGCATGGCTTGGAGATGCACAGATGACTTCTGACTGATAGTTGAGAGTGTCGGGTCCAGACTAGGTACCTGGAGAAAGGCTTTCAAGTCATCCTTATCCAACCTGTAGGTCCGGAAAAAAAAGTGGGGCACTGAAATGTCCTTGCCCATATTGGACCACTCTGTCCTAAAGTGCTTGGAGAGGCTCTCATGAACCAGCATGGCCCTGCCCTGTGTCTCTCCTGAGGGGAACAGCTTACTGCTGGGGCATGGCACTACTGGGTTCTGAGGCTAAGATTAAGGGCCACCTCCATGGGCTGGATTAAGCTGGCCTGGTCGAGGCTCTGTCTGTGGTCCTCTTCTCTTCTGAGTTGGATGAGGGGCCAGAGGACACAGAATTAGATGCTTCACTGCAGGCCCTAGAAGAGCATGAACTCAACCTTCTAGAACATAATGTCTTGCTTCTCTTTCAGGGTGGAGGATGGATCACGATCCACACTATACTTCAACTCATTGGAGGAGGTCATTAACTGGCTCCGTTCTTTAGGGTAAGGTTGCTCTGTCCACTGTATGCCTTTTCTTTTCTGAGGCCTTGGGCCTTATAGTTGCTGGGGGTGGCAGTCCTTTCTGAGACTGCAGAAAAGCCCTATTAAGAAATTCTATTGCACCTGGCAACAAGATTGATGGGGGATCTGGCTCATTTGCATGCATAACTTTCTTGCTGCCCCCACCCCCATTTTAGATTTCCCTGTTGAATCAGCCCCACTTAATTCAACCAAATCGGCGTGCTTCCTAGTTGCTGGTGTTGGCCTTGCTAAAGGACCTAATGCTTGAGACCTTCATGGTGTGGCCATACTCAGGGCACTTTCTACTGCAGTGCTTGATCCTAGCTGCCATCCACATGGATGAGACTGAACAGTGCCACATGTGGAAAAAGGAGAAGTCGCTTGTGGAAACCCACTCTCCTAAGTGCGCTCGGAACCCGCTCTGGTGCCAACTATACTGATCATGTTAACCTAGACACTGCACAGCAAGAGGCTGACATGTGGCACTACTCTGCTTAGCAGGGAACATGTTGTGATCCTCGACTGTGGGCAAGAGCCCCTAGCAGACCTACAGCTCTTCAGCAAGCTGTTGGTGCTCTGACCCGAAAAAGACAGAGAGCAAGAGGAAAGATTTAGCAAGAGAAATGGAGAAATCCAAAAGCCTATCTACCTATGCCTGCTGATATGGATGCAGTGTCGTGGGCCTCTGTGAGATGCTGCTCTCTATTGTTACAGCTTAGACAATTGAAGAACATGGAGAGAATTGCTAAAAGCTGTATGGAAATCCACATAAGAGTCAAAGATTTTCTATAGTGACTGACATCTTTTTTTTTTTTTACTGATTCCAAGTCTTGCTCTCCTGTACTATCTGGCAGCCTATACTCACAAAATCATAGTTTGCCTCCTATGGACTCTATTTCTATACGCAGAGTTTATGTACAACTCCCATTCTTCCTCGACCCATCTTTTTTGCTTGTCTCAAATCTTCTTTGACATGCATAGCACAACACCCTTCTCTAGCCATAGCCCCAACCCTCTCCCAGCTGTCAGCAACCCCTTACTCTGCCCCTAGATGTCAGTCACCACTTGACCATTATCAGAGTTCCAACCGCCTTCAAGTAATCCTAGACCCTGGTAACGCAGTATACGTAGATGACCTTCCCATTCACTGATTATGCTCTGTTGGTTTTAAACCAAATGATTTAAAGAGGGTCTGTTGTCAGAAACATCAGTGTCTATAAATAAGAAAAAACAGGCACCCAAAACAATTCTTATTCCACAGGGTTACTCTTGTTTGTTATCCACATCCACCACCTAGTAGGCAGGGGCCGCTAGACGCTGGATGTGGCTAAGAAATAAAGAAACGTAACCTTGTGGAATAAAAACAGTTATGGGTGGCTGTTTTTTCTTACTTTTGAACACAACATACCTACCTCGTTTCTTTTTTTTTCAAGGAGTCTCCTTGATTTTGCTAATTTTTATGTTGCTTGCACGCATGTGCAAGAAACATAGTGCCATCATCCGAGTTTTCGGAGGTGTGTCAGCCCGTCTTCCAATGCAGTCAGTGTGTTTGCAGGCGCGGCCCCAGTTCCCCAATCACTGCTGCAGCTGTCTATGACAAGCTGAAAATGCAGTGGCATACAGTTGAAAGGGAGAGCTCTGCTTGAGTGACAGAGCTCCCCAAAACACCGCAGCGTGCCGCGCATGCACTCCTGCGTGCTCATCGTCTTCCCCTCCCCACACTGTCGGCCGACTGGGTGCCCAATCCCCGTCGGCTCCATGCCCCTCAAAGCATCCAGGTGCCACGCTGGGAGCCCACCCCAGTGTGGCAAAATGAGCGTTATGGCCGACGGGGTGCCCAATCCCCATCGGCTCCAGTGTCTCTCCCTATGCTGTCACTGACGGGGTGCCCAATCCCCGTCAGCTCCACTGTCTCCCCAAGCATCCAGGTGCCACGCTGAGGAGCCCACCCCAGCATGGCAAAATGTATTATACCAGCGGGTGCCCAATCCCGTCGGCTCCATCCCCCACCAGCCATCCTTGTGCCACTCTGGAGCCCACCCCAGCGTGGCAAACGCCCGCCCGTCATATTAAAAATAAAAAACCTGGAAATAAAAAACTGTCCCTCGGTGCTTCTCCCTGCCCCCCACAACCCGCACCCACCCACTGCGCACCCTACCTCCCCCACACCCCACCCATACTTACCTCTGGAGTCCGCGCGACGATCTTGTGTGGACAGGAACACGTCTGCACTCTTCAAAGCCGACTGCGAAGACTGAGGAAATGCCGTAAGCTGTATAATGGAATAGATAGGGTTTTTCAACTTTGTTGCATATCTCAGGCATTTTTTGGAATTTTTGCACCAAATTTTCAACATGGGGTTTTGGACCCCTTCTCATGAATGATGTCACTGTCATGGCGTTACTCGGGCCCGAAGGGTGATTTCGCAGCCACTGCGAGAAATCACCTTTCTGGAACGATTAATGAAACGACACTGCCAGTGTTCATAAGGTGGGCTCTCAAAAAGCCTATTTTGAAAATTTGGTGGAAAAATTCCTAAAAATGACTGTTCTGGCGTCGTTGATTGCGCGTTCTCACGCACACTCGTAAGTTCGCATGATTTTCAATATTTTCACTCCAGATTTTCAACATTGCCATTTTACCACACCTCCTTACGAGCAGTACAGCTGTCAATTTTCACATCCTGCCCAAAAGCGTGTTTCCGCCATGTAGCACATTACGCGAGTCGGTGTGCTGCATCAATGTATGGGACAAATTAAGAAAATCACAGTGACACTGTTCATGAGCAGAGGTCTTAAAATGGATGTGTTGAAAATTTGGTGAAAAAATTCCTAAAAATGACTGTTTTACGAGCTTGCATTGCGCAGTTCCTACGCACGCTCATAAGTTCACGAATTTTCAATATTTGCACTCCAATGACTTCCAAATTCCTAAACAGCACATAGAAGCAAGCAGCATTCGGCATTGACAAATGCTTGTCTGGATTCCCCTGCTTGTTCTAACATCTTGCAATTCCCCCCAAATCATCAGAATCACAAAATAAACTGTTCCTCCTGCCTTTCTACAGGCCAAATACTATATTTCTACTTTTTTATACTCAGGCACATAAGTTGGATCACTGTGAGAATCCTCCTGATTTTAGTGGTCAAAATAAACAGGTTACTCACCTGTAACAGTAGTTCTAGGAGTGGAATATGTTGTTCATCCACACTCTTTGGCATGTCCCCTTCCACTTTAAGATCAGCTGGAAGTCTTCAAGCTGGCTTCTCCCACCCACCCGGGTGGTATATACCTCGGGTCCGCCCCATGACGCCAAATCTTAGCATGCTGGAAGCCAGGTGTTGTGCATCCGCAGCCGATGAGGTCGGGTGGTTCCGTATGGATGAACAACATATACCACTCCTAGAACTACTGTTACAGGTGAGTAACCTGATTTTCTAGGAGCGTGGATATGTTGTTCATCCACACTCTTTGGCAGACTCCTAGCAGTTCTCTGGGAGGAGGGAGGCAAGGCACACACCCAGTACTTAAGGAACAGAGATTGGAGAACTGAGGCCCCAAAACCAGCATCCCAGCGTGACTCAAGGTCGATGTGGTAGTGGGTGATGAACGTGTTTTCTGACTTCCAGGTAGCAGTCAGACAGATTTCTTGGATAGGGATGTCCCTGGAAGCAGCCACCAATGCAGCGGTATGGTGGATAGAATGAGCTCTTATCCCTCTGGGAGCCTCCTTGCCCGCCAACTCATAGTATAGACAATGCATGATGTAATCCATCTTGCAATCATTCGCTTTGCTGCAGGTCTGCCAGAAGCAGCTTCAGCGTAGGTGACAAACAGCTGGCGAACCTCTCCCTGAATTTCCACCGTCCTCTCCTTGTAATAAGAGAGAGCACATCTCAGGTCCAAAGTATGGAGCCTGTACTCGGCCTCTGAGGTGTAATTAGGGTAGTACACTGGCAGAGTTAACACCTGATTAAGGTGAAACTCTGACACCACCTTCAGAAGGAATTTCGGGTGGGGACATAGGACAACCTTGTCCCTGTGGAAGACCAGAAAATGGGAGTCCACCTAAAATGCCTGGAGCTCCCCTGTCCTTCTGGCAGATGTGATAGCCACCAGGAAGGCCGTCTTCCATGACAAGTGTGACAACTCACACTTGTGCATTGGTTCGAATGGCTTGCCCATGAGCTTTGCTGATACTAGCAGTAGATCCCACGGAGGTGGAGGTTCACACACTGGAGGGGATATGTGATCCAGGTCTTTGAAAAAGCACCCAACCACTGTCTCCTGTGCCAACATTGGCTGACCAAACCGTACCCAGTAAGCAGAGATGGCTGCCAGGTGCACCCAAAGGGTCGATGATCGTAGACCCCTTTGGAGAGAGACAAAAGGTAGTCAACAATGTTAGCCATTGAACAGGACAAAGGGTCCAGACCCTTGCCCTGACACCAAATGGAAAACCTTTTCCATTTAAAGGCATAACATTTCCTGGTCAGTTCCTTTCTGGATAACTCCACCACGTTGTAGATATCTTCGGAAAGACCCAAAGCCTGGAACTCTGGCCACTCAGGTACCAGGCTGTGAGGTGCAGGGATTGAAGGTCCGGATGGAATACCTTCCCCATATTGAGTGATATCAGGTCCGGGCATGCTGGAAGCCGCTCTGGGGGCCTGCAGCTGAGGCTGAGGAGATCTGGATACCAGAACTGGCACGGCCAGTCTGGGGCTACCAGGATCACCTTCACCTTGTCCCTCCTCACCTTGAGGAGCACCTTGTGGATTAAAGGAAATGGAGGGAAGGCATAGAGGAGGCCTGGGTTCCACGGCCTCGAGAAGGCATTCCCCTACAGCGAGCCCTGCTGAGGGGGGTGGGCACGAAACAGCCTCAGCTTGGTGTTTTCTCTGGAGACAAACAGGTCCACCATCAGTTTGCCCCAGTGGGAGAACAGGCTGTAAGCTACCTCTGGATGGAGAGACCACTCGCGGGATGTCTCGCCTAAGTGGCTGCGAGCATTCATCAGATGGTTTGAGGCTCCTGCCACATGGATGGCTAGGAGGTCTGCCTCCAATTTGCTCATGAGGGTCCAGATGCAGAGCGCCTCCTTGCACAGCAGACGGGAGTGCGTGCCGCCCTGTTTGTTGAGGTAGTACATGGTCATGGTATTGTCCATCTGGACTTGAACCACTTGACCCCGGAGCTGAGGAGCGAAAGTTGACAGTGCCAGTCTGACTGCTCTGAGCTCCAACAGGTTGATGTGGCATCAAGACTCCTCGGGGATCCAGAGCCCATGGGCCCTTTTGTCCACCATGTGGGCTCCCCAGCCCACGAGAGAGGCACCGGTCTTGAGGAAGACCGTCGGCTCAGGGCGGACAAACAGGATTCCTTCCTGCAACTGGTCTGGGGTAGTCCACCATTGGAGAGCATCCTACATCTTCTGGGTTACAGTGATCAGATGGTCGAAATGACTGTGGCGCTGAGTCCACTGGGTGGCCAGCTCCCACTGGAGGGGCCGCATGAGCAACTGGGCCCAATGGACCACTGAGTTGCAAGCTGCCCTGTAACCCAGAAGGCACAGAAAGTCCCGGGCAGGGCACAATTGCCCAACCAGAAATGAGCAAAGGAAGGCCGGCCCGCCAGCACGGCAGTTGTATTTCCGCTTGCGACACCAGTGACCCGGGTTCAGGAATGAGCTCGGGGCTGGAGGGCCAGCCGGAGGGAGAAGGGTTGAGTGTCCCATGGACAGCTCCCCTTCTCCGGGAAGAAGGGAAGGGCAGAGCGCGGCACTTGACTGGCCCCAGGTGGAGGCCTGGGGCATAGCAAGCTACCGTGCATGAAACTGTGGGGGAGGACGTCATGATGTTGGTGCTTGCGCCTTGATGTCTGGGCGAGTGACGTCCTCAAGAAAAAACAGGAAAAACACCCTCCGGAGTCCGGAGACGGAAGCGCCGAGCTGAGTCCCAATTTGCCTCCGCCCCCACCCAGCTGCCTCTGAGCCCGATGAGATTTAAGGTTCAGGGGCTATCCACAGCAGGATGGGGTATCCGAACAGTCAGGTAAGGTGACGGTAGGGTCAGGCTTAATTGGCGCATCCTGAGGATGCGGCTCCGGAGGGACGTAGGAGAGATAAAAAAAAAAAAAGAAATGGGCAAAGGAGGAAACAACCTCCACCCTGTCCCCCGGAAGCTGAGCTCTGGCTTGACAAGAGTCGAGCTCTGCCCTGATGAAGCCCATCCCCTGAGAAGACACAATTTCTGACTTGGCCTCATTGCTCAGGAGGCCGAGTTGGCAGTAGGTCTGGAGGGCCAGGTCCCTGGACCTCTCCACCTCCTGTTGGGTGGAACCTTCTAGGAGCCAGTCGTCAAGGTAAGGATAAATCCTGACCCCCGACACCTGAGATGGGCTGCCACCACTGCAATGCATTTGGTGAAGACCCCTGGGGCCAATGACAGGCCGAAGGGCATGGCTCAGAACTCGTACAGGGTCCCTTCGACCCTGAAGCAGAGGAACTGCTGTTGGGATGGATGGATTGGGACGTGAAAGAATGCACCCTGCAGATTCGGTGAACAGAACCACATGTTTTGCTTCAAGGATGGTATGATCTGGGACAGAGTGACCATCCGAAAGGTGCGTGACCTGAGATATTGATTCAGGTCATGCAGCTCTAGAATGGGGTGTCAGCCCCCCATCTGCTTGGGCACCAGGAAGTACCTGGAGACAAAGCCTGGGTCTGCTGGAGGATCCGCCACTGGAGCTACAGCCTCCTTGAGGAGGAGCTGAGCGACGTCATCTCGGACAGCCAACTGAGTCTGAGCGGATACTCTTTCCTCCCAAGGGGTGCAGGCTCGGCTTGGAGGGTACTGCTCAAATTCCAGAGGCAGTACCTGACCGACCACTTCGAGAACCCACCTGTCCAAAATGACAACAGACCAGGCAGAAAGGAAGTGGCAGAGCCAGATCCCCACTGGAGGACCCAGAGCTGAGGTGACAGGAGTGGCGTTGACAGCCCCCGCCCTGTCACTGAGCAGGCTTGGAGGAGGAGGCTCCAGGACCTGAACCTTGACCTCCTTTACGGGCCTGTGGGTGTCTGGGTTTGGGCCGGGGGCACCAAGCTAGAGCCTGCTGCTGTTGTTGGTGCTGCTGTCCACCTTGAAAGGAGGACTGCTGAGCCACAGGGGAAGAATGCCGAAAGGGCTTCTTTTTTTTCTTCTGCTGATTCTTGCCCGAAGAATCCTTGGCAGAAGTAGCATACAAGGTGGCACTGGACTGCTCAATACACTGAAGGTGACCAGCCACTCCTGGGCCAAACAGGTCAGTCCCTAGGAAGGGCACATCAGTTAGTTTGTGCTGGATACCTGCTGGGAAGGAGGAGAGCCTCAGCCAAGCCCTGCGATGAGAGGCAACTGCGGCAGCCATCGAGCGAGCACAAGAATCCCCAATGCCCAGGGCCGTCTGAAGCTGCTGTTTGGCAACAGCTTGGCCCTGATCCCAGACCTGCTTGACCGTGGTCTGCATGTCTGCGGGGAGATGTGGGAGGACTTCATCCAGTGACCCTAGGAGGGCGTGAGAGAAGTGTGCCATGATGACGGCTGAACTTGACTGACAAAGGCTCAAGGAGGAAGCCGCATAGACCTTCCTGGCTGAATGGTCCAAAAGCTTGGACTCTTTATCAGGAGGTTAGACAGTGTCGGCAGAACTACCAGTATGCCTGAACACAGAGGCGGTCACCAGGCTCTCGGCCGAAGGGTGCTCTGTAAACCCCGCAAGGGACCCCATAGGCACCACATTCTTGTGGGCCATGTAGGCAGATAGAGCTAGACAAGGGGCAGGGTGCTGCCAAAGTTCTAGGCTGGGCCAACAATAGCCTCAGCTACAGGAAAGGCCTCCATCGGGGTATCCCTTCTTTTAAGGATGTCCGTAAGAGGGTACTCTGCCTTTTTCTGGATTGGCTCCAGGGGCATCCCTGTGGACTCAGAGATGAGGTGAAGTATGGCCTGAAAATATGAGGGACCTTCCTCCGTCTCTAAGCCAGTGGTTGATTCATCATCACCTGGATGAGAATGCAAGCCAGTGATGTCCGAATCTGAGGAATCCTGATACAATGGCCGACTACCGAGGTCACCTTCGACTCATCGAGGGCAGTCTGGGGAAACCGTGACCGACAAACACCGGGGAAGCCTGGTGTCCAGTCTATCTTCCTTGGAAAGTGCCCCTCCCACAGGCTGCTTCGGTGGTGGTTCCACCACAGTCGGTAGAGAGACCATTTTGGGTCAAACTGGAGGTTTTGCTGGCTCCGCGAGCTGAGGAACCGACTTAATTGGCTCTGAAGGAGTCGACTTCAGCCTAGGAGGCAAAAGCCAGGTAATGGCCAGTGAGGAAGCCGGAGGGTTGTGCCCAGTCAAAATCAGCTGTTGCCACATGAGATCCTCATAGTGCCAGAGTTTCCGCCGGAGCCTCTCCTCATCTGAAGACGACCAATAGTGTCGCCTCTTTTTAGAGTGTTTATGGCTCTTCCTCTGCCTTTCGGTCAAGATCGGACAGGCCAGCTTGGTCACTCGGGAGACACCGGTGGGACCAGTGTTTCCCGGGATCAGGGACCACTTCTTCAATGGGAGTCCCAGCAGGCTGGGTCTTGTCATCTGGGAAGACCAAATTAGGAGTTCGATCAAGGGAATCGTCGATCAGAGTTGGCGATAACAGACCGATCGGATCGATGATGATCTCAACATCGTTGATTGGCATTTCGGTCAACTGACCAGACGGCAAAGGCGAGAAGCCAGCGGCTGAAGAAGCAATCTCAACCAAGGTAGAGACCGCATGTTCCTGGGACTGAGATCTCTCCCGCTCCCAAGAACATCTCCATCGAAACAAAGCAATCCTAGATCCTTCTCCCACTTATGGGATTGAGAGGAGTGCGAGCCCACAGGTACCTCTCCCTTGGTCGGGAGAGACTGGCACAACTCTTAGAAGGAATCCGAGAAGGTGGAGCCCAGGTTCAGCAGAACGAAGAAGCTCCGAGAAGTCTCTGTCGCATGAGCCGCTTCCTCCTCGAATGCTTGCATGCATTCCAGTTGCTCGGCGGAACCCGCAGCCGAGGAAACCGCCCACCGAACCTCCTTGGATTTCACTAGAGGGTTCCGTTTCTCCAGTCTCCCCAGCTTCAGGCATGCGAAATGGTCGTCGAGGACGTTGGGATGAAAGGTGAGACACATATCACATTTCGAAGTGTCATGGTTGACACTGAGGCAATAAACACACGTTTTGGGGGATCTGTGTGAAAAATTTTCTGGTCGCAAGGGCACCATCGAAATCTGGGGGAAGACTTGTCTTCCATAATCAAAGCGATAAACTTGCGATCACTAACACGAACGATGCGAATTTTTGGAATAACTGAAGGTTTGAAAGCGAGGGCCTACAAAATGCGTGAGCACGAGGGAGGCAACCTGAATCTTCCAGCGGAAAGGAAGATCTGGTGTCCTGGGGTGGAGCTGAGGTATATACCACCCTGGTGGGTGGGAGGAGCCAGCTTGAAGACTTCTGACTGATCTTAAAGTGGAAGGAGACATGCCAAAGAGTGTGAATGAACAACATATCCACGCTCCTAGAATAGGACATGTTCCTTACTAGAAGGGTGGGGCCATAAAATCTTTGAACAGTTACAACCTCATCCAAGTTGTCTTGTCAGCAAACACTGTCAGAGTAAGAATTTGTCCCAGCCTTATTAAAAAAGTTGAGAAGAAAAACAAATTACTCACCATAGTAATGTTGTTTCTTCTTAAGGGATCCCTCAGTATGTTTACACTTTATGCGGTCATCTCGGCCGAGAGTGATGTCTCAGAGATAGAACCTATGCACATTTTTGAATTTTGAATGTAGGTTCAAACTCTGCATCTGTGCTCCACTCTGGCTGTTGTTCAGATGTGTTTCCAAGCCGGAGTAGAGCAGCGGCTAGCATTATTAGACCTAGCAGGGGTGGGTTACTTGGGTGGGGTGGAGGAACAGTGGGCAAAGATAGAAGGGAGCATAGTAAAGGCAACAGACCTCAGTGTCAAACAAGTGAGCAAAAGCAAAAGGAAAAAGAGACCACTATGGTTCTCGAAAGAGGTGGCTCAAAATGTAAAAGCTAAAAGGGTAGCATTCAGAAGGTATAAGGAGATGCAGAGGGAGGAGGCTAGGATGGTGTATTGGGGGAAACAGAGGAAAGCAGTAAGGAGTGCAAAGGTGTAAACTGAAGAGAGAATAGCCTGGGAGGTAACGAAAGGGGACAAGACATTTTTTAGGTATGTAAGTGAAAAGAGGAAGACCAGGGGTGGGATTGTAAGGTTAAAAAGGGAAGGGGGGGCACTGATGAGCGGCCATATAGGAAACAGCTTTATACTTTGAGCTCCTGGGAGAGAACTTTAAATATTAATTAAATATCATCTTCAGAATTATTTAATTTAGTAAATACACTCAGCCGGTTGGAGAGTGGTGTGTAGCTAAACATGGGAAAATCTAAGGGAGCAGCAGTGGCGACAGTGGATTTTTTCCAACCGAAAGGAAAACGTCATGAAGGGAGGCCTGCTCCTCAAAACTAAGGCAGAGACCTTGAGTGAGATGGCTGATGACAGTGTGACATTAGCAACTATTAACACAACCTTGGGCTAGCTAATTAAATCTGTTCAAGCACTGGATAAAAAGTTTTATGCAATCCAACCAAGGGTTTCATCCCTAGAGACTAAAATGGAGGTAGTGAAGCAAGCTATGGGGTGGACTGAAACTGCTAACATCAGGAATACAAAAATGACAATGAAGCTCCTTAAAGAGAATACCGTCCTTTGCCAACATCTCGAAATGGTTGAAAACTAGTCCTGAGAAAAGAACATTAGGTTCATTGGTCTACCAGAGGGCGCAGAGGGAGAGGATGGTCTGAATTTTGCCCACAAGTTCTTACCCATGCTGCTGAATTTTCTGGAATCTGACCCATCTTTGTCGCTGGAGAAGACCTATCAGATCTCACCATGCTGGGCCGCTGCCATGCTATCTGCCCCGAGAACTTTCTTGGTCATCTGTACGGGAGTGGGAGATAGAGATTGGGTTCTCAATGTTGCAAGAAGACGTCGAGGACTGCACCATGGAGAAGCTGATATACACCTATTTCCAGATTTATCCTACAGCACCCGCCAGTGCAGAAAAGCATTCGATGGGGTCAGGAGCCAACTCCAGAAATCAAAAATTCAGCATTGACTACTGCTCCCGTGGTAGCTCCACATTGCTTGGCAGGGGCAATCATACCTCTTCAACTAACCCAAAGATGCCAAAAAAGCTCACAAATAGAATTGAGCAGGACATGCACCCAGCATCTGGAGAGAAAGCAGACTTGGAAGGGGACGGAAATGAAATTATAACATGGGCACCTTGTGAGTAAACTGGGTCAGAGATTGGATTTGTGCAGGCTGTGTTTAGTTAATATTCTTATAATGGAGGAGGCCCTCGTAAACTCTATATTTTTGGGTAGGGGGTACTTTACAGTGCTCCACCCATCGGGATGATGGCGGACCTCTGCCTTATTAATTATTAAGTGCCCCATCAGATGAACTGTCTATTTGGAACTGCATACAGTAGGAGCTCGTGCACGCACATCGTTAATACCCTGCACCGACATCCCATGGCTTTGTTGGACTATTCTGCTGGAAGTGCTTCAGGACTAAAACCCATGTAGTTTGCTTATGCGCTGTTAAAAAAATTTTAGTAGTAACTGTTGATATTCTAAGCTTCTGTTTACCATGCTGGGTTGCATGATTAGTTCAGAAGTCCTTTCAGGTTTTTAACACTAAGCACTGGGTGTATAGGTTGAATTCACATAGCCATTAAATCCTGCTACTATCAGCCTCAAAGGTGGAGTTGTTCTCTTGTCCAGGGGTTTGGGGAGGCATAATAAGGTAAATGTACTCTTCTTTTACTGTTGGGGATTATGCCGACCCTTGCGGTAACTATGATAAATGATGGAATCTCTTTTACCATTTCCTATTACTTAATCCCTGTTGATTTCCTAGGCTGTATGCATTTGTTTAAATACATAATTATAACAATTTTACCAGGAATTCCCTCCATGCTGTAACTAATGGGGTAATGTCTTACATTTATCCTTTGTAATAGATGGAATATTATTGACATTACAGTATTGGTTATGTGCTATCTACCTGTGTATACTTTCTGTAAGATTGTACTTGCAAAAATATCTCAATAAATTAATTCAATTAAAAAAATTAAAAATGGAAGGAGGGGTCTGGGCGGGGGCAGGAAAAGGCAGACATCTTCAACAAATACTTTTGTTCAGTGTTCACCTCTGTGGTAGGGAAAATGATGGGATCACTTCTGAAGGAAAGAATTGTTGAGTACCTAGAGGCCAGTGGGGCACAGGACCCAAGGCAGCATGGATTCACAGCGGGAAGTTCATGTCAGACAAATCTAATAGATTTCTTTGACTGGGTAACCAAAGTAGTAGACCAGAGAGGGGCTGTGGACATGGCCTACCTAGACTTTAGCAAGGCATTTGATACAGTCTCACACAAAAGATTAATAAATAAATTAGCCAGCCTGGAAGTGGGTCCCAGGGTGGTAGTCTGGGTAAAACATTGGCTGGACAACAGGACACAGAAGGTACTAGTAAACGGAGTCCACTCTGAAGAAAAGGTGGTTACTAGTGGGGTACTGGAGGGTTCAGTACTGGGTCCAGTCCTTTTTAATGTCTTTATAAGTGACATTGCAGAGGGACTGGAAGGAAAAGTATGCCTCTTTGCAGTTGACACAAAGATCTGCAATGGGGTTGATACACAAGGGGGCGTGGAAAGGATGAGAAGGGACTTGGCAAGGTTGGAGGAATGGTCAGAAGTATGGTGGCTTGGATTCAATGCAAAGAAATGCAAAATAATACACCTGGGAAACAAAAACCCACGGGAAGAGTACACAATGGGGGGAGGTAATAACAACAACAAAAATAGAAAGGAACCTGGGGGTAATCATATCAGATGACCTTAACGTTGGAAAGCAATGTGAGAAGGCAGTAGGGAGGGCTGGGGGGATACTGGGATGTATAGGGAAAGGCATCACCAGCAGAAAACAGGAAGTTGCTATCCCTCTGTACAGACAGTTGGTGAGACCCCATTTGGAGTACTGTGTCCAGTTCTGGAGACCCCATCTCCTCAAGGACATAGACAGGATGGAGGCAGTCTAGAGGAGGGCAACTAAAATGGTGCAGGGTCTGCATGAGAAGCCATATGAGGAGAGACTAGAGGAGCTTAATATGTATACCCTTGAGGAAAGGAGGAAGAGGGGGAACATGATAGAAACTTTTAAGTACCTCAGTGGAATCAACAGAGTCCAAGAGGGTAGCATCTTTCAGAAAAAGAGATGTGCAAGAACAAGGGGACACAATTTCAAGATAGAGTGGGGATGGCTCAGGGGCAATGTGAGGAAGTATTTTTTCACAGACAGGGTGGTGGATGCATGGAACCACCTTCCCGAGAAGGTTGTGGGGTCTAAAACTGCGGGAGAATTCAAGAATGCAAGGGACAGACATAAGGCAATTCTTGTGGGGGGTAGGAAGAAATAGGCTGTTGGTTAACTAGGATCTGCAGCTTATCCAGTAGGTAGGGAAATGGGCAGACTAGGTGGGCCAAGCTGTCCTTATCTGCTGTTAAAGTCTATGTTTCTAGGTAAGGAGAAGGGGAAGGGCCACAAAAAAGTAACACAACTTTGGAGGGGGTTGATGGACACAAGTCCTCTTTTGGAGGTGAGAGTCCTGAAGGGACTTGCTAATCTGAAGGTGGACAAAGCAATGGGGCCAGATGGAGTGCATCCAAGGGTATTGAGGGAGCGCAGAGAAATACTGGCTGCACCTCTGACAGTTCTGTTTAACAGCTCACTGGAAACAGGAGTGGTTCCAGAGGACTGGAGGAGGGCAGATCCGAAGATGTAGTCCCACTACACAAAAGTGGTAGTAGGGAGGAGGCTGGCAATTATAGACGAGTCAGCTTGACATCGGTGGTGGGAAAGTTAAAGGGGAACTGTCATCTACAGGATTTCTTAATGTCTGAAAGCTCATAGAAGGCTTATTTGAGTGGGAGATTGTGTTTATCTGTGAGTATTTGCAGTCCAGAGTTATTCACATGTAAATCAGCCTGTAATTAAGGGCTGGGGCAGATATCTGTTTTAGGCTCCTGACAGGAAATGATGTAACTGAGGTCTTGGCTCTCCTTTGACGGTAGGTTAAGTAGGAAATCATCTGCTTTATTAGGTGTGTTTTAAGGTGTTATTACAACACTTTCTAAATTTATAATAATTGCTTTGTATGTGCATTGGAACTAGTGAGTTATCACCTTTACATTTCAAATTGTTAGTAAAAATAATCCATCTGCAGGATTGCTTTAACCTCTAGGCTATGCTGCCAGCTGATCATCAAAAACTGCATATCT
Organism: Neoceratodus forsteri; assembly: GCA_016271365.2. Classification (NCBI taxonomy): domain Eukaryota; kingdom Metazoa; phylum Chordata; order Ceratodontiformes; family Ceratodontidae; genus Neoceratodus; species Neoceratodus forsteri. The sequence continues at coordinate 730,532,501 of CM057449.1, read as the reverse complement.
CAAGGCTGGCTCTGTGTTGCCAACAGGTATTGGGGCCCCATATCAGGTTATCTTACCCTGGCTGTGTTCGTGTCAGTACAGATTTCTGGGGCTGCCACAGCATCAACTTCTGTCTTTTTCCATTCCCTCTCTAACAGCCTTTTCTCTTACAATTTTGAGTGTGAACTCAGGTCTTCAAGATGCAAATGTGGCTCTGTACCTACTGGCTTGGCATCATGGGGCCAGCCTTGAAATGTTTAATTTGTAATTATTAGCTGGCAGTACAGCTTGAGAGCTGTGAAAAAGTTTCTTTCATCCAGCAGAATGGGTTTTGATTTCAACATATGAACATACGAAATTTGCCAGCAGATAAAGGCCTAGAGGTCTATCAAGTCTGCTCGAATGTGCAGCTAGCACCCCTTATTCTGCAGCTGCCCCTCCCTTCCATACTTCCCCTCCATTGACCCCCCCCTTGTCCTGTCCAATCCCCTTTTGAATCAGTCCACTATTCTACTGGATACCACTTCTGCAGGTAACGCATTCCACCCAACTACCACCTTCTCTGTGAAAAAGTGTCTCCTCATCTCCCTCCTGAACCTTCCTCCCTCCAGTCACATATCATGGCCCCTGGTGTCCCTCCCCTTCCTTACTTTGAACAGCCCCTCTGTACCTGTCTTGTTTATTCCTTTGATGTACTTAAAGGTTTCAATCATGTCCTCCCATCCCTCCTCTCCTCCAGTGAGTACATGTTCAACTCCCTCAGCCTCCTCTGGTATGATAAGTCCCACAGCCCTTTGATCATCTTTGTCGCCCTGTCCTGCACCCCCTCCAGTAACTTAATGTCCCTCTTCAGATACGGGGCGCCAGTATTGCAGGCAGTACTCCAGGTGCGGTCTAACTAATGACCTATACAGTAGCAGAATCACCTCCTCCCTCCTCGAGGATATACCCCTTGCAATGCAATCCAACATTGTGTTGGTCTTTGCAGCTGCCTTCCTACATTGTGCCAAGTTGTTCATTGACCCTGTAATGAGCACCCCAAGATCCTTCTCCTCCTCCTCTGTCTGGGCTAGCTGTACTCCCCTCAGCTGGTAACTTCTTCTTGGGTTCTTCACCCCAAAATGCATCACCTTGCACTTTTGGCATTAAACCCCAGTTGCCAGGTGTCTGACCAGGTTTCCAGCTTTGATAGATCATCCTGCAACCCCTGCCATCCCCCTATGTCATCCACCACCGCTCCCATCTTGGTATCATCAGAAAACAGACTGATGTTGCTCTACTTGTGTACTGTGTGACCAGAGCAAGTCACTTAACCTCCCTGTGCCCCAAAAACACACCCAGGAACAAGCTGTAGCTCAATGTGCCTTTCCAGGACAAAGACAGTAAAAACAATCTGAGCATGTGTTATGATTCTGAAAATATTATGCTCTTTCTATCCAGATTTGACTTGAAAAGAAAAAAATAGAACACAATTACTTGTTTATTAATTGCAAAAACACATAGATGGATAACATTCTTAAAACATGCATAACATGAAATGCATTATTAAAAGAGTATTTTACTGTTTTTGATGAAGTTAAAAGTACAACAGTTTCTTACTGAAATACTTTGAATGGATTGGGATTTTCCACCATAAGGTTGCTGCCTGCTGTCTGCTGCCTGGGGTGACAGAATTGCAGCGACACTGACAGAGGGATAAGAGGGGCTATTCCTTAATCAGTGGGCTTGTTTGACAGGGGGCAGTTGGGGCTACGATCCGGTGTGGTGTGTGTTTAAATAAAGTAATATGTTGGGCTGCACTCACCCTATGAGACTGGGGAATAGAATGAATAGTATGGACTCCGTAGAACTGAACGGGAGCTGACATGTTTGTGACACTTGACCCCATTATTGCAGCCAATCAAGCCAAGATGGTGCTTACAAACCGCCCTGACCAAATCACACATACTTACATCCTTCCTGACACCACAAGTGATTACTCTCTTGTTCTGTGTGTGTGGTCTAATAAATGTAATAAGCCTCTGACAACAAATGTTAACAGTAGGGTACAGTACTTGCCCAAGGGCATCTAGAGCCACTAAAAACATTGCAATGACAACAAGATTGGTCACAAATCGATACTGCCACTGACATGGATTCCACCCTAGAATTTTTCATCTCAAGCTTTAATATTGTCTGTGATGTACATACCCCCTTGAAGAAGAGGAAAATCAGAGGAACCGACACACCATGGATCACACATGGCCTCCTGAAAAAAATGAAGTTGAGGGACCAACTGTGGTATCTGGCTAGGGCTACTGGCAGGTCAACAGATGCTCAGGCATACAAAACTGTCAGGAGTGCCTGCACCTGGGCCATACAATATGAAAAAGCAAGCTACTATAGAAGTGCACTTGGCAACACCTGGAAAGATGGAAGGAAATTTGGAACAATCTTAAGGAACTCACAGGGAAAGAATCTAGGACCGCGCCTTCCATGCTTAACATAGATGGTGCCTTAACCCTAGACCCCACCACTATTGCAAACACTTTCAACTCAGCCTTCACCGACCTCAGCCAAATGCTACCTGTCAAATTTCTTCTATACCACTACCGGTGCTGAAACCTATGCCAAACCTCATGTAGAGCATGTGCGTAATTCTTTCTATTTTAAATCTGTGACAGAAAGGGAAGCCAAAAAATACTTAAAGTACTCGGTAGATTCAGAACAAGTGGAGACTCCCTAGATCTGAAGCTCATTGCCCTTACACTTGACATAGTCCTAACCCACCTTAGTAAGATTATCAATATGTCCCTCTTGCTCTCCCAATTCCCTCACATATAGAAGCTACTGTAGCCTTGGTGACCCCTATCCATAAAAGCGGTGACAGGGTCCACCATGGGAATTACAGGCCCATCTCTATTCTCCCTCCCATATCTAAAGCACTCAAAAGAATTGTTGCAGACCAGCTGGGAGAGTATTTGGAGAAATACAACCTGCAATCTCCACACCAGCATGGTTTTCGAAAAGGGCACAGCACTACTACCGCGCTTCTCCAATTCTCGATTTATATCCATTAGGCCTTGGACCAAAGTCAACTCATTGGTGCTGCCTATATTAACCTATACAAGGCATTTGAAACGGTCAATCACCCATTACTGCTTGATCAGCTAGCTGTGCTTGTTCTATCAGCAGACACCCTAAGATGGTTTAACAGTTACTTCACGGGCCAGTCACAGCAGGTTAAGATAGGAGATGCCCTTTCATCCAAACTTCCTGTTCGCTCTGGGGTGCCCCAGGGTCAATTCTGGAACCATTACTCTTCAGCATGTTCCTCAGCAACCTCCCTACCTACTTCCCAGTGCAAGTCCTCCTGTATGCCGATGATGCAGTTATATACACTAAGAACTCAGACCCCATCCAGTTGGAGAATCAGCTCCAGGAAAGCTTCACTGCAGTGTAGGATTGGTTTATCACACAGAAGCTAATGCTCAACTACAAAAAACGAAGACTATGCTCTTCCATGGCTTGCACAACGAGCATAAAACCTCACAGCTAATTGTCAATAACAGGTCAGGAGTTACTTTGGAGCAGAAGAATACTTTTAAGTATCTTGGTGTAACGTTGGATAGTACACTATCCTATTCTGCTCATATTAACCTCGTCACCAAATCCATGAATGTCCATATTGGGCTCCTCTATAAACATAAGCACTGCCTTACTGCTGAAGCCCTTAAACTTGCAATCTCATTGCCTCCGTACACAGTTCTGAAGATCTCATTCCTCCCTGCTTATTTATGTAGTATATTGCTGTGGTGTTGTCTGTCCTGATTTGGACAGTCTGACCCTGTAGCTGGGAGGAGAAAGACTGCATTGCTACTAGTACTGCTCTGAGCTTCAGGAGGTTTATGTGTTCTAGTGACGTCTATGGGCTCCATGTGCCACTCACTGTGAGGTCCTGCAGGTGAGTGCCATGCTCCAAGAATGACACATCAGTAGGAAGAATACTTGTTGGTGATTGCTGAAGGAAGGGAATGCTCTCTCTGAGATTGTTTTCTTCCTTACACCATTCTAATGATTCCACTTGTGCTTTTGTCACTGGCACTAGCTTTGAAAGTGGATCCCATCTTTGGGACCAGTTGTCTCTTAAGTGGTACCGGGTATCTCTCATTTGGAACCTGGCCCTTGGAACCACAGCTCTGGATGCAGACATGTGCCCTAGTAACTTCAGGAAGTCTCTTGCAGGTCTTGGCTGACCTTCTGTGAAAGACTCTGCTGTTACTGTCAAAGCTGCAGCTCTGGCCTGCAGGAGGAAAGCTTTCCCCTGACGGGTGTTGGGCTCTGCTCCTATGAAGTCCAGTACTTGAACAAGCACTAGCTGGGGCTTCTACAGGTTTATCAAGAATCCCAGGTTCTCCACGGTGCTTTTTACCAACTGAAGAGAGCACATTGCCTCATGTTCTGTTTTTCCTGAGACTAGGCAGTCATTCAGATAGTAGAAAACCACCACGCTTTGTTTTCTCAGATGTGCTGCCACCACTGCCTGGCACTTTGTGAAAACCCTTGGAGCTGAGATGAGGCCAAATGGGAGAGCTGTGAACTGGTATTGGCAGTTCCCTAGCTTGAATTTGAGATATTTTCTGTGAGACTGTCTGACTGGGATATGAAAATAGGCATCTTTCAGATCCAGGGATCCCAGCCAATGACCTTTCTGCAAAGAAGGTATTACTGTTCTTAGAGTGATCATCTTGAATTTATCTTATTTCAAATGTTTGTTCAGAAACCTGAGGTCTAAAATGGGTGGCATCTTCCCATTTTCTTGTGAGTCAGAAAGTATCTTGTGAATAGGATCCTGCCCCATTGGGAGGCAGGGACTTTTTCCATAGCTTTTGATATTAATAGTGTTTTTACTTCCAGTTCCAGCAGACTTTCTTTCTGTGGGAAAGTGAGCTGGAAATCCTCTGTGTTTCTGCAGTTTTGGAAAGTGTTTGAACTCCAGACACAACCCTAGTCCCACTACTTCTAGTACCCACTTGTTTGTAGTAATCTTTACCCATTTCTGGAAGTAGTTTGCAGGTTTTCCTCTGATTGGCAATGGTTGGGTGACCTGGGCAAAATTGTCAGGGGTTTTGTTTTGGCTGGGGCTTAGACACTGGAGCTGCAGCATTACACCTGGAAGCCTTTTTACACCTTCCCCTATAGTAACCCCTTTGTGACTGCTATTCGTAGGGTGTGTAAGAGACATAGGCTCCTGGCAAATATCCCCTTCCTCTGCCTCCCCTTCTGTGTGACCTGTAGAAGGTAGAGGACTTTTCCTTCTCATTGTTACTTTTTAAAGTGCCTATGTATTCATCCACTTTTTTCATGTAGGCCCCTGTTTTGTCACCAAATAATGAATCTTCCTGAAAGGAGAAATCCATGGCCTTAGAGTATCCTGGGAAAGGATTGAAGTTCTCAGCCTGGACACCTTCTTAAGAGCTCTGCATGAACCAAACCTCTAACAATAATGTCATTAGTGTCCTCCACAGTGTGGAACTCTTATTTTGTGGCATCTGGGGTTTATCTTGCTGTAGTTAGCAGGTCCTGTGCCAAACCATCCTCTGCTCTTTCTGCTAGTGCCAGAATTGTGTTTCAGAGCGCTTTCTGGTACTATGCTGTATGTGCTAAATAAGCAGGAAAGTTGTTGTATAACCCTTTTTTGCCATAGAATCTAATTTTTTTGAGCATTTTTAAGGGGGCTGTGCAGATAGAGTGATTTTTGCTCTCTCACAAGCAGCGGCCTGGACTACCCCATGATGGTCAGGATGGGCATACATATATCTTACTCCTGCTTGTCCACCTGATATTTTTTTCTCAGTTTTCTTGTCAATGGCTGCAGCTGAAGTGACTGCAGCCATGATTTTTCCAATGGCCTTTTTAAGTGGTTTATGTATGGGAAGTAAACACAGGTTACTCACCTGTAACAGTAGTTCTAGGAGTGGTATATGTTGTTCATCCACACTGTTTGGCATGTCCTTTCCCTTTAATCATCTTGCCAGAAGTCTTTAACCTTGCTCCTCCCACCCACCTGGGAGGTACATGCCTCGGCTCTGCCCCTTGATGCCAGATCTTGGCTGGTGGAAGCAGAGGTTGTGCATCAAAGCCGGGGAGGCTGGGTGGGTTCGTGTGGATGAACAACATATACCACTCCTAGAGCTACTGTTACAGGTGAGTTACCTGTGTTTCTAGGGATGCTGATATGTTGTTCTTATCTACACTGTTTGGCAGACTCCTGGCAGTTCTCCAGGAGGAGGGAGGCAAGGTGCACATCCCCTACTTAGCGAACAGAGATTGGAGAACTAAGGCCCCAAAACCAGCATCCCAGAGTGACTCTAGGACAATGTGGTAATGGGAAATGAAGGTGTTTGCTGACTTCCAGGTAGCAGCCCTGCAAATTTCCTGGATAGGGACTCCCTAGAAGCAGCCACCAATGCAGCGGTATGGCGGGTAGGATGAGCCCTTAGCCCTATGGGAGGCTCCCTACCCACCAACATGTAGCAGAGATCAATGCATGATGTAATACATCTGCCAATCATCCGCTTGGCTGCAGGTCTGCGAGGTGCGGCTTCAGCATAGGTGACAAACAGCTGGCGAACCTCTCCCTGAACTCCAGCCATGCACTCTTTATAATAAGACAGCGCTCTTCTCAGGTCCAAAGTATGGAGCCTGTATTTGGGCTCCTAGGTGTGACTGGGGTAATACACCAGCAGAGTCATCACCTGGTTCAGGTGAAACTCCAACACAACCTTTGGAAGGAACTTTGGGTTGGGGTGCAGGACAACCTTGTCCCTATGGAAGACCAGATAAGGAGAGTCGACAGAGAGTGCCTGGAGCTCCTAAATCCTTCTTGCTGATGTGATAGCCACCAGGAAGGTGGTTTTCCATGACATGTGTGACATCTCAGTCCTGTGCATCAGTTCGAATGGCTTGCCCATGAGCTTTGCCAATACCAGCAGTAGATCCCATGGTGGTGGTGGTTCATACACCAGAGGGGAAATATGGTCGAGGCCTCTGAAGAACCACCGGACCACCTTCTCCTGTGCCACCGTCTGCTGACCCGCCCACACCCGGTAAGCAGAGATGGCTGCCAGGTGCACCGTAGGGGGTCATAGACTGACGACTCCCTTTGGAGAGAGAGACCAAAGGCAGTCGAGAATGCTAGCCACCGGACAGAAAAAAGGGTCCAGGCCCTTGCCCTGACACCAAATGGAGAATCTCTTCCACTGGAAGGCATAGCACTTCCTGGTCAATTCCATCCTTGATGCCTCTACTGCAGTGAGGACATCTTCGGAGAGTCCCAAAGCTTGGAACTCTAGCCGTTCAGGAACCAGGCTGTCAGGTGCAGGGATTCAAGGCCCATTTGGAGGACCTTCCCCTGACTGACTGAGTTCAGGACCTGGCATGCTAGAAGACACCTTGGGAGCCAGATGCTGAGGCTGAGAAGATCGGGTACCAAAACTGGAGAGGCTAGTCTGCAGCCACCAGGATCACCTGTGCTTTGTCCCTTCTGACCTTGAGGAGCACCTTGTGGATCAAGGAAAGTGGAGGGAAGACATAAAAGAGACATGGGGGCCATGGCCTCGAGAAGTCATTCCCCCTGCAGCAAGCCCTGCTGAGGGGGGTGGGCACAAAACAGCCTCAGCTTTGTGTTCTCCCTGGAGGTGAACAGGTCCACCTGAGGGGTGCACCACTGGGAGAACAGGCTGTGTACTACCTCTGGATGGAGAGACCACTCATGGAATGCCTTGCCCACATGGCTGAGGGTGTCCGCCAGCTGATTTGAGGCTTCTGCCACATGAATGGCTAGGAAATCTGCCTCCAGTTGGCTCACGAGGGTCCAGATGTGGAGAGCTTCCCTGCACAGAGGCCGGGAGTGTGTGCCACCCTGTTTGTTGAGATAGTACATGGTTGTGATGTTGTCCATCTGGACCTGAACCACTTGACCCCGAAGGAACAGAGCGAATGCAGTCAGTGCCAGCTGAACTGCTCAGAGCTCCAGCAGATTGATGTGGCATTGGGATTCCTTGGGGGTCCAGAGCACATGGACTCTGTGGTCCCCCATGTGGACACCCCAGCCTGTGAGAGAGGCATCAGTCATCAAGATGACTGTCAGCTTGGGGCAGACAAATGGGATTGCCTTTTGCAGATGCTCTAGGATGGTTCACCATTGGAGAGCATCCCACATCTTCTGGGTCACAGTGGTCAGCTGGTTGAAATGACCTAGTCACTGAGTCCACTGGCTGGCCAGCTCCCATTGAAGGGGAGGCATATGCCAAAAGTCCCATCAGACCACAGAGGTGCAGGCTGCCATGTAACCCAGAAGTCACAGAAAGTCCCAGGCAGGGCGCAAGTGCCCAACCTGAAATGATTGGGCAAAGGAGGAGAGAACCTCCGCCCTGTCCACTGGGAGCCTGGCTCTGGCTCAGCAAGAGTCGAGCTCTGCCCCGATGAAGCAGATCACCCACGAAGGCATGAGTTCCGACTTGGCCTCGTTGACCAGAAGGCCAAGGCTGATGCAGGTCTCTAGGGCCAGATCCCTGGACCTCTCCACCTCCAGTCTGGAGGGACCCGCTATAAGCCAATCATCCAGATAGGGGTACACTCTGACCCCTCGACACCAAATATGGGCCGCCACCACTGCAATACATTTGGTGAAGACTGTGGGGGCTGATAACAGGCCAAACGGCATGGCTTGAAACTTGTATAGGGTTCTCTCTGCCCTAAAGTGGAGGAATCTTCGGTGTGACGGACAGATCAGGATGTTGCTGAACATGTCCTGCAGATCCAGGGAACAAAACCACATGTTCTGCTTGAGAGATGGTATGATCTGAGACAGAGTTACCATCCTGAAGCAGCGAGACCTAAGAAATTGGTTCATGGCATACAGATCTAGAATGGGGTGCCAGCCCCCCCATCTATTTCGGGACCAGGAAGTACCTGAAAATGAACCCTGGGTTGATAGGGGGATCCTCAACTCTGACCATCACCTCCTTGAAGAGGAGTTGGGTGATGTCATCTCACAGAGCCGACTGAGTGTGCTCGGATACCTTCTCCTCCTGTGGGGTGTGGGCTCAGCTTGGTGGGTACTGCTCAAATTCTAGAGTCAGCCCCTGGCCGACCACTTCCAAGACCCACCTGTCCATTGTGACAGTGGACCAGGTGGAAAGGAAATGGCAGAGCCGGCCCCCACGGGAGGACCCAGAGTGGGCGTGATGGGCATGGGGTTGGCAACCCCCATCCCATCACTGTGTAAGCTTGGAAGAGGAGGATCTGGTCAAGGGACTGCCAGGACCTTCCCTCTGGGCTTATGGGCCACCCAAGCCCCTGACTTGGGTCGAGGGCACCAAGACTGAGCCTGCTGCTGCTGCTGCCTCGATTGGTACTGGAGCTGCTTGGTCGCAGGGGCAGAAGGCCGAAAAGGGCTTATGCTTCTGCTTTTTGGAACCCTGAGATTCCTTCTGGGTGCAAGCAATGGAGTCCAAGGTGGCATTGGACTTCTCGATGCGTTGAAGGTGACCATCAACTCCTGGACTAAACAAGTCAGTTCCCAGGAAGGGAACATCCACCAGTTTGTGCTGGGTGTCTGCCGTAAATGTCAAGACCCTCAGCCAGGCCCTGCGGCACATGGCAACTTCAGCGCCACTGAATGGGCACAGGAATCCCCAATGTCCAGAGTCATCTGGAGTTGCTGCTTTGCCACAGCCTGACCCTGATCCTGAACCTGCTTGACCATAGTCTAAAGGTCCACGGGAAGATGAGGAAGCACCTCATCTAAAGAGCCCAGGAGGGCACAAGAGAAGTGTGCCATGACGACAGCCGAGCTCGCCTGATGGAGACCAAGCGAAGAGGCAGCATAGACTTTCCTGACAGAGTGGTCCAGTTTTTTGGACTCTTTGTCCGGAGGTCTATAGGTGGCTCTGGAATTGCCTGAGTGCTGAAACACAGATTCGGTCTCCAACCCTTCAGTTGAGGAGTGCTCTGTGATTCCAGAAAGGGAGCAGATGAGAACCACATACTTGCAGGCCATCCGGGCTGATGGCATGGGGCAGGAGGCAGGGTGCTGCCAAAGGTACAGGGTTGGGCAAACAATGGCTTCGGCCACTGGAAAGGTCTCTTTCGGAGAATCTGCTTTTTTCCAGAATGTCTGTCAGGGTATATTGAGCCTGTTTCTGAACAGACTCCAAAGGCATCCCCATGGATTCGGAGATGACATGGAGAATGCCCATGAAGAACGTGGGACCTTCCTCCATCGAGAAACCCCCAAGCGAAACCTTGTAGAATGGATGAGAGTGCAAAGAGAAGTCCTCAGACTCAAAGGAGTCCAGATAGATTGGCCAACTACATGAGTCACCTTCGACCCACCATGGACAGTCAGGAGTGAGGGTGACCGACAGTCTGTGCAGGAGGGCCTTAGCAGGTCAAGACTCCTTGATAGGAGTCCTGGACAGAGGCTGTTTAGGTGACGGCTCCACCACAATCAGTGGAGAGGCCAGTTTCGGCCGAGCCAGGAGGGTCTTCACCAGCTCTGCAGGTGGAGGGACGGTGTTGGCGGACTCCAGAGAAGTCAGTGTCAGCCTAGAGGGTGACAACCATGTGATGGCCAGCGTGGAAGTCAGGGTCAACTTTGGACTGGCCAACACCAACTGTTGTCACATAAGATCCTTGTAGCGTCGACGCAACTTGCGCCAAAGCCTCTCCTCTTCCGAGGAGGATGAGGATGAATTGCAGTGGTGCCACCTCTTAGAATGCCCAGAATGGCATTTGTGAGCTTCCTCGACCTGTCAGTCGAAGTTGACAGAGATCTAGACCTCAAGTGTCAGGGGGACTAATGGGGGCGCTCAGAAGGAGCCGGAGAGACCCACTGCTCCTCCAGGTCAGGGACAAGGACCGTGAAGAGGTTCCCAGCAGGCTGGGTTTCCTTCTTGGTAGGTCCAGTCAGGACCAGAGTCCTGAACAAGGAATTGTCGGCCTCATCTAGTGACAATGGGTCAATAATAATTTTGACCGGGTCGTTGTCCTGCGTTTTAGCCGGCTGGCCTGATGGGGGCACCATGAAGCCAGCAACCGAAGTCGAAACTGGAGATTCCTGAGAATGAGACCATTCTCAATCCCAAGAACGATGTCGACGAGACTTCTCCTTCTCTCTCAACTCCTTGGAATCCTTTTTACGGGATCGGGAGCTGTGTGAAGCCAACGAGCCCTCCCCCTTGGTTGGGACAGACTGGCACAACTCCTTGAAAAAGCCTGTAAAGGTACAGTCCAGTTTGAGCAGTACAAAAGACCAATGCTGAAGAGGACTGATAGGTGGCTTAAGCCGCCTCCTCCTTGAAAGCCTTCATTTGCCTGAGTTGTTCAGCGGACCCCGCAGCCGCAAAGACCACCCAATGGGCCTCTTTAGATTTGACCGGCAGGTTCCGTTTCTCCAGTTGGCTGAGCTGTAATCATGCAAGATGATCATCCAGCACGTTCAGCTGGAACGAGCAACAAGAATCGCAAGCCTGGGTATCGTGATTGTGGCCCAGACAATAGATGCATATGGCATATGGGTCAGTGCAAGACATCTTCTGCCCGCAGGAGCACCAGTGGAACCCCGGGCGAGGACGTGTCCTGCATCGCAGTCACGATCGAAAAAAACAATGCAATGAAACTCTAGCAAGTTTAAGTTTTGATAAGTAACCCAAAAATTTAAGCGCCAGGGCCTACTCAACGTGGGAGCGATAAGGAGGGAACCTGAATCTTCTGGCAGAAAGGAAGATTTGGCATCAAGGGGTGGAGCTGAGGCATATAACACCCGGGTGGGTAGGAAGAGCCAGCTTAAAGACTTCTGGCAAGATAATTAAAGGGAAAGGACATGCCAAACAGTGTGGATAAGAACAACATATCCACATCCCTAAAACATTCTTTTTGGCAGAACAACTCACAGCATGTCCATAAAATCAGCATCTTCTTCATCGTCTGTTTCAAGTGGGGGATGTTGAGGGTATCAACCATTTGTCTGACAAATGAGGAAAAAGATGAGCAATCCTCAATTTGCCTTGGAGGAGGCTTGAAATCTTGCTCAGGTGTGCCCTCTAACTCCATGTGGTCACCTTCCTTCATATGCAGACAGGCTGAAGCCTGAGCCAGGAGGGAGGGGGGAGTAGGTATCTTATTGGGATTTCCTATGGCCTGGACCACCTGGAAAAATTGCCACATTTTTGATATCTGATGAGGGTATCTTTTCTACGCCTTCTGCCTGCTCCTTTCTCCATGCAGGAGGCGTGGCAGTGACAATTTTTTCTTTTCATTTCTTTTTGGCAGATACCATTTCCAGTGCCCTGCTCTAAGGCGCTTTTATTTTTAATTTTGCCATCACTGGATTCTGGTTCCCCCTTTCAGACACCATGATATCTGAACCATCTTTATCAAGCCTTTCTTATGGCTGCGCAGCTTTATCGTTTTCCTTTTTCTTGTCACCTTTAACATTATTTACTGCTACATATGAGGAGATGATCTGTTTAGATGCATGCCTTCCACTATCATTGGGACCACACTCACAAAAAAAAATATTATTATTAAGATACAAAACCAATCTAAACACAAGGAAAAGGTTAACTTACAAGAAAGTGTTTAAGTCAGCAACAAAAAGGAATCAAAGAGGCCAAAATAAATATAAGTTTAAATTAACAGTGACAAAGGGGGACACAAAGGTAATTTTTGCTTACATAACTCTCACAAAGGCAATAACAGATCGATAGGTCCACCGTGTACAAAATCAGGGTATACAAAAGATCTAAAAGAAATGGTCAATGAACTGAACTCTTATTTTGCATCAGTATTTGATACTGAAGGGAAAAGTATTTTACACTCCAGAAATAGTGACAAAAGTGTAGGTCAGGAACAAAAACTGAACAGAACTAGTAAAGAAATAATTGAACAAAAAAATGACAAACTAGATATGAGTAAGTTAGCGGGTCTAGATAGGTTACAACCAAGGCACTAAAAGACCTTCGTGAAAACATAGCACACCCTATATAATTTATAATAAATAAATCTATAGACGAGAGGGTAGTACAATTAGATAGGGAAACTGCAGTAGTGTTTCCTATATTTAACAAAATCTGGTCAGAGTCAACACAGCTGCTGTGCAGTAACCTGACACAATGTCCTTTTTGTTTTTTTTTGGTTGGTTTTTTTGTTACAGCGGTCCTTCAAAAAATGCAGTGCTTTAATTGATATAGTCTACTTTAGCTGTTTTTGTTGAACTGTAATGTGATACATTTTAGGGGTGCTACCACAGAGCTATTTTTTCCAGTATGCATTGATTTAGGTGCAACACCACCTGGTTATCAATGTTTTGCAGGGCTTGACCTCTGATAGTAAACTGTGCATAGAAACATAAACAATGAAGGAAGATAAAGACCAAAGGTCCATCCAGTGAGCCCACGGTTGACAATCCTACCCCAAGTCCTAGTGTCTATCTGGGGACGTATCTCTCCCCTTCAGCTTCCCCTTCCCCCTTCCCTGACTTGGGGCAGAGCTTGCTATTATCCCCATTATTCCATCCCAGCCGTGCTTGAAGCCCTCTACAGTTTTGGCACCCATCACTTCAGCAGGCAGGCTGTTCCATGGTACTACCACCCATTTGGTAAAATAATATTTCCTCAAGTCCCTCATGAAGCTCCCCCCCTTTCTGTTTTCAGTCATGCCCTCATATCACTGAGCTGGCATTCCTGCTAAATAATTCCATGCAGTTTACTTTATTAATCTCTTCCAGAAATCTGAAGGTCTCTGTCATATCTTCCCTCTCCTTTCTGGCCTCCAGTGAGTACATGTTTAACACTCTCAGACATTTCTCCCAGGATTCCCCGTGCAGACCCTGAATCATCTTTGTCACCCTACACTGAACTGCCTCCTACTATCCTTATCCTTATCTTTTTTGAGGTGAAGGCTTTGGAACTAGTCGCAGTACTCTAGATGTGGCCTCACCAAGGATCTATAAAGGGGAAGTATCACTTCCTTCCTTCTTTCTACTGTTTATACCCCTTCCTATACACCCCAGCATCCTGTTTGCCTTGCTGAGGCTTTGTTGTACTGGTTGGACTGCTTTAGGGTGTCACTGATAATGACTCCCAGGTCATGCTCCTCTGTTGTTGTGTTAAGTTTAACCCCATTTAGCCAGTACTCTGTCTTGAAGTTCTTTTTCCCCAGGTGCATTACCTTACATTTCTTGGCATTGAATTTCAGTTGCCACACATTTCACTATCCTCTCCAGCCTTTGGAGGTCATTCTGTAACTCCCTAACTCCCTCAACATTATCCACCCTTCCGCAGAGTTTAGTGTCATCTGCGAAGAGGCTAATCCCACCTTGGTTTCCTTCACCACTGTCACTAATGAACACATTAAAAAGGACTGGGCCTAGGACCGATCCCTGTGGTACCCCACTTGAGAACTCTCTCTTTGCTAATTATACCCTGCTTACAACAACCCGATGCTGCTTACCCTTGAGCCAGTTCCCCACCCATCTGACCATATCCTTTGCTGCCCCAGATCTTTCATTTTCCTCAGCATGTTTATGAGGCACTGAGCTGAAAGCCTTGCTGAAGTCTCAGTATAGCAGAGCCAATTCATGACCCCATCCAGTTCCCTTTTTACCCAGTCACAGAAGACAATTTGTTTGGTCTGACAGGGCCTCCCTGCCATAAATCCATGCTGCTTACCATCATAAGACTGTTTTTCTCCAGGTAGTCAACGAAATCCTGCTTGATCAGAGATTCCATTAGTTTTCCTACAACAGAGGTGAGAGTGACCAGCCTGTAGTTCCCTGCCTGTTCATTATCCCCTCCTTTATGGAGTGGAACCACATTGGCCACCCTCCAGTCTTTAGGAGCCACCCCCATCTGTCGTGAGCTGTTGAATAGTTCTGCCAGAGCATCAGCCAGTTCTTCTGCCAACTCCCTTACCACTGTCAGATGCATCACATCTGGATCTGGGGCTTTGTCTATATTGAGGGCTACCATCCCTTTCTGTGCCCTATCCCAGTGTTACCTTCTTCGTAATACCTCTAGTGACTGCCACTTTCTGGTAGGGGGCGTTACACTTGGACAACTGGTTCTGATCCCTGTATCATTTTTTGTAAATATAAAAAAATGTGTGATGGACGGTGTCAAGAGAAAATGCTGTCTTGCTGGAACTGACACATCAAACCCCCCAGGGATAAGTTCAAAGGACAGGAGGTAGCTTAAACTACAGAGATCTGAGGTGCAATTAGCTTGTTAAATTTGCTTTGAAGCCCCAGAAACCAAGATATCCATTTTATAATGCCCTCAGGGAGATCCTTTGATGTACTGTACACTAGGTGTCCTGAGAAAAGGGACACTGGCCAGTGTTATGAATATCCTCCCAGGAAGCCAGCTCATTCTATCAAAGAGACCTTTGATGTCTGGGGATACCAGGTCCCAGACTAAATTAGGAAAGTCCAATATACATTTGCTTTGAATATACAGTGACTTACATCAAAGAGACATTTGATGTCTAGGATAAAGCAGATCACAGACCGGTTTGGACCAGTCACATAAAGAGAGGCGATTCCTTATGTCATCTATTATTTTTTTTAAATATCTTAGTAGGACAGCCTGTGTCATAAAATATTCATTTTTATACACCGAGGTGGAGTTAGGTGACCTCAGAGAGAAGGCCAGCTCAGGACTGTTTTTAAACCTACTGAGTAAACCTTAGAAGACACATTCATATTGCTGACTGAGAGAAGAGAGACCACGAAGCACTGAAAGATTAAGAAGTAAGGACCTTAGACAAAACTAGTCTGAGTGTTATTATTGGTAGGAATCTGTACTTTTAAACCTGTTTGTTTTAAGGCTGCATGTATTGGGATATTTTGTTCTGTAATTTTACTGTTTTCCTAGTTTACCTATTTTAAAGTAAAGATATATATTTTAAAATGGAAACTGCCTGGTGTGCCTTGAAATTTCTTTTATATAAGTGAAGCTTTGAAGGTTATAGCTGACACTGTGTATGAGCTTATTGTGATACCAAACTGGGAAATAGATAGAGTTCTCTAGGTCTTGCATAGAGTTCTAAGGGTTCATTTTGTTATACCTGGTTAGGCACCCGTAGGCAAAGATATCTGGCCCCCAGAAGACAGACTTATCTGAGCCTGATAATTGGGTATGCTAACAAGAGGTTATTAGTTTGAATCCCTCCAGAACTTGAGACTAAGGTGACTCGAACCCACAAAACAGGCAAGAGGGTTACCTTGTACTGTTCACTGTTCACAATTCTATGCTCAGAGGTTGGCACTTTGGGAGTAGAGGGCTGACATGCTGAGTGAATCTGTGACAGGGGGCATGATTCCTCTCTGCTGCAGACAGAGCAAAAGTGGTCATTTAAGACAGCAGCCTTTTGCCCATCCTCTTCAATTACCCTACTCTCGTCTGACAACCTAGAGATTCTCCCTTCTTTTTTACCCAAATGTAGCAGAAGAAATGTTTTTCTCTGGATTTCATCTCATCAGCAATCCATAGCTCTGGGTTTGCTTTTGCCTACCAAGCTGCCCTATTTGCCTCCCTGTTTTTCTGAACATATTCCTCCCATTCTTCCTCCCCCTGTTTCTTCCTAAACCTACAGAAGGCCTTTCATTTGGCTGTCACTGCTTACCTTACCCTACCTTAGAACCATATAGGTCTCTTGATCTTATTTCTTTTTACTACTGTCCTCACACATAATTATGTTGCTTCCAGGATGGACCCTTTTACTACCTCCCCATACACACATCTCTTCCACACTTGTTATGCTACCCACCCCGGTTACTTTGTCTTGCACCAGCACTCTCAGTTTTTCGAACTCTGCCCCCTTAAAGTCCAGGACCTCCATTCTTGAGTGGGGTTTTTCAGCCTCTAGGGTCAAATCAAAACAAACGGAATTATGGTCGCTGTTTGCTAGTAGTTCCCCTACTCTTACAGCTCCTGCTGCTTCCAAATTGGTGGAAACAACATCCAGAATGGATCCTTGTCTGGTAGGTTCCTTTACCAGTTGGACCAGCAGGCTGTCCTGAAAGGCATACAACATAGCTTGATTTCTAGAACTCCTCATCACTAGAATATCCCGATCCACATCTGGCAGGTTTAAATTCCCCTGCACAACCACTTATCCCTTCCTTACTTCTCTTTTTATTTCTTCTCCTAGCTCTTTGTCATCCACTTCTCCCTGCCATGGTGATCTGTGCGTATATCGATATGTGAGTATTGTTATATTGTGTATGGGGCATTGAGGGAGGCAGATTTGCAAATGTGTCTGCGGTAGTAGGTTTGTGTTGCTGCTACTGTAAAGCTGTGGATATCTCATACCTTGCTTTGCATTAATCACTGCTCATAGCACTGGAACAGATGGCTGGAATCCACTCGGTATCTGATATCAGTGGGGATACAAACAGTAGCTGGACCATGAGCTTGTGGTCTCACTTCAGAATGTTCTCAGCAATGAGCTGCACAGGGGCAGTGAAAGTGAAAGTTGCACTGTGGCTTTAGATGTACACCGGCAATGCTGGTGTGAGAGCAAGCAGGCGGGAGGGGTGGAGGATGGAAAGACTCTGCAGGAGCTGGGGGGGCAGTAGGAGAGAAAGAGGCAGTGAGAGGAAGTGCATGAATCACCTCATGGTCTCATCTCAGAATTTTCTCAACTGCAAGGTGCATGAGGGGGAGTGAAAGTGAAAGCCTCACCATGGCTTTAGATGTATTGATCTGGTATGGTCTCTTCTACCAGTCCTGATTTTGATACATCTAAAGACGCAGTGTGGCTTTCACATTCACTACCCCACTCCTCTCTCTGTCTCTTTTTCTCTCCTACCCTCTGGCTCCTGCAGAGATGTTCCATCCTCTGTCCCTCCTTCTCCCGTCAGTCCTCTTGCTCTCACACCCACACTGCTGGAGTACATCTAAAGTTCCAGTGTGGCTTTCACTAACCCCCCATGCAGCTTATAGTTGAGAACATTCTGAGGTGAGACCATGAGGTTATGGCCCAGCTACTATTTGTATCCCCATTGATATCTGATACCGAGTGGATTCCAGCCATCTGTTCCAGTGCTATGAGCAGAGATGAATATAAAGCAAGGTATGAGATATCTATAACTTTACAGCAGCAGCAACACAAATGTACTACCTTAGACACATTTGCAAATCTGCCTCCCTCAATGCTCCGTATACAGTATAACAATACTCACACATTGATGTATGCATGATTTACCGTCGGACGTCAAGCCCTGCAAAACATCGATGATCACGTGGTATTGCACCTAAACCTATGCATATTGGAACAATAGCTCTGTGGTTGCACCCCTAAAATGTATCACATCACACTTCAACAAAAACAGCAAACATGGTGTATCTTGATTAAAGCATTGCATTTTTTGAAGGACCTCTGTAAAAAAATTAAAGCTGACTTTGTGTCATGTTAATGCTCTGACTGTGTAATTGCAATTAATGCTACAAGTTTTGTATTGACGCTTTTTTTTAAACTAATTGAAAACTCAAATTGAATTGACATTTTTAGGCTTCACACACAGCAATGGATAAATCCAAAATGTCAACATGAATTGACTTTTTTTAATCTCCATACACAGCAGTAGAGAAATCCAAACGTTTGCCAATTAATTTCATCCAGAAAGGCTCTGCTCTTGACTGTGGCAATAAAAATGTTAGCTGTTCTGCTTAGCTTTTCTTGTGATAAAGCTGCAAGAATCCTTTTTATACAAGGCCACACCAAGCTAAGTTTTGCAACTTTTTGTAAATTGCCGGTAAGCGAGACCGGACCGTCTGTGATTGAAGTTCTAAGGACAGTGTGCAAATGGCAATTAGTACAAATAAACTTACAGAGTAAGCATAGCAAACATCTCATATAGGCAGTTCCTGGGTAAAGTGCTGTACTTATAAAGTGGTAAGATACTGTAGTACAGTTTTGTTCCTGTATTTATTTATAGTGTAGGTTTTTTTTTCCCCCAACTCTTTTTCTCTCCCACCCATCCGGAACTCTCTCTGGCCACCCTGCTCGCCAGACCACTCTACTGCCCGCTGTGTCCCCTGTCATCTTCAAGGATGTCACGACCCCCTGGGGACGGGAGGGGCTACAGCCCCAGGGAGATTGAAGGGGGCAGTGACGGGGAACCAGCTTTGGGCGTGTGGCAGCAACACTGGAGGAGCCATCGCCTATCCAGTGGGTGGGAGCTTTTTTTCCCCATTACGTGCCCTCAACCCCCACCCCCTGAGCGTGGTGCACACCCCCGACTTCTCGGTGCACAGCAACCCTGCCAGCGTCGGGCCACACTGTGAACGTGCTGCTCAACACTCTGCAGCACCCCCGGTCTCCACCAGGGGGCGCTGGAATGCCAGACCTCCCCAGAACCCTCCCTGGGAGAGGAGAGCAGCCCAGTGGGCGCTCAATCCAATCTCACACCTGCCGATTCCGACACCCGAGCTCGCTCCCGAACCCAGGTCGCCGGCGTGGCACGAGGTGTGGTGTCCAGCACCTCAACCCTCAGCACCACTGGGCCATCACAGTGTAGGGTTTTAAACCCGAAGGTTGGTAAAAAGAAACTGATCGCCTGAAACTGGTAACCTGGAACACTGTGGCCATATTTGGGCTGTGTTTTTTCACATCGATTCCACTGGATGTGTGATGGGTTAGCTCCAACAGACCAGAAATGGACATTTAAAGAGCACCTTTCTCACTATTTCTATTTCTCACTATACATGCAACCAATAGGAGGCAAGAAGAGGTGGGGCCAGGGAATAAAGCTCTTGCACCTGCCCAAAGATTACAGCTCGCATTCTTCTGTTTCGCTACTTCCCCGACGCTTGCTGGAGCTGAGCCTGCACTACAAACAAACTGATGCTGCTGTCCATTTGAAGAAGAGTCAGCAGTTTGGAGGGACATTTCTCCTCTGTGCCTCATTTGGTTGCTGCCGGTGTTTGGAGAGGGGGCTCAGCGGTGAGCCATGCAACCAATGGGAGGCAAGAAGAGGCAGGGCCAGGGCATAAAACTCTCATGCCGACCCGAGGCTCAAGCCCCTGGGCTTTGCCACACCTGGAGAAAAATGTGTTTGAAAAGCATCTGGTTTTAAAATGTGTTTGGGTTTGCCGGTTCTTTTGCTCCTACGGTTCCCTTATCAAGGTAGGCTTTATTTATCTTGTGATTTGCTAGATTTGAGGAACCATTGGAGTAAACCCATAGCTCCCCACTTAGCTTTTCATATCCTTTATCAGTAACTTACTTATTTATCAGCTTTAAACACAGTAATGTTGGTTTTAGTTAGGATTTTATTTTTAATCCTTAGTGTCAGAGGCCCCCATATTTTTCCCTCCCCCCCCCACACTGTTGACCTAGAACCAGAAATTGTTTGTCAGGTTGTTCAAACTGGGTTTAGAAACCCCAGCACCTATTATACCATTAAACTGTATTGCAATAATACTTCTTTCATATATAATGATGATCTTTTCTCAGATACAAGTAGCTTTAGTTACCCAGTTTTTTACTTCCTTCAGTTTAAATTCAGCTTTCATAGTACCTATTCTTTTTCTAAAAGGGAGTTATTGTATGACAGTAGGCTGAGGCCTAGGAAACTTGTGTTGATACTCTTGCTTATCTCGGGATCTGTTCACCCCCACCCTGGTCCTAATTCGGCCTTTAATGATTCTGTTTGTACTGATAATTTCTCTGTGGATTCCCCTGCCATTAAACTGGTACACCTAAACATACATAGTTTAACATCAAAATGGGCAGTTTGTTGCATGAACCGAACAGTATCCCTTTGATGTCATAACTTTGTCTGAGACCTGGTTCACTGAGCAGGTTCTGGACTCAGAAGTCACCCTAATTGCAACTTTTTTAGAAAGCATAGGACTGAAAGAAGGGGTTATGGAGTCGGCATTTATGTTTCTACTAGGCTTCAATCTAATCTTCACTCTGTCTCTGATTCTAATTTAACATGTGATATGATATCAGTTGAATTGGTCCTGGGACAGGAGAAGCATCTTATCCTGAACTCTGTTTATGCTCCCCCTGGTAACACCTCATCTTGTATGGCCCTACTCTCCAACTTTAAGTCTGGATTACCCCAAAACCGAGAATTGATTGTTATGGGAGACTTTAATTGTGACTGGGGCACTGATCACAAATTTTGTAACATTATGGGTTCACTCTTGGACCTGGGCTTCCATCAGATTATTGAGGAAGTCACAAGACCTAATCATAGGTTAGGCATGGGCACAGTTTTGGACTGGACACTGGTCATCCACCCCGACAGGATTCTCTTTTCAGGGGTCCTGCTGGATATTATGAGTGACCACTGTCCTGTCCACTGTGGCTGGTCCTCCAAGTCCCTTAAGTCCCTTCCCCAGTTTATTGAATTTAGGGCTATTAAACATCTCTCTCTCTCTGGACAAGTAGATCCCGCTTTTTCTGAAGTTGATTGGTTCCCTTTAGAATCTCTTTCTGACCTTTCTTTAATGCTTACCCTTTTTTCTGATACATTTCATGGGGTTGTTAATAAGATCGTCCCCCTCAAACGTATGAGGATCAAGTCGAATAAGCAACCCTGGGTTTCTCATGAACTACTTCAGTTAATGCAGTCCAGGGATAGGAATTGGAGAGCCTTTAAGAAGCATAGGGATGCATCTTTACTGTTGGCCTATAAAACTTAGTGCAATCAGTGTAAAACTGCTAATTGGAAGGCCAGGAATACATTTTTCTTAACTGCTTAGCAAAATGCCTGTGGGAACTCCAGGAAAACCTGGGGTGTGCTCAACCAATTGTTGGGCAGACAAAAGGAGCAATCTTCTGTTTCTTTACTGAAAGATAACTTCCTCACTAGTGACCCAGCTGTGACAACTGAGGTTTTTAATAGCTACTTTGGTGACCTTAATCCCTTTAGGTCTCTTTTTTCCCGCATCACTACACACGTTTCTACCCCAGTTAGTGATGATTGTTCCCCTAAATTTTATTTTAAAAGTGTTTCTCCTGAACCGATTGTAGAATATGTCACTAAAATTAATCTTTGGCCCTTGTCCTGCTCTGATAGCATAGATTACAGGTTTGTTAAACTTGGTATTAAGTCCCTAGCTTTTCCTCTTTCTCTTATTTTTAATGCCTCCCTATGCTCTGGCCATTTTCCTATTCAATAGAAAAGTTCCTTTATAAAGCCCATTTTTAAGTCCAGGAATCCCAATCTTTCATCAAGTTATTGCCCCATTTCCCTTCTCCTTCCCCTATCAAAGATTCTCGAGATGATGGTTTTTGATCAGAATTTTGATTTTATCAACAAATACAGTTTAACACCCATCCAACATGGATTTAAATAATCTCACAACACCGAGACAGCCTTGGTGGAGTTCACTAGCTGCATACAGGGTGCCCTTGATAAAGGTCACTCTGGTGCAGCAGTATTTGTGGACCTCACCAAGGCCTTCGACCTTGTAGAACGTAGTCTGCTACTGGATATTCTTTTGTTTTGTGGTTCTCTAACTATTTAAGTAACCATGCCCATATTACTTCTCTTGATGGTTTCCTTTCTCAGCCTGTTCCTATTGTTTGTGGAGTCCCTCAGGGCTCAATTTTGGGACATTTGATTTTTTCATTATACATGAATTCTGACCCTAGTATTTGTTCTCAGACCTCAGTCATTATGTATGCTGATGACGCTGTGCTATTTGGCACAGCCTCTAAGCAAAACAGTGCAATAACAAGGGTCCAGACTGATTCAAATTTATTTCAAAATTGGCTTCACCATAATCATATGGTACTGAATGTTAAAAAGACTAAATATATGGTCTTTTCTAATAAGCAAAATGTTGAGGATCTTATCCCTCTTGTGGACTTAAAGGGTACCCAAACTGAATTTGTTGATTATTTCAAATAATTAGGGTTAATCCTCAACTCAAAACTATCTTTTGAGAACCATATGATTAACATTAGGAAAACTATCCATCGGCATCTAGGGGGCCTTTATCGTGTCAAAACCTGTCTCACAAAAGAATCCAGGTTCTTGTTAGCCCACAGTTTTTTGTTTAGTAAGTTGGATTATGGTTTACTACTTTATTCGTCTGCCGACAAAAACTTGCTGGATCAGCTTAGGGTAACTTATAACTCAGTTCTCAGGTTTATGTTGCAGGTCCCATATCGCACTCATCACTTGTCTTCTTTTTCAGCTGTCTCACTGTTTATCACTTGACTATAGGATTCAGTTTAAACAGTGTATGTTTTTGTTTAAAATTATTTCGGGCCATCCTCCTACTTTGGTATCTGGTTTATTCCCAAGGTCTACTAATGGGTGTGGTACCCGATCCCAGGATAAATACACATTTAAGGTACCACTTTTCCATAGGGCTATCAGTCAGAGATTATTATTGTATAGGGCCCCTAAATCTTTCAATTCCCTTCCCTCTGATTTTTTCCATTTAAAATCAATCTGTAATTTCAAGCATACGCTTATTATGCACTTTAGAAATTTACAGAAATGTGTTTGTAAAAGGACACTGTTTTAATTTTGTATTGTATTATATGTATTTGATTGGGATTGTCTAATGTTATTTGCTGTTTATGTATTCTATCTGTTTCCTGTAACCCAGCTTGCTGCCTGTGAAAATGGGTAGTTTGCTCATCAGGCTCACAAGGATAAAAAATAAAAAATGAAATGAAATGAAAATTTTCAGTAAGCAAATTGAAGAAACAGGAGGTTCCCTTACCTGATTGGGAGTTCCTCTGTTGCAGTTTTAAAATGTTATATTTAGCCCTCTAAGGAAGGGAAGGGATAGTATTTTGTCCCCAAGGGGCTAGCCACTCAATCCCTTCCACTTTCTGATCTCCAATACCACCACTGTGCTCTGATGTTCTGTAATGTAATTATAGGACCAGCATGGGGTTGTGCTCGATTCAAGTCTAAGGAACATCATTTTAAAAGGAATTTGCCCAATTTTAATCTGACTTTTGGCACAAATCGAAGCCAGTATTCATTACTTAAATACTGGCTGTGATTTGTACAAAAAGGTGGATTAAAAGCGGGAAAATCATTTTTAAAATTGCACTCCATAGACTTGCATGGAACACGGCCCCACACTGGTCACAGATCAGGAAATGGAAGTGGAAGTGATTGGCAGCTAGCCACTCGGAGTCAAAATACGGTCCCTTCCTTCTTTGAGGGGCTACATATAACATTTAAAACTGCAAGGAGCAACTCCATTCAAGGCGTGGGAAACACATTCTGTCAAATTGCACCGAGAAAGGTACTCTTTAGATCACAACATTGTAAGCCCTAGGTTTGAAACTGTGATTTAAATGCAGTGGTCAATTTCCATGTCAGGCTATGTCAGTTTAGTTGACAGCTCAATGTTTGGGTCTGTAGTAAGCACTTTTTTTTTAACTCTATTTTTCCTCCCAGCTTGTGGAACTCTCTTGGGCATCCTGCAGTGCCCTCGACTCTACTTCCATGCCTGAGAGGCCTCCTGAACCCTTGCACCAGCCCGGCTATCCCCTCGGCTCTGAGCCCCCTCGGTAGGGCTGCCCTATCCACTCAGGGTGCTCTATCTATAATTTGGGCTGGGCTGGGCTCGGCCCAGGTAAGGAGTGCAACCGGCATTGGAGTGTGGTCAACTGGATGCAGGTGCGTCGCCTATCCACAAGCTGGGAGTTTCTTTTACTTTTCGCCCGGAAAGCCTGGGGTCGCGCCGATGCTACCACGCCCACCCGCAAATCAGCCCTTCTACTCAACGCCATACATGCACACATCCACCGGTCTCCACCGGGTGATGCTGTTGCACTGGGCATTCCCTGAATCCCTCCCCAGAGAGAGGAGAGCCGTCCACAGATGCTCAGTCCTCTCTCCCGTGACAACCCCTGACGCCTCGGGCTTGTTCCCAAACCCGGGTCACCGGCATGATGGGAGGTGTGGCGTCCAGCGCCTCAGCCCTCAGCACCACTGGGCTGGCTCTGTAGTAAGCACTTTACAGTTCAAACTGTGTAAAACTGCTGTTGCAAACTACGACTTTTCATGTTAGGGCATACATTTTTATTCATGTTCCACTGGAGCTAACCCATCACACATTCAGTGGAATCGATGTAAAAAAAAAAAAAACACAGCTAAAATATGGCACCAATGTTTCAGGTTACTGGTTTCAGGCAACTGGTTTCTTTGGTAGCCTGTGACATAGGCGACCGTGATTGGGTACTTTCAAAAAGGGTGACTCAGTCGCGGTGCATGTTGACAAGGCTACCGACCAGGGAGGGTGACTGGATGGGGGGTGGTTCACGCATATAGTGACAGGATGTCATTACATGTATATGCGCACGGCGGGGGGAGCGAGCATGCTAAGTAAGGGGTGGAAGGGGAGGGAGGGGTTGTGTGGCATGGTGCCATGGTGGGCTGCTGCTGAGCTGGCCCTGTGGCATGGTGGATGGGTGGGAGGCTGGGATTCTGAGGGTGCTGGGTTTGGATCTGGGTGCATATACATTTTGTTCGCCCAGACTAACATTTTTGGGGTTGCACCCCAACATGCATCCCTCTGGAGTTGAGGAATCCTTTATTCCGGGGAGGTACGAGGGGCAAAGCCTCCTGCATAAAGTAGAAAATCCTAAGTCCCAGGTGCCCTATTGCTGTGCTCTGGGGGTGTACATCGCCAAAATTGATTTTCGGCGATGTACACTCGTCCAAACGGTGATCGCCTTTCCACAGTCACCGTTATGTCATGGAACTGTTTCTTTTTACCAACTTTTAGGTTTGAAACCCAGTTTAATGCTATAAATAAATATAGGAACAAAACTGCACTATCCTACCACTTTACAAGCACCGCACCTTTTTTTTTTTTATAAACTTTATTTTTCCATCGCACAGAGTAATAAATGCATTTGATTACATACAGGGAATATCATGATAAACATTACATTGTCATTATTTCTTGTAGCCCGTAAACTATAATCTCAAACAATCTTTTCTTTTATTAATTGTAATGAGAGAAAAAACATATATCCTAATCTGTCCTGTTCATGTCAATCTTAAAATAAAGGAAACCAATCCTGTTGTAGTGCCCATTCCATTTTTTCCCACATTTCAGAGTATTTATCCGTTTGGTCTCTTACTTTATACTTAGTGTTTTCTAGTTTCATACATTCTAGCATATAGGATATCCAGGAGGTTACTGTTGGGGTGTCCTTCGTCATCCAACACATTGTAATAGTACTAAGTGCTACTACTATCCCTAATCGACAAAGATTCAAATGTGGTCTAATTACATTCCCCCACCCAGTTGGGAGATGCAGGAGAATTTCAATAGGGTCTACAGCCAGGTGGTAGCCCACAATTTGGGACAGAAGAGCAAGTATGCCCCTCAAAAATATTTGGATCTTAGAACATTGCCAGATTAAATGAAAATACAACCTAATGTGGATGTTACATCTCAGGCAAATATCTGAGGTACTTAGTTTTATTCTTTTCCCCAGTACTGGGGTGAAATATGCTTGGGCAAATACATTGTACTGGATTGCCTGTAGCTTATTGTTAATTGAACATTTCAGAAGGTTTCTATGAATTCTTATCCAAGCTCCGTCCGTAAGGCCCTCTGGGGCTATATCCTGTTCCCATTTTGTCAATAATTTAGCCACTGGATTTTGGACCACACCCATCAGCAGCCTATAACAACACCTTAAAGGCTTGAAGGTCTCATCCTCCCTCCAACCCACAAAAAGTTCCTCCAAAGGGGAATGAGAGAATCTCCCTGCTTGTATATATCTCGTCTTGATTTCCACCAGTATTTTGACCCAGAAGAAAAAGTGGGCAGCTCAGATAGCATATCTATTAATTAATGTCTTAAAAGGAATCCCTGTCCACTCTTCCCATAGTTGTTCCACTCTGTGTAACCCTTGTTTTCTCCACCATTTAAGTGTATGGAGGTCTTCGGCCGAAGTGGTCCCACCAGTTTTCAATACCATTCCCAAATCCAGGTCAGGGGAAAAGGAGTGAGGGTGCTGGAGAATATGATGGGTCTCTCTCCAAGTCCTGAAAGTGGTATTTGAAATGGGGTTAGAAAGTTTATCAAACCTGCCATCATATAAGTATCCTACCAAGCGACCATAGTATAATGGTTCATGTGTACCACTCTCCATTTGTACCCACCTTGGTCGAGCGTGTTTTTCATTTGTTAGGTCCTGAATGTGTGCCAATTGAGCCGTTATGTAATAATGCTTTACACTTGGAAGGCCAAGGCCTCCTTTACCCACTGGCAGCCAGAGAATCTCTTTTTTTATCCTAGCACATTTCCCCCTGCCATAGTAGCTGGGTTATGGCCCTCTCTGAAGCTGTAATATACTTATTTGGTATACCTATGGGAATGGTTTGGAATACATACAAAAACTGTGGAAGTATACTCATTTTTACTAAATTAATTCTTCCTATTAGTGTTAATGGAAAGGCCCTCCAGTTGATACATTGTTCTTTTATTTTGTGGATTACTGGGACAAGGTTAGCCCTAGCAAATGCAGACATTTTAGCAGTAAGATTGAACCCTAAATATTTTATTGCTGCCGAGGGAGGTACTACTACTGAGCCCATCTATAAAGAGGTCTTAATTTTCCCCTTAGGTAGCCATTCACACTTCGGGCAGTTAATTTTATGATCTGACATAGGCCCATAAACTGAAAAAATATTTAATAATATTGGGATTGCCTTATCCGGGTTTTTTAGGAAGAGGAGTACATCATCTGCCACGAGGGATATCACATGATGATCACCACCCCATCATAGACCTTCAATTAAGGTCTCTTGTTGAATTGCTGCCACTAATGCTTCAATTGTAATGATATATAACAAAGGGGAGAGGGGGCATCCCTGCCTCATTCTCCTTGTAGGAGTAAAGGGGGACGATAATACACAATTTGTTAAAATCTGAGCCTTCGGATTTCTTTAAAGGGATCTAATCCACCCCAAACTTCCCTCCCCCAGCCCAAATTTATGTAGAACTGTCATCATAAGGGCCATTCGACATGGTCGAAAGCTTTTCCAGCATCAAGTGCAAGTAAGCCTCCCCTTCCCTTCCCCCGCCAAAGGTACATGATATTTAATGTTCTCCTCAGGTTATGTTTTGCTTGCCTGCCCTTCACAAAACCTCCCTGATCTGGGTGGATCAACGTGGAAAGGGATTTTTCAAGTCTTGAAGCAATTATTTTAGAAATTATTTTATAGTCGGAGTTGAGTAGGGAGATAGGGCGATAGGAACCACATTTAGTGGGGTCTTTCCCTGGTCTTTCCCTGTATGTGAAAAATGACATAAGGGCCACACAGATCCAGGAGGAACAAAATGGGGGAGAGACACTGTGGGTTAAGCTGGAAAGGAAAATGGGGCCAGCCATCCGCACAGGTGTGGTCTATAGACCACCAGCCCAGGAGGAAGAAACAGATAGGGAGCTGATGCTAGCCATCCAAAGGATGGCAGACAAGGGCAGGTAGTACTGGTTGGAGACTTCAATATTCCAGACGTGGACTGGAGCATCCCAGCAGCAGCATCAACTAGGAGCAGATTTATCCTGGACTCCTTCAGGGTGCCTTCCTCAAGCAACTGGTCATGGAACCAACTCGGCAGAAGGCAATACTGGACCTTGTGCTCACAAACAGGGACAGTGTGATGGGGGTAACAGTGGGGAGCACCTGGGTAACAGTGACCACCAGTCATTGTGGTTTGAAATCACAGAAAGAGCAGAACCAAACCACACAAAAACACGATCCTGGATTTTAGGGGCAGACTTTGGGAAAATGGGGAGATACTTGAAAGAGGCATTAAGGGAATGGGACAGGAATCAGGGTTGAGGAACAGTGGGCAGTATTTAAAATGGGGATTATAAGAACAACTGAATTATGCATTAAGCAGGTTAGCAAGAGGAAAAGGAAGAGGAGACCATTATGGTTTTCCAAAGAGGTAGCAAAGAAAGTGAAAGCCAAAAAGATTGCACTCAGGCAATACAAAAAGACTCAGGCAGAAGGGGATAGGGAGAAGTACCAGGAGAAACAAAGGGAGGCAGGGAAGTCAGTAAGGAAGCCAAAGCTCAGACAGAAGAACACATTGCAAAATCAGTGGGTAAAGGAACAAAACCTTTACAGGTACATAAGTGAAAAAAGAAAGACAAAGGGAGGGATAGTGAGACTGAAGGGGAGGATGGGAGCACGTGGAGGATGACAACAATAAAGCTGACATATTGAACAGGTATTTCTGCTCAGTCTTTACTAAGGAAGAGGGGGTAATGGGTCTGAAGGAGTACAAGGGTGAGAATGGTGCAGAAATGGACACAAGTCCCTTTACACGAGAAAGGGTCCTGAAGGAACTGGAAGTAATAAGAGCTGATAAAGCAATGGGGCCAGATGGGGTGCACCCAGGGTCCTTAAAGAACTAAGAGAGGTGGTGGCTGAACCTCTGGCTATCCTGTTCAGCCAATCACTGGAAACAGGAGGTACCCAAAGACTGGAGGACAGCAGATGTAGTCCTCTTATACAAAAGTGGGAACAAAGAGGAAGCAGGGAACTACAGACCAGTCAGCCTCACCTCGGTAGTAGGAAAGATCATGGAAGCACTACTGAAGGAGAGATTGGTGGAACATCTGGTTGTCAATGGACTACAGGACCCAAGGCATGGTTTCACCAGGGAGGTCATGTCAGACCAACCTCATTGAATTTTTGACTGGGTGACTAGGGAGGTGGATCGGGGAGGCAGTGGACATGGCCTATCTGGACTTCAGCAAGGCCTTTGACACTGTGCCACATAGAAGACTATTACACAAACTGGGGAATATGGGTGTGGGCAGGACAGTAGTGTGGTGGGTAGGTAACTGGCTGGGTGGCAGGACACAGAGGGTGGTGGTAAATGGCTGTCACTCCACAGAGGAAGAGTAACCAGTGGGTACCACAGGGATCAGTGCTGGGACCGGTCCTATTCAACATCTTCATCAGTGACATTGCACAGGATCTAGAAGGCAGAATTTCACTGTTCGCTGATGACACAAAGCTCTGTAACAGAGTAGACACACCAGAGGGTGTAGACAGAATGAGAAGGGACCTGCAGAAACTTGAAGAATGGTCAAGGGTTTGGCAGTTGAAATTCAATGCAAAGAAGTGCAAGATAATGCATATGGGGCACAAAAACCCTGGCACAATATATCAGTTGGGGGGTGAGGATATAGCATGCACCAAGCAGGAAAGGGATCTTGGGGTTGTCATCTCTGATGACCTCAAGGTAGGGAAACAGTGTGACAAGACATCAGGTAAAGCAAATAGGATGCTGGGATGTATAGGCAGGGGCATCACCAGCAGGAAAAGGGAGGTCATAATTCCGCTATACAAGACACTAGTGAGGCCCCACCTGGAGTACAGTGTACAGTTCTGAGACCATACCTACGTAAGGACATAGACAGGGTAGAGAAGGTTCAGAGGAGGGCAACAAAGATGGTGCATGGGTTGCATCACAAGTCCTATGAAGACAGGTTGAAGGAACTGAACATGTACTCCCTGGAGGAGAGGAGGGAGAGAGAGGGATATGATAGAGACATACAAGTATCTTACAGGGAGGAACAGGGTGCAGGAAAACACTATTTTTAAGCGAAAAAGATGTTTCAGGACTAGAGGGCATGGGATGAAGTTGGAGGGAGGACGATTCAGAGGAAACATGAGAAAGAATTTCTTCACAGAACGGGTGGTGGACAAGTGGAACACCCTGCCAGAGGAAGTGGTGGGGCCTGAAACAATCACGGGATTTAAGAATGCATGGGATAGACATAAAGGAATTCTAGAGGGCAGAGGTAAGGGGGAAACAGACTTCTAGGAAAACAAACTGAACTTACAAGCTCAAATGGGCAGACTAGGTGGGCCATAGGCCCTTATCTGCCGACACTGTCTATGTATCTATGTATCTATGTAAATGAATTATTTATTTCTTGTTGATTATATGTAAGGGTCCCAGCAGTGTTTTCTATTGAGAGGCTAGATCGTTCTGCTTTCTTTCCCTTATTCAGACTAGCCAACCATTTCCCTCCCCGATCACCTTCAAAATAACTAAAATATTTTGTTATAATTAAATTCCTTTCCATTCTCCTAGAGGATATTTGAGATAATCGTCCTTTTAAGAATTTTAGTTTATTTATTTATTTATTCAAGAGTTTTACCAGGAAGGCATACTGAGCAGTGTACCACTCGATTCCAGATGCGCCATGGGGGAATAGGGATAGGCAGGATACAGTAATAGTAGAATTTGCACATGTACATGTTCAGTTCCAATCAAATTAGAGTAGTCAAAATCCTTATATACAAATAGCAAATATACAGACAGGGTGGTACAGGTAAGGGAACGACATGCACTGAATTACGTATATACCCCACAACCAACATCACTCAGTAAACAGGGCTGACAACAATAGGGAGAATAAACAGCGGAGACAAATAAACAACTGACAACAAGGTTGCAAGGGATTCAGCGGGGCAGGATGCAACAGCAAGTGGTAGAGATCCTTGGTTATTTGGGGGTGAGTGGTTTCTCATATTAAGTTTCTCCAGATCTGCTATCTCCTTCTCCAAATCCGCCTCTTCTTTTAACATAGACTTTTTTTTAAAGGCTGCATGTGACATAGTTTTGCCCCAGATAAACACTTTAAGACACTCCCAAACATTGTTCACACTTGTATCTTCTGGTGGGTTTAATTTTATAAATTCTTCTACTTTATTCTTAATTTGGGCTAGATACTGGGGGTCCAACAACAAAGCTGGATCCATTCTCCACTGGAGCTCCGCCGGTAGGGTTTCCGGACAGGCAAGGGTCACCACAAGTGGTGCATGATCTGATATGGTCATAGGGCCATAGGAAGCCCTGGTAATATCCCCTAATATCTCAGAATGAACAAACATATAGTCTAATCTTGTGTATGTCTCGTGTGCGTGCGAATAAAAGGAATATTCCCTCTCCCCCCCGTGGAGGTGTCACGCCAAGCCTCCCACAAATTCCCGATCCGCAGAAGAGCTCCAAGAGCTGCTGAACTCTGGGGACGCCTCTTCCCCTTTGAGTGATCAAGATCTGGATCTAGATAAGTATTAAAGTCTCCCGCCAAGATAGTACTATCGGGATAAGGGCCCAAGGTCACCCCCAGTCGGGTGAAAAAAATCTGGTGAATCAAAGTTCGGGCCATATATGGATCCCATTGTCAGCCTCTTACCTCCTACTTCCACCACGGCCAAAATATATCTGCCCTGGGGGTCAGTAAGTACAGAATGGACCTTATATGGAAGGCCTAGATGTAACCATATGGCCACTCCCCTCGCCTTAGATGTAAAGGGGGACACTATGAGCCTACCCCCCCACGACTCTTCCAGGCGGAGGGATTCTTGTTTATCCAAGTGGGTTTCTTGTAGAAAGATAATATCACCCCTTACTTTCTTAATATATGACCAAACTTTTTTCCTTTTAACAACAGTTTTTAAACCATTCACATTCCATGACAAAAAAATTAAACAATCCCTGTGTTTCTCATAAGTATTATTTAACCTTACTCCTCTTTGAAAAAGTATTATTTGACAATATACTCTGTGCAACATTAACTTTAAAACACAACAGTTAGAAACATAGAAACATAGAAGCTGATGGCAGATAAGGACGGCAAGGCCCATCCAGTCTGCCCATTTCTTTTTCTACCTTATGAATGTGCCATCGGCCTTTGCTCTGTTAATGGCCTATCTATTCATTCTCATCTGTATTGCTCCCCTATGCCTATCCCATGCCTGTTTGAAGCCCTGCACTGTATTCATAGCCACCACTTCCTGAGGTAGACGGTTCCATGCATCCACCACCCTTTATGTGAAAAAGAATTTCCTCACATTCCCCCTTAATCGGCCTCCCTCTAATCTCATGACGTGTCCTCTTGTCCTGCTATTTTTATTATATTTAAACATGTTAGACTCTTTCACCTTGTTAATGCCCTTAAGGTGTTTGAATGTTTTCATCATATCACCTCTCTCCCTCCTTTGCTCAAGGTTATACATGTTGAGCTCGGTTAATCTGTCCTCATATGTTTTCTGATGCAGTCCCTGCACCATTTTGGTTGCCCTTCTCTGGACTGCCTCAATTTGGTTAATGTCCTTGTGAAGGTGTGGCCTCCAGTACTGCATGCAGTACTCCTGATGGGGCCTAACCAGTTTCTTGTAAAGAGGGATTATTACCTACCTCTTACGGCTTGTGATACCCCTACTAATACACCCTAACATCCCCCTAGCCTTACCTACTGCTTTTAGGAGGTCTGCTTGGATGATTTCAGGTCATCGGTGATGATGATGCCCAAGTCTCTTTCTTCCTTTGTGACTGTCAGCAACTCCTCCCAGCCTATAGGTGGCTTCAGGGTTTCTCTTCCCTATGTGCATGATCTTGCACTTCTTTGCATTAAATCCCAGTTGCCACTCTTTTGACCATTTTGCTAGTTTATCCATATCTCTTCTCATTCTACCCACCCCATCTGGATCATCTACTCTGTTGCAGATATTGGTGTCATCTGCAAACAGACAAGCCTTACCTTCTAGTCCATCTGCAATGTCAGTAATGAAGATGTTGAAGAGGACTGGCCCCAGGACTGATCCCTGAGGTACCCCACTTGTGACTTGCATCTCTTCTGACTGTATACCATTTACCACCACTCTCTGTTTTCTGCCCGTCAACCAGTTTGCCACCCAGCTGACCAACATCTGACCCACCCCGAGCCTACCCAGCTTGTTTATCAATCTTCTATGTGAAACAGTGTCGAAAGCCTTGCTGAAGTCAAGGTAGGCGACATCGTCTCTCTGATTTCTTTCTGCTTCCAGATCCCTCATGAATGTCATAGCCATCTCGGGAGAAGTGAAGGAGCGTTGATTGGATCCCGGAGGTCTGATTATCAACCAAGCTGGATAAATTAATGAGAATGGGCATTCTAGGGAGTGTAATTTCCTCTTCATCTCCGCATTAGCCTGCCTCTGTAGTTGAAGTTGGTGAGAGTAATACGGGAAGAAACTAACTCGGTACTGTTGCACTTTCAAATGGCCCTTCTTTCTGGTGTATTCCAATACCATTTACCTATCTTGGTACTGCAAACATTTTACGATTACATGTCGGGGTCTCTGATCAGGTGGTGGCTTAGCTCCCGGAGATCGATGTGCACGTTGAATCTCCAGCTGTGACTCCTGTGGGATCTGTAAAGACTGTCGTAGCCAAGACTGAATGTAGGCCCCACAATCATGCCCCTCCATGGACTCAGGTAGACCTACAATTCCGACATTGCAGCGCCTCTCTCTAGTCTCATGATCGTTGATGGACTGTTTTAATTTCTCTATTTCTTTTAGAGCTTTTTGTAAATCTATTTGCATAGTATTACTGGAGTCTTGTTGTGAGCTCACTCTCTCTTCTAATTCCCCCAGATACGTTCTGTGTATTTCTACTGTGTCTGAGATGGTATTAACCATCTGTTAGAGATGTTGTAACTGAGATGAAGCATTTTCGAAACCCATTTCCGCTCGGGTTCCTAAGTCATGTCTTAGATCTTGATTCAGACGTTCAATTGCCTGAATATTATTAGCCATCTCAAGGTCAGTTTCTTCACCCCGTTGTGGCTCCAAAGGTGATGGAGAGGTTTCAGGCAAGACCTGAGGTTTAGCCGCATGCCCATTTCATGTAGTCGGTTTCTTGCCTTACTGAAATACATTTTCGCCTGTTTTTTTGCTGATTTTGTAGTTGTAGACATCAGGGCGGAGTAAAAACTTGTCCTTATCATTAAATTGCACAAGTTAAAAGGCAAGATGGAGAGGATATTCAGTGGATTTACTCAGAGTTCTGGATTTAGGCATCCATGTTGCTGTGTAGCTAGACCATGCCCCCCAAGCACAGCACTTTATCCAGGAACTGCCCATATGAGAATTTTTGCTATACTTGCACTGTAAGTTTATTTGTGCTAATTGCCATTTTGTACACTGTCATTAGAACTTCAATCACCAAGGGTCTAGTCTCGCTTACTGGCATTTCATAGAAAGTGACAACACTTAAATCTAAGCAGACAGTGGCGTCGGGAGCAAGAATAGTGTGTTTGGGGGAAGCAACCACACTGTACTGAATGGAGAGGACTTGGAATCCTTCAACTCCACTCTGGTGGAAGGACAAAGCTGTGGTGTATTTGCAGTCATGTGCTACCAAAGCCCCTTCTCAATGTAATTGCACTACATCATGCATAGCTCTTGCTATGTAGCCATAAAAACAGAGACAAGTGTGACATCAAACACTACAGCCCAATTAGTGTAATGTCCATAATATGTAGAGTAGCTGAAAGTATAATCTTCAACAATATTGTGGACTGGTTAAAAACAAGTGGTCAGTTAGATCCTAGTCAATACAGGTTTACAAGACAAAGATCCCATATAACAAATCTTCTGAGTTTTTATGAAGAAATAAGCTATGCATCAGATCACAGCACACCAATGGATATAATCTATCTAGATTTCAAAAAGGCACCTGAAAAGGTGCCATACAAAAGGCTTATACAGAAACTAAAGGATCACACAAGCAACTCAGAGTACATTGATTGTACTGCATCCTGGGTTCTGGAAAGAACACAAAAAGTAAGACCTAATGGAGAACTATCTAATGAATGCACTGGTAAAAGTGGAGTATCCCGGGGTCCATACTGGGCCCACTACTCTTCAAAATATATATCAGTAACTTAGGGAAGGAGTGCTGCAACAACACCAACAAATTTGTGGATGACACCAAAATAGGAGGTCCTGTTGGAAGCGACACTGATAAGCATAATATGTAAAATGACATATAAACTGGAAGCATGGGCCAATGACAATAGGATGGAATTCAATACTAATAAATGTGTTGTTGTCAACTTCCGAAATAATAATCCACAAAAAGAACACTTCATTAATAGGAGACAGCGGAAAGTAGTCACCAAGGAAAGAGACTTGGGGATACTTAAAGATAACAAACTGAAATGCAGTGAACACAGTGGAATAATAGTAGCAAAGCAAACAGGGTATTTGGGTGCTTCAGAAAAGTATCTGTTAACAAAAACACAACTGTAGTGTGCCCCGTGTATAGAACATATCTGTGCCCACATCTTGACTACTGCTTGCAGTACTGGAGTTCTCTCCTAAGGGGGGATGTAGACACATAAATACAGCAATGGGCCACTAAATTAATCCAAATATAGCCAACAAGACCTATAAGGAAATGTTAGAATATACAGATGTACAACCTCTACTGGTGCAAAGAACACATGGCAATTTACTACTGATGCATAAAATAGTAAGGGATGAGAACCTGATGACAAAGATGAGTTATAAATTCAAACAAGGGACACTGTCAACCCCCCCGACCTCAGTCTGCCCGCTGTTTAAAAACACATTTTATGATTATTCACATTCTGTGGACGTAGCTGGTAGTTTGATTTTGATTCTTTTTTTTTTCTTTGTAAAAGTTAAAAACAGACTGCCCACCATACTGGTGTTACCACACCAAAATGTATTTGTTTACATTCCTTAATCAACTTCCACTACATCATTCCTGGACTCAGGAACACTCCTATCACAGTCTAACCACTCAAAATGAAGTGGGAGGAGAGGAGGGGAGACTATAGCATCGTGAGTGGCTGATCTGTTTGGGGTGTTCCCAATGTTCATGAAGTATGCAATAAAAGTAGTTCAAGAATTTGAAACAAAACAAGGTTGAGTATAATTACTGCATTAGCATGTATTTCAGTTATGTTATGAAAAGAGACAAATTAAACAGCCAGCAACATCAATGCATTTTAGAGAAAGTAAGCAATCATAAAATATGGGTTTTCAACTAGAAGTAGTATGATGCAAAATGGGTTGACAGTGTCCCTTTTATTGTAATCTCCATAAACACAGATATCAGTTAGAAGTATTGTATTGTATACATTCATTTGGTCAATCATTAAAATAGATTATTCCAGAAAGGAAAACAATCTGTAAAAATACATCTCATAAAACAGATATTTCAAGATTAAAATACAAAAAAGATTTGATACATGTACTTAGAAACATAGAAACATAGACTTTGACGGCAGATAAGGACAGCTAGGGACATCTAGTCTGTCCATTTCCCTACCTACAGGATAGGCCGCAGATCCTAGTTAACCAACAGCCTATATCTTCCTGCCCCCCACAAGAATTGCCTTATGTCTGTCCCATGCATTCTTGAATTCTCCCACAGTTTTAGACCCCACAACTTCCTCAGGAAGGCTGTTCCATGCATCCACTACCCTCTCTGTGAAATAATACTTCCTCACTTCCTGTACTGTCACATACATACATAAATAACATCAATAAGTTATCTACCATGGATAGTTGAAATTTCTTTTCTCCTAATTTTCTGTATATTACAAAGATAAAGTGTAGTCCTTCTGATGATATATTCATCATCAGAAGGGAATAAAACTTGTATAATAGCACTATTAGAGCACTGAATCAAAGAGGTCAAAATAGGTCCCAATCATTTATGTCTTGCTGCTTTATACCAGCAGCATCTTAGAACTACCTGTTCGGTGCACTCTCAACCTAATCACTAACTTGGGATGTAAAACGGTCTCGTTATGTGTAACCTCTATGTCCTTACTGCCTGCATGTCTTACACTACCTGCCGCCTGTAAACCTATGTATTCTTACTGTTAAATACTTTACAATTCACATGACTGTACTGATCTGTTACCTGTAAGTTGTTGTCTCACCCGGGTCGCCCCTGAAAAAGGGACCTCCGGGGCCCAGTGGGCCTAACCAGTCATCAAAATTCAATAAATAAATAAGATCTTCAGTTTCATTCCCCTGACAGAAACACCAGGAAAACATGTGATCCTTAGCTCTGCTAAATCTATACATGAGTGAATTTGATTTAAAAAAAAAAAAATTAAATGTTACTAAGTTCTGCACATCAGTCGGCATTCAAATAGATCAAGATAGTAACAATAGTAATGAAAACAGTCATTATGAGAATACCAAGGAGCAAATTTGAACACTGCTATATACTGTGGCCCAGATATTCAAAAGGGTTGCACATGGCGCAACAGTGTTGCACCATGCGCAACCCACTGATGCACCCTGGCGCGATATTCAAATGGGAATTGTGCATGGCACAAATCCCGATGCGCCAGAGCGCATCAGTAATGTATGCGGCGCAGGTGGGGGGGCATGCCCATGCATACTCTGCACACCCCGATATTCAGCCCGGGACATGCTGAGTCCATGCATGCGCAACCCCTACTTGCGCCACACACAGATGAGCCAAAACAAAAAGGAACAATGGCTGGCCACCCACAGGTGAGCTGCCCTATTGCAGGGCACAACACAGCAGCTGCCACCTGTGGGTGGACACCCGAGCTCCGACTGCACCTCCGTGGCGACGCCCTCCATGCCCGATCGTGGGCATCTGTTCAAAAAATCATGTCCTATCTCCCTGGTGGTCCAGTGGACTGCTGTCAGCCTGAACGTGGGCTTAAGTATAGTAAAATAAAGTCCAATATCCCTGGTGGTCCAGTGGACTGCTCGCAGCCCTATCGCGGGCTTAGGTATAAATAAAGAAAGTCCAACATCCCTGGTGGTCCAGTGGACTGCTGTCAGCCCAATAGCAGGCATTTGTATAATAAATTACATCCAATATCCCTGGTGGTCCAGCGGACCGCTCGCAGCCTGATCGCGGGCTTAGGTATAAATAAAGAAAGTCCAATATCCCTGGTGGTCCAGTAGACTGCTGTCAGCCCAATCATGGGCATTTGTGTAATAAATTACGTCCAATATCCCTGGTGGTCCAGTGGACTGCTTGCAGCCCAATCACGGGCCTAGGTATAAATAAAGAAAGTCCAATATCCCTGGTGGTCCAGTGGACTGCTGTCAGTTCACATATCTGGAATGTGTAGTAAGGTACGGGCTGCATGCCCCTTGGCTCATGCTGTGGACCAATGGGCATACAGCCCTACCTACGGTGTCAGTCGGCAGGTGGCGGATCTGCAGGCGGGTGGGGTGCTGCCACCCGTCGCTGACTGGGGGGGGGAGCGGGGTGCTGGGGCTCAGTGAGCAGGTGGGGAAGGGGGTGCGCTGGACCACCAGGGATATTGGACGTAGTTTTTTATACAAATGCCCGCAATTGGGCTGACAGTGGCCCACTGGATTGGACTTTCTTTATTTATACATAAGCCTGTGATCAGGCTGCGAGCGGTCCACTGGACCATCAGGGATATAGGACATGATTCATTTCTACTTCAGCCCACGATCGGGCTGTGGGGCACATTGCTGCGCTGCGCAGGAAACGTCGGTCCCCGTCGATGCTGCCTAGCAGGGTGCCAGGTGCAAGTCGCTGGGGATCGGCGCACCTGCATGCAAATGGGGCCATCATGACATGCAAATGGCCCCATTTGTGCCTTGCATACATTATGGCCTCATTTGCATGTGTACTTTTGAATATCGCGGTTGCTGTGCATAGCGCAACGGAACGTGCGCTAGTGTATCCCCCGCTCCACTCTGACCACTTGCGCTGGCACAGTGCCACTGCACCATGCACACTGCGGGTGGCCAGGGTGCGATATTCAATGATGCTGTGCCATGGTGCAGCTCCATTGACTATCTCCCAGTCAACGTCCCTGCGCAGCCATGTTGTGCTGCGCCCAGGCTTGCGCCACAGCCTGGCGAGTTTGGAATATCTGGGCCAGTAAGTCTATGTGTTTATATTTTTTAACAAGTAAAGATTTTATATATGGTTTATATTGATCTGCAATTACTATATTCTGTAGCATAAGATGAAACAGGGACATAAGACCCATTGATTTCAGTATTTGCCTAACAGATACCTGTTTAGATTTTTTACAATCAATGGAGTCCCAATTTATTTTTTCCACAAGACATTTTTTTGCAAGACGCTCATCAGATAATTTATCTAATCTAATCCAGAAATTAACTACTTGTGATTTGGCTAAAGCAGTGATGCACAACATATGGTCCTGGGGCCACAAACGGCCCCCACAGCAACTGTCTGTGGCCCCTGAGGACCTAGCAGCTTCCCCTTGCAGCTTTTGTTTATTTGATTTTGTTTTTAGTTTTAGTAACAAGTGGATAGATAGATAGATAGATAGATAGATAGATAGATAGATAGATAGATAGATAGATAGATAGATAGATGCTTTGATTTATTTTATGTGTACATTTAATGTTTTGCTGGACAATTGTCACCTTGGGCCATTTTACAGTGGTCCTCGGCCAGTGGCTCTTGGCCCTCGGCCTTGACTCAAGTTTTCAGTCTGGCCCTCCACAAAAACAATTTGTGCACCACTGGACTAAAGCATGTAGATTTTCCTGACTCAATTTGGCGTTAACGAAAGGTGTAGGGGTAGTCTTAGGGAAACCAATAGCCCCCCCCACCCAAGTACTTGAATAGCTGTTTTTTCTAAGTTTGTAAGATATTTATGTTCCCAAATTTTGAAGCCATAAAGTGTCTGTGCATTATATATAGTGTCAAGTGTTCTTAATAGGGGGAGTAACAACCCCCCCACCATATTTATAATTGAATCTTCTCAGTGCCAAAATCGTTCTTATAGTATTTTTTTTTTGTTTCTCATCACAGTGTTTTTTTCCACAAAAATGTCCGTGATAAAGTCAGGCCTAAATATTGATATTGTGGTATCCATTTTTACTTCATTAATGTACCATTTATATTTCAGTGCCATACCACCCAGTATCATAACTTTTTATTTATCCATAATAATCTTTAGACAATTCTTTTTTACAAAGTCAGTTAATGTGTTTAATTTTAACTGAAGACCACTAGGAGA
Organism: Neoceratodus forsteri; assembly: GCA_016271365.2. NCBI lineage: Eukaryota > Metazoa > Chordata > Ceratodontiformes > Ceratodontidae > Neoceratodus > Neoceratodus forsteri. The sequence goes on along the minus strand of CM057449.1, from coordinate 730,491,650 downwards.
GAGTGACAGCAAAAGCAGATCATCTCCATATGCAAGTATTCCACAAGTTTCATGTTTTGTCTTTGGAGAATCTGAGGGTAATTGAATAATGCTTTCCAAAAGATTATTAATATAAAGTGAAAAGTACAGTTACGTAAGAACTTACAGTAAACAGTAGATCTTTGAGAGGAGCTCTTGCAGCAGGCTACACCATAAGAACTATGCATCCAGGCACTAGGACCCCATGGAAAACTTTCTAGCTAGCAGTACCCAGCAGGGACCACTGCCTGACATCAGATCGCCACCGATGTCCACCAATGGTATAAAGGGGGCAGTCCCCAGCCACTCCCCAGTTCTCCTGCTGGAGACCCGACTGACAAACAGTAGAGAACCAAGTCTTGTGGAAAACCCTGCCAAGGGTTAGTAAGGAAAGGAGAAAAAGGACCTGGGGGAAGGAGGGTGGGAAATAATGCCTGCTGCAAGAGCTCCTCTCAAAGATCTACTGTTACGGTAAGTTCTTTCTGTAACTGTACTATCTTACTTCGAGTGGGAGCTCTTGCAGCAGGCTCTACCATAAGGACTGAGTATCAAGCAGTACCAAAATGATACCAAATGGGACAGGAGGTGAAAAACTGGAAAGCAGAAAGAGGCTTCAAGACAACAGGCCTTGAAGAACCACTAGGCCAAATCCAGCTCTCCGCCGGGAAGCAATGTCCAAACTGTAGTGCCTTACAAAGGAGTGCATTGAACTCCAAGTAATTGCTGTGCAGATATCTGCTGCAGAGACATTATGGAATGCCGCAAAGGAGGCTGAAACGCCCCTGGTGGAGTGACCCTTAACCAAGCCCGGTAAGGGTTTGTTGTACTTGTTGTGACAGAAAGTGATACAATGGACTAGCCATCTGGACAAAGTCTGTTTTGCCACTGGTGTTCCCAGGGTTCTCTGGGCAAAGGAAACAAAAAGCTGATCAGATTTTCTGAGTGTCTGAGTATGACTGATATAGTATCTGAGCACTCTGTGAACGTCCAGTGTGTGAAGTAGGGCCTCCCCATGATTAGTATGCTCCGGGTAATATACCGGAAGGTTGATGTCCTGATTAAGGGTAAATTGTGACACCACCTTAGACAGGAACTTAGGATTAGTCTGCAAGGACACCCTGTCCTTGGGGAAAACTAAATATGGCTCTTTTGCCATCAGAGCCTGAAGCTCGGAAATCCTCCGAGCCGAAGTAACTGCAACTAAAACAATGCTTTCCACCATAGAAAACGTAGTTTGCAATCTGCAGCTGGTTTGAAGAGAGGCAACAAACATTTTTCTAACAAAAACAAAAGATCCCAAGGGGGGGACATGATCTCTAATGGGAGGTTTGAGATGAAGTATTTCCCTCAAAAGTGTCCGGGCCAGATCCGTCTGGGCAACATATTTGCTATCCACCGGTACATGATGGGCTGAAATTGCAGTGAGGTGTACCTTAATGGAAGAATAGCAAAGGCCTGAATGTAACAGGGAGAGTAGATATTCAAGGACTACGTTAAGAGGGCACAGGAGGGGCTCCAGACCCCAATTGGCAGCCCACAAACAAAAACGTTTCCACTTCATAGAGCAGGTGGCTCTAGTGGAAGGTTTTCTAGCTGCGACCAAGACCTTAGCCACTCTAGGAGATACCCCATAGTGTGCTGTGGCTATGTCTGCAGGTGTCAGGCATGCAGGTGCAGGGACTGAAGGTCTGGGTGAGCCAGTCTGCCCTGCTCTTGTGACAGTAAGTGGGAGGACAAGGGCAGGGGGATTGGAGGTTCCACTGCCAACTGCTGCAGTAAAGAAAACCATATCTGACAAAGCCAAAGCGGAGCTACAAGGATCATCTCCACTCCTTCCACTTGGAATTTGAGCAGAGCCCTTCCACAGAAGAGGAAGGTGAGGGAAGGCATACAGAAACCTCCCTGCCCAGCAGAGGGATAATGCGTCTTGTCAGAAAACACAAGGCCTGTGATCTGGCGAGCAGAAACTGGGCAGTTTTGCATTGCATGGGGACGCAAAGAGGTCCAGTTCTGGATGGCCCCATCTTTGGAAGAGGTCATCCACCACTGACTGCAGGAGTGCCCATTCATGTGTCTTTGACCAAGATTGACTTAAGGAGTCAGCCAAGATGTTTTGGACCCCTGGAACATGCACTGCAGTGAGTGAGAGGCCGTGTTCCAGGGCACAGAACCACACTCTCATAGCATCTTGACAGAGAGGGTAGGAGTGAGTCACCCCTTGTTTGTTGATGTAGTGGATGACTGACATGTTGTCCGTCTGCACCAACAGGGGACCTGGATGAAGATCCAGGTGAAATGTCTGCAGGGCGTATAAAACTGCTCTCATCTCCGCAATGTTGATATGTAGTGTCAGTTCTACAGAGGACCATGCTCCTTGAGTCTGATGGCTCTGAAAATGAGCACCCCAACCCATGACTGAGGCATCAGTTGTGAGAATCTGCAATGGAGGGTCCCTCTGAAAGGGTTCCAGATTCTGTGGTGAGAGCTACCAGGAGAGAGTCTGTACCATGGCTTTGGAGATCAAGACTGGCTGATCAAGATCATCCTCCCTTTGATCCCACTGCACCCTGAGTGTCCACTGAGGGACTGTCATGAAGAGGCGTGCTGAGGATATGGTCGCTATGGTTGCAGCCATGTGGCCTAGGAGTTGGAGCATGGATTGAGCTGAGACCTGGCGAGCAGCCAATGAATGAAGGCATAATGCCCTGTCTGGCGGGAGGAAAGCCTTCCCTTTCTCTGTGTCCAGGATTGCCCATATGTATTGAAGCCCCTGACAGGGTGTTGGGAGCGACTTGGCTATGTTTGGGGTGACTCCTATGGAGCGGAACAGGTTGAAGGTGTCTGCTAGGGCTGCCAGAAGCCAATCCCTGATTGAGGCAGCCAGAAGCCAATCGTCGAGATAGGGGTACACATAGTGACCCTGCCTCCTTAAGACTGCTGCCACTACCGCTAGGCACTTCGTGAACACACGAGGTGCAGAGGAAAGGCCAAAGGGCAAGACCCAAAACTGATAGTGCCTTCCTTGAAAGGAAAACCTCAGGAACCTCCTGTGAGCTGGAAGCACCAGAATGTGGAGGTAGGCATCTTGCATGTCTAGGGAGCAGAGCCAGTCCTCTTGATGCAGCATGGGAAGAATGCCCGTCAAGCTGACCATCCTGAACCTCTTGTACTCTATATAGTTGTTCAAGAGGCTCAGGTCCAGGATTGGGCAAAGATCCCCCATCTTCTTGGGTACCAGGAAGAAATGGGAGTAGAACCCTTTCCGCCACTGCGGGGATGGAACTGATTCTATTGCCTTCCTGTTTAGTAGCAACTGTACTTCCTCCCCCATGAGTTCAACATGGGAGAAGGAGTAAGATGCTTGGACTGGGGGATTGTCCAGGGGTATCTGATGAAATTCCAGCACATGACCCCTCTCTAGCAACTGGAGGACCCACGCATCATTGGTGATGGAGGTCCACCCGTCGAGGTAAAGTGAGAACCGACCCCCTACCTCCGCTGCCCTGGACTCGGCGGGTGGAATGGGCCAGGCTGGGAGTCAGGCATTGGAGCCTGGGATGGGCAAGGAGACCTGGGATGGTTTGTTGTTCCTTGATCCCTGTGCTCCACTGGGGCGAGAGGGAGCTTTACGATGAAACTTGCCTCTCTGCTGCTGTTCTTTAGCCTTCTGCCCTACCTGACGATGAAACTGACAACGTTTGCCAGGGGTCTGTTCAGACCTGTACAACTGATGTACCAACTGAATGGCCTTACCCAAATCCTGGAGGTCCGTGATTATCTGCTCGATGTCAGGACCAGAAAAGCATGAACCCATGGAATGGCGCATTGATGATGGCATCCTGGAGGTCCTGCCTAAACCTAGAGACTCGGAGTCAAGAATATCTCCTCATACAAACACCTGTGGCTGCTGCCCAGGCCATATTGGCAGAGTCATATGACAATCTGAGGACGTGTTTTCCTACATCCAGACCGGACTGTAGTATGTCCAAGAGCTCTGTCAGAGTCAGAATCATGCTGATTTTTGGTGAGCTTGACTGCCTTTTTCCAAAGAGATTTCTGGCACTGCACCATGTGGACTAAAAAATTTAGTGAACAAATGGTGAGTGTAGCTGAGGAATAAACCTTTCTGCCGAACTGATCCAGGCATTTGGATTCTTTGTGCGGTGGCTGGGAGCTCATGTGCAGGGGCTGCTTGGTTCTGCCGTGGGCAGCAGTCAGCACAACTGAGTCAGTCTTGGGCTGTTCTCTGAGGAACGGCTCATTTGTCAGGGTACATTAGAGCTGATCCGCTTTCTTGGGAATAGCGGGAGCTGTTGCTGGATGCCTCCAAGCCAACCTAGTAGTGTCCTGGAATGGGGCTACCAGGGGTGGAACCACCAATGGTTTGGGCTCATTCATGCCTAAGAAATGAGCCAGTCTCTTCCTTTCTTGATCAAGATCCTTGGTTTCCAACTGGTTTAAAAATTGGATGCGATGCATCACATCTAAGAAGGTGGGATCATCCGGCTGGGAACGAGGGGATTCCTCAGGAGGGTCTGGATGAGGGGGAGGCGATGAATATTCGCCCAAGGATCTGGAGGAGGCAGAAGATCTGGAGTGATATGACTCCAAGGATGACCTGAAGAGAGAACGGGAGTGTCTCCTCTGTAATTCCTGGAGGTAGACCTGGAACAGTGCCTACTCCGGTCTGGAGACCTATCATCCAGTGGAACTGGTGATTTGTCTTTGGGTGAAGGTTGCGGCTGCGGTAGTTGCAGGGTATCCACCGGAGCAGGTTGCGGTGGGGGAGCCTGTGGTTCCTTAGGCAGGATGTCTTTCCTGACAGTATCCCATCAGGAACTAAAATGGTCCTTTACCTCGGCTAAAGAAATCATAGCTGGGGCCGATGAGCCTGGCTTACCGGCCCTGTCATCAGGTTCCCTGGGCGGCAGTTCTGACGGTTCGATAGGGGCTGGTTTACACACTAGTGACTTCAGCTTCTCTGGCATCAGGTCTTTAGGCGGTATCAGATCTGAAGGCAGGTCTGCCAGTGTCTGATTGTCCATCAGTGTTGGGTCAGGCATTGGGTGTGGCCTTGTCTCAGCTGGCGGTTGATCTGACGGCCGCTTATGAGGCACCAGCGGCATAGAAGACCCTGACATTGAGGAAGATGACAGGGTGGTATGTTTGGAGTCTGACACCTGATGCTTTGGAAAGCTGGCATCAGGGTAAGACCCTGATTCCAGGCACCTCTTCCTGTCATCAGGTCCAGCCAGATGATCCAATGATGAAGAGGCCTTCACTAGAGAATGGGCAGCAGACAGGGTGTCGCCCGCCTCTTTAACGGTGGAATCCCTGGTCTTAGACCCAGAAGTATGTCTGTAGGGTCTGAGACTAGGAGAGGGGGCTGAAGGCCCTTGCCCAGAAGAAACACTGGCAGATGTCCGCTCCGATGTTAGGTGTTTCAAGGCGACAACCTGGTAGGTGCTTGAGTTGATGGAGGGGGGCGGCGTACGCGCTCGGACTGGAGTTGGCTGACTTCCGATGCAGAGACCTGGATCGGGAGTGAGAGCGGTCCTTCTCCTGGTGATGGTGCTTTTTTCCTTCTTATGAGAACTCCCCAACCCTGAAGAAGAGGATCCTAGGCCTGATGGAGTCTTTTGCATGGTAGCCAACTGTTGCTCCAGCAGGTAAGTCTTCAAAGTCTTCAGGCGACGGATGCGCATTCGTCAATTGAAGCTCTTGAAGTGTGGGTAGGATTCAGTATTTTGACTGTGTCCCAGGCAGAGGAGGCAGGCTGAATGGCCGTCGTGGGCTGGTATCTACTTCCCACATCCACACTTTGACTTAGGGTGGTGAGTAGACGATGACGGTGAAGACGTGCACCGACAAAATCTACAGAAACTGTGCAAGAAATTATTTTCAAAAATAGCGATCGACTGTGGAGCAGATGTGAACGGTTCGACGGCGGGAAAGGAATTGGGGACCGCCTCTTTATACCACTGGCAGACGCCGAAGGTGGTCCGACATCAGGGGGTGGTCCCCACTGGGTACGGCTAGCTAGAAAGTTTTCCATGGGGTCCTAGTGCCTGGCCACATAGTCCTTATGGTGTAGCCTGCTGCAAGAGCTCCCACTTGAAGTAAGATATATTATTACTATAAAATGAACAGTTAGAAGTTAATACAGCTAGGAAGGAGGCCAGGAACAATTTCTTCACTAACGGAACTATAAGGAAGTAAAACGCACCACCAGATGAAATAGTTGAAGCACCTAGTGAAGCATCTTTCAAAAGGATATTAGATGAATTCATGATAGGAAGGGAAATGAATGGATATAACCACTGAGAAGTGGCAGACACTCCAGATGGACACTAGCCCTTAACTGTCTTATTTTTCCTAGTATTTTACCCTTAGAGCCTTCCTTATTATTTTAAGGTGACACAGAGTCAGATTGAGAAGGCATGCTTTTTAAAATTATTACCCTTTTAAACGAGGTTTTTGGGCAAAAAAATATGACAGTACTTACAATTTATAAAGTCATGCTGTGGAAAAATCTTTAAACAAAGCTCGTGACAGTCTGCCCTTGCCAGGAACGGAAAACAGTTTGTAGAATTTTTTGATGATCCACAAGGTTTCTCTGACATACCAATGAGAGAAAACCCAGAAATAATCAAAATGATTCTCAAAAAATGAAGCAGCACAAGAGCCTTCAGATGCTGGCCTTTGTTCGGCTGGTCCAGCTGCCTTACTACAGCCAGTGGGAGGCAGCGCCTACCTCCAGCCACCATCTACTTCGCCTTGGCCCAATCTACAGGGAGGTGGCGCCAACCTCCAGCCGTCATCCCCTTCACCTCAGCTGGATTCTCGGTGCCTTCAGACACTGGTCCTTGTTCAGGCGGTCCAGCTGCCTGACTACAGCCCACAGGAGGTGGTGCCTACCTCCAGACACCGTCCCCTCTGCCTCAGCTGGATCCTTGATGCCTTCAGATGTTGGCACTTGTTTGGACAGTCCGGCTGTCTGACTACAGTCCATGGGAGGCGGCACCTACCTCCAGCCGCCGTTCCCTCTGCCTCAGCTGGATCCTCAGTGCCTTCAGATGCTGGCCCTTGTTTGGCCAGTCCTGCTACCTGACTACAGCCTGCGGGAGGAGGCTCCTACCTCCAGCCGCCATCCCCTCCACCTGGGCCTGATCCCCGGTGCCTTCAGGTATGAATCTTTTCTTGGCTTTCCTCTCATTGCAGTGGTTACTACGCTTGACCTCCTGACTGACCAAGAACACTGCAGGGAGGCCTCCGATTGGCCCAAGCCTCGCAGCTAGACAAGGAACAGAAGTGACGTAATTCCTCCCCGGGTCTACAGGCTCGGTGTAATTTCTCTCTGGAACTCTATATTTGAACTGTATTTTGTCCCACCAGTCAAATACTGTGCAATTTTGTGAAAACAGCCATGGAATTAAAGTCTTATAGGTTGTGACAGCTAGCTAGCTCCATGGTAAGAAAGATTGCATTGAGATACCAGTGGAAATGTCTGTTTAATTTAATTCTAGCAAAATCAGTTGCTCAGACTAGCAATTAATTATTTTAGCAAGTTAATTTTAGCATAATCTGTTGCTCAGTCCAGCCAGGAATTATGTTTAACAATTTCTGTTAGCCCAGACTAGCTAGGAATAATTCTGTAAACCCAGACTAGCTAGGAATTAATTTTCTACAGTCCTGCCTAGCTAGGAATTATTGCCTGTTACTAAATTTGATTGTAATGACCAAGACACAGTGTTTCCTACCTGCCCTCTATCTAAACTGCTATTTCTCTGCTCTATCTCCCCCCTCGTCCCCAAAGCCTCCTGGTGCCTGTTTTTCTCTTTCTTTGTGCTTGTCCCATCTTTCTCCCTTTGTTAGCTAAAGTGCTGCAATGTCTAGCCCTGTCTCCCCTACGTGCACCCCCCATCCAACGATTTAGCGCTAAAGAGGGGTACTTGAATCTTTTTTGTCTCCACTGCACTCACCCCACCCACTGATTCCTTCCTTCTAGTTAACCTCTACCTTGTCTGACTCTATCTTTCTACAGACGTTGGCCCTTGTTCGGGCAGTCCGGCTGCCTGACTACAGCCTGCGAGAGGCGGCTCCTACCTCCAGCCGCCGTCCCTTCCGCCTCAGCTGGATCCTTGGTGCCTTCAGGTACAGCTCTTTTTCTTGGCTTGCCCTCTCATTGCAGCGGTGACTGCGCCCGGCCCCCAATTGGCCAAGAACACTGCAGGGAAGCCTCCGATTGGCCAGTGCCTCACAGCTAGCCAAGGAACAGAAGCTCCTGTAATTTCTCCCCGAGTCTACAGGCTCTGTGTAATTTCTCTCTGGAACTGTATATTTGAACTGTATTTTCTTCCCACCTACCCACTCCGACCCTAGCCTCCATTAAATGAGCTACAACTCCTCCCTCTTTCTCACCCTCACTACTTGATTGGCTCCTAACCCCAACTGGGCCCCTGGCTTAAAGGTGCACTACTCCTGATCTTCTACTCACTTCCTACCCCTTCCTACCCATCAACCTTGTGACTCGCAGACCAGTACTGCATCACCAAGCTACTAGACAACAAACTCCTGCTGGCTCACCACTGCCTCCCCAACCTAGTCCACGCACACACTGCAAACCACCCCCCACCAACTCAAACACCTGACCCGGGTCCCGATGGACAATATGTTCACTTTGTTACTTACACTCTTTGTCACACTTCTGAATGGTGGCCCTGACAACCACCCAGGAGCATCCTACCCTCTTGTACCACAATATGACTGCATAGAAGCAGGTGCATTGATGAAATTAAAAGCGGGTACCTTAACAATGGACAACCACCCTGAGGCTGATGTCTTCCAGATCTGCTGGTGGTGGCAGAACACGCAAAGGTCCAAGGCTACAATGCATTGTGCCTCCCACCGTGCCCACTGCTCACTTGCAAACTGACATACCAAGATAAACATAAACTATACAAAGTGAAATCCGCAACCTCTGACCATTTAACAACTCTGAACGCTATCCTGATCCTACTCCTGCTATTTGGCAATGTGCATCCAAATCCTGGGCCACAAAATTCTCCTGGGACCAGTGACTGCAAGCCCAGGGGCCTTAAAATAGCAGCAATGAATATCTGCAGCCTTCTTGGTGAATTTGTACAACTCCAGGCATCAGCTGCCCTACACGGGCTGGATATCGTTTGTCTCATGGAGACCTGGCTAACAGTCAGAACAAAGAACTCAGAAATTGCACTCCCAGGATATCAGTCCTTCCGAACTGACAGACTCGGCAAGAGGGGTGGTGGCTGCCTCATGTACATTAAAGATACTCTCCACGGTATTGTGCTCCCCATAACTGCTAGAGCAGAGGACCATGAGGTACTAGCAGTCAAAATCCAATGTGGCCAGAATAGTAAATCCCTAGTTGTTGCCTCTGTTTACCTTCTGCCACAAATGACCTGTGGGGGCCTCATCAAAGTGCTGGATGCCCTGACCCCCATCAGCAAGGACCATGAACTCATCATCACTGGGGACTTTAATATCAGCTGACTCAGTAATGAGACAACCCACCTGAGGGACACTGTGGCCAGTCTGTATCTCACACAGCTAGTCACGGAACCCACAAGGAGGAATTACAAGTCGGGCAATAGTACCTTCATTGACTGGATACTCTCTAACTCGCCCACCAGGATTACCGAGGTAACAGTACAGCCGGATACTTTGAGTGATCACTCTCCAATTACCCTTAGGTGGTCCAATAAACACAAGAAACCTCCACCTATCACGGTTGAAAGTAGGGTCCTCAGACGTGGACTGCTGGAGCCTTTCAAGACTGCCCTGGCATATTTTGATTGGTCACCCATAGATGCAATGCCCGATCTTGACCCAGCCCTAAATTTCGTTGTTGACAGCTTCAACATTATTTGCTACAAATTTGCCCCGCTCAGAAAAAGGAAAGCACTGGGATATAACAATGGTTGGATCACCGGTGAGCTTCTTGCTCACATGAAGGAGAGGGATAACTTTTGGACAAAGGCAAGGTCCTCCAGGAAAAAAAATGACTACCAGACCTACAGGCCCTCCAGAAACAGCTGCACACATCTCATTAGGCAAGCAAAGGCAAATTACCATAAGGAACAGCTGCATAAGAGCTTGGGAGATGGGAAGAGGTTCTGGGAGTATAAAAAAAATCTGCTTGGAAAGGAGGAGAAAATGCACCCCCAGTTGCTCAACATAAATGGATTGTCCATTGTGGACCCCCAGACCATAGCTGAGACATTTATTGCTCATTCTCAGACCTTAGCTCTGTCCTTCCTCCCAACTATCTGAAGACAGAGTATGATCAACCTAGTACCAAACCAATGAGAAGCCACCCTAATTTCTACTTCAAGTGAGTGACCACCAAGGAGACGGTCCTATGTTAGGAATGCCCTTGGCAAAACCAAGATGGGAAGCAATGGGGTCGATATGAAGCTGGTAGCAATTGTTCTTGATGAGCTTATTGTACCTATTTCCAAACTTTTTAACAAATCCCTCTCCCTTGTCAAATTCCCCATGGTCTGGAAACAAGCTCTTGTAACACCAGTGTATAAGAGTGGGGATAAGTCTAACATTGCTAACTATAGACCCATTTCAATTCCTTGTCTGCTATCCAAAGCATTGGAAAGGACTGTTGAGGACCAAATAACTGATTACCTCCATAAGTACCAACTCCAGTGCCCCCAGAAACACGGTTTTCGTAAGAACCACAGCACTGCTACCACCCTGGTCGAATACTCTGACTCTGTGCACCATGCCCTTGACAAAGGCAAATTAATTGGGTCAGTCTTGATAGATTTAACAAAGGCCTTCAACACAATCAACCACTGCCTCCTCCTAGCTCAACTTAAAAACTTGGGGGTGGCCTCAAACACAGTATCCTGGTTCCAAGACTACCTGTCTCTTAGATACCAGAAAGTTAAAATTAGCCAAGTTGTATCAGATGCTAAAGAAGTGGCTGTGGGCATTCCCCAAGGGTCAGTTCTGGGGCCGCTGCTATTTAGCCTCTTTTTGAACAATCTTCCTAAGGCATGTGATATTGAAATTATTCTGTACGCAGATGATGCTGTTCTCATCAGCAGTAATCACCACACTGAACATCTGGAACAGAAACTACAAACCTCCTTCCATAAGCTTGAGGACTGGTTTAGTGCACATAAAGCTTCTGCTCAATTATAGAAAAGATCATGCTACTATCCAGCACACAAATCAAAAGGAGATTGCCTGTCCTATCCATCCACAACAAAACTAAGGACTTGCTGGAACAAGTATACTCATTTAAGTATCCGGGATCACCACCAAAGACACCCTCTCTCATGCACAGCATATAGATATGGTGGTCAAGGCTGTAAATTCCAAGTTGGGAGTCTTATATAGACACCGGAAAAGCCTAACACCTGATGCCCTCCATCTCTCTATCTCAAGCTCAATTCTGTCCATCATAGACTACGGTCTAGTGACCAATGTATCGGGCTACGGATACCGCACTAAAGCAGGTGGTAACTGCCCTCAACCAGGTATGTAGGCTGACCATTTCACTCACACCTGCTCTCTGTACACTCAGGCTAAATGGCTGTCTTTGAAACACAGAATAAAATTCCAAACCTGTCTTCTCGGCAAGAAGGCACTTCTGGGCACAGCCCCCCCCTTCCCCGCATCACCGAACTTATCTCCCAAGCTGGCTCAAACTATGGAACTAGAGGTTGAGTGTCAGGTGCACTCACAGTCCCATTCTGCAGAACTGCACTTGGTTAACGAGCCTTCATGTTTACAGACCCTCTGTGGCTCAGTGAATGCCTGGAAATCATACACAGAACTTCAAGCCTACCAGCTTTCAAGTCCGAGCTCAAACAAAGTCTCCTCTCCAGGAACAACTGTGGTTGCCCGTCGGGCACTTAATATCCCTTGCGTGGGCTCACCTCGTAGCAGACCCACTTCTCACCTTACCCCCCATTATTCCTTGTCACTTCCCCCCTCACCCTTGTGTCCCCACCCCCCGTGCTGACTGCAACATCTTACCCCACCTCTTTCCCTTCCTACCTCTCCACCCTCTTCTCAGTCCTCCTACCTTGCTCCTTAAAACCTCCTTTCCGCTGGGATCTACCCCATGTCCCCACCCAGATAGCAGGAAGGTGCATGGCTCATAAAGTCTGGTTTTGGGTAACATTGATTTATGCAGGTAGAATCATTTTCTGTAACTATCCTGTAAGACTCCAGTAGTAATTTTCTTTCACTTTTGGCTATACCTTGACTCCACCCAACTATACCCTGCCCTTACACAGTTCCACCCTCCTCTCCCCATGATGCACCCCTCCTCACTATCCATTTCGACAAGGTCCTCTCTTAGACCACTATATTATCTCCCTTCCTCCTCCTCCTCCTCCATCCACCTGCTAGTAGTGCCCCCCTGTACTCACTACATTACATTAATCGCCTCTGTCAAATGCTATCTCACAACACTGACTAAGCTGATTGTAAATGCTGTAATCTGTGTTTGATGCTTTATGTACATATTACTCTTTATTATTTGTGTCAACTGTGTCTGTGTCTGATGTGGAACCTTTGTAAAAGAGATCCTGCTCAAAGGTTGTTTCCGAATAAATAATAAATAAAAATTAAAAATAAATAAAACAGATCTTGTACTGAAGAAACTGTACCAAAAGTCAAATTGCGTCTCCTGTGACATGAACCAATTGATTAAGGTGAAAGGGCACAGACAGAAACAGAAAGTGAAAGCTCTCCGTTCTTTGTAAATTGAATAGCTAGAAATAGAAAATCCGCTAAAATTATCTAAAAAGAGCATGGTTTACAAGTTAAACTAGCCAAAAATAGTTATGGTAGCCAAGTAGGATATTCTCCAGTTCCTGGGAATCAAACAGGAACTGGAGAAACCGTAATTTACAGAAAACCCTAGCTAAACAGAATAATCAATGTCAACAACAAAAAGACTAAAATACACTTGTTTTGATAAACTACAAAATAAAAACCTGATTGGAGAACCAGCCATTACCAAAATTCATTACAGGGTGACTGTTCTCTGCAGGTAGAGAAGTAAGCAATAAGACATGGCACAGTGTTGGTTGTTCTGTGATAACCACACACCTAGGTGCATAGTAAGGCACAAGGCTGAATGGTAACTAAAAACCCAAAGCTGAACTGTTCTTATAGCCTTAGACTGAGGTCACTCTTACAACCATAAGCGTGGTCTCTGCCATATTGTTAATACATTATTGATCAAGGTCAATACATAATATACTAAACAAAAAAAAAACTCACCCAAAGAAACCTATTTCCAGGCCACCTGCATGAGAGGCACTCTTTGAGTGTTTCACTTGAAGGGGTAGGAGCATTCTGATTGGCTGGAAGTGCTACCTCAATCTATCATATTTCGAACTTGCCACTGCTTGCCACTGTTTACTTCTCCCCACCCTGCTAGTAGCTCCATTAACTGATGTTAATTTGCACAGTTTAGGCTCTGCTTGACCCTCTCATGGATCTGCTCTCTTAACTACCTTAATTGATTACTAACCTAATGCCAAGCACTTATACTTTCAGTTCACTTATATTGCATCTATGAACTAAGCACTTCCTATTCACTATTCACTGTATGATTCCTATCCCTGTTTTACTATCCATTGTATAACTCACCTGTTTGCATTTAATTATCTTGTCTGTCTACTGTTGCTTGTTTTATTATGTACGCCACTACCCTCTCCCCCAGGATGCACCAGGAGATGAGCAACGTGTTGCTTAGTGTTCTTTTCTGGTAAATCTCTTCTCATCAGTAATGGTAAAATACATTAAATATTGCTCAATATTTTAATTTCAAGCCTTTTGCCCCTTTTAAGAATATTTTACTAACATACTAACATGTTAATTGCCAGCAGATTAGGCCTTATAGTCTATCAAGTCTGCTCAAACCTCAGATCCTTAGTTGGGTACCGAGCCCCCCTTGTGTTCCATAAACCCCTATCATCCATTCCTGCCCCCCCGGGCCAGGCCATCCCCTGATACTTCCCACTTTCTGTATCTGTCCCTACCCTCTCTTGAAGTCCTCCCCGTAGATGTCTGAACCAGCTAGCCAGGCAGGCGTTCCAAGGTTCCACCACCCTCTCAGTGAAAAACCTCCTCCTCTTTTCCCCCTCATCCTTCCACCTTCCAACTTCAAACCATGCCCTCTGGTAATACCTCCCTCCTTTAGTCTAAAGATCCCCTCCATGTTTACCCTATTTATTCCCTTGAAGTACTTGAAGACCGCAATCATGTCCCCCCCGTCTCTCCTCTCCTCCAATGAGAACAGGCCGAGCTCCTCAAGTCTCTCCTCATACGTCAAATCCACTAGTCCTCGTATCTTCTTGGTAGCCCTCCTTTGAACCCTCTCCAGGAGCTGTACGTCTCTCTTCAAGTGTGGTCTCCAGTACTGCACACAGTACTCAAGGTGTGGTCTAACCAGACCATTGTACAATGGCAGAATCACTTCCCTGCTCCTTGAGGTGATCCCCCTTGTGATGCATCCCAACATCCTGTTTGCTTTGACAGCCACTCTCCTGCACTGCTCAGAGTTATACTTACATTCACCATGACCCCAGGTCTTTTTCCCCTGTTGAGGCCTCCAGCACTTCCCCTCCCAAGGTGTACTCGTGTTTGGGGTTCCCCTGCCCAAGATGTAACACCTTGCACTTGGAGGAATTGAAATTTAATTTCCAGGTGTGAGCCCACCTAACCTGGGTTTCCAGGTCTTCTTGCAGGGCCAACCTCCCTCTCCCCCCTCAACTACTGCTCCCATCTTAGAGTTGTCAGTGAAGAGACTCATTTTACACCCTATTCTCTCCCTGATGTCAGATATGTATGCATTAAACAGGATTGGCCCCAGGACTGAACCTTGTGGTACCCCACTACTGACCCCTCTGGGGTTTGAGAGCTCCCAACTGACCACTACTCTCTGAGTGCATTCAGCTAGGCAGTTTCCTATCCAGCTAACCATCAATGGGCCCACACTCAACCCCGTCAGTTTCTCCACCAGGCCATTGTGGGAGACCGAGTCAAACGCCTTGCTGAAGTCTAAGAATAATACACCCACAGGCTTTCCCCTGTCCGGTTCTGATGCTACCCATTTGTAGAACTCCACAAGGTTAGTTTGACATGATTTACCTGGCACAAACCCACGTTGCCGACTATCCAGACCTCTCACCTCCTCCAAGAACACCCTCAAACGTTCCTTCAGCATACTCTCCATTAATTTTCCCACCACTGATGTCAAACTGATAGGTCTGTAGTTACCTGGCACTTCCCTTGACCCCCCCTTTGTGGATTGGCACCACATGTGCCTCTCGCCAATCACTAGGTAACCTCCCTGTCTCAAGCGACCTGTTGAAGAGCTCCACCAGGGGTGTAGCCAGTATATCTGCCAATTCCCATAGTATTCTCAGATGAATGCCATCCGGCCCAGGAGATTTATCTTTCTTTAGGGCCTTAAGGGATTGCCACACCCGTTCAGTGGGGAAAGCATCATCCGTCCCCCCACCTTACTGGCCTTTTCATCCTTATCCTGATGCGACACCCCTGGGGTACCTCTCCCTTCCTCTCTCCTGTTCCATTTCTGTTGCTCCTCTGATCCCATACACTACCCCTTCTATCCCCAACGTGTCTTGCTTTGTAAATATCCCATCCACCTCCCTAGTGAACACAGAGGCAAAGTACTCATTTAATACCTCCGCCTGGTCCCTCGCCTCTTCCACCCACCCTCCTTCTGATCTCAATCTGCCGAGCTAGCCTTTGGTTTTTCTTTGCTCCCCAATATACCTGAAGAACCCCTTTTCCCCTCCCCGTATCCCCTGTGCCAACCGCTGCTCTATACTGGACTTTGCCCCCCGCACCATCCGGGTGACTTTTTTAGATGCAAGACGGTACGTTTCCTCTTCCCTTTCCCCTCTCGTTGTTTTGTATTTTTTGTAGGCAGCCTTCTTTTCCCTGACCACTTCCTGAACCTCACTGGACCACCAGCATGGTTTATGTGACCTTGCTCCCTTATGCTTCACCTTAGCACAGGTCCTGACTGCCTCATAAAGTCCCCGTTAAATGACCTCCCATCTCTTTTCCACATCTGTCATTGATGTAATCCCCTTCAAGTGATCCCTGAGAATGTTTTCCATGCCCATAAAGTCTACCCCCCTGAAATCAACAGCCAGTGTCCTAGAGCTCTCCCCCCCTCCATGTTTATTTGAAACCAGACAGTATTGTGCTCACTCCCAGCAAGGGGATCCTCTACAACCAGGTCCCTTACCAGATCCCCATCCACCAGAACCACATCCAGGACATGTCCCTCCCTTGTGGGCTCCATCACATGCTGTGTTAAGAACACATCCTGGAAGCTGTCCAGCAGTCTCTGCTCCTTGGCCACCTTAGAGGACATGGTTCCTCAATTTGTACCTGGCATATTAAGGTCCCCCATCAACACCACTCTTTTTCCTTTTGGTCTGCACTAGGCAATGATGTTGTCCAGCAAACCATCCTCAGGAACATCACCCATCCTGGGGGACCTATATACTACTCCCAGCTTGATCTTACCTCCTGCAGGGGTTCGTAAGGTGACCCATAAAGCCTCCACGTTTCCCACTGCCTTTTCTATCCTAGCAATTTCTATGCCATCTCTAATGAACACAGCCACTCCACCCCCTTTTCCCTCCTTTCTATCCTTCCTAAGCATAGTCAAACCCCTCACATTTAGGTCCCAATCATGGTTTTTGTTGGCCCACGTTTCTGTGACCGCCCACGCCCACCCCCGAACAGCATGTCCTGGAACTCTGGCAACTTGTTTCCCAAGCTCCTGGCATTAACTAACACCACCCTCCACCTCTTGTCCCGATCCCCTTTGCCAAACCCCTCCCGGGTTCCATATGCTTTCATCCTCCCTCTGCTCCTCCTGAATCATCCTCCCCCAGTCTGTTCCCCCCCTTGGGTTTGAAGGCTAATCCCCTCATCTAGAGGAGAGGGCTTCTGGCCAGCCTCTTCCTACCCCTTCCCTTCACAAGTTTAAACCCCATCTTTCTTGAATATAGTCGCTCCCTCATCTCCTCTGCCTCTCGCTGCTCTCACCTCTCTTCTCTTTGGAACTCCAACGCCATCCTCTACAACTCCATCTGCAGCCTGATTGCTTCTGGCGCCAGAATGCTGGTGACCTTCCCCTGTTGCTGTGGTCCTTGACTTGCACTGTCCCTGCTGCCCTCCTCACTGGATCCGGACACTGCACTGGACTCTGGCCCCTCCATGCCCAAGGTTCGGTCCTTTTCAGTCACAGACTGTGACTTAAGGCTCTGGGCATCTGCTGCCATCAGAGCATCAATGAGGTTCTGCTTGTTGGCTTTCCCCTCATACTGGATTTCTCTGTCCTGACACAGCTTCCTCAAGTAGTCTGCAGTGTACCCGCTGTAGTTGGAAGCCATCTTCTTCCCTAACTATGGCTACTCTAACTTGCACCCAAAAAAAAATAAAACCGGTAAGAACTTTGACTGTAAGCAAAAGTATATAGTTCTGATTCTTTTAAAAAAAAAATAAATCACTGCCTTATTTTGTAAGTGAGCTGTACAGTATTAAGCTGACACACTGAACTGTTAAAGTTTGTGTTACCAATACTTTGCATTGCACCGCTGCCAACCAAATCTGTCACAAACACATTCCGAAGGTTGGGTCCTCTGCTCCCACAGCGCCAACCTCAGAGTGCAATAGTGTGAACAGATAATAGACAGGGTAACTCTCCTGTCTGTTGTGGGTCCGAATCACCTTTAGCCTCAAGTTCTGGAAGGATTCATACTGTGAACCTTATGCTAGCATACCCAATTATGGGCTCAGATATGTACCCTCTTCATGACTGCAGTACGATCTTTCACCAGGGGCACCCAGCCAGGCCTCCAAAATGAACTCTTAAAACTCTATAAGAGACCTTAGGTATATTCTTACCTTTTTACACAAGCTCAGTAACACAATCAAGCTTTTTAAACAGCTGTCAGACTTAACTACATATACATCACATGCAAAAAGAAACTGAAAAGACACCCAGGCACTATTTTCAAAGAAAAGGTTGTTTACTAAAAGATGATAAAAGCATGTAAAATTAAACACAGAACAATATATCATACAGCTTACAATAATATAAAATAAAAAGGAAGTTACAGACAAAACACTCCTACCACTAATACTTAATTTCTTTCTAAGTATTACCTTTCTAAGTGCTTTTCCAGTCAGAGTCTAGAATCATATGACTCAATCCCATTTACGTTTCATTTTTAACTCTATCTTTCCCCACCCCCTTTTGATGAGTTCAGCTAGAACCTCCCTTAGATAATTTCTATCATAAGTGTCTCTGAAGATGTGTCATTGCTTTGAAAAATCTGTAACTAGCCATTTCCCAAATATGACAGTCTTTAATTAAACATTTTCTCTTTGAATTTAACAATCCCACACTCATGTCCTCTTGGGCTGATTTCCTGTGCTAGTGTGATCTGAGGGATTTTATGACTCTTCACACATTTCTGGTTATATGCTAAAAGGAGAGGAGCCAGCCCAATTGCCTTGCCTCCTGTAACGTCATAAAACTCACATTTGGTTTTCAACTTCAATAGCCTGGGCAGATCATAAAAGGGCAATAAAATGCCCTTATTTAAGGAAGTCTCAAGTAACTGGTTCTTCCAGTCTGTTTAATAACATCCTGTGGTTTCAGCTACTGACCTTGAAAGTTAAAAGCCAGATCTCTCACATATTGACATTTCATACACAGACCATTTATTTATAAATATAGATATCATACAGGTAACCAGAAGCATGGGCAGAGCATCACACTGGCTTCTTTTGTTTTCTCCTTGTACGACACCCAGTCTTCTTCCTTGTTTGTTCCCTGGTATAGCTTGAACACCTTCTGTTTTTCTTTCACTATTTTAGTCACTTCCTTTGAAAATCGTAAGGGGTTTCATTTTCTTTTTGGTTTGGTAACCTTTCTGATGCATTGGTCAGTGACTGCCTGGACTGCTTTCTTAAGTTTCCCCCACATGGCACTGACCTCATCCACTTGTAGCTCAATTAAGTCATTTCCTACGTTGGTCCTCATTTGGTTGAAGTCTGCCTTTTTAAAATCAAGTACTTTTATTTTTGAGTGGCACGTGTCCTCAGTTATGTTCACCTTGAAGCTAACCATGCGATGGTTACTGTTACCCATATGGCATCCCACGTCAAGTTCCTTCACCCTCTCAGTGTTTGTGAGGAGAAGGTCAAGTATGGCATCTCCTCTTGTTGGTGTTTTGATCAGTTGACTTAGTCCTGCTCCTTGTAGAGCCAATGAATCCCTGCTTCTTGTTGTCACCATTAGTTTACTCCAGTTTATATCTGAAAAATTGAAGTCCCCCACCAGTATCATCTCTCCTCTCTAAGTCATTTTGTGTATTTCTTCTATCAGGTCTTTGTCCCCTTTCTGTCCTTGATTTGGAGGTCTGTAAATGACACCGATCCTGAAGGTTTTTCCGTTTCCTGTATCTATAGTAAGCCACGGTGACTCAGTGTCCCCAGGGTGACTCTGCACCTCTGTGGCTTTTATGTCTTCTTGAATGTAAATGGCTACTCTTCCCCCCTCTTTGCCCTGCCTATCCTTTCAGAACAGATTGTATCTGAGTATAGCCGTGTCCCATCCATGGTTTTCTGTGAACCATGTTTCTGTCACAGTGATCCAGTTTAATCTTTCCACTACGATGATGGCTGCAAGTTTGGGTAGTTTGATTGCAAGGCTTCTTGCGTTTGCACCCATCACCTTCCAGGAATGAGCACCCCCTTTCGTATGGAGCTGCACCCTCTTCTTGGACAGTGCCAACTTGCTATTTGTGCCTGAGTGATTTTTGAGGCTGCCATCTTGTTCCAGAATGCTAATTGAGACCTCTGTGTTTGAGATGCCCGTGTTCTGCATTTCTCTTTCTGGGGTGTGTATGTGCTCCCTTGCATTTATGGGGAGTGGTGACAAGCCCACCGACAGTGATGGTGTGAGCTAACCAGGTATAAAAGAGTCCTACTCTGAGTGGGTAGATTACACTGTCTGACACAGGGACTTGGTAAAAACCTGACCATCCTACCCAGACAAGACAGATGAAATATGGACTAGCCGGACCAGGCACAAGTAGTGCTAATAATATTGTTGGTCCAGCAACTCTGGATGGATGACTGGTCCAGCTTTTACGTATCTCATCTTGTCCCAGCAGTCCAGTTTTCACACCATCCTAGGTAAGGATGAAACCTGGACTGTCGGGACCAGACCGGGCCAGATAAATAATACTCTGCCCAGTCTATCCACCCAGAGTGGTAGAACCAGCAATATTAATGCAACTGAGGGATAGAAGGGTTGGAAAAGGGGAGAAAGTGCCATGTGTTTAAGTGTGCATACCGTGACATCTTTCAGTTCAGTGACAGTACAGCCCTTGTTCCACCAGTCCAGGCAGAACTGCGACTTTTGTTTTTTCTTTTGAATTGTCCAGAAATGTATTTTGCACAGCACATTACCTCTGTGATGTGCTGAATGAGCTATTGCCTCATTCACTTAAAGAGAAATTTTGCAAACAATGCATTTAGAAATTTATTTTGTAAACATACTCCAATTATTGTTGCATGCTATGTTCACACCATGATGCAAACAGAGCTTCCGGTATTTTTTGCCATCCACAGGTTGGCACAATGTTCCCGCAATACTCATGCTAGGCAACTCTAAAGGGGTTGCCATGCTAATCTTTCCTTCAAGAAAGACTAGAATGGCAATACCCCCTTATGAGGCATGAAAAGAGCGATGCCATCGTTTGGATGGCAAAAACACACTGCCTCGGGGGTTGGCACTGGTTTGTATGAAGTTTCAGCTTAGTGTTTGTAATGCTGTTTTGCCCTGAAACTGCATGCAAACCATTTTTAAACTCTCCTGGCCCCCTCAAACTGTGGATTGGGGCCAGGTAGCATTCGTACTACTGAGGCAGCAGTTCTGTGTTGCTAAAACTGCAGATATATTCTGTTCCTCTGTCCTGTCCCAAAGTGCAGATAGGGGCTGGGAAGCACACAGGCAGTCTTTTCTTCAACTATGCTCTAGCTGTTGGGGGTGGGGCTATCCAGCTGCAGTGGGTGGGTGGTCCCATACCTCTACAGTGTCCCTCATTTCACTCAGCCCCTCAGAATTGCTCTTTCCCTCAGGTGAAAAGTGCTGCCACACCTAGAAGGTGCTGTGAACTCAGACTTAAAGCAGAAGTACAGCTGTAGTCGGGGAGGGGGTGCTGTGTGTGGGGGGAAGGAGTGTAAGGACTGATGACCAGTTCCAGGAAAGGTAAGTTTGGTAAGGGGGTGGGGGGATGTTCCATGGGTGGAAATGGTATTGGGGGGATCCAGCTGCTAGGAGAGTGAGGGCTGTGGAGTGGTCTAGGGAGGGGGCTCAGCTTGGGGAAGGCTGGTCCTGGCTCTGGAAAGGTGGTCCATCTACAAAGGTAGGGGTGTTCCAGCTGCAGGAAGATTTATTGCAGGCTGGTCTGGGGTTTGGAAGAGTGGTCCAGCTGCAGGGGGTGGGTGTAGTACATAGGTGGAAATGGTGGTTTGGGTTGATCCTGCTCCAGGTGTGGTGGTCATCTGGGGTGAGAGGCTGGTCTGGGGTTGGGAGGTGGTCCAGCTCCTGGGAGGGTACTCAGGATTTGGGGGGTGGGCCTGGTCTGTGATCAGGAAAGGTCTAGTTGCAGGGAGGGTTGTCTGCTGGTGAAGGGCATGGAAAGGTGATCCAGCTGCAGAGGAGGAGGTGGCAGTCCAGGGGATGGAAGGGAGGTCCAGATGCAGGACTAGGGAGCTGGTACAGGGCTTACTGTGGGTCCAGATGTAGATACAGTGGTTGACTGAGGGGGTGCTAGTTTGTGTGCTGAGGGGGAAGCTGAAGAGACAGTCACCTGCTAGGAAGAAGATGTCATTGAGGCACAGGTCAGGAAGCATAGGAAAACCAGAAGCAGTTTCAAAATTCACAAATAGTGTTTTATTTTTCTCCAACGACAGTAAAATAAAAATTATTTTTTTCAGGATAACTATTTACAAAGGCAGTACAAACACAGAAAACAAAGTCCTTCATCTGAAGATATCTCTACTTCCAAGTTTCAGTCTTGCTCTCTCTAGCAAAAGCATTGCTGCTCTTTTATAACAAGTCTTTGCCTCGTTGACATCCTGCTTCTCACAGAATGTTCTTGTCAGTTGTATTCCTTGCACATGTTAAAAAAGGAACATAGTGACCCAGAACTAACCTCTTGTTTACAGTTCTGCAAAAGGCTTAAAAACTGCATCTCAGGTTAACCCCTTGAGTTCCAAATAGCTTTTTGCAATCATTTCAACAGTATAACTATATGCCGTTTTAAACAAAGGGACCCCAGTATCACATACAGTTTTACACAGAGTTTCACATATATTTTTATAACTGCAGATATGGAAGGGGGAAAGAAAAGACAGAACAGCAAGGGAAAGCAGAGCGATAGTGAGAGGCGCAGAATTGCGAAACCGTCGGAGTAATCAGTTCCTAGGTCTCACAAGAAAATTTGGTTGCACAACCAGACAGACAAGAGACAGAAAACGAGAGGATAGAACAGATCCTTGCATTTAAACTCTTTCTAAATAACAGATAGGACAGGGCATATTCAACCCTGTCACATACCCAAACATTCTATTAAATTCTCGTCTAACATTAGCATATAAATTTTACAGTTCAGTGCATATGCAGCATAGTAAACAGAAAAGTTTCAACTCACATTTTTTCATTTTTTTTCCTTTTATTTGAAGAGACAAGTAACACATATTCATAATTACCATCATTCCAGTTCAGTAACTGATAACAATAATTCCAGTTGTAGGAGTATGGTAATAAGCAACTTAAGGATACATATCACACATCAATCAATACTTGGCAGTATTTTATATAATCTGGGCTAGCCCTTATGGTTCATCTTCTCCAAGGCAGGAGGCTGGCCTTCTCCTCAAAATTAAAACCTGCTGGGGTCCTCCAGCCCCCAGACCCCCCTCCTCAAGGAACAAACCCCGGATCCTAGAAGACATATGTAACACCAATCTACACCATTTTATTTCAAAGCTGGGTAAATTATTACGTAGTCTGGCTATTAAATGTTCTGATTTGTAAATCTCTTGGATTATTTGATGCCATTTCTCGAGTGAGGGAATCTGATTAGTCATCCATTTTCGGGTTATAGCCTTTCTGGCTGCCAGTAAATATACTGGGAGCAGGGTGTGGTCCCAGCATGGTCTATGAGGTGGTAGATTGATAGGACCACTATTTCTGCTGTCAGCTCAATATCTTCCTCCAAGCATTCTCCCCATTCAGACTGTAAGATGCACCAGAATGGTGTCAGTTTAGGACAAAACCAGAAAATATGGCCCAGATCAGCCAGGTCACAACTGCAACCTCTCCAACATGAACCATATGAGGCCGGGAGGTATTTTGCAAGTATTGCTGGGGACCATAAGTATCAGAACTGGGATTTCCATGCAAACTCTCTCCACAAATTGAAGGAGGTTATTTTAATGGCTTTCAGGGTTGCCCCCCTCCAGAGTGAAAAGGGAAGCTGTAAATCCAGATCTTTATTCCAAGCTTCTAACACTGACAATGAAGTGTCTCCCAAAGAGTCCCTTAACAGTCTTTCAATGTGCTTACGCAACTGGATGAGATCAGATGAGATGATGCTTGTGTAACTTGATTTGCTTTGTGGCTTTCCGCCTCTCTATCCATGGGATATGCCACCCTGTAGGGGTATGATGCAAGGAACTCTAGAGGAGGGTTCCCCCCTACAGGTGCCGTGGGAATGAATGTGTCAGCTAAGGGTAGGTTAGAAAGAAGCCCATGGGTAAGAGAGATGAGCCACTGAGGAGGAGAGGTGGATGGTGGGCAACGAAAAAATGAATCCTGGCAAGGCCCAGGATGTGTGACCTTTAAGCCCAATGGGGAAGTGACATTGTTGCTCTGCCCAACAAACCTCAGAGCTCAAAGCCCTCCCATTCAATGTGCTTATGCAACTGGATGAGATGAGATGATGCTTGTGTAACTTGATTTGCTTTGTGGCTTTCTGCCTCTCTATCCGTGGGATATACCACCCTGTAGGGGTACGATGCAAGGAACCCTAGAGGAGGGTTCCCCCCTACAGGTGCCATGGGAATGAATGCGTCCACTAAAGGTAGGTTAGGAAGAAGCCCAAAAAGAATACCCAAAGATGTCAAGCTTCAAAGAGGCAAGGATGGTGAATGAATTCTGAGAAGATGATAAGGGCTGACGGAGACAGAGGGGAAATCCAGGGCCACCATCAGCCTCCAACCAACAGCGGAACCTAACTAACTAACCTAAGAAAGCACTAACTCTAACTAATATTATGACCATTAGCATGGAGGAGAGGAAAAAAAAAAACCTTCGAGGAGGAAACCTCTGGGGATCCAAGGCCTAGATCACCTTCCCTCCAGGCTCACAATGTTTGATTTGAGAACGTGTGTCGGTAAAGAGAATGGTTCATTAATGAGGGATATGAGCAGGGAGGATGATCACGGGATAGGAAAAAAACTCCAAAGAAACACAGATTAAAGAAGGAACATGAGGCAGCAGGGACCCGAGAAGGGTATGTTTGATTAGTCGATGGGTGGGAGTAAATCCATGTAGAAATCAGAGGAGCAAGTGGTATCCAGATGTGATTATGAGGAGATTCCAGATGTGTTCACAAGGAGACCGAGGATAATGCAGACTGGCCTGATCGAGCGATGCGAGTGAGCAGACACTGAGGCTGATGAGGCATGCTTGATTATGCGATGTGAACGATTAGACCCTGAACGATTAGACCCTGAGGTTGTAGTCGATGAGGTAGCATAGGATTCAGTGATAGGAATGCTCAAGTAAATGATTTAAATAGATAAACCTTAAGGTAAGACTGAGTGAATGATGACTGGAGTTATGAACCAGATACATGCAGCAGGATGGCCTCGGGTTGATAAGGTGGCATAGGAGTCATGATAGGTATGCCCAAAAAGAAGTATCGATTACAGGGCTCAAGTGGCATGAATCCTGGAAGGCCAGTACAGAATTGGAAGAGGAGGAGACAGGAATGAACTTGAAAAGGAACTTGTACTAAGGTAGTATGGCCAGATGGAGACAGTCGAGGCATACTGATTGAGTGAGTGACATAGATGAGCGGGTCAAGATGAGGTATTGTGGACCAGCATGTCCTTGACTGGAGATAGAGTCGATTCAAGGTAGCATGGAGATGAGGTGGTGTAAGAGCCAGGAATGGCTCGATAGAGTGATGCACGTAAATAGGCTCCTCAAAAGGAGGTAGACTCTGAGGCCAAGGCATGTCTGGAACCAGAGGGCATGTGAACCAGAGGGTACAATCAGGATGAGCGATTGAGAGGAGCAAAATCAGATGATGTATGATGAGGAGTGAAGCCATGAGTGGAGTAAAGCCCTGATGGCTGGGACGAGAAAAGGCGCTAGGCCGAGGAAGGTAAAATAGGAAACAGATGAGGTACAATGATGGATTGAAGCCATGAAGGCTGGTACGGGAAAGCAAGGTAAGAAAGGACGAAGGACAGTAGCGAGGTCAATGGGGTAACATAGGACCCATCCGATACGGGAGGAGAACTGCAGTAAGGCGAGCTGGATGAGGTGGCACGCAGGCCAGATTCAATGGAAGGCCAGATGGAGTCAACCATAGATGGCCCAATGATGTGAATGGCAGAACAAGTGAATAGATAAACCACGGCATGATGAAAGATAGAAGCCATGAGTGGAGTGAATCCTTGATGGCTGATGATGAATGGAATCAGGACCCTGATACATGCGGCATGAGGGCCATGGATCGATGAGGTGGGCACATAAGTAATGATAAGTATGCCCAAAAAGAAATATCGATTGCAGGCCAGACGTAGTCAGCCGAGGCTGACAACACGATATGGAGAAAACCCCAAAAGTTGAATGCAGCCAAAGATGAGCAGTGGAAATAATCCAGTAGGCAGGGAGACATGGGCAAGATATCCCTCTCAGAGTGCCAGCCGGCCAAGCAGAAGTAATGGCAGGAAATGATCCAGTAGGCAGGGAGATATGGGCAAGATATCCCTCTTAGAGTGCCAGCTGGCCAAGCAGAAGTAATGGCAGGCATGAAGAAGATTGAGTACGAACACAGAAATGCATGCGGTATCACAATAGGTCTAACCAATCGGATGCGGAGCACACCAAAATAAAAACATGCACCTGCAGAATAACAGTGATTGAATGCAGGAGCTGACAGTGGGTACAGAAACAGCAGAATCTGGGAGACAAACTGATATCTGACAGCTGTGGAACACTCTGCTCTCAGGAAAAGTGCCATGACATAAAACTGTAATAAGCATAATGCCTATGAATGAGGGCGTTGTGCACAGCAAAACCACATGTCTTGGTGGACTTGAAAATGAAGCACAGTGCATCCATTGACTACAGCTTGACAACCACAGACCATGCTGGAAGTGCATAACTCGCGAAGTCCACCAGAGCCAGTATGACATGGTGTGGTTAAACGCAGAGACCGAGACGTGAAACTCAACAATGGAGACAGAGTCCTGGGGATTCAATGACGTATGACACGAACATGATGCAACTGCACAATGTGCAGCAAAACTAGGAGACCCCCCAAAAAGGTGACCTAACATGAAGCAGACAAAATGACTCAGATGCCCCATTCATAGTTTCAATTTGGAGATGCGTTACAGAAAATAAGCAAAGCATGGCAATCGAAGGAAAACAGTTAAAATCACGCACAAACAAGTTGACATACCCATAGGAACACAGCAACGGCAAAATGTAGCAACAAGTCCCACACCAAGAGCTTCAAAATCCAGGCCAAAGAGAGGGGGAGATGAACCGCTGAGCAGAGGAGACTAAAGGAATTGTAGGCAGATGGGCTAGAGCAAGGAAACGGCTTGAGCCGACGGAATGGAACCTCATGGGAGATGGCCAAAACAGGGCCAAACAGAATGGGAAGAGTAGGCTGCCAAAGTGGCAAATGGTAGGGAAGAAAGGGCATGACGTCCGTAGCCAACACAAAAGTCACCCAGGTAAAGAGCGAGAAGAGAATGCAGGAGGAGAAGTAAAACAGAGGTGCACCCACACTCCAACTCGTAGGCACTGAGCGGGGAATGCAGCCAATGGAGAGCACCCAGGGATTGTGCCAGAAGCAGGGGAGATGAACAAAAAGGGGGACAAGCCGAAAAGCAGCAGCAGGAGAGGGGAGAAGACAGCAGGAGGTGGGCGAGCAGAGGGGGAGGAGCGCTCGAAAGTGCTGACTGAGAGGGGCTAATGGATGGAAGCAGCATGAGCTGCGAGAAGAATAGTAGGCAATGCAAAACGAGTGAGGCAGGTGAAGATGAACGAATGGGCAGCCAGATGCAGCAGATACAAGGGAAAATGAAACATGAGTCCAGAGAGGTGGAAGAGAGCAGCGCCTCCGGCTGCAACGAAAAAATGAATCCTGGCGAGGCCCAGGATGTGTGACCTTTAAGCCCGAGGGGGGAGTGATGTTGTTGCTCCGCCCATCGAACCTTGGGCTTAAAGCCCTCCCAATATATGTGACCAATTAGTTTTCCCCAGGAATTGCCCTCCAGGGTATCTCTGAGTAAAGTCCAAAAAGATGGGGGAAAAGGAGCGAGAGGGGGGTACAGCGTAATCTCCCTCTGTCGTAGGATGTAGTTTCTCACCTGGGTGTATCTGAACAGATTCCGACTCAGGAGAGAAAAGATATTTTGAAGTTCCAAGAAAGTACTAATACCTGAGTTGTTAAGGAACTGGTAGTAATAGCTGAGACCCAATCTCCTCCAAGAATTGAAAGTAGTATGAAGAGTAGCAGGAAGAAAGTTATCATCAGCTGATATAAGTGTAAAAAAGAAAAATATCTGTTTTATCGCTTTTTGTTGCTTAACTACGAACAGACACACCTGCTTTCTCTTGGGTGCAGGACTAAATTCTTCACATGCCTCCTAGACAAAAAAGCATTACCGTGCATAGCAGGCATCTTCTTCCTCCCAGGCTCAGAATATATAACCAGAAACAGAACGCAGGGGGCCCTCGTGGTGCCATTCTGATGCACAGCTCTTGGACAGCATGCATTCTCCTACAGAGCCCCTCTCTGGCTGAATGAGGTACTCGAGTCCATTCGGAACTCCACTAGTCTGTCCAACTTCAAATCAGACCTTAAGCACTACCTGACCTCCAGCTCTGTATGCACCTGCTTCTCCAACAGCTGATAGACTCTGGATGACAAGGTCTGGTTCTGCTAACAGCAACTATTCTCAACAAAAGACAGAAGCCACCCTCCCACATGCTCCTTGACAATGCCTCTGAATCACTCTAAGAGGCTGCTCCTGTACACCCCTCCCCCACTCCCCCTATCTGCTGGTTAACTAGGATCTGCAGCTTATCCAGTAGGTAGGGAAATGGGCAGACTGAGTGGGCCAAGCGGTCCTTACCTGCCGTCAAATTCTATGTTTCTATGTTTCTATCTCCATGCTAGGATGGGTCTATGCCTCCCTGGCCTAAGCCCTACTTCCTTGAGCACTTTTACTAGAGGCCCCCCTCCTCCCCTACCAAAATTCTGTCCTTACTGACCCTCTGCCCAACCTAACCTAACCTCTAGTGCCTCTGCACCCTACCTGCACTTGTAATCAACTAACGTTGATGTCCGCATGCTGTACAGTGTTTTAAATGACTAAGAAACTCTGAAATCTTTTCCTGATTGTTGTGCTGTTCAGTGTCTCAAATGTCCTAAAACTCTGTAACCTTCTTGATTGAATGTCTAAACTCTGTTCACATGACGTGGAACCTTTGTAAAAGAGCCCTGGCTCAAAGGTTATTTTCTGAATACCAAATAAATAAAAATAAAATAAATAAACCCTATGCCAAGTTTTCAAGATTTGTGCAGTAAATGCAGTGTAATCCTTCGTGGAAAGGAGGGGAGTACTCATTAGAGGCAAAAATTATCTTTTCAGTATCATATAAATCGTTAATTAAGAATTCAATATCCTTCCAAATGTGTTGAGTTGTAGACAACAGCCAGATTATTAGACTTTTAAGAAAAGCTGCAGTCAAACAGAATCTTAAATTAGGCAGATTTACTCCCCCTTGCTCTAAAGATAGGCATAATAATGAATAGTGTACTCTCGGTCTCCGACCCTCCCATATGAAGGAAGAAATAATTTTATTCCAAGATTTAAAGTAATAGTTGGCTGGGAAGAGCGGGCCATTCTGAAAAAAGTATAATAATCTAGGGAGGATGTTCATACATATTGTTTCTATACGCTGAGAAAAGGTTAGCTTTAGCCATCCTCATTTGTTAAGATCATCCTGAACTTGAGTAGAAATAAGTTCATAGTTTACTAGTTCCAGATGTAACATGTTAATTGGGATATATATTCCTAGGTATTTTTTCTTGGTGCATTTCCATTTCAGGGGAAAAGATTCTCTTAGAGTGTTAGATGGTTGGTAACAAAGCATTAGGACTTCTGTTTTTGATATATTTAATTTAAAGTTGGCTAGTCTTTCATAGGTCTGAAGAATATCCCACACAGCCAGTACAGAAGACTCCGGTGAGAGAAGAGTAAGGAGAACATCATCAGTGAATACAGAGACCTTGCAACTTTTTTGTCCAACAGGGATTCCTTCTATGCGGGGATCAGAACGCAGGGCTACTGTTAATGGTTCTATGCATAATGCAAATAAATCCAGAGAGAGTCTAGTGCCCTGTTGCAGGAAAATAGGAGAGAAGAAGGTTCCATTAATTCAAATATAGGCCCTCGGTTGATAATATACATTTTAGAGCCAGGAGAGAAAGGAAGTAGGAAATGACAGGGCCTCCAGAGTATACCAGAGAAAGCTCCATGAAACCCGATCGAAGGCTTTTTCAGCGTCTAAACTTAATAAAGCCATGGGGATATGTCGAGAATGTACATATTCTAATAGTAACATGGTACGCCTGATGTTATCTGTAGTGTTCAGGGATTTAATAAATCCTGATTGATCAGGATGAGTAAGATACAGGAGAATCTTATAATCGGCATTTAAAATGGAGATTGGGGCAAGAGGAAGATATATTAGATGAATCCTTGTTCGGTTTAAGAATAGGGGAAAGTATTAAATAGCTCCATGAGGGGGGAGGTGATTCTCCCTCTGATATGGCCCTATATGTTAATAAAAGAGAGGGGAGGAGAAGGCCCGAAAATTTTTTGTACCATTCAGCGGTAAAGCCATCCATACCTGGACATTTGTCTGGCTTGAGAGCCTTGATGTGAACCAGGTTCTCATCTGAGCTAATTGGTGCTTCCAGGAAGGCACGTTGAGAGTCCGTGAGTTTAGGGAGAGAGAGCTGTGAGAGGAAGGCTTTTCTTTCCTCTGAAAGGGGGGGCAGGAGAAGAGGTATAAAGAGATTGATAGTAGGAAAAAAGGATGAATGAATATGTTCATCTGAATGTGAAAGTTTATTGGTAACTGGATGCTTAACTTTTAGAATAGTTGCCACTCGTTTCTGAGCCTGAAATTTGAGAGCAAGGGTACGTAATCCCAGAGCCCCTCCTTCATAGTTAGACTGTTTTAAATATAACAGGGTCTGTTTGCATAACCCATAAGTCCATAATTTTTTGAATCTCTTTAGTTTGTCTGATCTTTCTCTGCAGTATCCTATCTCCCTCCCTATATAAAAGCTGATATGACTGTAGTTGTTCTATTAGATAATTATAGGAAGCCTCTAGTTCCCTCCGCTTCCTGGATAAATATGTTATAGTTTCACCCCGAACTACTGCTTTAAGGGTATACCATATAATAGGGTTGGAAGTGTCCCCTGTATCATTTTCTTTTAAAATTTGAGGGATTCTAGTATTAAATGTTCTATGTATTCAGGATCTTGTAGCAATGATGAATTAAAACGCCACATTTTTGATTTTGGGGGTTTCCCCAATATTATTTTAAGGGTCAGAGGGTGGTGATTGGAGAAGATTCGAGGTCCCAAAGTTAGGTCCTGAATAAGGGAGAAATGTTCACAGGAAATAAAAAAGTAGTTAAGGCAAGAGTATGTTTGAAAATGTGGGGAAAAATAAGTGAATCCCGGATTAGTGGGAAAAAGCTTCCTTCAGACATCCTCTACACCCAGGTGAGAAAGTGTCCCTCTCAAATATTTAAGCACACTAGATTATCTATATGCTCGTGGAGAGAAGGAATCCAATTGAGGGGATAAAGCCACATTAAAGTCTCCTCCCATAATTAAAGCACCCTGGAGGGCATCCAGTACCTTACTTAAAAAGAGCTGATTTCGCAGAGATGCCTGGGGATAGACATTACTAGGATAACGTTTTGCAAAAGCATACCTGTGAGGATTACAAATCTGCCCTGTGAGTCAACAATTGTTTCCTGGACTTAAAAGGGGTGGAAGTAGGTATCAATATTGCTCTTCAAAGGGGGTGGAAGTAGGTATCAATATTGCTACCCCTCTTCTCCGGCCACTAGAGTGGGAAGAGGCATAGACCACATATCTGTTTCCCCATTTAAGTTTCTAGTGTTCCAGGTTGGAGAGGTGAGTTTCTTGGAGATAATAGAAGTCAGCCACCTGCCTTTGCAAGCTTTGCATCAAACTTGTCCTCTTAATAGGACTATGTAACCCATTGATGTTTACTGAAAAGATTTTAACTGGGTTTACCGCCATTGCTACACAGATAAGAAAAGGAAGAGATTAACTGGAGAGCCATCAAAGAGGCCGCCTGCCTTCCAGCACAATCAGCCGGGTACAGGGGAACTCCTTGACTCAGCGACAGCCCTTGTAACATTAAAGGATTCATATTTAAACAACCAAGTGTGTGTGTTTCTTCTGAGTCTCTTTTCCTTTTTAAAGACAGTCAAAAAGGGCCCAACAGGGGCCAACCTGTAAACAAGAACTATATTACAAACTACCCTCCCACCCACTTCCCACTCCCTCCCCCCATTAAGTACCCTGAAATGGGGAACGAAAATAAAAAAAGAAGTCTCAGAATAACTGTATAACTATTACTACTTATGTATGTGACTTCCACAGAGGAAGGGAGACTTGCTCCCTTCCGAAGGCCGCCCAGAGGTGACCCAGAAAGGGGCCTCAGACAGCTAGGATCAAGGCCCACCATAACCATGGAGGGTGAGACCACTAGGGGGTAGATACCGCCTAAGAGTAGGCCCATTGCACAGAAAAGCAACAGGCCTGCTAGGAGAGGCTGAAACATGAACTGACTATCTTACTGAGCCCTACTTCCCCTTAAGTAAATATAAATTCCATCCTCCGGTTAACCCTTCCCCTTATATGTTCCCCCTTCTCTTTCAGGTCTAAGAATAAAGTTCAGATTAATCTCAACCCCGCAGTACAGGACCTGCATCGAAAGTTGGGAGCAGATTCACAGTTCGTTTCCCTCTGACTGCCATCAAGGGGGAAATATCCTTAACCTTACCACCACAGATTACAACAGTTCAGTAGTTCATCCCTCTTCCCTTCGAACCACTCCCCAAAATCCCAAAACTGCTCCCTCCATATTCTAATTTAAATTAGTTCCTTACAAACATGGGTGTTGGAGGAGGAAGAGAGGAGAGGGGAAAAAAAAGCTGGGGGAGGAAAGAAGTCAATCTCAAGGGGGTACTGTATTAACAAACATAGAGTTATTGTCCAGGCAATCCATGGGAGGTATCAGTTCATGAAAAACACAGTATTATTTAAGTCAGTGTTCGCCATACTGGAACCATATGTAGCTGCTCCCGCTGAGAGTTGCATCCATAATTAACCTGGTCCCCTATCTACCGCGCAGCCCCCGGGAGAGGGGAGAGCCAGCAGGAGGGGCCAGGGGTGCTGGGAGCAGCCAGAGGCCTTGAGGGGCCCAAACCACGGACATCCCATGACTTAAAGTAAATTTAGAGTGAGGCCCCCGGCCTGGCACAAGGCCCGCCATTGGGGAACCTCTTGATCTAATATTAATGGGAGGACACTCAGTATAGTGTTTGTTGGATTAGACACTGCCTGCTTAGTTCATGTTCCTCTCCTATCAGTGACTAAAACATAGGGTGTCCAATTATGGACTAGGACCCCCGACCTCCCGCCAAGCTCTCCAGCACGTTCCCCCCACCCACAACTCCCACACTCACCTGAGACCCATTGCATGGGGGAACCAAGGATACTCAATCAAGGTCCTGCTTCTGCTTAAATTGCAGGTTAGCCAGAAGCATTGTAGGAGCTTCAATATTGTTGCATGCCCCTTAGCAGTTCTTCTAGAGTTTGTGACTTGTGAGCTATTAGCTGATTGTCGGAGGGCGTCCTCGTTTTGGGAGAACCATCTGTGTCCTGAGGATTCCTTGTGTTCCCCCTGGGCTCCTGATTCTTAAAAAGTCCACGAGAGGCTAAATCTTGTTTCACCTCTTCCAGTGAGGTGTACGACTGAGCCCCCGAGAAAAAGAAGGCCACCAGTTTGGCTGGGTAGGGGGTCTTGAATCATAGTTTGTTCTCCTGAAGACAACAAAACAGGGGAGAATATTCACACCTTTGCCTTTGAGTGGTGGGTGCATAATCGTTGCCAAAAAAGACCCACCTGCCATCATAATAGATCTGTTTCTGGGCCCACTCTTTTTGTAAAATCTACTCTTTCGTAGAGAAGTTCAGAAAACGAGCCACGATTGACCTGGGCTGAGCCCCCACTGGAGGTTTGGGGCCCAGGGCTCAATGTGCCCTCTCTATGTCTATGGGTATCTCTTGGCCCAAATCGAGAGAAGTCCTGATGAACTGGTCCAAAAATGCCAACATATTAGTGCCCTCCTCACCCTCGGGAATTCCATACAGTCATATTTTTTCTACGCGCCCTATTTTCAGCATACTCCTGCTAGAGGATAATAGCTAGCTAAGCGCACTGGATGATCTATATGCTCGTGGAGAGAAGGAATCCAACTGAGGGGATAAAGCCACATTAAAGTCTCCTCCCATAATTAAAGCACCCAGGAGGGCATCCAGTACCTTAGTTAAAAAGGAGCGAATTACTGGCAGAGATGCCTGGGGGGGGGGTAGATAGACAATTACATATGCAGCCCATGATGCTTTGCATTGTGTGAGCATGTGTGATTTTGTATTTACTAGGGTAACTTTTTGTGAATAAAGCATACCCGTGAGGATTACAAATCTGCCCTGTGAGTCAACAGTTGTTTCCTGGACTTAAAAGGGGTGGAAGTAGGTATCAATATTGCTCTTCAAAGGGGGTGGAAGTAGGTATCAATATTGCTATCCCCCTTCTCCAGCCACTACAGAGGGAAGAGGCATAGGCCACATATCTGTTTCCCCATTTAAGTTTCTGGTGTTCCAGGTTGGAGAGGTGAGTTTCCTGGAGATAGTAGAAGTCAGCCACCTGCCTTTACAAGCTTTGCATCAAACTTGTCCTTTTAATAGGACTATGTAACCCATTGATGTTTACTGAAAAGATTTTAACTGGGTTTACCGCCATTGCTCCACAGATAAGAAAAGGAAGAGATTAACTGGAGAGCCATCAAGGAGGCCGCCCGCCTTCCAGCACAATCAGCCAGATACAGGGGAACTCCTTGACTCAGCGACAGCC
The DNA here is from genome assembly GCA_016271365.2 of Neoceratodus forsteri. Taxonomy (NCBI): domain Eukaryota; kingdom Metazoa; phylum Chordata; order Ceratodontiformes; family Ceratodontidae; genus Neoceratodus; species Neoceratodus forsteri. Next base: position 730,456,961 of record CM057449.1, on the reverse strand, counting down.
CTTGTAACATTAAAGGATTCATATTTAAACAACCAAGTGTTTGTGTTTCTTCTGAGTCTCTTTTCCTTTTTAAAGACAGTCAAAAAGGGCCCAACAGAGGCCAACCTGTAAAGAAGAACTATATTACAAACTACCCTCCCACCCACTTCCCACCCCCCCTCCCTCCATTAAGTACCCTGAAATGGAAACGAAAATAAAAAAAGGAGTCTCAGAATAACTGTGTAACTATTACTACTTATGTATGTGACTTCCACAGAGGAAGGGAGACTTGCTCCCTTCCGAGGGCCGCCCAGAGATGACCCAGAAATGGGCCTCAGACAGCTAGGATCAAGGCCCGCCATAACCATGGAGGATGAGACCACTAGGGGGTAGATACCGTCTAATAGTAGGCCCATTACACGGAAAAGTAACAGGCCTGCTAGGAGAGGCTGAAACATGAACTGACTATCTTATTGAGCCCCATTTCCCCTTAAGTAAATATAAATTCCATCCTCCAGTTAACCCTTCCCCTTATATGTCCCCCTTTCTCTTTCAGGCCCAAGAATAAAGTTCAGATTAACCTTACCTCCGCAGTACAGGACCTGCATCAAAAGTTTGGAGCAGATTCACAGTTCATTTCCCTCTGACTGCCATCAAGGAGGAAATATCCTTAACCTTACCACCACAGATTACAACAGTTCAGTAGTTCATCCCTCTTCCCTTCGAACCCCTCCCCAAAATCCCAAAACTGCTCCCTCCATATTCTAATTTAAATTAGTTCCTTACAAAAATGGGTGTTGGAGGAGGAAGAGAGGAGAGGAGAGGGGAAAAAAAAGCTGGGGGAGGAAAGAAGTCAATCTCAAGGGGGTACTGTATTAACAAACATAGAGTTATTGTCCAGGCAATCCATGGGAGATATCAGTTCATGAAAAACACAGTATTATTTAAGTCAGTGTTCGCCATACTGGAACCATATGTAGCTGCTCCTGTTGAGAGTTGCATCCATAATTAACCTGGTCCCCTATCTGCCGCGCAGCCCCCGAGGGAGGGGAGAGCTAGCAGGAGGGGCCAGGGGTGCCGGGAGCAGCCAGAGGCCTGGAAGGGCCCTAACCACGGACATCCCATGACTTAAAGTAAATTTAGAGTGAGGCCCCTGGCCTGGCACAAGGCCCACCATTGGGGAACCTCTTGATCTAATATTACTGGGAGGACACTCAGTATAGTGTTTGTTGGATTAGACAGTGCCTGCTCAGTTAATGTTCCTCTCCCATCAGTGACTAAAACATAGGGTGTCCAATTGTGGACTAGGACCCCCGACCTCCCACCAAGCTCTCCAGCACATTCCCCCCACCTGCAACTCCCACACCCACCTGAGACCCATCGCATGGGGGAACCAAGGATACTCAATCAAGGTCCAGCTTCAGCTTAAATTGCAGGTTAGCCAGAAGTATTGTAGGAGCTTCAATATTGTTGCATGCCCCTTAGCAGTTCTTCTAGAGTTTGTGACTTGTGAGCTATTAGCTGATTGTCAGAGGGCGTCCTCGTTTTGGGAGAACCATCTGTGTCCTGAGGATTCCTTGTGTTCCCCCTGGGCTCCTGATTCTTAAAAAGTCCACGAGAGGCTAAATCTTGTTTCACCTCTTCCACTGAGGTGTACGACTGAGGGCCTGAGGAAAAGAAGGCCACCAGCCTGGCTGGGTAGGGGATATTGAATCGTAGTTTGTTCTCCAGAAGACAACGAAACAGGGGAGAATATTCACATCTTTGCCTTTGAGTGGTGGGCGCATAATCGTTGTCAAAAAAGACCCACCTACCATCATAATAGATCTGTTTCTGGGCCCACTCTTTTTGTCAAATCTGCTCTTTCGTAGAGAAGTTCAGAAAATGAGCCACGATTGACCTGGGCTGAGCCCCCACTGGAGGTTTGGGGCCCAGGGCTCGATGTGCCCTCTCTATGTCTATGGGTATCTCTGGGCACAAATCGAGAGAAGTCCTGATGAAGTGGTCCAAAAATGCCAACATATTAGTGCCCTCCTCACCCTCGGGAATTCCATACAGTCATATTTTTTCTCCGCGCTCTATTTTCAGCATACTCCTGCTAGAGGATAATAGCTAGCTAAGCGCACTACATGATCTATATGCTCGTGGAGAGAAGGAATCCAACTGAGGGGATAAAGCCACATTAAAGTCTCCTCCCATAATTAAAGCACCCAGGAGGGCATCCAGTACCTTAGTTAAAAAAAAGAGCGAATTACTGGCAGAGATGCCTGAGGGGGTAGATAGACATCTGCTAGGGTAACTTTTTGCGAATAAAGCATACCCGTGAGGATTACAAATCTGCCCTGTGAGTCAACAGTTGTTTCCTGGACTTAAAAGGGGTGGAAGTAGGTATCAATATTGCTCTTCAAAGGGGGTGGAAGTAGGTATCAATATTGCTACCCTCCCTTCTCCGGCCACTAGAGTGGGAAGAGGCATAGATCACATATCTGTTTTCCCATTTAAGTTTCTGGTATTCCAGGTTGGAGAGGTGAGTTTCCTGGAGATAGTAGAAGTCAGCCACCTACCTTTACAAGCTTTGCATCAAACTTGTCCTCTTAATAGGGCTATGTAACCCATTGATGTTTACTGAAAAGATTTTAACTGGGTTTACTGCCATTGCTCCGCAGATAAGAAAATGAAGAGATTAAGTGGAGAGCCATAAAGGAGGCTGCTCACATTCCAGCACAATCAGCTGGGTACTGGGAACTCCTTGACTCAGCAATAGCCCTTGTAACATTGAAGGATTTATATTTAAACAACTAAGTGTGTGTGTGTTTCTTCTGAGTCTCTTTTCCTTTTTAAAGACAGTCAAAAAGGGCCCAACAGGGGCCAACCTGTAAACAAGAACTATATTACAAACTACCCTCCCACCCACTTCCCACTGCCCCTCCCCCCATTAAGTACCCTGAAATGTGGAACGAAAATAAAAGAAAAGTCTCAGAATAACTGTATAACAATTACTACTTATGTATGTGACTTCCACAGAGGAAGGGAGATTTGCTCCCTCTCCGAGGGCCACCCAGAGGTGACCCAGAAAGGGGCCTCAGACAGCTAGGATCAAGGCCTGCCATAACCATGGATGGTGAGACCCCTAGGGGGTAGATACCACCTAAGAGAAGGCCCATTGCACGGAAAAGCAACAGGTCTGCTAGGAGAGGTTGAAACATGAATTGACTATTTTATTGAGCCCCACTTCCCCTTAAGTAAATATAAATTCCATCCTCTGGTTAACCCTTCCCCTTATATGTCCCCCTTCTCTTTCGGTTCCAAGAATAAAGTTCAGATTGATCTCACCCCCGCAGTACAGGACCCGCATCGAAACTTGGGAGCAGATTCACAGTTCACTTCCTTCTGACTGCCATCAGGGGGGAAATATCCTTAACCTTACCACTCCAGACTACAATAGTTCAATAGTTCATCCCTCTTCCTTCCGACCGACCCCCAAAATACCCAAACTGCTCCCTCCAAATTCTAATTTAAATTAGTTCCTTACAAAAGGGGGATGGAGGAGGAAAAGAGGAGAGGGGAAAAAAAGGGGGGAGGAAAGAAGTCAATCTTAAGGGGGTACTGTATTAACAAACATAGAGTTATTGTCCAGGCAATCCACAGAAGGTATCAGTCCATGAAAGACACAGTATCATTTAAGTCAGTGTTCACCATACTGGAACCATATGTAGCTGCTCCTGTTGAGAGCTGCATCCATAATTAACCTGGTCCCCTATCCCCTGTGCAGCCCCCGGGGGAGGTGAGAGCCAGCAGGAGGGGCCAAGGGTGCCGGGAGCAGCCACAGGCCTGGAGGGGCACGAACCATGGACATCCCATAACTTAAAATAAATTTAGAGTGAGGCCCCCTGCCTGGCACAAGGCCCACCATTTGGGAACCTCTTGATCTAATAGTAATGGGAGGACACTCAGTATAGTGTTGGTTGGATTAGACAGTGCCTGCTTAGTTCATGTTCCTCTCCCATCAGTGACTAAAACATAGGGTGTCCAATTGTGGACTAGGATCCCCGACCTCCCGCCAAGCTCTCCAGCACGTTTCCCCCACCCGTAACTCCCACACCCACCTGAGACCCATTGCATGGGGGAACCAAGGATACTCAATCAAGGTCCAGCTTCAGCTTAAATTGCAGGTTAGCCAGAAGTATTGTAGGAGCTTCAATATTGTTGCATGCCTCTTAGCAGTTCTTCTAGAGTTTGTGACTTGTGAGCTATTAGCTGATTGTCGGAGAGTGTCCTCGTTTTGAGAGAACCATCTCTGTCCTGAGGTTTCCTTGTGTTCCCCCATGGCTCCTGATTCTTAAAAAGTCCACGAGAGGCTAAAATTTGTTTTGCCTCTTTCGCCGAGGTGTACGACTGAGGGCTCAAGTAAAAGAAGACCACCAGTCTGGCTGGGTAGGGGATCTTGAATCGTAGTTTGTTCTCCCGAAGACAGCGAAACAGGGGAGAATATCCACACTTTTGTCTTTGAGTGGTGGTCGCATAATTGTTGTCAAAAAAGACCCACCTGCCGTCATAATAGATCTGTTTCTGGGCCCATTCTTTTTGTAAAATCTACTCTTTCATAGAGAAGTTCAGAAAACAAGTCACGATTGACCTGGGCTGAGCCCCCGCTGGAGGTTTGGGGCGCTGGGCTCGATGTGCCCTCTCTATGTTTATGGGTATCTCTGGGCCCAAATTGAGAGAAGTTCTGATGAAGTGGTCTAAAAATGCCGACATATTAATGCCCTCCTCACCCTCGGGAATTCCATACAGTCATATTTTTTCTCCATGCCCTATTTTCAGCATTCTCCTGCCAGAGGATAATAGCTAGCTCTGTCTGGGCCATTTCTCTTACTGAGGCCTCTAGAGAGTCAAGGCATTCGGTATTGATTGCAATTTGAGTGTCTGCCTCATCGATATGGCTCTGGAGGGTTCTCGGGTCTGAGCAAAGATCATGGAGGGACTCCTTCACCTCTGATCAGAATTCTTGTATAGCTTTCAGGACTGGGTCGGGTGAGGATGATGCTTTACTACCACTTTGCTTCTTGTAATGGTAACTAGGGCATTTCGGGTCTTCTGTGCCTGCCATTTCCATGCAGTCCGAAAGTTCAGCGTCACTTTCTGAGAAAATCCAAAATCTATTCACTGAGGCATTTTTTCATGGCATATGTAGCAGTCACCAGGTAACTGCAAACCTCCGATATGCTTAACTTTTAATTTTTTAGAGGAGTTCACTAGTTTTAGGTATTTTTTGTAATGGTGTAGGGAGAGCTCAAAGTTCATGCTGCTCAGTCCGGCATAGCTCAACCGGAAGTCCCAACTCAGCTCACATTTTTTCAACCTTTGAAATTCTCAATTCCTGATCCATATCTTGACAGAAAATCAGCATTGACATTCTCTTTCCCAGATTTGTGCATCACTTTAAATTTAAATGGCTGTAGTGCCAGGTACCACCATGTGATTCTATAATTTTTTATCCTTCATTTGGTTAAGCCAACAGAGAGGATTGTGATCTGTTACAAATACAAAGTCAACTCCTAGTAAGTAAAACTTAAGGGACTCCATGGCCCACTTTGCTGCAAGGCATTTCTTTTCAATGGTGGAGTACCTTTTCTCTCTGTTGTGTAATTTCCTGCTAGAATAGAATGTTATTTCCCATCTATATGCTGACTCAAGACTGCACTTAGGCCTACCTCTAATGCATCAGTCTGTAACAGAAATTGTCATAATGCAGCCTTAATGGCCCGAAAAGCCTCATCACACTCTGGGGTCCATTTCACATTATTTGGGAACTGTTTCTTCATGAGTTCAGTGAGGGGAGTAGCTATCTTGGCAAAGCTGGGAACAAATCTCCGCTAATAACCAATCAGCCCTAAAAATGACCTGACATGTTTCTTGGTTTTGGGGACAGGGCTGTTAGCTACAGCTTCTAGCTTGCAAACCTCTGGCTTGACTTCTCCATTTCCCAAAACATAGCCCAAATATCTGGTTTCCTGCATGCCCAATGCACACTTGGTAGGATTAATTGTAAGACCTGCCTTTCTGATTGATTGGATAACTGCTCGTAGGTGTTCCAGGTGGCTTTTTCAGTCTGAACATACATGCGGGAGGAAGATCTCAATGAAGTCAGGTGCTGGAGAAAAAGTAGCACAAAACAAGAATAAAGACACCGCACACCAGGCATTGTGAGAAATTGCACTTCTTTTGACTGATTCATATACAGTATTACTTTAAACATTTTCAAAATAGTACAATAATTACATATGGAATCCACATACCTAAAACTGAACAACCCAGCACTTCGAGGCCTCCAATGACCTCTTCGTCAGGGGTGTGGCTAAAAGTGCATCATAACAATATATACTGCTCATTTCATATGAAAAACATTAAGGGATCAATTTCACCATTGAAGTGCAATTAATGTTAAAGAGAACAAAGGTAGTTTACTAGGGAACGTCTCCTGCCCAGTTGGCTCACAACACTCCTGTCACACTCTACTTTAATTACAAGGATCATTTCCCTATTAGGTGCATACAGGGATTGCCAGCTGGGCTTGAGGTGGCCCTGTAAACTGAACCTAATGAATATCACTATATTTTTTAATTATTCATGAACAAACAGTTCAACTGAGTAACTCTTTAAAGTATATAAATTACTTCATTTATACTGACACCTTAATGAGATTAAATCTACGTTTTTAGATGTTAATTATTACAAAACCATCATTTTAAATGACATTCCTTTGCTTCATTAAATAATTAAACATAAGCATCAGAAGATAAGAAAACTCATTGCACCTATGCCTGTCATTGCAAAATGATTTTAAAAATTACATCCATGTACCGCTGGAATGTAGTGGGTGCTCCATGTAAACCAAATGGCATGGTGGTGAACTGAGAGAATCCTACAGGAGTGGCAAATGCAATTTTGTCTCTGAATTCTTTAGCTAGGGGGATTTGCCAGTAACCCTTGGTGAGATTGAGGGTACTGACATACTTGGCACTCACCAGTCTGTCCACCAAATCACCTATTCTGAACATAAGATAACTGTCAAATTCTGACACTTGATTAAGTTTCCTAAAATCAAGACAGATTCTTACACCCCCTTCTTTTTTGTTTACAATCACCATTGATGATGACCAAGCACTTCTCAACTCTTCTATGATACCCAGTTATTTCATTTTTTTTGCATTTCCTTAACCACATCAGCTTTTATCCACTCTGGTAATCTGTATGTCTTTTGTCAACTAGGGCAAGCTTTCCTTGTCACTATTACATGCTCGACACCTTTCGCTCAGCTTGGCACTGTGGTAAATGTACTGTTAATGTCTTTAGCGAGTTACAAATTTCCACGGTTTGTTTGGAGGTTAAGGAAACATTCACCTTTACAGCATCAGCAGTTACAGTTTGTTCTAGTCTGCCATAGGCGATATCAATATCTTCTTTATCAGTTTCTGATAAAACCAGCAAAACAGCTTTTGGTGTTTTTTCAACCCATTTCTTGAGGAGGTTACCATGGTATATCTTAGTAGGATTTTTCCTATCAGGGGTCTCAATCTCATAGTTAATTGTGCCAATATGTCTAAGTACTTTATATTGCCCTTGCCACTTCATTAGCAGTTTATTTTCTGTAGTGGGTAACAGTACACCCAGGGACCACCAGGGCCACAGCCACTGCCTCAGAGGTTGCCAAGAATAAGGAGTGGTTGCACTACAGTGGGCTCAGGGAGGGTGAGGGTGGTGGAACAGAGGCACATCCCTCCAGTTGTACCTCTCCACAATTCATATGCCTTTCTGGTGGAGCGTTGTTCCTCTATGGAGTTACCCGCAGTGGAGACTAAGGAGGATGCTGGGAACCTCCACAAAGCAGACCCACAGGAAGGTGGCATGAGATCCCACAGGGGAAGCAAACAACTCCTAGTGGGGGAATCAGTCAATGGAGGGTAGAACTGGGGGAGGGAAGGGAGAGGAGGTAAGGTGCCTACCTGGCACCATGGCATGGAGGGACAGGAAGCGAATCCTCAGGATCGTGGGAGCAGCTGGATGGGAGAGGGAGATGAATGTCATTGTCCACCTAGGGACAAATGACCTAGCTGGGAATGGGATCAGAGCTGTGCAGGAGGAGTTTGTGGGTTGGGGAGGGGTCTTAGACAAGTAGCATGCACGGTAACCTTCTCGGAGGAGCTGCCTGTCTATGGCATGGGTGAAGCTAGGGTACTCTGCACCCAAGGATTCAATGAATAGTTGAAAAACTGGTGCAAGCCCGCCCGGTAGCGTAGATAGCTGAGGCGCGGGTGCCTTACCTCTTACCACGCCGGCGACACGAGTTCGGGAACGGACTCAGACATCGGGGGTTGGCGGGGAAGGATTGAGCATCCGCAGGACTGATCTTTTCCCCCCTGGGGTGGGTTAGGGATGCATGGTCACTCTGCAGTGGCACCCAGTGGAAACTGGGAGCATTGCAGGGGAAGCATTTCGGGGGAAACACCAGAAAATGGAAATACCGATCTAGAGACTGGCCGGATGACGGCTGCCAGCCTAAAGACACCTCCGAAGACTCCTGGAGGCCACACAAAGTCTTAGCAGCACCTGGGACTGAAAGAAATAGTGTGCCAGTTTCCTCCCGCCGGTGCCTTCCCCCTCGGAGGAGAGGGACCCACCCAGGTTACACTGGGCTATACCGAGGTCAGCTGCGAATATGAGGTAAGGTGGCTTGCATGGAGATAGTAGGAGGTTTGTCTGAGGGGTCATGGCAGCTCGAAGGAGAGGCAGCTCCTGAGCATGACAGGGGACAAAAATAGATAACTCAAAAAAAGAAAAACTAGTGCAGAGCACAGGGTTTTGGTTTCACTGGGGACTGCGGATTCACATGGAGGGATACAGGCCTATACTGGCACGATGGTCTGCATCTGTCCGGGAGGGGAACCAGGATCCTAGGTGATAGGTGTAAATGCTACATTGGCAAGCTTTTAAACTAGCCAAGGGGGGAGGCACTGAAAAGGAGCAGGGAATTCCCAGTCTTCCACCACAAACTAGGGTAGTTAGTGAGGTTAACACCAAGGTAGAGAGGTCAATAGGGGGCAGGGCAGGGGTAAATGGAGAAAAAGGCAAAGGCAGTAAGTACAGGGATGGGACTAAAAGTGGTAAGACCATCACAAAATGGAGGGCAATGAGTACCAATGCCCGTAGTTTGGGTAACAAGCTTCCTGAACTAGTGGCCTTAATGGAAGAGGGATGCCTGGATATTGTGGCGGTCACAGAAACCTGGTACACAGATAATCATGACTGGGATGTCAACATATCAGGGTACACAATCTACAGGAGGGACAGGGAGGGTAAAAGAGGAGGAGGAGTAGTAGCTCTCTACATAAGGGAAGGGATCAAAGCAACGGCACTAAAGAGTAAACAAGGAGGAGAGGAGGCACTGTGGGTCACCTTGGAGACAGGAAATGGCATCACAATCCTCACAGGCATTATATACAGACCCCCATCTCTGGGGGAGGACATGGACAAGGAAATGATAGGAGGCATCCTTAGAATGGCAGATAAAGGGGAGATATTGTTGATGGGGGACCAGAATAAGCCAGATGTTAACTGGAGCACATTTGCTGCAGCCACATCCAAGAGCAGAGTCATTCTCGATGCCCTACAGTGGGCATGCCTCAGGTAGCTAATGTTGGAACCCACTTGGGAAGGAGCAGTCTTAGACCTGTTACTCTCAAATGGGGACAGTGAGAGGATCTCGGATTTAGAAGTGGGTAGCCATCTGGGAACAAGTGACCACCAGACAGTGTGGTTCACAATAAACACAGCCATAGAGTCAAGCCATACAAAAGCAAGGGTACTGAACTTTCGGATGGCTGACTTTGGCAGAATTGGAGAGTGCCTAAGAAAAGCACTAGCAAAAGCGCAGGAAGGAGGGTTAGAGGAACAATGGGGCAAAATCAAAACTGCCATCACAGAGGCAACTAGCCTTTGTGTGAAGCAAATAAACAAAACAAAATGAAGGAAAAAACCACTATGGTTCTCAAAAGAGGTGGCGGGGAAGGTTAGGGAGAAAAAGATAGCATTCAGAAAATATAAGGAATCACAGAAGGAGCAGGAAAGAGAACTCTGTCAGTTAAAGCAGAAGGTAGCGGGGAAGGCAGTTAGAATAGCAAAGGCCCAAACTGAGGAAAAGATAGCCAACTCAGTTAAGAAGGGGGATTAAACCTTTAAAGGTACATTAGTGAGCGAAGAAAGACCAAGGGAGGATAGTGTGATACTTATAGGGAGGGTGGTGGGCAGAGGATGATAGTGAAAAGGCAGAGATACCGAACGAATACTTTTGTTCAGTATTCACAAAAGAAGAGGATAAGGACATACCTAAACCAAACAATAGAAGCACTCTGGATAGGTGGGTTGATACCAGTCCATTCACAGAAGAAAGGGTCCTGAAAGAACCCCAAAACTCAAGGTGGTCAGGGCAATGGGGCCCGACAGGATTTACCCCAGAATTCTGAAAGAACTAAGGGACGAACTAGTGACATCACTGACTACCCTTTTTAACAAATCATTTATTTATTGTAAAATTGGAATTACAACCTTTGACCTAAAAACTCATTTACAAAGGATCCTCATTGAACAGAGGGTGGGGGAACATTAAGTACATGGACAGTGGAGAAAACAGAAGCAGCTAGTAGGCATTGTCAGTTACACATACAGTGGCGTGAAAAAGTATTTGCCCCCTTCCTGATTTTCTCTATTATTGCATATTTGTCACACTGGATGTTTTCAGGTCTTTACAGAAAATGTAATATTAGATAAAGGGAACCTGAGTGAACAAATAACACTTGTTTTTTTTTTTAATTTCACTTATTTAATGAAAAAAAGTTAACCAACACCAACTGGCACTGTGTGAAAAAGTAATTGCCCCCTTACACTTAATAACTGGTTAAGCCACATTTAGCTGCAATGACTACAACCAAACACTTCCTATAATTCAATATCAGTCTTTCACATCACTGTGGAGGAATTTTAACCCACTCTTCCTCGCAGAACTGCTTTAATTCAGTAACATTTGGTAGGTTTTCGAGCATGAACTGCTCGTTTCAGGTCCTGCCGCAGCATCTCTATTGGGTTTAAGTCTGGACTTTGACTAGGCCACCCAAAACTTTAATTTTTCTTTTAGCCATTCTGATGTGGACTTGCTTTTGTGTTTTGGATCATTGTCTTGCTGCATGACCAACTACGCTTCAGCTTCAGCTGATGGAAGGATGACCGGACATTCTCCTTAAGAATTTTCTGGTACAGAGCAGAATTCATGGTTCCTTTAATTATGACAAGTCATCAATGTCCCTAGGCAGCAAAGCATCCCCACACCATCACATTACCTCCACCATGTTTGACTGTTGGTATGGTGTTCTTACTGTGGAATGCTGTGTTTGCTTTACGCAAGACATTATGGGATCCATGTCATCCAAAAAGTTCCACTTTGGACTCATGTGTCCATAGAGCATTTTCCCAAAAGGCTTGTGGATCATCCAGGTGCTTCTTGGCAAATGAGAGACGACGTTATGTTCTTCTTGGTTAGCAGTGGTTTCCCTTTGCTACTCTCACATGAAGCCCATTTTTGCCCAGTCTCTTTCTGATTGTGGAGTCATGAACACTGACCTTAGCTGAGGCAAGAGAAGCCTGCAGTTCTTTAGATGTTGTTTTAGGATCCTTTGAGACTTCCTGGATGATTTTACGCTGCACCCTTGGAGTAATTTTGGCAGGCCGCCCACTCCTGGGAAGATTCACTACTGTTCCAAGTGTTCTCCACTTGGAGATCATGGCTCTCACTGTGGTTCGATGGAGTCCCAGAGCCTTAGAAATAGCTTTGTAACCCTTTCCAGACTGATAGAGGGCAACAAATTTTTTTCTGATCTTTTCAGGAACTTCCTTTGATCATGGCATACTGTGCTTGTTGAATCTTTGTGCAGGCAACGTGACTCTGATGATAAGGGTCAAAATATGTGAGGTTTATATTGAGCAGGGCTGACTGTAATCAAGCCTGGCTGTGTTCAACCTGCTGACTCTAATTATCCCTTTAATTGGGTTGATTTAACTAGGGGGCAATTACTTTTTCACACAGTGCCAGCTGGTGTTGGTTAACTTTTTTCGTTAAATAAATGAAATAACTAAAAAAAAAAAGTGTTATTTGTTCACTCAGGTTCCCCTTTATCTAATATTATATTTTGTCTAAAGACCTGAAAACATCCAGTGTGACAAATATGCAATAATAGAGAAAATCAGGAAGGGGGCAAATACTTTTTCACGCCACTGTAATTAAAAAAGCTATACAGCATTACAAATAGAAGGATGGGGAGAGACAGAATACATTGCAAAAGCCATCACCTAATTACATAATTATAGAAACATAGATTTTGACGACAGATAAGGACCACTTGGCCCACCCAGTCTGCCCATTTCCCTACCTATTGGATAAGCTGCAGATCCTAGTTAACCAGCAGCCTACTTCTTCCTACCCCCACCCCCTAGAATTGCTTTATGACTGTCCCATGCATGCTTGAATTCCACCACTATTTTTGACTCCACAACCTCCTCCGGAAGGCCATTCCATGCATCCACAACCTCTCTGTGAAAAATACTTCCTTAAATTACCTCTGAGCCGCCCCTTCTGTCTTCAAATGTGCCCCTTGTTCTTGCACACCTCTTTTTGAAAGATGCTACCCTCTTGACTTTGTTGATTCCTTGAGATACTTGAAAGTTTCTATCATGTCCCCCTCTCTCCTTTCCTCGAGGCTATACATATTCAGCTCCTTAGTCTCTTCATATGTCTTCCGGTGCAGACCCTGCACCATTTTAGTTGCTCCTCCTCTGGACAGCATCCATCCTGTCTATGTCCTTGCAGAGATTGGGTCTCCAGAACTGCACGCAGTACTCCAGATGGGGTCTCACCAACTGTCTGTACAGAGGGATAATAACTTCCTGTTTTCTGCTGGTGATGCCTCTCCCTATGCATCCCAGTATCCCCCCAGCCCTCCTTGCTCCTCTCACATTGCTTGCTCATCTTTAGGTCATCTGATATGACTACCCCAGGTCCCTTTCCATTTTGTTGTTGTTAGTATCTCACCCCCATTGTGTACTCTGCCCTGGGTTTTGTTTCCAGGTGCATTACCTTACATAGCAGCATTGAATCTAAGCTGCCATACATTTGACCATTCCTCTAACCTTGCCAAGTCCCTTCTCATCCTTTCCACCCCACCTTGTGCATCAACTCTGTTGCAGATCTTTGTGTCATCTGCAAAGATACATACTTTTCCTTCCAGTCCCTCTGCAATATCGTTTATAAAGGCATAGTCCCATAACAGATTAGGTAAATAAAGTGCAGATTCCTGCTATGTACAAAGTATGAAAATTCCCAGAATGCAGCTATAAAGCTTAGATAAGTTCCCGGAGGGAACAGTTAATGTGACCACCGACAAGTACAGCCATTAAGGGATAGTAGGCTGCAGGCTAGATGAGTGAAGGGGAGAGCACAGCGGTGGGTGATAGCTTAAGGGTCAGGGAGGCTAAGCGGGTGTGAAGGTAGGGGGAATGGAGGGTAAAGAGGGCTAAGTGGGTGAGGGGGTGAGGGGGAATGGGGGACCAAGAGGTGGGTAGGTGGGGATTAGCAGGAGAGGGGGAGGATAGTGTGGTACCTGAGGACTGGAGGAAGGCGGATGTGATTCCCCTTCACAAAAGTGGAAGCAGAGGCAGAGGCAGGAAACTATAGACCTGTTAGTTTGACCTCAGTGGTAGGGAAAATGATGGAATCACTTCCGAAAGAAAGAATTGTTAGGTACCTAAAGGCCAGCAGGGCACAGGACCCAAGGCAGCATGGATTCACAGCGGGAAGGTCATGTCAGACGAATCTAATAGATTTCTTTGACTGGGTGACCAAAGTAGTGGACCAGGGGAGGGGCTGTGGACATGGCCTACCTAGACTTTACTTGGTTTACTTGCTTGGTTTACTTGGTTTCAAAGGACAAAAGAAGGCTACTGCCCATCTAGATTGTCCCTCACCACATTGGTGGGATAATTATACCTTGAAGTTGTTAGACTCGAGCCAACAATCCAGCCCCTTTTTGAAGACTGTATTAGAGCTACTGTTCACTAAGTATTGTGGAAGGAGATTCCACAGTTTGGGGGTTCTTACTGTAAAGTAGTTTAACCTTTTTGTTGTTTTAGCTTTAGATACAAATATCTGGTTGTTATGATACCGTGGGAAGTCCAGCTGGAAGAGAAATGTAATCACAGTGGTGCATTAACTCCTGAGAATTCTTGATTTTGTACAATAGGGAGAAGGTCACCTCTAGTACGCCTTGTAAAGAGGAGTGTAACCCTGTAACTCTTAATCTTTCCTCATAGTCAAGTTCGGATAAATAAGGGACCATTCTTGTGGCTCTTCTCTGCACCCTCTCAACTCTGTCAACGTCCTGCCCCAGGTAGGGACTCCAGCAGGGGGATCCATAGTCCAGATGGGGCCTGACATAAGCTCTGTACAAGGGGATTATGCATTCCTGTGTCCTAGACATAAACGAACGTTGGATTCGAGATTTCGTAGCTATCATCCTGCAATGCTCACTAGAGGATAGTTTATTATTAATGATTATCCCGAGATCACATTCTAATGGTGACACATGAAGGGCCACACTGTTCAGAAAATAAGTCTGCCTAGGGTTGTTCTTACCAAAGTGTACAACATGACACTTGTCTGAGTTGAGTGTCATTTTGTTTAAAACTGCCCATTCTTCGATGGATTTTAAGTTATTCCTCATGGTTTCTCTGTTTGTCGATGTAAGAACAGAACCACACAGCTTGGTGTCATCAGCAAATTTTGAGAGAACATTTTCAGGGCTAGCCTGCAGATCACTAATAAAGATGTTAACAGGGTGGGTCCCAACACAGACCCCTGTGGGACCCTGCTGGTCACACTCAGTGGGTGGGAAAGTGAGCCATTAATTCTGACTTGCTGATATCTTCCATTCAACCAACCTGACACCCAGTTGATTATGTAGTAAGAGAATCCCATATCATTCATTTTGCAAGACATTTGACACAGTCCCACATAAAAGATTAATAAACAAGTTAGCCAGCCTGAGAGTGGGTCCCAGTGTGGTAGCCTGGGTAAAAAATTGGCTGGACAATAGGAAGCAGATGGTAATAGTAAACAGAGTCCACTCTGAAGAAAGGGGGGTTACTAGCAGGGTACCGCAGGGTTCAGTATTGGGGCCAGTCCTCTTTAATATCTTTATAAGTGACATTGCAGAGGGACTGGAAGGAAAAGTATGCCTCTTTGCAGATGACATGAAGATTTGCAACAAGGTTGATACAGAATGGGGGTGGAAAGGATGAGAAGGGACTTAGCAAGGTTGGAGGAATGGTCAAAAGTATGGCAGCTTAGATTCAATGCAAAGAAGTGCAAAGTAATGCACCTGGGAAACAAAAACCCAGTGGAAGAGTACACAATGGGGGGGGGGGGAGGTGCTAACAACAACAAAAATGGAAAGGGACCTCCTGGGGGTAGTCATATCAGATGACTTTAAGGTAGGCAGGCAATGTGAGAAGGCAGTAAGGAGGGCTGGAGGATACTGGGATGCTCAGGGAGAGGCATCACCAGTAGAAAATAGGAAGTTGTCATCCCTCTGTACAGACAGTTGGGTGAGACCCCATCTGGAGTACTGCATGCAGTTCTGGAGATCCCATCTCCACAAGGACATAGACAGGATGGAGGCAGTCCAGAGGAGGGCAACTGAAATGGTGCAGGGTCTACACCAGAAACCATACAAAGAAAGACTAAAGAAGCTTAATATGTATACCATTGAGGAAAGGAGGGAGGGGGAGACATGATATAAATGTTCAAGTACCTCAAGGGAATCAACAAAGTCCAAGATGGTAGCATCTTTCAGAAAAAGAGATGTGCAAGAACAAGGGGGCACAGTATGAAGATAGAGGGTGCACGGCTCAGAGGCAATGTGAGGAAGTATTTTTCCACAGAGAGGGTGGGGGAAGCATGGAACTGCCTTCTTGAGGAGGTCGTGGTGTCAAAAGCAGTGGAGAAATTCAAGAATGCATGGTACAGACATAAGACAATTATAGTGGGGGGGTAGGAGGAAGTAGGCTGTTGGTTAACTAGGATCTGCAGCTTACCAATAGGTAGGGAAATGGACAGACTGGGTGTGCCAAACGGTCTTTATCTGCCATCAAAGTCTATGTTTCTATGTTTCTAGTAGCAAGACCTTGTTACCTGGCTCAAAAACTTTTTCTTTTACCCCATGGTCATAATACTCCTTCTGCTGGTTTGGGGCCTCTTCCTGATTACTATGGGCGATTTCAACAGCTTCTTTCTCACGGCACACTTATAAGATGTAATAGATTGTTTCTGATGGGGGTTATCTTTCCATGTTTCTTTTATTACATCTAGTGGCCCTCTAGGTTGTCTACCATACAGCATTTCAAATGGTGAAAAACCTGTTGAGATTTGTGGCACTTTTCTGTAAGTAAAAAGCAGGTAAGGTAACATAGATACATAGACAGTGTCGGCAGATAAGGGCCTATGGCCCACCCAGTCTGCCCATTTGAGCTTGTAAGTTCAGTTTGTTTTCCTAGAAGTCTGTTGCCCCTTACCCCTGACCTCTAGAATTCCTTTATGTCTATCCCATGCATTCTTAAATCCCGTGATTGTTTCAGCCCCCACCACTTCCTCTGGCAGGGTGTTCCACTTGTCCACCACCGCTCTGTGAAGAAATTCTTTCTCATGTTTCTCTGAATCGTCCCTCCTCCAACTTCATCCCATGCCTCTAGTCCTGGAACATCTTTTCGCTTAAAAATAGTGTTTTCCTGCACCCTGTTCCTCCCTGTAAGATACTTGTATGTCTCTATCATATCCCCTCTCTCCCTCCTCTCCTCCAGGGAGTACATGTGCAGTTCCTTCCACCTGTCTTCATAGGACTTGTGATGCAATCCATGCACCATCTTTGTTGCCCTCCTCTGAACCTTCTCTACTCTGTCTATGTCCTTACGTAGGTATGGTCTCCAGAACTGTACACTGTACTCCAGGTGGGGCCTCACTAGTGTCATGTATAGCGGAATTATGACCTCCCTTTTCCTGCTGATGATGCCCCTGCCTATACATCCCAGCATCCTATTTGCTTTACCTGCTGCCTTGTCACACTGTTTCCCTACCTTGAGGTCATCAGAGATGACAACCCCAAGATCCCTTTCCTGCTTGGTGCATGCTATATCCTCACCCCCCAACTGACATATTGTGCCAGGGTTTTTGTGCCCCACATGCATTATCTTGCACTTAAGCAAGTATTGGTCCTAGTCTTTCCCTTCCCCTTTTACAAACCTTTTGTAATATGTGTTTTAGGGTTTGATTAAAATGCTCAATAAGACCTTCTGGCTGAGGGTGATAAGGGGAGGTTCTTATGGCAGTGATACCAAGTAGTTGGTACAGCTCCTTCAGTAATGCAGCACCAAAATTGCTACTCTGATCAGTAATAATCTCTTTAGGTAAGGTATGCCCAGCCTGCTGAAACTTTTGGCAAGCTCTGCTGCCACTTTTGGGCTGTGACAGTACGCACTGGAGCTGCCTCCGTGTATCAAGTAGCATAGTCACATACTCCCAAAATGAACTGATTACCCTTTTTACTTTTATCCAAGAGGCCAACCACATCCATTACAATTCTCTCAAAAGGCACATCTTTCAAGGGTAGGGGAACCAGGGGCACCTTGTCTTTTTCAGTCACTGGGGCTACTTTTTGACACTCAGCACAAGAACTGTAATAGGTAGCAACAGCTTCATGAATTCCAGGCCAGTAAAATCTGTACAGCAACCTGGCAAGGGTGCAGTCCCTCTCTTGAGTGACCAGCCATAGGACTATCATGTGCTATTGGTAACAACTCAGATCTATACTTTTGTGATATAACCAGTTGTTCTATCTGGTCCTGTGTCTGAGGTTTAATGCAAATGCTGTATAGTAGCCTATTACATTTTTTAAACATTGGTTCACCTTGTTTTGGTTTCACCCCCAGCTACTTAAAATAACCCTGGAGAGAAATATTGTTAGCTTGTTTTGAAAGAATATCACAATCAGTGATCAGTTTAGTTTTAGCATTTTCATAGGTTAACCCCTTATGTCCATTAGTCTTTTGTTGCCACTGTTTCTTCAGGCATTGTCTTTCTTTCCTGGACTTCTGGATCTTGGAGCAGTGTTCAGACTAGTCTGAATCAAAATCAGCAAAAGGAAAAGAGTTCTCACCATCCGAGATTTTATTTGCCTAAGCTCTTGTCACCACAGCTGCTGAAACATCAGGATTTACTCCCTCTTTGATTAACTCAGTAAATCCTGGAAAGTCATTTCCAATAATCAGAAGTATAGGTAACTTAGGTACTACCTCCCACTTTTATTCGGTGTGACACCCCATTAATAGTCAGAGTCACTTGGTTGATGGGATAGTATCAAATATCCCTGTGGATACAGATGACACCAGTACCTAGTCCTTTGGACATTGTTTTTCCAGCACTTCAATATGCACTAGGGTCTGTTTGCTTCCCAAATCTATAAGTCCCTTCACAGTCTGATCTCCCACCTTCACATCTGTTAAGTACTTGCCCCAATTTGCTATGGACAAATCTGCTCTCATGTCACTCTTCTTAGTACGGCAATTTCTTGCAATATAACCTGGCTTATTACAATTATGACAAAGCCTTTGGGTGCAGATTTGTTACCCCCACCAGAGTTCTGACCAGACTTGGAGTTTAAATGGGAAAAAGAGTGTCTTATGGTGCTTGGCAGTTAACTCACTGCTGTGGCATCTGTCTGGCCATTTGGTAGTCTTCAGCCAAAGAAACAACATTTTCCCCACTTTCTGGTCGATGTTCTTTTACCCAAAGCTGTATATCTATTGGTAGGATGTTGATGAACTGCTCCATTACAAATGTTTCAATGATCTGTGGGAGTGTTTTTCCCTCTGGTTGGAGCCATTTCATAAGGGGTTCTCTGAGGTGGGTGAAGACTTCTTGAGGATTGTTGACTAAGTTGTACTTAGAGACCGAAATCTCTGCCTATATGTCTCTCCTGAAATGTCATATCTTTTAAGGACCTCTCTTTTCACCAGGTCATAGTTTTCTGACTGTGCAGTGTCCATATTGCTGTAAGCAGGTTGGGCTTTACCTCTCAGGTAAGGTACCAGTCTTATTGGCCATTGCTGCTTTGGCCACTGGCAAGCTGTAGCAAGCCTTTCGAAAGTTGTCAAGTATGCTTTGATATCATCCGAGGGACACAACTTTGTAAGTGTAATGTATTTTAAGTTGTTTATGTCTTGTTGTTCTGCTGGACCAGTGCCAGATCCTTCAGCTTTAATAACTTGCAAGGCATCTGTCCATCACTGCATCTCTTCTCTTCTTTCCTGCTCCTGTTGCTGCATCTTCTCTTCTTTGCTTCTCAAGTTGTTGCATTTCTTCTTTTCTCTGTGCCTCTAAACATTTAATCTCTTTTTCTCTCTGCTGCATCTCCTCTCTTCTCTGTTGTATAGCCCACCATTTGAAAAAGGCAATCAGGCTTTCAGGTTTTGTAATTGTCTGTTTTTTTTTCCATCGCTGGTGCCGGCTGTACAGTCTCAGCTTGGACTTCTGTCTCTGCTAGTTTGGCTGCCATTCTTCTGGTAATCACTCCTGGACTTGGTGCTATAGAATCCATGCCTTTCTTCAATGCTTCCCTGGTACCAGGTCTAGTACCTACGCACAAAACTCCTGGCCTAGAGTATGCACGTAAATCCCACTGATAACACCATCTGTCATTGAGGCACAGGTCAGGAAGCTCAGGAAAACCAGGAGCAATTTCAAAATTTACAAATAGCATTTTATTTTTACCCAATAAGGAAGCTCAGGAAAACCAGGAGCAATTTCAAAATTCACAAATAGCATTTTATTTTTACCCAATAAGAGTAGAATAAAAATAATTTTTTTTCAGTATAACTATTTACAAAAGCAGTACAAACACAGAAAACAAAGTCCTTCATCTGAAGATATCTCTATTTCCAAGTTTCAGTCTTGCTCTCTATAGCAAAAGCACTGCTGCTCTTTTATAACAAGTCTTTGCCTCATTGACATCCTGCTTCTCACAGAATGTTCTTATCAGTTTACAGAATGTTCTTGTAAGTTTCATTCCTAGCAGGTGCAACAAAAAGAAGATAGTGA
Organism: Neoceratodus forsteri; assembly: GCA_016271365.2. NCBI lineage: Eukaryota > Metazoa > Chordata > Ceratodontiformes > Ceratodontidae > Neoceratodus > Neoceratodus forsteri. The sequence continues at coordinate 730,436,731 of CM057449.1, read as the reverse complement.
TCCAGAATTGACCTCTTGTTTACAGTTCTGCAAAAAGCTTAAAAACTGCATCTCAGGTTAACCCCTTGAGTTCCAAATAGCTTTTTGCAATCATTTCAACAGTATAACTACAGTATATACAGTTTTAAATAAAGGGATCCCAGTATCACACACAGTGTTACACAGAGATTAATATATATTTTTTAGAACTGCAGATATGCTAGGGGGAGAAAAAGACAGAACAGCAAGAAAAGGCAGAGAGATAGTGAGAGGCAGAAAATGGCAAAATCGTCGGAGTGATCAGTTCCTAGATCTCACAAGAAAACTTGGTTGCGCAACCAGGCAGACAAGGGACAGAAAAGGAGAGGATAGTTCATCAATCAGATTCAATATTTTCTCTTTATAGCCCTCAACTGATAAAGCTTTTCACACAGCTAGGGAAAAAAAGACTACAACAGCAGCACACCCTCTGCAGGTAGGCTCTGGTTACCTGGCTGAGCTTCTGACACCCTGCACTTCGGTCCACTCCCTCCGCTCCTCAGCCAGGGGTCTTCTAGAGGTTCCCAGGACTATGTTGAGAACTGCCGGTGACCGTTCATTTAGTGTCACCGGCCCCGTCCTGTGGAATGCTCTACCTCCATCTGTTCGGGAGGCCCCATCGGTCAAAGTATTTAAAAGGGGTCTCAAGGCCCATCTGTTTGCCCTGGCCTTCCCGAGTGAAGGGTTATGACCAGTATTAGTTTTTAGTACTGCTGCTGAGATAGTTTAGATTATTTATATATTTATTTTATTGGGTTATTTTATCTGTTCTCTTGCTTGCTTCTTTCTATTCCTTCTTTGATATAAGGCACCCATAGCTTCTGGGATTGGACACAGTACAAAGAAAATTTGCCTTGCTTTGACTAGATGTCAGTCATAGGTAGTTTTAATTCAGAAACTCATTTATACCATTATCCTGAGTGAATTTTTTCATAAGTTAGATTTTATTGTGTGATGGCTTTTGTGATAATGTATATAAGTTTGAGGTTTTGCAATTGTGCATGTCACTGCTAATATGGATGTTGCTGCTGTTGTTGGAAGTATTAAAACTCTTATTAAGAACATCCCTCATATTCAGTGCTGGATGCACAAGCAATACAGCCTGTTTACCCTCTAGCAATGAGGTATAACGTTAAGTGGTTAACTCAGCCATTGTAGTCCAGCAGTCCCACCTACTACACACATCCTTCACTTGTGGTAGCACACAGCAGGCTGCGTGCGATACTGCCATGGTAGTATAGTGGCCCATCACCCATCCTTAATGTTACCCATATTTCCCTGTTAGTCTCATGGTCCCCCCAACCCCTGCCCCCAATCTGCAATCCCTCATATAACCTGTATATCACTAGTAGTCCAGTGGTCCTCCACTACTCTGTCCGATCGCCACCTCCACACCTGGCCACCATCCGAGGACCCCCGCTTCACCAACCTCTTGACTTAAAGGGACTATGTCCCTTCCTGACAAGTTCCTACTTTTTAAGGACTTGGCTCCAAATTATTTATTTCCCATCTTGTTTCTTGTCAGTTAGTACCTTAACTGACTTGTCTCTAGGTTTAAAATTGCTTCAACCTATAAACTAACATTGCTACACAAGGGCCCAGATATTCAAACTGCGCCATTCCATCGCGCAAGCCCTTGCACTGCTCAAAAAAGTTGCGCAGGGGTGTGGCCAGGGTGATATTCAATGGAGTTGCGCTATTGAGCAACTTCTTTGATATCGCCCCCTGGCCACACCCACTGTGCATGGTGCAGTGGAACTGCGCCACCGCAAGTGGTCAGAGTGAAGCATTCAGATGCGGTGGTGCAAATTCCATTGCGCCATGCACAGCACCTGTGATATTCAAAAGGTGACATGCAAATGGGGCCATAATTTATGCAGGCGCATCAAGGCCATTGCATCTCATTATGGCCCCATTTTGCCATTAGTATGTAGTGCACCGATCCTCGACTACTTGCATCTGGCGCCTCTGCCAGGCAGCAGCCATCGGGACCGATGCCCCTGCAGCTCAATCATGGACATTGGTTATTCTCCCGTAGCCCGATCGTGGCATTAAGGTATTCTTCCCTAGTCTGATCGTGGGCATTAAGTCATCCCCTCTTAGCCCGATCCACCGGGCATTAAGTCATCCCCTTAGCCCGATCATGGGAATTCAGTCATCCCCAAAGTCTCAGATTCTGGTGGTCCAGTGGACTGTGAAGCAGATTGCATGCGGATTCTGGCTCCTCATCTGATAACATCTCTGGAGATCTAGTGGCCTCACCCCACCCACGCAGTGAATTCACCACATATCTGACTGCTTAGGCGGTATGGGCTGCACGCCCATTGGCTCATGCTCTGCACCAATGGGGTGTGCAGCCCTACCGAGCTGCCAGTCACGGGCAGCAGGCGGGTGGTGCTGCCACCCACCGGCTGATGGGGGGAGCGGGGTGGGCCCGAGGAGGTGGGTGGGGTGGGGCCACTAGATCACCAGGGATGACATACTTGGGGGTAGGATGCGCCCGCGATCGGCTACTCTAGGTCCACTGGACCACCAAGGATATTGGACATGGGGAGGTCTGATGCCCTTGATCGGGGTACTGGGGAGTTTCATTCATGCCCATGATCGGGCTACTGGGGACTTTAGCCCACGATCGGGCATGGGGCACCGCCAGGTGCGGCAGGAAAGTGAGGGCCACCCACAGGTGGTGGCTGCTGTGTGCGCCCTGCAATGCGGCAGCTCACCTGTGGGTGGCCCTTGACTTGATCCTTTTTTTTTTGGTGTAACCCCTACCTGCGCCTGCACAACTCTGCATGGCCTGGCTGAATATCGGGCTGTGCAGTTTATGCATGGGTATGCCCCCCCACCTGTGCTCAGACATTACTGATGCGCCCGGCGATCAGGATTTGTGCAGGTGCACTTTTCCTTTTAAGTATCGCATCAAGATCAGTGGTTGAGTGGCGCAACACTGTTGCGCCATGTGCAACCCTTTTGAATATCTAGGCCAAGATGTTTTCTATAATTTTACATTACTGCTGTTTGCTAATAATCAAACTGTCACTCCCGCCCTCCACATACTGTAACTATAATACCCCAGAGCTGCACTTAGCTAATCCCATTACAGAACCTGACAGAAATCCTTTTAATCTCCCCTCTGCTGGAACCTCGTACCTTGCACCCACTCCTACAAAACTAATATGGGCAGTGTACTTAGGAAAATGTACCTACATTATACTCCCCAGTCCAGCTGAACTTGATCATGGTCTGAATGACGGAAAATAAAAATAAAATTAACAACTGCAACAGAACCCAGGCTTTAAAATACCTCAAGGTACAAGTAATGAGACTAGCTTGGCTGCTATTCTTGCTCTCGGGTAATACTCACCCCAACCCTAGACCAGGCGACTGTGCCAGAATACCTGCATCTGTCACAAAGTCTGGGGCAATAACAATTGTGTTTATTACTTTATGTAGTCTCCTGGCCAAGTTTGATGCACTGCAGTTCTGGACTTTACAACATAAGCCCAATGTCCTTTCCATCATTGAAACATGGCTTACTCCGAGAACTTCTGATTTGGCTATCCAACTGGTAGGCTATACTTCTTCAGGCAGGATAGACTTGGTAATTGTGGATGGGGGGGTGTCATTTATGTTAAAGACATGCTTCATAGAAGAGCACTCCCTGTACCACCTACTAGGAAAAACTCCCAACTACTTGCAATACAGTTACAGCTCGGAGCCCAGGGCAAGTGCCTGACTCTGGTATCTGTATACATTCCTTCAAAAAATCAGGTAGCTGGTTTTAAAATAACTACTGGTTACCTATCAGAAATTCAAAGCCTCTCTGAGGTTATTATGATGGGTGACTTCAATATTAATTGGTTATCCCCTGAGGTGGCACCGTATAAGGATGCTATTGCAGCTTTAGACATGCTCCAGCTTGTACAATCACCCACGTGAGTAAACTATCGCACCAGCACAAGCACGATCATAGATTGTTTAATAACAAATTATCTGGAAAGAATAACCAGCACTACTACCATCAGCAACCACCCACCAGTTTTATGCACCTGGTCTAACAAGGTCCCAAAATCCCCTCCTAAAACTATTACCACTTGAGTGTTAAAAGAAGGGCAACTTGCCTCCCTTAAAACCCACCTTAGTATACAAGACTGGTCTGCTGTTTATGCTGCTGATGATGTTGACTCAGCTCTTGACTGCTTCATCAACATTTTTAATACATCTTGCAACCATTATGCTCCCTATAAAATGTGGAAAATCAAAGGGTCCAGTAAGACATGGATCACACCTCAGTTCCTTGATCTTACGAGGTCTAGGGACAACCTGTGGCACAAAGCCAAATGCATGGGATCTTCCACTGACCTTCAAAAGTACAAAGAAGCTTGGAATAAATGCACCAGCACCATCTGTCAAGCTAAGAGATCCTGCTCAGAAGTAAGCTAAACAACTCCTGGGGCAACAAATATCAAAATGTTAACAGGAAAGCCAGTAAGACTCTCCTCTATGCTCAATATAAACGGAGAAGTCACCCAAGACCCCAAAGACATCGCAGATGCATTTAATATGGCCTTCACCGACTTTAGTGGAGTACTTCCCCCCGACTATTTTCTACCCCAGGAAGACACAAACACAAATATTAGAACCACAACATCCACTAGTACAACCTCTCCCTTCTATCTTAACATAATCACTACAGGTGAGGCAAAAAATATTTAACACAAGCACTAGGGAAAACTAGATACAGTAGTGACTCACCTGACCTCAAGCGAGTGGCACTCACCCTGGATGTTCTGCTCTCCCCCTTAACCAAGATTCTAAATCCGTCCCTCACTACAAGTAAACTCCCCAAATCTGGAAACTGCTGTGGGCACTCTGGTCTTTAAAAATGGTGATAGGACTATTCTCCACCCTCTTTCAAAAGCCCTTGAAAGGATAGTACTGGTATATGACCAGACTGTAGAACATCTAGACAAGTACAGCCTTCAATGCCCACAGCAGTACGGATTCAGGAAGGCACATAGCACAACCCTGGCCTTAGCTGAGTTCATTGGCTATATCCATGGTGCTCTTGATCAAGGGCTCTTGGTGGGGGCTACCTTTATAGACCTCACCAAGGCCTTTGATACCGTGAATCATAAATTACTACCTAGCCAGGTGACCAACATAGGGTTATCAGTTGGGTCAGTGGGGTGGTTCCGGAACTACCTCTCCAAAAGAATGCATAAGGTCAAGATACTTGATGCTCTATCTGACCATTGCAATGTCACCACTGGAGTACCCCAAGGCTCCATATTAGGTCACTTGCTATTTAGCCTGTTTCTGAATGATCTTCCAAAACCATGCCAGTACAAAACCCTCCTTTATGCAGATGATGCCATGTTGTACACGTCACTCTGCTCCAGAAGCATTAGAGGGTATGATGCAACCTGACTTCAGTGCAGTGGAGGAGTGGTTCCTAAACTCCAGGCTTTTACTGAACTACAAAATAATGAAGACTATGTTGTTCTCCTCCTATCAAAGCCAACATAAGTCTTACTCCCTTAAAATTCACAACAGCAAGAAAGAGACTCTAGACATGGTTGGTAAATTTAAATACCTTGGAGTCATCCTTGATTGCTCCCTATCCTTTGGGCTCCATATAGACCATGTTGCCAAGGCAGATAACGCCAGAACTGGACAACTTTATCGGCACCGGCACTGCCTCATGGAATCTGCTGTAAAACTCACCGGCAATAGCTCGATCTTGTCAGTCATAGACTATGGTCTTGTTGTCTATGGCACCGGCACCGACACTGCCCTAAAAAGAATTAAGGTTGCACTTAACAAAGCCTGCAGGCTAGTCCTGGGCACACATCACATGTTAGTTCTACCTCAAGGGCAGAATGGCTTAATCTGAACAACAGGATTCACTGTCAAGTTTGTCTACTCGTGAAAAAAAACAACACTTTTGGCCTTCTACCCCTGGTGTACAGAGACTTCTTAGCTACTGTACCAACACTAGAATGACCAGAGGTACTAACAATGCCATCTTTCACATCCAATTTTGCCGCACTTCACAAGGACAGCGATCCTTTGAGTTCAGGGCCCCTAAATGGCTAAACTCTTTAAGCACAGATCTGATTCTGGAACCAAAACTTGGACCATTTAAAACCAAACTGAAAGCGCATCTTGTTGCTCTCAGTACATGATTGTGACTAAAATCCTGTAGCCATTCTAGGCTGATGCTCTTCCAAAACAAACCTAGCACTAAACCCCTCCACTCTCCACACTTAAACAATCAATGCCATCTCTCTATTACATTCTCCACTTCTTCTTACCCCACTTCTTTTCCCACTACACATTCTCTTTCCTCGACCCTCACAGACTAAAGCCTTCTGGTTGGCTCCTCATTCCTGATCTCTCTCTACCCTCCTACTCAGGACCTGCACTCCTTGGACCTTTATCCTCTCAAGTCATTTTTTTTTTCATTCACCAATGACTAAACCCACTGTGTGGCTCCTATTGCCTAATCTCCCTCAGCCCTCCTTCTCCTTTCTCATTGTCTTAGTGCCCTCCCTACCCACAGGGTCGCTTCTGCTCTCACCCCTCAACCCTCCCATTCCTTTTAGAGGCTCCTCTCCAACCTTCCCTTCACCCATTTTGCCCTGTACCCCTGCATCCCATACTCCCTCCCTGGTACGTCCACTTCCTCATTGAGCTAGTACATACTATTATGGTTATTTTATCTAGACCTTGCAACTTATTTTCTGTAACATTTTATGACAATGTACCATAAGGTGTCTGCTATTTTTGTTCTGTCTGTCTAAGTATTGTGAAATACTTGTACATACTGTTACTAATCATTTTTCTACTTGATGTACACCGTGTTGTATTTTGTTAGTTGCCTGTATTCTTCAGACGTGGAACCTCTGTAAATGAGTTGTCAAGCTCAAAGGTATTAGTTTCTAGAGTTCAATAAATAAATAAAATAAAAGACCCAAGCACCACTTATTGTTACAGTGGAGAGCTGGCCAGCACAACCCTCACAGAGCACATCCAATAGAGAGATCATGCTCTGTGACTGTTAGACTGTGTCTAGCACAGGAGATGAATGTAGGGCTGTGCCAGTTGCCACTCTGCCACTGCCATAATGGTGAGTGTGGGTCAGGGCAAGAGGTAGTGTGTGCCTGTGGCCCGAAGCAGGTGACTACAAGGGTGGTTGATGATAGGATGGGGAGCAGGAGCCACTAGACTAGAAATATATGAAGTACATGAAGGACTGGTAATCAGGAGTATGGTGGGCCACTAGACTTTCATGTAAACATGGGTAACATTAAGGATGGGCAATGGGGTGGCTGCTAGACTACCATGGCAATATTGCATGCACCCTGCCATGTGCTATCGCATGTGCGACTCATCAGGTTGTGATGCATGTACGTAGGACACTGAATATGGGGACTGTACTGCATGACAGTGTTAATGTTTCCAAGGACAGCAACATCCATAATACCAGTGACGTGCACAATGTCAAATGATCAAACTTACATACATTATATAACTTGTGAAAAACTGCAATGATTATCCATTAAAAATAGAAAGATTAGTGCCTGTGCTAACTTGGTTTAAATGCAAATATAATGTAACGTTGTTAGTATGGGTGTTAACCCGAGTTTGTGGGAGCGCTCCTGGTAGGACCATAATCAGAGGCACTGGGAGCACCCTTAAACCAAGGCGCTACAATACCACTGTGCCTATGTAAATGAGGGTGTCTCATCTTGAATACCAGCACAGTGGGGTATTATAGTATTTTTGACGTGGTAAACAGGACCGCAAGCAGAGCTGTTTACTGCCATTGAAAACCTTTACTTTGGCCGGCCCACCAGTGCAGCAGAAAAATTTACCTCTGCGACACCAGCGGCCTGGGTTCAGGAATGGATTTGGGCATCAGAGGGCCGGCAGGGGGAGAGAAGGCTTGAGCATCCGATGACTGCTTGCCTTCTCTCAGGGGGAAGGAGGGGTTGACGCCCGACACCTGATCAGTCCTGATGGAGGCCGGGACAACAGTTGTGAGTCAGGGTCCCACTGCTTAGGAGGGCATGACAGACGTTGGCGTATGCCTTAACGTCCAGCACATCATGCTCCTGCGGGAGGAAAAAAGGAGGAAAATGATATACTGGCTGGCCTGATGGTGGATGCCTGGACCCTCGCCACCGGAGCTCCCGGACCATTAATGGCCACCCCAGCAGCACCCAAGAACAGTGAAGTAGGCCAGCAAGGCTAATTCACTTCATAGGGAGGAGACCTGCCCGATGCAAGGGATACATCGGCGTACTCTGGGTGGTTGCTATGTGGGGCAGTGGGTGGATGGGAGTAGCCCAGAATGAGCACAGTCCTTGAGAGACCCAAAGGAGAGATTGGCTGGTGTGTAGGTGGGGAGCATAAAAAAAAAAAAAGAAACCCTTTACTTAGTTGGGCACTTACCTGCACCCTCCCAAAGGTGGGGTGGGGGGGAGGCTGCAGCCATCTGCCCTAATCTCCCGGTCCCTGTCATGGTACAATACCCTGGTGATCAACTTGTTCACCCCCTCCCAGTCGCGCTTTTCCATTTTCTAAGGTATTCTCTGTTGGTCCACTGTCCCCTCCCCAAACAGCCCCTTCCTGCAGCTTTGACAGCTTAGGTTGAAAACACTGTCCTTCTCAAAATCCGCATGAAGCCATAATTTGTGCTCTCCTTGTCCCCTCAAACTTGTAGATCACAGCACTCACAGCACCGCAGCATTAACTTGATGTGGCTGAAATCTGCATGGTTTTTCACCTTTCTGACCCTCTCTATAACTGCAGATGGGGCTGGGGAGCACAGTGCAAGTCATTTATTGGGGGGGTCACCTCCAGGAGGGTCCATGAGGGGGGCTGGTCCCATACACCTCAACTGTCCCCCGTTACAAGTGATGTCCCATAATACAGTATGCTAACAAACAGGGCTAATAAAGCAACATTTAACTTGCACAAGTAGATACACAAGATTCTCTACAGTGTCGAGAGTGTGTATCCCCAAATCTGATGATTGTCCCACCTTCAGAGGGCCAGTGTTCCCTCATTTACCCACATTTTATTTATGTATATTTTTTTTTCAAAAGTTTCACCTGGAAAAAGATACTGAGCTGAATTATCTCGTTTCCAGATACGTCCTGGGGGAAAGGGGAAAAGGGGTATAACAGCAGAAAATAACAATAACTAATGCAGTTAATTATACAGTGATATACCAATTATACAGTGATATAAATAACACAGTACAAAACAAGATTCATCATACAGGTGAGAATGCAAGGCAAACATTTTTACAAGAAAAAGTTTTACAAGGACGGGGCGGAGGATATGCTGCATGGGAACAAGCAAAAATATATGGAGAGGGCATTAGGGGATAGGGTGATGTAGGCGGGAGCACTGATTTCCGGGGAGAGTACAGAATATGGGTGAAGAAAAGAGGGGAGAGGGTTGTAAGGGAAGGGGCAAGAAGGAGGAGATAAGTGATACAAGGATAAGTGGCCGTGGGAAGGGTTAGTCTCTCATAGTTCAGTTACATTAGGTTACAAGTATGTGGCTATGGGCAGGAAGGGTGATTTGGGGAAGGGTCCAGCTGCACAGAGAGTTGTTAGTGGTGGTGGGGGGGTCTGGTCTAGTGGGAGTGTGGGTCCAGCTCCCCAGAAGGTAATCTTGGAGATGGTGATGGTGCAACTCCAGGTTGGGGTTCAACCTGGGGGTCCGTTTTGTGTGTGGGAAGGGTGAACCAGTTGTGGGAAGATTTGGTGGGGGGGGTCTGTTCCATTGGCATGAATACTGGCCCTGGGGATCCAGCTGCAGAGAGGGTGATCTGGGGTAGATTAAGGTATGGGGGCTGTAGAGTGGTCTAGGGAGTATGCTCAGCTTAAGGGTTGGTCATCCAGGGGCTTAAACATGGAGGATTGTCAGCTGGGGAAGGCAGCCTGAGCCTGGTAGGCTCATCCAGTGGCAGGAGAGGAACAGATGCAGGAGTGGGTTGTCCAGCTACAGGAGGGGGGTGTCCAGTTGCAGGGGTTTGGTCCTGCTGGATGGTGAAGGGGCTGGTCCCATACATCTCAACTGCCCCTCATTACAGAGATGCCCCTCATTTTACCCCTCAGAATTTCCCTGTCCCTCATGGAAAAGGTACTACTATTACACAAAAAGGTGCTCTGATCCAGCTGCAGGAGGTGTGGTCCAACTGTAGGAGTAGGGGTCCTGATGGATGGGAAGGGGTTCCCCCTAAGAGCTGCCCTGTCCCTCATGGAAAAGGTGCTCTGACCTCAGCCTTTAACACAGAAATACAAAACACTGTGGGCCCGATCATCAAATGGTTTCTAACCCTTCTGCTTAGATGGAGGGTTAGGAACAGCTGCAGAATGCCCTCTATGCACACCATCAGGGCAACTTCTGCTCTCATGCATGCACATTTCTATCTGAATTCATTATCTTTTAGCACACTCAATCCACCACATGCAGTGCCATCACTATGCAGTGCACCATGCAGTACCAAGTGCATTGTGCACTCCTGAGTTCATGCTGTGCCACATGCACTGCTAATACCACCCACTGCCACTGTTACCAACCAGTGCCACATGCACTGCCATCACTATGTGTTGCCACATGCACTGCCATCACTGTGCAGTGCACCATGCAGTGCCACGCCATGTCCAGGTGCAGTCAACACCACAGTGCTACATGCATGGCCATCACTATGGGTTGCAATGTTCAGTGCTGTCACTTTGTGCTGCAACATGCACTACCATTACTGTACAGTGCACTGTGCTATGTGCACTGCCACCACTGCACCGTACCATGCACGGTTCTGCCTATGTGTAGTGCCATGTGCACTACTGACTCTGTACTATGCCATATGCACTACCAACACCACACAGTGCCATGCACACTGCCATCATCATGCATTGCAAGGTGCACTGCCATCAATGTGCAGGGGCACATGGACTGTTAACACCACACAGTGCCATGGGCACTGCCATTATTGTGCAGTGCACCATGCACTGTTATCACCACAGTGCCATGAGCACTGCCATCACTATGTGTTGCCACGTGCACTGCTGTCACTGTGTATTGCTGTGTGTACTGCCACCACTGTGCTGTACCATGTACTGTGCTGTCATTGTGCAGTGCCATGTGCACTGCTGACATTGTACAGTGCATCAAGCAGTGCTGCATGCACTGTTAACACTATACACCATCATTATGCATTGCCATGTGCACTGCTGTCACTGTGCAGTGCCACAAGAACTGTCAATACAACAAAGTGGCACATGCATTGCCATCACTATGCATTGCCAGGTGCACTTCCGTCACTGTACAGGACCACATGCACTGCCCCCACCTCACTGTTCCACACACACTATCACCATTGTAATGTTTAATGCACAAAGACACCATTGTGCTGTGCCATGAGCATTTGCCACCACTATGATTTGCCGTGAACACTGCTGTCATTGTATGGAGCCATGTGCACTGCCTTACTGCACTATGCCATGTGAACTGCCGACATTGCATGGTTTCACCCTTCTTTCACCCAGTTGCACCCTTCTTCAGGAAAAACCCACTCCTATTTATCTGAGCCCCACCACACTACTAGCAGTCCAAAGACTACTTTCTCTGACCTACACCCATTGTTTAATGTTCAATCATTATCCTCTCACCACCAGGCCCTAATGCCAGTATCTTGTCCCAGTAGTGCTTTCTGTTTAATGGCTCAAAGCACTACTGGTCATGATATCAACATTCAGGCCTGATAATAAGAGGATGAGGACCATCAAGTGGCATTGGAGAATAAAACTCATTAAATAATTATTTGTGGGGGTACATAGAAAGCAGAAAGGTTGAAGTAGGAAAGAAGGGGGCAATGGATACGTTTGAGGAGGGCTAAAAGGGAAGATAATAATGAATGATGGAAAAGTATGGGGAAATATAGGAATGAGAACAGGACTGGATGTATAAAACATGAGTATATTGGTTGCACTTTCACTTTTTGTTACCTTAATTTAATCTAATGTAATTTAACTTAGTAGAATTTGAGTGAAACAAAGTTTGGAATGAAATGAAAAGATTGATTTCTATAATGTATGATGGTGATAGTAGAATGAATAAGTTGTGTACTTGATTGTATGTTGAAGTTTGTTAAAAAAGCAAATAAAAATATTATAGAAAAAAAAAAAATTATTTGTCATTTTTCAAGTACAAGCCCAAGAAATGAATCTTTGTGCCAAAGTGTGGTGGGGCTCAGTTGGGTGGTGGTGGAAGACTAATATGGAGATCAGATCGGGAGGGCTAGAGAATACTGCTGATTGTTTAGCCTTCTCCCATATAGGCAGCACTGACAAGGAGGATGCAAACCAAGTGAAATTAAATGAGAGTAAGCTGTTGGTGTTATTTCAGTGAATGGTGGAAATTTAGCCAGAACTCCAGTGAAATTCCCCTACTCTGTGTTAGGGGGCGCTATGACTGGTGCTGAGATGGCCAGTCTCCCGCAAACGGTGACGAGGATGGATGACTGCGGGGCTGAGGAGCAGGTCTCCTCCCCGGCCCTTTTGCCTTCAGAGATCATGACAACTGGTATTGGAGAAACGAATCGTGGCATTTTATTTCCTGAAGGGATCTTACCTGATGATGTGTCAAGACAATTGGAGGATGAGATGGATGCTTTGTGCTGATGGATAGTGTCCAGCTTGTAGATGTTCTAGGGAGCAGTTGAGGACTGAAAAATTGCGATTTTTCGGAAGAAGGAACCTTTTACAGGAAGAATTGCTCAAACAAGAGCGTTTGCTTGTTACGGACCAGGAGGTCCATGTTTCATCTGGAGCCGATGAGGAACACAATGCTATACCAGCTTTAAGCTCAGAAAGTGCTTTGCAGTTGATCACGCAGGAGAAAATTCCATGACCTGGCTCTTCGAGAGAGCAAGTAATCTCTCCTTTACTTGTTGTGATGTTGGATGGGAGCGAACTGCAGTGCAGGCAGGTAGAAAAGCCTTATTTTGAACAATACATTGACAATAATACCGGTAGTGTGTCCACTGAATTGGCAGGGGCAGTACCTTTTCCCAGGCAACGGAGCTCCTTTAATGTTGGGGTGTCTTTACGGGGCACAGGCCGAGATGTTGCATGTCCTGACTTTGAAACAATTAAAGGGAAAAAGGGACGTGGTGTCCATAAATGATCAGTAGATGATGTCCTAGCTGCACGGTCTGATGGTTCAGACACTGATTGGGTTTCTACTGCAATACAGGGAGCGGGCTAGGTGAAGCAATCAGAGGGTATAGGATGGAATGCCTATTTCCCAGTCCTGCTGGAGGATTCCAAGACCTCTACTGAAATAACTGGGGAAGTTTTATCAACAAATGCTGATCTTTCAGCTGGTATTACACTGGGACAAGTTGCAGGAAGTACTACTACAGGGACAGATTTGATTACAGAGCAACCGGATATTATGGCAGATATAAAGCTTCTAGAAGGGGATTTACATACACAGACCCAAGATATTATGGACTCTCCCTCCACCACTGAAGCTACTACTACAGCAGTACTACAGGTGCCACAGCTTGGGTCTTTGCCTCACCACAATGTATGGAATACAACTGCCACTAAACATTTATTCCCTGACAACCAGAGGAGCTTATCTGAGCCTGCCACCAGAAGAAATGCAGTTTGTTTAAGATTTAGAGGGGATATGACTGATATTCCTGATAGGATTTTTATGGGGCGTGCTCTTTTAAAGACCAGCATGAAGTATTATGTATATGAGATCTATTCTTTGATTAATATGCCAGGTGATACCATATTTGACATTAGTTTTAAACACCCCGCAGGCTTGGACCGTTTCTGGAAACAATATCAGGTCCTTAAATCTACACCATTATGGAGGCCTTTTTTAGCAATCCCCCTGACAAAACCCAGCTTTAAGATCATAACAGTGCTCTTTCGTAATGAGGGGGTCAATGTTGCTGATATCACATACTGGCTTAAACAACATTGTACAGTAAAAGGTTATCCAGAACCCATCCTAGATTAGGAGCACCTCTAGACTGGTGGGTGGAAGTATAAAATCACCTTGCAGCAAGAAAATGGAGTATACAAACATTTACCTAACTGTTTTTTTTCTCGGTTGAGTCAGAGGTGTGAATTTTTTATCAGAGTCAGCCCAGAGCGTGCTACAAATGTGGGGATGTGGGTCACCTAAGCAATGCATGTGAAAAACAATGCTGTGGTATTTGTGGTGATTTGGGGCATGTTGGAGCTCATTGTCGGCAGCCCTCAAAATGCAATTTATGGGACGAGAAGAGTCATACATTTCATAACTGCATGTGGGCCTCACATAACAGTATAGATCAAGCAATCAGAGCTAAACAAGATTTGTATGTGGCAACTGTGCAAAAGGAAAAAGCGTGGTTACAGGAGCTTATGGACACAGAAAATCCCACAGTGCTCATAGCTAGGGAGGATGCTCGGATTTTGGAAGATAAAGGGGGCCACGGTGCGCAGCCTACTAACCAATCTATGGATTTAGTTACTTCTCCTACAGTTCAATTACAGAAGGTTTTGGAACCTTCACCTGCAGAGCAGAAAGAACTCTTGATTAGTACAGATGACTTGGAACAACCAGTAGTGATTGGTCCTATTGTTGGAGGGACAATTATGGCAGCTCTGGAGACTAATTTGGACATTGATGTTACTGGTGGAGGTAAGATGCGTCCTGCTGAAGCTATGGATCCCCCTTTCATACGCAGGGCTAGCCTTAGCTAGGTGCAAACTGTGCCCCTGCACCTTGGGGGGCCCATACTGTTTTCTTCAGTGGAAAAAAAAATATTTAAAACATTTAAAAATGCCTAAATTTTGTTAGAGATGAAAATGTTTACCAGCAAATGAAAGTGGAAGACAACTGGCTCTGTTACTGTTACGAAAGGTGGGGGCAGCTTTGCTGCAGTGGAAAAGATTAGGTTAAGTAAGTGCTAATGGTGTTAATGGGCATACTTTACACCTCCCAGGTTGACTGCTTTCACAAACAATGTATATTGACAAGAGAACTTGTTTGAAACCTGGACATGTAGCCAAAACGATGAATGATATGACAAAATCTGTTTCAAAAGTATGTGACACTCAAAATGGCTCAAAAACCTGACCAGCAGAGAGCAAAACTGGATTTCCTGATAGGGATGACCCTGAAAACCAGAGCAACAGATAAAATAAACTGACAGGTGGCAACCTTACTGGTGTCCCATGATAATCCTCTCTATTCTCTCTCACTCACACTCCAGAAAAGTTAAGTTGTTTAACTTGTTTGCAAATCAGAGTATCAGAAGTGTGTGTCCAGTGATGATGTCCCTGTGCTTACAGAAATGAATACAGTAGTTGTACCGTACTTAAGTTCTTGCTTCAGGCTCAGTCAGATTGATTTCCAATGGTGAAGTAAAAGAATTCAATGCAGTCAATGGCACTAATTATAAGATGCTGGTTAAACTAGCAGACTTAGTACTGCTTTATTAATATGGGACAGAAGGGTTAGTTAGGTGTAAATGTTGGATGTAAGGGGGAGGGCACAGGGAATGGAATGGTTGGGCCCGGCAGGGCACTGCACAGGGGCCCAGAATGATTAGTGGCCGGCCCTGGTCATACGAGTTACTAGGTCTAAGGCGGGAGTAAAACAGTTGATGGGAACAGGTGGTGATGCCTGTACGACTTATACTCCAGTACAAAACTCCTAAGACATTTTAATGGATGTGGAGGATGAGGATGATGGCAAGGACTCAGATGTTTCTTCAATAACATCCTCTCAACCATATGATGCAGGGGATATGTTGATTAAAGAAAGAGCAAAACCGAAGAAACGGATGAAGCACAAATGAAGTTTTTATGTTAAGATTTTGCTTCTTTACCTTCTAAATATTTAATGATGTATAAGTTGTTTTTTGTTTCATCAAATGTGAATAGCACCAAATCTCAGGAAAAATAACAGATCACATTTGGCAGCTTACAGGAGGGGGATGGCAAAGTTTTTTTCTTGCAAGATACACGTCTTCATAATATCACTGAAATTGCGCAGGCTCAAAAGGATTGGAGGTGGGGTCCGTCTTTATGGTCGGTGGGGGAAAATATGTACTCAGGAGTTGGGATTCTTTTTTGACATACAGATGTCAAAATCTTTAAAGTTTTGGATTTGCATCCAGAACATGCCTTATTGATTGATGTCCACGTTACTAACGTTATGTACAGATGTATTAATATATATGCAGCGCAGTCCAAGGCTCACAGGGCTGAGCTGTTTAAACTGATTGAACCTTTTTTACATATGACAAAATTGATTCTTTGGGGTGGTGATTTTAATTGTGGACTTAGTGCCAAAGATTGGGGATGCAAGACCAACAAGTTGTATTATTATACTAATGCTTTGCTGTCAGTGCTCCATAAGCATTCCTTAAAGGATGTTTATGACATTTTAGGAAAAGAGCCAAGTCATACTTTTTTATAAAGGACATCTAAGTACTAGAATAGATTTTTGGTTTACAACGGATAGAGTCTCGAGTAGGGATGTTCATATGATCCCTTTGGTGACTTCAGACCATCTTTACGATTAGAAATAGGATCCTTTCATAAAATCACTGTGGGTAGGGGTTATTGGAAGATGAATTCTTCCAAACTTCAAGATGATTTGTATAAATCTAAGATTCATGACTTAATTGCACATCGTCTGAGCCTCGATTTTCTTTATGACTGCCCTCTAGACTGGTAGGAGGATACAAAATGGGACGTAAAAGAATTGATGATGGCTTTAACAAGCAGAGAAGCACAACATAAATATATTACATATTTAGGTTTAAGAGCAAAATATTTGTTGGTGCAGGAAGGGATAGGGTTGTTCTTTTTAGATCGCATAAAAGAGAGTATGAGGGCATATATTAAGGAGCAGGAATATCAGATAGGATTACAGCAGAAGTTCTTAACTAGGGGTAAGGGTGGGATGGTTAATCCTTATGATAAAGATATATATGATAAAAAGAATACACTGTTTACCGCACTAATGACTGAATCTGGTAACACAGTGGATGTGCAGGACAATATTCTGCAGGAGATACAGCAGTATGTCTGTAATACTTTCTCGGTGTTAGATGATCAATTTGGAAAGGAGTTTGAGTTTCAGGGTACATATGTTCCTATTATAACTGATGTGGATAGGGCAGCTTTGATTCAGCCAATGACTTGTGAAGAAATTAGGATGGCATTTCAGGGGTTGTCAACAAGCACTACTCCAGGTTTGGATGGTATACTGAATGACTTCTATAAGTTTTTTGTTGACATATTGACACCTGTTTTACAGGAGTTATATGTGGCCATTCAGAAAGAACATAGATTATGTCACAGTATGACGGAAAGGGTTATGATTTTTTTATACAAGAAGGGGGAGGCACAAAATATATGGAATTGGAGGCTGCTGACATTATAGACTTCTGATTATAAGATTTTAACTAAGATCTTGACAGTACAACTGGCAAATATAGCACGGCTTGTTGTACTCCCGACGCAAACTTGTGCAATTCCAGGACGGACGATATATATCAAAATCTGCCGCATGTGGAAGAGATAGTGGAACAGGGACTGAATTATGGTACTGAAGCATACTTGTTATCCACTGATCAGGAAAAAGCTTTTGACGCCACTGATCATCAGTATTTGTGGAAGGTATTACAGGGATATGGAATACCACCACAGATGGTGGATCTTATTAAACTTCTTTATGATAAAGCTCAAGTGATACCGCTGGTTGGTGGACACTTGGGAATTTCTGTCTACATTAAAAAAGGAGTGAGACAGGGATGTTCCTTAAGCCTGCTTTTATACATTTTTGGTCTGGATCCAGTGTTACGATTAATTGAAGCTTCCGTGGATATAGCTCCGATAGTTAGCGCAACTGGAGTAAGATACAAAAAGGTGGTGGCATATGCAGATGATTGTATTTTGACAGTAGCTGCAGTGGAGAATGAGAAGACAGCATTGCAGATTTTTGCTGACATGACCCTACTCACAGGGATTAAAATAAACCTGAGTAAAAGCATGATTCTACCTGTGGGGAAAGTCTCGTTGGACTTCGGCTTTCCAATTCCTCTGGCAACAGAATCTCTGAAGATTCTGGGACTATGGTTTGGAACTCATGATGGGAGACAACGAAATTGGGATATAGCTTATGACTTGGCTCTGCAGAAAGTCCATGCATGGAAGTCTTGGAAAATGACACGTAAAAAAGAGTTTACTTTCTAAAGACGTTTATTGCACCTCTCTTTTTACATGTCTCACACATATACCCTTTACCTTATGGTATGCACACGAAATTGCAAGGTTTGTTTTTTACCTTATTATGGGGTAGTACACTCAATCCAGTACATACATATCGGCCATGGAAAGAAGGGGGTCTTGATATGTTGCAACCCATAGTGTTTTTTTTCTCTACTTTTTTCTATACTAATATAAGACCATTGCTCTTGGGTATTAAGTCTGTAGGTACAGATATTATGCAGGAGTGGAGTGCAGGGTATCTGACAGCTTGGGGTAGGGGAAAATGGCATCCCATGGATAAACTGTTACCTTTATATGTGCAGACCACTTTTAAGTATATTAGGACATGGAAGATTGAGTTGAGTTGGTTTTTAAATCATTGGTTACAAAATGTTATCTTGAAAATCCTGTTTTTTCCTTGATGAGGGGATTAGCAGCCATCAAGAATTAGAGTGCATCACTGAACCTAGGATACCTAGAAAAATGCAGGATATAGTATGGTTATGTGGACATGGGAGACTGAACGTAAATGGGAACCAAAAGCATAAATGCATGGAGGAAAGATTATGTTTGGAAACAGGGTGTGACAGTAAATTAGAAACTATGAGACATACTATATGTTTTTTGACTGTACTTGGATACAAGGCTTTTGGTTTGCCTTGGCATCTTTATGGGGCACACCAGTCTTTTCAAGTATGACCTATGAAGTTATGGTACAAGGTCAGCTGACTGAACCTTGGAAGCAGTGGAAAAAGAATACTGTATATGTTATTTTAGCATGTATTAAATGGGTTCTTTAAAAGGCTAGATGCCAGAGGGTATTACAAAATTAGGGGATACTTTTACAGGATGTCTTGTTTAAAATACAAGTGGAATTAGAAAAAGTGTATACATATGAGAAAAGACAATGGGTGATGCTGTCTGTGAGTATTTCTGGGAGGGGATTGATTGGGTTGGCTGAAATGGCACTATCTGTGTGTTTTTGGAGATCTATGCGATATTTCTAGTCCTAGATTATTACCTACTAAGTATAATATTTTGCATTTGTTTTCTCAAAGCTTAATTTTGTTTTCTAACTTACCTAGGCATGTTAGAGATTGTTTTTTGGAATCTAATCATGTTTATATGTTTTTGGATACACTGCATTTTTGATGTCTAAATATTTCTATTGTTTTTGACCTTGATCAACTTCTTTTCTTTACGAACATATGAAATTTGCCAGCAGATAAAGGCCTAGAGGTCTATCAAGTCTGCTCGAATGTGCAGCTAGCACCCCTTATTCTGTTATGAATAACAGTTTGTTTCTGAATTTTGCAATAAAATTTTTCCCTACTCTTCTTGAGAACTAACATGGGATCTTTAACAACCACCATAAAAGGCAGGTGGGACCTCGATTTCATGTCTCATCCAAAGGATGGCACACCCCGACAGCTCATGAGTCCCACTCCAACCTAAGACTCAAGCTCCCGAACCACTGTATCTAGTCATCAGGCTACTGAACCCACCAGTCATGCAGACATGTTTCTAACCCCACCCACCATCCCTAACCTCTAACTTTGACCCCCCACCTCCTAAGCTCCTCAGATTCCCCACAGCCATAGCAGCATGCTCAATAACCCACCCCATACCAGCCCTGACAGCATGCTCGCAAGCTCCTACAAGCCATGGTTGTAGATTCCGGTGGTCACTCCCCCAGACCTAACAGCAGGCTCCCAGGTCGCAAGCTTCTGAACCCCCATAGACAGGTCCTCAGGAGCTCCTGAGCCCCCATCCTGATGGCATATTCTGATCCCCCAGGCTGTGTAGTAGACAGTCTGCCCCAAGCCCTGGCAGCACCCTCCAGCCCTATCATCAGACTCAAGCCCCAACCAGCCCTGGTGGTTGCCTCCACAGCCCCTCCCTGCCCTGATGGCAGGCTCTTCAGCAAACCCCCAAGCCTTGGTGGCAGCCTCCACAGCCCTGAAGGCAGGTGCCTTAGCACCCTCCAGCCCTGGCAGAATAACATCCCCACATCCATAACCCTGCGCTCATGCTCACCGACTCACCCCTCAGTCAGCCCATGCCTCTGTCTCCTAAACCCTCCACCCATGGCCTCTAGCTTTAGAGCCCCTTCATGTCTAAGCTCAGACTCTTGAGCTCCCCCTCCCAGCACGTTCCCTAGCAGATCCCTACCACAGCCCATGTGGCAATCTACAGATACTCATAAGCCTTAGGACTTCTCCCCCCCTGTAGGTCTAGTGGTAGCCCCTCATCAGAGCCATAGGTTAACATGCCCACTCCCAAGACATGGGTGACATACTGAATGACAGCCCAGCTAATTACTGGGCACCACGAAGCAAAGTAGACAGATATGAAAATATAGGCTATATTATTTTTTTTAATATTGCCAGATAGATGACAAATTAAGTAAAATATTGCATTTTTATTGTTTTTGCTTCTACCGATCCCTGAAGACACTGTTTACACACAGCATCAGCTCGCGTATGTTTATTCACAATACAACTACTGTTTAATATATGCCCCAAAACTTGCAGCCTGTATTGCTAACTTTGCCCAGTAATTTCCACTGGAATTGATTGTTTCACAGAGCCAGAAAAGGGTTCAGAGATGTGTTTAGCCAGTAAAACATCCTTTTAAAACCCTTTGAGAACTGAATATGTGTGAATGTATATAGATTCTGGATGTATATATACATCCACAGTCTTCTAAGGGTTAATTAATACCTCTTTGCTCACATAACAGATACACCACAACATTGAGTGTGGCCCTTCCAGCACTGTTTTGCCATCCACAACATCACAGAACTTGAAAGAAAGACTAGAATGGCAATGCCCCCTTCTGAGGCATGTAAAGTGTGCCATCTTTTGGAGGGCAAAAATGCACTGCCTCCCGGGGTTGCCACTGGGTTGTATGCGGTTTTGGCTTAGCATTTGTAATGCTGTTTTGCCCCTGAAATCGCATACAGTCCATTTTTAAGCTCCATATGGCCCCCTTGAACTGTGGGTCTGGGCCAGAGAGCATTGGTACCAGCAGTGCTGCCCAAAACCTCAGGTATATTCCGTTCCCCATCCCGAACTGCAGATAAGGGCTAGGGAGCACAGTGACATGGGTAGTCTTTTTTTTCCAGTTGTGCACCAGCTGTTGGGGGCATGGGGCATCCAGCTGAAATGGGTGATGTGTCTCTGACTTAACTCAGCCCCTCAGAATTGCTCTGTTCCTCGCTTAAAATGTGCTGTCACACCTAGGAGGTGCTGTGGGTGATAGTGTTTTGAGCTTAGACATCAGAGCAGCAGCATAACTCTCAACCTTCTGACAATTAAATGAGGAACATGGACACTCAGAATGAGGGACACTGACCCTCATAATGAGGGTCACATCCTCATACATGGAGATACAAGCTCAGTGCACTGTGGAAACCATTGTGTTCACTGGTATGAAGATTATTTCTGACAGCATAGAAATGTTATACATTTTTGCTTTAAAGTTTGAAGATATACATCACTTTTTCTATTAGATGAATGATGGACTGGGCTTTTGAGGGATAAAATGAGGAATGTCCCTCACAATGAGGAACAGCTGAAAGGCATTGGGGGGGGTGCTCTTTGGACCCAATGACAAGCTCCAGAAAAAGGCAGCTGGGAAGGGGGTTGAGCATGGGATGGTGCTCAGTTTGGGTAGGGCTGGTTCTGGCTCTGGAAAGATGGTCCAGCTACAAGGAGGGTAGGTGGTTGTTCCAGATGCAGGGAGGTTTATTGGAGGCTGCTCTAGGAACTGGAAAAGTGGTCCAGCTGCCAGGGGTATGGCTAGTTCATAGGTGGAAATGGTGGTTTGGGTGGATCCAGCTCCACCAGCTCCAGGAAGGGTGGTCATGGGGTGACAGCCTGGTCTGGGGATGGAAGGGGTGGTCCAGCTCCTGGGAGGGTGCTCAGGGTTGGGGGGGGGCTGGTCCATGGTCACGAAAGGTCTAGCTGAAGGGTGGATTGTCTGCTGGGGGATGCTGGTGAGGAGCATGGAATGGTACTCCAGCTGCAGGGGGGCACAGTCCAAGGGATGGAAAGGAGGTCCAGATGCAGGGTGGGTGGTCAGGCTAAGGAGCTGGTACAGGGCTTTGGGTGGGTCCAGTTGTAGCTACAGGGGTAGATGGAGGGTACTAGTTTATGTGGTTGGGATGTCAGCTGCAGAGACAGTTGTCTGCTGGGGGAGTATAGTCTGGGGACTTGGGGGTAATCCAGCTACATAGAGGCTGCATGACATGAGGTTAGATGCTGGTCCAGATGCAGGGAGGTTGGTCAGCTGGGGGAAAAGGCTAGGCTGTGGGGTAGTATAACTCCAGGGAGGTTGCCCAATTTGGGAAGACTGGGTCTGGAAGGGTTTCCAGCTGCATGAGGATAATTGGCTGGAGAGGTAAGCCTGTTCCCGGTTCCTGGAAGGGTGATCCAGTGGTGGGGAGGGTGGTCAGTCATGTGGTGTGGAGGCACAGCTGGGCACCAGATGATGGTGGCTGTGGTGGTTGAATCAGAATTTTTGGGGTATATAATGGGAAAACCTTGACTCCTTGGGATGAACTGTTGTCTACCAATAGTCATAACTATTGTTGATCATAGTACATCCATCAGGGTCAATATTTTCTCTTTATAGCCCTCAACTGGTAAAGCTTTTCACACCGCTATAAAAAAGGACTACAATGGCAACACACCCTTTGCAGTCAGGTAGACTGTTAGTCATAGTTAGTTTTAATTAAGAAACTCATTTATACAGTTATCCTGTGTGAATTTTTTTTCACAAGTTAGATTTTATTGTGTGATGGGTTTTGTGATAATGTATATAAGTTTGAGTATTTGCAGTTGTGCATTTTACTGCTAATATGGATGTTTCTGTTGTTGGAAGCATTAACACTCTCAATTAGAACACCCCTCATATTCAGTGCCGGACACATATGCAATGTAGCCTGTTCACCCCCTAGTGATGATGCATGACGCAGGAGGTTACACAGTTATGGTAGTCTAGTGTCTCCCAACCCCACATCACCTATCCTTCACTTGTGATAGTACCTGGCAGTCTGTGTGTGATATTGCCATGGTAGTCTAATGGCCCCCCATCACCCATCCTTAATGTTACCCGCATCGTATTTCCCCATTAGTCTACTGGTACCCCCCCCCACCGATCACCAATCCTTCATATAACCAGTATTACCCCTAGTAGTCCAGTGGTCATCCAGAACTTTGAACTCAGGCATCGATCACAGACCACCGACCTGCCCACCACTTGACCCAAGCACTACTTAATTGTTAGCAATGGAGCACTTTACACTGAGCATAAGGTTACACTATATGCGGACGACATGTTAGTGTTTTTAAGGGAGCCAGGGGGATCCATGATGTCTCTTCTGCAATTAATAGGGGGCTTCTCAGAGTTCTCTGGTTACAAAATAAATCTGAATAAGTCGGAAATGCTGTGCTTCCCTAAACTAGAAGAAGGAGATGAACAGTGAGGTATACAGTGTAAATCTACAAGTATAATGTACTTAGGTATTAAGGTGGGGAGAACAATCGGGTCTCTATATGGCCTGAATTATGTGTCTTTAATTAGAACAATAGAAACAGACCTGAAAAGGTGGATGCAGTTGCCAATATCATGGATGGGGCGGATTAATGTATTAAAAATGAACATCTTACCCAGAATAATGTATCTTATGCAGATGCTCCCTATGCAAATCACACGGGGGGGTATTGGTAGGTTAGAAAAAGCATTTGCTCAGTATATATGGAAGGGACAGAAGCCAAGAATGCGGCTCCAAAGACTTAAGGCTGAGGTAGTTAAGGGTGGTCTTAATTTCCCAGACCTGCTAAATTATTACCGATCCATCCAGCAGAGATATATAGCTGATTGGGTGTTTTGACCAGTGGTAGCAAGCTGGGTGGCACTGGAGCAAGAGGGATGCATAGGGCAATTGTTGGCCTATTTGCACAGTAAAGGATCACAGGCATATAGGAACCAAGGGGGTTGGAACCCTCTGGTAGGAATGACTCTGGAAGCCTGGGGGCTGCTTAAGGAAACTAGGGGGATAACTAAAGGGGAAACTATACTGATGCCAATAGCAAGGAACCCTTTCTTCTTGCCAGGGTTAGAGGATAGAGGATTTAGAGATTGGGAAGTGGGGGGAAAAATGTGTGGGTAGTATGATTAGCAGAGGGATGCTACTCCCATTAGAGGATATCAAAAAGAATTTAAACCTGCAGGGGCAACAGATGTTTCGGTATCTTCAACTGAAAACATTTATAGGCAAAATGGAGAGAGAGAGAAGCTGGAGGGGCAGGGATGGAGCTTGATACAAATAACAATATTGGGGGTACAGAGTGATCCTAAAGGGTTTATTGGGAAGGCTGCAAGAATTGGCAAGCAAGGATGGCCGGATTATACGCAGAAGGTAAGGCAACAATGGAGCAAGGATTTGGGGAGAGAAATCTCTGAAGAGAATTGGCAAAAACTATTGTCGGGACATAGGGGCCTGTTGGTCTGCAATACATTTAAGGAAGCCTACTTTAAGTTTTTACATAGGCTGTACTATCCCCCAGCTGTGGTGCATAGGGCCCATCTGGCTGTCTCCCCGTTATGTGGGAGATGTAAAAGAGAGGTAGGGACATATATGCACTGTTTTTGGAATTGCTGTGTCCTGCGATCTTTCTGGAGGAAAATATTTAAAGAAGTAGAGTTAATGATGGGGACCCCCATCCTGATGGACCCTATTAAGGGGTTGTTTGGTTTGAGTGCAGATGGGACAGAGGAGTGGGAAACAATGCCGCGCTGGATCAAAGTTCTCATGGTAATGGCCAGGCATTGTATCCAAAACACCTGGGTTAATAATGTTTCACCTACCATCTAGCAGTGGCGACAATTGATACTGCAAAATTTGGCGTTAGAAAGACTATCATTAGTGTTGGTGAACAGGTTGGAGGCATTCTATAGAGAATGGGCATCCTTCCTTTCTTCGCTTGACAGACAGGAGATGGTCACCCTTTGTGAGGGGTTGGTCTAGGAGGTTGGGACTTAACTGGATGGGTGTCCCCCCCCCGCCTGCAGTTATGCCACATAAGGATGTTATGTATTGATGTCCACAGAATACTTGACTTGTAATTAACTTGGATATTAGCCTACCCTGTTTTTTAGTACTGTCAGTGAGTATTAAGAATCAACTGTTTGGGGGAAAAATCCCTGGATGTAAAAGAAATTGTATGGAAGTGCATTTGTCTTTTTGTTCTCTGTATCAATATCTGTCTATATGTGTATATGTATGTTCATGTGATGTGTATGTGTTGTTATAACTGAAAATAATAAAAAGGATTATACAAAAAAACCAAAAACGATGGAGCACTGCCCAGCGCAGAGTTCACGGAGCACATCTGATAGCGAGATTGCGCTATATGACTATCAGACTGTGTCCATCACAGAAGGTGAGTGAATGACTGTGCCAGCTGCCATTCTGCCCCCACCATAATGGTGAGTGGTGGTTGGGGAAAGGGGAGGTGTGTGCCTGTGGCCCTCAGCAGGTGGCTTTGTGAGTGGTTGGTGATAGGCTAGGGAAGAGAGGCCACTAGACTACTACAGATATATGGGTAAATGAAAGATTGGTGATCAGGAACATGGTGGGCCACTAGACTACCAGGGAAACATGAGTAACATTAAGGAGGGTGATGGGGGGCTGCTAGACTACCATGGCAATATTGCATGCACCCCACCATGTGCTATGGCATGCGCAATGCATCAGACTACAGTGCATGTATGTACAGCACTAAACATGGGGACTTTACTTAATGACAGTATTAACACTTCCAACAACAGCAACATCCATTTTAACAGTGACATGCCCAATGTCAAATGATCAAACTTACATGCATAATTTTATCAGTTAAAACTGCCTGTGGCCAATATTCAAAGGTTAGCACCCGTGCTAACATGGTTTAAATTAAAACGTAAGATAGCATTGTTAGCACGGGCAATAACCTGAGTTTGCAGCACAATGCAGTGTTAGCACAGTACATGGCACAGTGCAGTGTCAGCAGCGCACATGGAACAGTATGGTGGTGCATATCACATGGAGCAGTGTTTGTGTGTCACTGCACACTGTTACATAGATGCATAGATACATAGACAGTGTCGGCAGATAAGGGCCTATGGCCCACCCAGTCTGCCCATTTGAGCTTGTAAGTTCAGTTTGTTTTCCTAGAAGTCTGTTGCCCCTTACCCCTGACCTCTAGAATTCCTTTATGTCTATCCCATGCATTCTTAAATCCCGTGATTGTTTCAGCCCCCACCACTTCCTCTGGCAGGGTGTTCCACTTGTCCACCACCTGTCTGTGAAGAAATTCTTTCTCATGTTTCCTCTGAATCATCCTCCCTCCAACTTCATCCCATGCCCTCTAGTCCTGGAACATCTTTTCACTTAAAAATAGTGTTTTCCTGCACCCTGTTCCTCCCTGTAAGATACTTGTATGTCTCTATCATATCCCTCTCTCTCCTCCTCTCCTCCAGGGAGTACATGTTCAGTTCCTTCCACCTGTCTTCATAGGACTTGTGATGCAATCCATGCACCATCTTTGTTGCCTCCTCTGAACCTTCTCTACCCTGTCTATGTCCTTACGTAAGTATGGTCTCCAGAACTGTACACTGTACTCCAGGTGGGGCCTCACTAGTGTCTTGTATAGCGGAATTATGACCTCCCTTTTCCTGCTGGTGATGCCCCTGCCTATACATCCCAGCATCCTATTTGCTTTACCTGCTGCCTTGTCACACTGTTTCCCTACCTTGAGGTCATCAGAGATGACAACCCCAAGATCCCTTTCCTGTTTGGTGCATGCTATATCCTCACCCCCAACTGATATATTGTGCCAGGGTTTTGTGCCCCATATGCATTATCTTGCACTTCTTTGCATTGAATTTCAACTGCCAAACCCCTGACCATTCTTCAAGTTTCTGCAGGTCGCTTCTCATTCTGTCTACACCCTCTGGTGTGTCTACTCTGTTACAGAGCTTTGTGTCATCAGCGAACAGTGAAATTCTGCCTTCTAGATCCTGTGCAATGTCACTGATGAAGATGTTGAATAGGACCGGTCCCAGCACTGATCCCTGTGGTACCCCACTGGTCACTCTTCCCTCTGTGGAGTGACAGCCATTTACCACCACCCTCTGTGTCCTGCCACCCAGCCAGTTACCTACCCACCACACTACTGTCCTGCCCACACCCATATTCCCAGTTTGTGTAATAGTCTTCTATGTGGCACAGTGTCAAAGGCCTTGCTGAAGTCCAGATAGGCCATGTCCACTGCCCTCCTCTGATCCACCTCCTAGTCACCCAGTCAAAAATTCAACGGTTGGTCTGACATGACCTCCCCTGGTGAAACCATGCTCCTTGGGTCCTGTAGTCCATTGATAACCAGATGTTCCACCAATCTCTCCTTCAGTAGTGCTTCCATGATCTTCCCCACTACCGAGGTTGAGGCTGACTGGTCTGTAGTTCCTGCTTCCTCTTTGTTCCCACTTTTGTATAAGGGACTACATCTTGCTGTCCTCCAGTCTTTGGGTACCTCCCTGTTTCCAGTGATCGGCTAAACAGGATAGCCAGAGGTTCAGCCACCACCTCTCTTAGTTCTTTAAGGACCCTGGGGTGCACCCCATCTGGCCCCATTGCTTTATCAACTCTTATTACTTCCAGTTCCTTCAGGACCCTTTCTCGTGTAAAGGGACTTGTGTCCATTTCTGCACCATTCTCACCCCTTGTACTCCCTTCAGACCCATTACCCTCCTCTTCCTCAGTAAAGACTGAGCAGAAATACCTGTTCAATATGTCAGCTTTACTGTTGTCATCCTCCATGCGGCTCCCATCCTCCCCCTTCAGTCTCACTATCTATCCCTTTGTCTTTCTTTTTTCACTTATGTACCTGTAAAAGGTTTTGTCCCCTCTACACACTGATTTTGCAATGTGTTCTTCTGTCTGAGCTTTGGCTTCCCTTACTGACCTCCCTGCCTCCCTTTGCTTCTCCTGGTACTTCTCCCTATCCCCTTCTACCTGTGTCTTTTTGTATTGCCTGAATGCAATCTTTTGGCTTTCACTTTCTTTGATACCTCTTTGAAAACCATAATGGTCTCCTCTTCCTTTTCCTCTTGCTAACCTGCTTAATGCATAATTCTGTTGTTCTTGTAATCCCCATTTTAAATACTGCCCACTGTTCCTCAACCCCTGATTCCTGTCCCATTCCCCTTAATGCCTCTTTCAAGTATCTCCCCATTTTCCCAAAGTCTGCCCCCCCTAAAATCCAGGATACGTGTTTTTGTGTGGTTTGGTTCTGCTCTTTCTGTGATTTCAAACCACAACGACTGGTGGTCACTGTTTCCCAGGTGCTCCCCCACTGTTACCCCCATCACACTGTCCCTATTTGTGAGCACAAGGTCCAGTATTGCCTTCTGCCGAGTTGGTTCCATGACCAGTTGCTTGAGGAAGGCACCCTGAAGAGAGTCCAGGATAAATCTGCCTCCTAGTTGATGCTGCTGCTGGGATGCTCCAGTCCACGTCTGGAATATTGAAGTCTCCAACCAGTACTACCTCACCCTTGTCTGCTATCCTTTGGATGGCTAGCATCAGCTCCCTATCTGTTTCTTCCTCCTGGGCTGGTGGTCTATAGACCACACCTGTGCGGATGGCTGTCCCCATTGAACATGGTGTAGTGCAGTGTCGGCATCCTTATGTGGCTCTTCACACAGAGTGCCTGCAACCTCCGAATCCTCCCCACTCATGGGACTGCACCTCACTTCCCATGCAGGAACCTGAAACCCCACACCCTTTGCAGGGGCCTGCACCCACCTCTCTACTCAGGGGCCTACACCCCCCCCGTTCCTAAAGTAGGGCCTGCACCTCCCTATGCAGGGCTTGCACCAACCTTCTGGGCACCAGTAGTGGCAGTGCATGTGGCACAGTGCAGTTACCGCAGTGACAACAGTTAATGTGGAACAGCATACAGTAGTAATGGCAGTGCACATGGCACAATACAGTTTTGACAGCACAGTTCAATGACAGCTATACATATGAAACAGTTCATGGCACAACACAGTACCAGTAGTGCAACTGGCATAGCGTAGTGATGGTCATGCCCATGGAGGACTGCTCTCCTCCAGGGAGGATGGAATGTGGGGAACCAACCCCTGGTGAAAACCAGGGATGGGACAGCCAGTGATCTAGATCTTTGAGATTTGTGCGGATGTCCAGTGCTCTGCATGCCACTATGTCACTGCACACCGCGCCTCCCTGGCGGGCAGAAAAGAAAATCCTCTGCCTGTGGTCTGCCCTCCATCAGACCACACACAGTTAACTGAGGCACTCCCCCCAGATCCTGAACCAGTCTCCATTCGTGGAGAAGCACCTCCCTGATGATGTGCCCTGGGGGATAAGCCAGGGTGCACTTAATGGCCAGCCGATGCCCCCCCCCAACATTTTTTTTATAAAAAGTGCACTTTGCAGCTCATTAGGTTTTGCAGGATTTTTTTTTCATATTGGTTTATCTCCTCAGTGGGATATTTGCGGGGGGGGGGTGGCAGATAAAGTCCATCACCACTATACAGGGCCCCATTGTTCCAGGTGGATCTCCAGTCCCCAGTGAAGCCATACCCTTTCTTGCTGTACCAGCCCTTCAACCATGTGTTGAAGGTTCTGATATGAAAATTTCTATTCCGCCCCCCGCCATGGACTGACCGCACCTCCAAGAAAGTCAGAGAGCTTGTTACCTTCCCCAGGCACCCTCCCAACTCTCTGAA
Organism: Neoceratodus forsteri; assembly: GCA_016271365.2. Taxonomy (NCBI): domain Eukaryota; kingdom Metazoa; phylum Chordata; order Ceratodontiformes; family Ceratodontidae; genus Neoceratodus; species Neoceratodus forsteri. The sequence continues at coordinate 730,406,594 of CM057449.1, read as the reverse complement.
GTCCTCCTGTACCTGTTGCACACTTGCCCTGTCCTTGGATAGGTCATTTGATGGCAGGTGAAGAATGGCCTCCAGTCCTCCCCTCCTTGCCACTGATCTTCAGGATCCACTCCCCCTCCCTCCAGGCTGTGCCTCCTAGAGGCACCTGATCTCTCTCTCCTCCCTGCTAACCTTGCCCAGATTTGGTCCCTGGACAATTGAGTCCCCCAATAGGAGCAACTTCTTTGTCCCATGGGGTCCTCTTCCTCCTGCCACTGGGTCTCCATCCTGGAGGACCCTCACCTCTTCCCTGGCTGCAGTCTCGGGATCCCTTGTGGAACTCTCTCACTCCCCCAGAACAGTGTAGGAGTTCCTGAGCTTGACTGGATGGGGGATGTGCCTCTGACCCTCTCCGACCCTCCCCGAGCCCACTGTAGTCCATCCTGCCATGTGCCTGGGCAGCCACTGTGGCAATGTCTGGGAACATGGTGGCCTCTGGGTGAGGGCAGTGGTCTCCAGTACTCCTGCCAGCTTGGCCCAGAGACTGGTCACCTTCATACTCAACCCAGAGAGATGCTAGCAAATGGGGCAGCACCGCAGCACCCAGAACGTTACCCTGAAGACTGCTGCACCACACCCAGAACACTGCACCACTCCCTGCATCTTTCTATTCTGGTTGATTACCCTATTACTCCATGCCCTGTGATTGCTCTATCCCCATTTTAGATTTTTTTTGTTACTCTCCCTCTGTTCCTCTCCTCCCTTCTGTCTTTTCCCTCTGTCTCCCATCTTATTGACTACACCGTCCTGTCCTATTGAAGATATCCCCCTAAGATTCAGTCAGTATAGCTGATTGAATTCTTCAGTTGTACATATTCCAATGCACCTGTATCCTCAGGACGCCACCCCTGCTGGAGCACACTAAATCTAAAGTGCCCTGGCATGGGTGGGATTGGAGCAGGGATGGTGGGATCAACGTACGGTTCCTCTTTAAACAAAAGAAACAATCAGCCTTTTCAGTCTGCTGGTATCAGGACCGCTCCCTTTTTCCTTTTAGTGCTGCACTCCTCGGCTCCCCACTCCTACAACCTATGGATGAATGGAGACAAGAAGCACCCAAAAAGTGGTAAAAGTGTCCAGGTATGCAGCGTTATCAAACCAAACTCTGACCCTGAAAGCAAAAGTTTACCCGTAGCCAAACCAGGCACTCTGGTCTCATCCTCTGACCCTCTCCCCATCTCCTGTGGTCAGTGGAAGGACTCAATTATTCAGCTGACATATTTGTCAAATACGCTGGGCCCTTTTCTGGGACCTGTTTTGACTGAACTGAGTGACTGAGGTTGAATGGAGATGGAGGAGCCTAGTGAGATGAAGGGTTGGAGAAGGGCTATGACCAGAAGTGGTCAGATCTCCTGGGACCTGCCGCTGCCAGAGTTGTTGTCAATGCCATGTGGAGGGCAGCATTTACATTCAGCCAGTGAGTGAGATGTGGCCATGGCAGGCATTCAATGAGGCAACATTAACAGGGGTGAGGACGGCGTGAGCAGTCGGCATATGGTGGGTGAAGGTGGTGGATTTTGCTTTGGTTTCTCTCGGTGGCTGGCAGTGACTTTGGGGTCACCAGGTCGGAGGCCAAGGACTGGCATTTATGGATAGTGTGAAATGGAAAAGCAGAGGAGGTATGCTTAGGGAGCTCAGCTGCTCCCTTATTTCAGATTTAATTGAGGGTTTAGGGCAGGCTAATAAAGCCCAAATTCCCAAATACCAAATACCTGAATATTGTCAAATACTCAAAGATACTCCGAAGTATTCAGCAAATATTCAGAGAATACTTCACTTATGTATTTGCTCACTTTAATAATATATATCTTGAAAGAACTCTTGCAGTGGTACAGGAACCCAGGCAAGGGTACATCATGTGAGATGACAAGTTGCTAAACTGATTAAAGGAACACTGTCAAACCCCCCTAGGCCTCAAAGTATCTGTAGTTTAAAAAAACACATATTATGCTTGGCCACATACTTAGAAATTGCTGATGTAACTTGTAGTTTGATTCTAATTAATTGTTTTTCCTTTTAAAAGTAAAAAAAAGACTAGCCACCATACTGGTGTTACTAAACACACCTTGATCAACTCCCACTGCACATTTCCTGGACTTGGAAACACTGCTAGAACAGTATAGCCATTTATGGTGCAGTTGGAGGAAAGGAAACTATTGGATCATGAGTGATTGCACTGTTTGGGGGGTCCAAATGTTTTGTAAGTATGCCGTGAAAGTAGATCAGGGATTTGAAACAAAACAAGTTTGGGTATAATTACACCATTAGCATGCATTTCAGTTCCACTATACAAGGAGGCAGATAAAACAACCAGCAACAGCAATTCATTTTAGAGAAGATGAGTAATCATAAAAAGCGGGGTTTCTACTTAAAACTAGTATGGTGAAAAATGCATTAACAGTGTCCCTTTAAAAGATAAAAACAAAGAGCCTTTTTAAAAAGTGCTGGTAAATTCAAGCAGACATAATAGATTATAAAGTCTTTTTCTGCTGGCTCAATCATATTTGTAGGTTCATAACAAGGAACTGAAGATGTCGGTTTGGTTATGTATTTCATGTGTTTTTGATCGTCTCCATGTTCATCTTGCAATGTCTGTATCTCGCTAACCTGTAACTCTGTACATCCTTGCCCTGCCTGTAATTGCCTCCATATTTCCTTGTAACCTCCTGGGTCGCACCTGAAAATAGGCATCTGTTTTTTCTAGTGTGCTTACCTGGCAAAGAAAAGCTAACTAAATAAATAAAAGTGACGTAAGGACAGCTCCTCAAATGTTGATCTGTATGCTATATAATACTAAAAACATGGAAGTGTGTTGTCAACGCTTATGTTAAACAGACTGTAGAAGCCTTTACTGTATCACTAGGCCCTAGATAGAATGGTTAAAAGAACCTGAAAATAAAGACAGCCTTTATAGTCCACTGGAGCACTGGTGGATTTGAACTCGTGCACGAAGGCATGCACTGCCCCCGTTGATGAGCCGCAACCACACCTGTCAGCATACGATCAGTACAACCAAATGTATTGTAAAAAAGCTGAAAATTAGAGGGGCCAAAAATCAAACTGGGCTACATGCTTCTGAGCCAGATCAAGCAAGGACCAGGCAGCACATTATGATGAACCACGCGTGGTAGGTCTTTGTTCCTAGTTGGTTCCCTTTTCCCTATTAAGATGGAGGCGTGCATCTGTACTGATGGTCTGGAGCTCGGTCTCCAACTGGCTGTCATCAGTAGGTGCTGATTGGATGGTGTGAGGCTGAACCCTGCTGAATTATTGGCCAGGTAGTAAGTGGGACGTTAAAACTGCCAACTCAGCTGACCAAGCAAGTCACAAAGCCATGGAGAGAACATCTGGATCTTGGAATCCTGGACTCAGAATAGGTCCCATAACAGAGAGTAGTGGTGGCAGACAGGCATCAGGAAGTGGTCAACTTAACTGATCTAATGAAGTGTCAAGGATAGCACATCAAAACATGTCTTTAACAAGTTGTGGAGGACATATACGGATGTTTTTTCTCCAACGAGAATATACCCTTATGTGTGTCCTGTGCTTGAAGCCAAACATCATTCGAACCTCAGTCACTTTGGTTTGCAGTCTGTTGCAGGCGTCTACTCCCTTTTCAGTGAAGTAAAACTGTCCTCACATTTTTCATGAACTCACCGCCTCACGCCAGCTTCATCGTGTGCAACCTTATTTGGTGCTGGTCCTCATTTGAAAGTGGCTCCCAACCTACACCCTGTTCAGCCCTTTGAGATACTTGGAGCTCTTGATCACGTCACTTATATCTCATATCTTCAAGGGTGTACATGTCAAGATCCCTCTCTGGACCACTCCAGAACCCCTGCACCTGCATCCCCACCCAGATGACCACCCTCACTGTAACTGGACACTCGCTCAGGACAATCCTTCTCAACCGCACCTGTCATCCACTGTACCTGCAGCGGAGGTATCACCTACCACTGGGCATGAAACTCTCAGTACAACTGGTCCACTCTTCAAGTACCCTAACCAGCATCTCCTAAACTCCCCCCCCCCGAGCTGGAACTCCACCCATACCCTGGACCAACCTCATCGGACCTACCAGAATAGTCTCCACCCCCAGATGACTACAATCTGTGCCTCTAACTTTACAGCCCATGCAAGTCAAACCTCAAACATTTAACCCCCCCTTGCTCATGGCATGTTCCCTGGCCCACCCTCGCCACAGCCACTGTTGCTGGATACCAATCCCCACCAGCAACTAACACTCCTCTACCTCCCACACACAGCTCTTGTGGCAGCCCTCCCATCACAACCATGTTACAATGCCCATTCTCAAGAAATGGATAGAATACTGAATGAGAGCCACCGCCCCCATTACAATGGCTAATTGGTGGGCACAGCACAGCAATAAAGACATTAAAAATACTTAGTGTTATGTATTTATTCTTTTTACTAAACAAACATTCATATTAATACATCACAACGCAGCTTTCTTGTGGTTTGCATCACATCTACTGCTGAAGACACTAATCCACGCCCCCAAACACACATACACACACACACACACACACACACACTAGAATATATCACATATTAACACAACTGTGTACATTTTAAATCATTCAGAAAAACATATAAACTGCAGTGCTACCGGCGATACTGAAGGATCAAGGCCAATTGCGCAAGTAAACAAGAAAGTATTACGGTAAGAGACTTGCGTCTAAAGTGACGCCACTCTGTCATGCCTCTTCCCGTCTATGCTCGAGTCACCGAACAGTTCATAGAATAGTCATATAATAGTTATAGTAATGTACAGTACAGTGTGTGTAAAGTACCACATTGGACCCGGGGGTGTGAGGGGTGGAGCGCCCCCACAGAAGATATAAACAGTTCACTAAACAACAAAAGAAAGAAGATATTCGGGGATTACATAGCAACAATAATTTAAATCATAGGACCGGGGGGGTGTGGGGGCGAGCGCCTACACAGAAGATATAAACAGTTCACTAAACTAACTAAACAAAAAGAAAGGTGATATTCGGGAGTACATAGCAACAATAATATAACCCATAGGACCCGGGGGTGTGGGGGCGGAGTGCCCCCACAGAAGAAAGAACAAACAAATATTGTCTTGGCTATTTTAAAAAAAAGTCAAAATATTGATTGCTTCTTTCTTCTGTGGAGGCACTCCACCCCCAACCCCCACCCCCTGTGTCCTCAGTGGTTATTCTGCATTCGGTAATATTGTATCCAAGATAAAAATAATTTCTCTGCATTTACTGTCACCCCTTCTGTGTTAGCGGTGATTGTGTAGAAAGAGCATGCAGTTTCACTAGCTCTCCGGCTGTTTTCACTCGCACACGCAGCTTCAAGATACACATTACCGTGAAGTCTCTGAAAGCTACGCAGTGACGCGATCTGGCCTTAATCCTTCAGTATCGCTGTGCTACCGTACTCAGTAATGCAAACTGCATCGATTGGTCCCTGGTGCCCAAAAATATAAAATCCACATGTATTTGGCCATTTAAAATACTTTTATTATGATTCCTCTGCTCGCAGCCGCATAGATTAATACATTTAGCAAAGCTCTTCTGGCACTGTTTTGCCCTCCAAAAAATGGTGGCTCGCTGAACGTACTCGCGCTAGGCACTGCCAATGGACGTTGCCATTCTAGTCTTTCAAGTTCTGTGGTCACAGAACTAGAAGAAAAAGACTAGCATGGCAACGCCCATAGAACTAGAAGAAAAAGACTAGAATGGCAGCACTTATCAGCGCTGACGAGCTCCAGTACGTAAAATGCGCCACAATCATGTGGATGTCAAATATCGGAAGCCGCTCGCTGACATCCACAAGATTTTCCAGGAGCACTTTAAGTTTAATTTTTCACTAACAAAAGCCACAACCGTGTTTGTTAGGGGGTTTCTTGGGAAGAGCAGACTATGTGGCAAAGACTAATGTTGAAAGTGTGCACTGTCATTACCTGGCAGCATATATTTTTCACGTGCAGCAGCAGCTATGCTCATTGGATTAATACAGCAATCGCATTGACATCCACAGCAATTTCTAAGAGGGCTTCATTTAATTTTACTTTTTTTATATTCATATTATATTTATAACATGTTTATTGTGTAGCCTGGACTCTGTGGCACAGAATGATGCTGACTGTCTGCACTGTCATTACTTTACTGTGGACATATATATGATTTAACAGAACTCCAGCTACTGTTCTGACCTCAGCACCAGCAACTGTTCTCAGTGAGTTAACTATATCTACCTATGGAAATGAACGTGGATATAAATCTTCCTGGAGTTCGTCAAAGGTAATTTATACTTTTCATGTGATATTTAATATTATATTTAACTGACAAGTCAATTGTGCAGTGCTCTGGCTAAGAAGATATAAAATCGTAAAAACATAGAAATTGTCAGCAGAAAACGACCGCCAGGCCCATCCAGTCTGCCCATTTTCCTACCTATAATGGTGGATGGTTTCAAAAAAGAAAATGAAAGTTTTGTGAACTTGTGCTCGAGATGTTACCCCTGCATGCAAAAAGCTACTCAAAAGCTAGTGCGGGGATACGTTCAGCTACACCCTCGTCCGTCTACTCAATGGATGTCCTGGTGTCTGCAAAACTCTGATTTGCCATTGTCATAATCATTTAGATTTCCCTGTTGTCCACTGTCACCCTCTGCCGCCCTCGATTGTCCTGTGCCACCATGTCAGTGATTTCCCTGGTGTCTAGTGTCATTTCCTACCCTCCCATCACATGACAAGCTGGAAAGCACCAAGGAGGAAAAGGATCTGAGGGTGCTTTTTTACCAGCAGCATTAACAACTCCACTCAGTGCAGGAAAGCAGCAGGAAAAGCCAACAGGATGCTAGGATGTATAGCGCGGGGAATATCCTCCAGAAATAGGGAGGTGATCCTTCCCCTGTACAGGTCTCTGTGGTACAGAAGCCTGCTGAAAGTGGGCACTGTCATTAATTTACCATGGCCATTTATTTTTTTATCTGCATCAACTGTACTCAATGGATTAACCGCACTCTCTATGCAAATAAACGTGGACAGAAAAATTCTTGTATATATTCCTTACATTCAATGGAGAAGTAACTAAGGCAGTGCTCTGGCTAAGCAGATATGTTTCAGAAATGACTGTTTTGTGAACTTGGGCAGGTGGTGTTACCAATACATGCAAAAAGCTGGCAATTACACCTTAAATGAAGCCCTCTTAGAAATTGCTGTGGGTGTCAATCCAATGAGCATAGTTGTTGCTAGGGTTGCCACCCATCCCAGTTTTGCCAGGATTGTCCCATTTTTGAAAGCCCTGTCCCTGGAAATTTGAAAATCTGACAGGGACATTCAAAGTCCTGGTTTTAGATGCGAGTCAGATGTGAGCACTGGAAAAGTCCCGGTTTACCAGAAGAAAAGTTATTATTTCATATAATTGTGTGTAAACAATGACTTTTCTACTGATTTTCTCCTTTTTTAGTGGCAATTCATGCCCACAATGTAGTCATTGAGGTCCCGAAGCATTCGGAAGCACCAGCAGTCACTCACTAACTGATGTATTTTGGCTCTAGGCAATGGGGAGTGGGGAGGTGGGCTATGCTCCAATCATGAGGCAACCTGGCTGCTTGGTGACCAGAGTGTGTGGTTGACATCTGCGTTGACACTGTCATTGGACCTCCTCGATCCTTCCTCCTCTCTCCCTCTTCCCACACTCCTACAGGCTCCTTAGGCTTCAAACTTCATAGACACTCCTCCCCAGGTTCCACTCCTCCTCCTCCTCAAAGTATGTCTGTGACTTGCGGTGCAGCCAGTGCGTTGACGAGAAAGGGAGCAGTCAGTCACCACCAATGCAGCACCCAGGTCCCTGAGCCTCCTGGACCAAATTTCATTCTGCTGTGCCCGAGACCACTTCTGCGACTGTGTGCCCCACTATGCTGCCTGAGAGACAGCTCCGTCCTCCGCTCGCTCAAAGCTGCTTAGCTTGGAGAGCTCGAACTATCTGTCTTTTCTTTGGCCGAGGACTGAGGCCCGCGGCCCAACTTGGCCGAGAATAAAATAACTTTGTGGCATGCAGAGATGGTCAGAATGCTTGTGGTGGAGTTGTGCAGCCAGCGGCCAAGCAAGCAGCCTTGGAACTCCCTCAGCAGCAGCCCGCCAAGGATTAAGGATGGGAATGGTAAGTCGCACAGCGCTGCCTCCACCCCGAGATGTACATGTTGTAGCAGCTTCAATATTAAATTCTGAGAAGCGAGTAAAAATTAGGCACAACTAGAATGAAATAAAGAAATAATGCAAAACTATAGTGAAATACACTTTTACATCTCTTATCTGTGTGCCCCACCCAGGTTGCCAGGTATAGGATTACTTGCCATTTTTCTATGAGCCAGGGCGAGTGAAAATGCACATTGCTGGGCCTTCATTCAAAGGCACTTAGAGAGCAGGAGCAAAAAAGTGTGAGGTGGCAGGGGGAATAAAACTAATATCATACTGTGTTTCAACTATAGGTAGTTCTCAGATGAGCCCCTCACAACTTGCCAGCCAGCACCAGGTACGGTACGGTCATCGATACTATTAGCATGTCAGAGTGTCGCAGCTTGCAGTTGCTTGCTCCTAGAAGCTTAAACTTAAGTGAAGCTGAAACTTGCCCTAAGTTTAAGCTTCCAGGAGCTAGGAAGAGGTGCAAGCTGCACTGCAGGAGCCTCCATTTTTTTTTTTTTAATTTTAGGCAAGGAAATAGTTTTCTTTCTGGAAAGTTTATTGTGATGATGATGAGATGAGGCTGAGCCTATGAGGGGCCACAGGCTGGGGGGGGTAGGACTGGAAGAGGGTGCACGTGAGCATGTGTGCGTTGTGTGATAGTGGAGGAAATTGGAAAATTATTTGGGAAAGAAAGAGTCAAGACTGGATTTGGAAATATAATTGTAACCCCCCTGCAAATGGGGGTTCCCAAAAGACTTCCAGGAGCTTGCTTGAATGCTCCAAGCCTGAATGGTGTTTGGCGTTTAAGCCATTTATCAGTGAGTGTTTTTAGAACCTCTGGTACTGTCTCTTTAAGAGCTGTCTGCTTGCAGACATAATTAGTTTATATGGGGGGACTGTGTGTTTCTCTGTTTGAGTACCACTCGAACTGCTGCCAATTCACTCCATTTTGCAGTCACTAGGAGTACAAAGGAACCTATCTGAAAGATGTAACTGTTTGCCAGAAATTATTTAGAGTAATAATGAAATTACAGTTTGTCTAACCTGCTTTCTTTGCAGTCAGAACTGTGTCTGCTAGTTCCCCATTCTAGTTTTGAACTGCTGAACTGGACCAATCAGTGTGGGAGTAAGCTAGCTCTAAAATGGTGCCTTGGACGAATCAGAACTTGGACTCATAATCTGAGGCCAGCCACAAGAGGATTGTATGGGCAGTGACTCTGGGAGATGTAGTTTAGACTTCAGTGCCTTTTGGACCAACAGCAGCAGTCTATTGTGAGTGACAGCCAATCCAGTCAAGAACTGGGAGGAACTCAAAGGAAGTGCCGGTTTTGTCGGTTGGAGTTTCAGTTGAGCTTTGGCAGTGAAGAAGGAAGGAGCCCTGTGCTTTTCAGTGTGCAGTTTTAGTCAAAAACGTGTGTAAGGCCCAGAGTTCGGTCTGCAGCTTGTTAGGACTGAATCAGTCCTGTGAAAGAATCAAAGGATCTCTGAAGAGTAGAAACCAGGCTCACCCTGTAGAAGACTGGAAGAATTGCTGAAAATTGCACTCGGTCTGTCAGGAACTGAATCTGTGTGTTCTCCCGGTATTGTGCAGTAATTGCGATCGGGATACAGAAGCAGCCTGCCTGGTATAGTGCTTTCTTTTATATGGATGTGTGAAGAGGTTTGTGTACCTCAAGTGAGCCCTGCTGACATTGAAGGACCCTGTCTTATTTGGAGGTCATGAGTACTAATTCAGAGTCGCTCCCTGTTGAATTGCCACATTAAATCCAAATGGAATTACTGTACTGCTGACTGTTTAATTCTCCTTTTCTCTGTGTGAAAGGGCCCCTACCAGCTGCCACGGTTTGGACTAGCCACTAGGGCTGGGTACCCAGGGACAGTAACTGATAGGGATAGGCCTGTGCACAGAGCCATAAATAGATTATTAGAGTGATAAGCTAATTAACTTGATTTCCCCTGTCCTTGTTATATCCCCTAAATAAATCAGAGCTGCTTGTTTCAGCAAAGTTATACTGCCTGAGGTATTTGTCTATGTTAAAGTACTGTACCAGTGATTGTGCACTGTATCTCATTTCCAGGAGGTCCCAGTGCGGAACCAGTCCTGGGGTAAGTGTATACTGTGAAGGTAATTCTGATATATTGTGTGGGCCACTAGTGGGAAGAAAGGGGTTGCAGTGTCCCAGAGGGCTGTGACCAAGTTAGTTTAACTATTGCGAACCCTGACCTCTGGGTGGAGGCACCGCCATTGGATCCAGGCCCTCAACCTGTTAGTGGCAAATCAGGCAGGGGTAGTAGCCCCTGGGATAGCGCCATCTAGGGGTTACATCTTGGAGGCTCACCGCTGGGATTGTGTGTCCTCTAGTGGCCATATTCGAACCACTGTTAAGAAAAAATGGGTACCCGACAGAAGTGGCTGTGCACGGCTGGTGGAGTGGTGTACTGGGAGGAGATCGACCCCAAAATGCTATGCTTATCCTGGACATCCCCTGGGTATCAATACGGACACTGTGCAGGAGTACTTTCAAGGTGGAAGGTTTACAAAACCCTGTGGTGGTGGGTCGCATGCTAATCTGCTCACCCACACTTTCCTGGCCCTAGTAGAGTTTAAGGATCCCATAGATAGCTCCAAAGTGCCACAGACCATTACCCCAGAGGAGCCCTCACTGCTTGGAGAGTGATAACTAAGGACAGTAAAGACCAGGGGAATCAGCCCCACCACTATCTGAAACTTTGAGGAGAAATTTGCTGAATGGTTGCTGGGAGAGGGAAAACTGTGGAGGACTTGAAGAAACTATTCTTGCCACCTGGGATGTTCCTCCCCAACACCCTCTCCTGCTCCAGTGCCCGTAATGGTGGCTGAACCAATGCAGACTCCTATTTCTGCACCTGCCATTAGTCACGACTCTTACCGAAGGTTGAGGATCTTCTCTGGCACCCTCCCACCCCCAAGGGAGGATGACTGGGAGACCTGGATAACTATGTTGCCCCCAAGTGCTAGAATGGCAATACTCGGAAGGAGGTGGCGAAAGAGGGTTAGTGAGAGCCTCCGAGGTCCTGCCCTGGCTACCATCCGTGCTAAACGGGCCAGTAACCCTGAAGCGACTGCACAGGCCTATCTTGAGGCCTTGGAGAATGTGTATGGGAGCCCAGATTCTGATGAGGACCTATGGTGGAGAGTAAGAAATGCACAACAGTACCAAGGGGAGTTGTTGTCTGTGTATGTCTCTCGGCTGGAAAAATTGTTGCAAGAATGCCTCAGAAAGGGTAGTTTGCCAGCGATTGAACTGGACCGAACCAGACTGGACAGAATCCTTAAGTCTGCCCCTTCTCAGAACTGCTGTTGCTTCAATTCGCCTGGCAAATCGACTGGAATCCCCACCCTCCTATGATGAGTTAATGAGAGAAATTCGAGAATTGAGAAAAGGCGACCTCGGGAGGTACCTGCACCAACAGCTGTGGCTACGACCCGAGTGACTGAGGGTGACCCATCAAGTGAAGTTCAGGGCAGAGGTTGACAGTCAATGAGTGCTCTGACAAGGAAAAGATATGCCACAATGGGGCGAACTTGTTGAGAGAGATCCGGAATTCAAAACAGTCCTTTATGAAGGCCACGCCTGCAAGTACGGGCCCTGACCTATATCCGACTGCATCTCGTGATGGGGTGGGGGTACCCACCCATGTATCTCCTGCTGATAACAGCTCCAAACTCAAATCCTTGACCATGGAAGTGGAGAAACTGACGAGATGTCTCCAAATGCTTATCACGCCACAGACAGAGATGGCACCCAGGTTTCCAGTTAGTAATACCCCGCCCTGGCCCCAGTGTGGCGCCTCGGCCAGCTCAAACTCCAGAAAGTATGTTTTGCTATAATTCGGGAAAGATGGGCACATGAAAGGGAATACCAGTCCCAAAAGACACTGACAAAGTTGCATATAGGCTACAAGGAGAGCTTCGGAGAAGAAATCAGTGGTTAAGAGGTGCACGACATGATCCCAGTGAGGCACCAAAATGCTAATTCACGTCCTTTGTGGCAAGGTCAGTTGCCCAGGCCCCTACGCCTCCTCCAGACTGGTCCAGAATAGTGGGTCCCTCCATGGAGACCACTGTAAAGGTGAATGGAGTGTCTACAAGAGCTGTATTAGACAGTGGCTCCCAAGTGACAATTATGTTCCAGGATTGGTATCAGAAGCATTTGTCAGACGTACCCTTACAACCATTAGAAGGACTGCATGTATGGGGGTTAAGTGAGAAGGCCTACCCCTATTCCGGGTATATCCGAATTTGGCTGTCTTTCCCCACCTCCGTGGCTGGAGTGGCCAAACAAGTAGAGACCCTAGCCTTAGTGTGTCCCCCCACTGGACTGTATGATGGTGTCCTTTGTTGATTGGAACAAATGCTCATATGTTGAAGGCTGGCACAGTTGTGTTATGAAAACAGGGGTCAAAGACTAGTAGAGCTTTAAGAGTTCCGGCTTTAATTAAGAAGGCCTTTGAGGCACAGAGAGATGCTGAAAAACAGAACCAGAGGAACCGGTCGGAATTGTATGGAAGAAGGATCCTGAGTCTCTGATCCTGGCCAAATGCCCAGTGTACCTTACAGGGAGAGTCCGTATCAGAAAGGATGTTAAGAATAAAATATTAATGTTGGATGCACCAGGCGATGGAAAATTGCCAGAGGACTGCTGGTCAAGCCTAGTATTTTGCCCGCTAGAGCCCATGCTTATGCCAGAAGGGTAATGGTCCAAGTTCATAATGTGTCTGAAAGAGACATTCGAGTAAACAGAGGTTGTATCCTGGCTAATGTGCATTGTGCAGACACTGCAGTGCTACCCAGCAACAAGAGTTCAAGGAAGAATGACAGAGTAACGCCTGACTTGTTTGATTTGGCGACTCCCGTTGCCAGCTGAATGGAAAGTGAGGATCAGTGAGAAGCTTGCCCAGAGAGACCAGGTGTTTTCTTTAAAGGAATGGGATGTAGGATCGTGCAAGGAGCTGAGCACAATATCCGGCTGCATGACGAAAGACCATTTAGTGAGAGGTCTCGACGCCTGGCACCTGCTGACATAGATGATGTGAGACGGCATCTGCAAGAGATGTTAGCTGCTGGTGTAATACAAGAATCCAGAAGCCCTTATGCTTCCCCATTGTGGTAGTGAGGAAAAGAATGGAACAGTAAGGATGTGTGTGGATTATCGCACCTTAAACGGCGGACTATCCCTGATCAGTACATAATGCCCGCATTCAGGATGCTTTGGACTGCCTAAGCAGGAGCAAGTGGTTCTCTGTGCTGGATCTCCATGGTGGGTACTACCAGATCCCGATGGCCCAGAAGGACCGTGAAGACGGCCTTTATCTGTCCGCTTTTTATGAATTCATGAGGATGCCTCAAGGGATTTCAGGTGCCCCAGCCACTTTTCTTCAACGATTGATGGAGCGTGCAGGTGGGACATGAACTTACTAGAGTGCCTGGTATACCTAGATGATGTTATTGTGTTTGGCAGCTCACTGGAGGAACATGAGAGCAGATTATTTAAGGTATTGGACCGACTGGAGGACTTTGGCCTTAAACTGTCCATTGATAAGTGTCAATTCTTTCAAACATCAGTAAAGTATGTGGGACATAGTATCCACCGAGGAATAGAGACCGACCAAGTAAAGTTGAGGCCTTGACCACCTGGCCACAGCCCAAAATCTAAAAGAACTGCAAAGATTCCTGGATTTTGTGGTTATTATCGGCTTCATCAAGGACTATTCAAGAGTGATCCGCCCTTTACTTAACCTTACTCAAGGGTATCCCCAACCCACAAAAATACCAAAGTCAGCGTCCTCAAGACTGAAAGAGTGTATTTTCATCCGAGTGAAGTATTTGGGGCCCGCTGGACTCCTGATTGTGAGACTGCTTTTCATGAGATCATATATCAACACCCATGCTCCAGTGCTGGCCTATGCGATCCAAGAAAACCTTACGTCCTGCACACTGATGCTAGCTTGCAAGGGTTGGGGCTGTGTTGTACCAAGAGCACGAGAATGGCCTGAGACCAGTGGCCTTTGCCAGTAGAAGCCTGACCCCATCCAAAAGAACTATCCTGTACATAAGTTAGAGTTCCTAGCTTTGAAGTGGGCTATTGTTGACCAATTCCATGAGTACTTGTATGGGGCTAAAATACTAGTAAAACTGACAATAATCCTTTGACCTATGTGCAGACCTCAGCTAAGTTGGATGCCACTGGCCATAGGTGGCTTTCTGCATATCTACATATGACTATGCTCTCGAATACCGAGCAGGTCTGAACCACATAGATGCTGATGCTCTCTCCCGAGGCCTGTTCCCAGAATGATTGGGTCCGATTGGCAGAACCTGACATTCGGGCACTCTGCCGAAGTTTGACAGGGAGGAACAAATGTCCACGGACGCAGTGGACTGCATGGTGGATTGCTTGGGAGGCCTGTGGACTTGCCTCTCAATGTTGTCCATAAAGGAGTGTATGTGTCCCGAGCTCATTGCCCAAACTGAGCATCAGTGCTAACTCCAAGTTACTTGTGTTGCCCTCTAAGTATGGTGCCTTGCCCCATCCAGCCCCAAGGTAACTGATAGGAAGGGCCCCTCTCTTCAGGTTTCATGTACAAGGGTAATAACTTGAGTTATGGTACAATGTGTATGTAATACTGTGTAAAGAGTAACGTACTGCAATGTTTCAGAAATGTGTTCTTGGTAAAATGATATATTGACTGATGATTACATGTGCGAGCCTAATGCAAATGTATATATGGTTGCAGTTGAAACTTATGGGTACTTGCTTGACGCGGACGTCAAGCTTTCCCAGGCCAGGAAGGTGTAACCCCCTGCAAATGGGGGTTCCCAAAGACTTCCAGGAGCTTGCTTGAATGCTCCAAGCCTGAATGGTGTTTGGCGTTTAAGCCATTTATCAGTGAGTGTTTTAGAACCTCTGGTACTGTCTCTTTAAGAGCTGTCTGCTTGCAGACATAATTAGTTTATATGGGGACTGTGTGTTTCTCTGTTTGAGTACCCACTCGAACTGCTGCCAATTCACTCCATTTTGCAGTCACTAGAGTACAAAGGAACCTATCTGAAAGATGTAACTGTTTGCCAGAAATTATTTAGAGTAATAATGAAATTACAGTTTGTCTAACCTGCTTTCTTTGCAGTCAGAACTGTGTCTGCTAGTTCCCATTCTAGTTTTGAACTGCTGAACTGGACCAATCAGTGTGGGGTAAGCTAGCTCTAAAATGGTGCCTTGGACGAATCAGAACTTGGACTCATAATCTGAGCCAGCCACAAGAGGATTGTATGGGCAGTGACTCTGGGAGATGTAGTTTAGACTTCAGTGCCTTTTGGACCAACAGCAGCAGTCTATTGTGAGTGACAGCCAATCCAGTCAAGAACTGGGAGGAACTCAAAGGAAGTGCCCGGTTTTGTCGGTTGGAGTTTCAGTTGAGCTTTGGCAGTGAAGAAGGAAGGAGCCCTGTGCTTTTTCAGTGTGCAGTTTTAGTCAAAAAACGTGTGTAAGGCCCAGAGTTCCGGTCTGCAGCTTGTTAGGACTGAATCCGTCCTGTGAAAAGAATCAAAGGATCTCTGAAGAGTAGAAACCAGGCTCACCCTGTAGAAGACTGGAAGAATTGCTGAAAATTGCACTCGGTCTGTCAGGAACTGAATCTGCTGTGTGTTCTCCCGGGTATTGTGCAGTAATTGCGATCGGGATACGAAGCAGCCTGCCTGGTATAGTGCTTTCTTTTATATGGATGTGTGAAGAGGTTTGTGTACCTCAAGTGAGCCCTGCTGACATTGAAGGACCCTGTCTTATTTGGAGTCGTGAGTACTAATTCAGGGTGCTCCTGTTGAATTGCCACATTAAATCCAAATGGAATTACTGTACTGCTGACTGTTTAATTCTCCTTTCTCTGTGTGAAAGGGCCCTACCAGCAGCTGCCACGGTTTGACTAGCCACTAGGGCTTGGGTACCCAGGGACAGTAACTGATAGGGATAGGCCTGTGCACAGAGCCATAGGTAGATTATTAGAGTGATAAGCTAATTAACTTGATTCCCCCTGTCCTTGTTATATCCCTAAATAAATCAGAGCTGCTTGTTTCAGCAAGTTATACTGCCTGAGTATTTGTCTATGTTAAAGTACTGTACTGTGATTGTTGCACTGTATCTCATTTCACAGGAGGTCCCAGTGCGGAACCAGTCCTGGGGGTAAGTGTATACTGTGAAGGTAATTCTGATATATTGTGTGGGCCACTAGTGGGAAGAAAGGGGGGTTGCAGTGTCCCAGAGGGCTGTGACCAAGTTAGTTTAACTATTGCGAACCCTGACCTCTGGGTGGAGGCACCCACCATTGGATCCAGGCCCCTCAACCTGTTAGTGGCAAATCAGGCAGGGGTAGTAGCCCCTGGGATAGCGCCATCTAGGGGTTACATAATGATGCTGGGGGGGCAGACTAGAGAGGGGCGCAAATCAATTAATCCATCAGTACCTGCCCCGAGTAAGGGGCAGGTAGGAAAGACATAAAAAAAAGTTTGTTTTATGTACAATTAAAGGCCCTAAACTCACCACAGAACATCTACAACCCTAGAGCTTCTGGGGCCTTGAGGCCCTCAGACCCCCAGCCTTTACCTGGCAATGGGTGGATTGGTTCCTCACGACATTGTTGGTCTGCCCAGACACTTGACCTTGGCCCCTGACCCCCCCATCTGGCCAGTCAGATTCTCCCACACCCATGACTTCAGGGGGAATCCCCCCCCACCCCCATCAGGGATAGGAAAGACATACCAAAAGTGTGCTTTGTCTTCAAGAAAAGCCCCAAAAACTCACCACAGAGCATGTAAAACCCCCAGACTCCCGGCTTGTATTGGTCAGATGTCCAGGTTTTTTGTACTTGGGAGGTGGCAACCCTATCACTGCAGCATTTATATATGCTGCTAGGTAATGACAGTGCATACTTTCAACATTAGCATTTGCCACATAGTCTGCTCTTCCCAAGAAACCCCCTAACAAACACGGTTGTGGCTTTTGCTAGCCAAAAATGCAACTTAAAAGCGCTCCCGCAAAATATTGTGGAAGTCAATGAGCGCCTTCCGAGATTTGACATCCACAAGGTGGCGGGCTGCCATTCTAATCGTTTTCTTCTAGTTCTATGGGCACCGCGATTCAACTGCCGTACTGAATGAGGTTACTATGGTAATTAAACATTGAGTTCTAGCCAACCAGCGAATTCCCAACGTGACGTCGTAAAGAGGAGCCCAATGAGCGTAATCCTTATTTTACTGTGTTTTCAACTGAGAGCCAGCGGTAAGTTTGAAGCCTTTATCAAAAAGTAATTACCTAATGTTGAAACACAGAAGGAAGTTCGCAGCAAATTATAACGATATGAGTATATAAGTGTTTAACAGGAGTATTCATCACTGAAGGTAGAAGCTTTGTTTCTCAAAAAAACTGGAAGTAGTTTTCAACTCTCTCTAAAGCAATTTGTTGTTGAAGTTTATGTCAGAGCAAACGCTGCCGGCTGTTGGTGATTTTGGATTAATGAAATAGAGACGGTCAGTTTGTGCTTCAGTAACTTACGGGTAACTGTCTGCTGAGGAGGAATCTGTACTACAGATCTAAAGGCATGTGCCCAATGTTTTTTTTTTCCTTCATCCAACATCTGTGCAAACGGTTACCGAGAGTAGAGTTACCACCTTTTAAGAAGCCCAAAGTGGGACATTTCTTTCTGAAACATGATTTTTCGCAGGACAATATGTAACCTCGGCCAATGCAACCGACATGTTTTCTTTATATCATCGGAATTTAGACTAAGTGTTGGAGTTTTTTAGTTGTTTCCATTTTATAGATTTTTGCAACATTTAGAAGAAAGTTAAGAAGTATTTTTTTCTACTATCAAGTCAGGACATGAAACATAGACTTTGACGGCAGATAAGGACCACTTGGCCCACCCAGTCTGCCCATTTCCCTACCTACTGGATAAGCTGCAGATTCTAGTTAACCAACAGCCTACTTCCTGCCACCCCCACTACAATTGCCTTGTGTCTGTCCCATGCATGTTTGAATTCCCCCACTGTTTTAGCTCCAACAACCTCCCCAGGAAGGCAGTTCCACGCATCCACCACTCTCTCCGTGAAAAAATATTTCCTCACATTACCCCTGAGCTGTCCCCCCTCTATCTTTAAATTGTGTCCCCTTGTTCTTACACATCTCTTTCTCTGAAAGATGCTACCATCCTGGACTCTGTTGATTCCCCTGAGGTACTTGAATGTTTCTATCATGTCCCCCCCGTCCCTCCTTTCATCAAGGGTATACATATTAAGCTCTCTGTCTCTCTTCATATGATTTCTAATGCAGACCCTGCACCATTTTAGTTGCCCTCCTATGGACTGCTTCCATCCTGTCTATGTCCTTGCATAGATGATGTAGTATTTTTCATGTTTTTCTGCAGGACACAGCTGCCCAAATCAGGACTGTCCTGTGAAAATTAGGACAGGTGGTAACCCATAGAAACATAGACTTTGACGGCAGATAAGGACCACTTGGCCCATCTAGCCTGCCCATTTCCCTACCTACAGGATAGGCCGCAGATCCTAGTTAACCAACAGCCTATTTCTTCCTACCCCACACAAGAATTGCCTTATGTCTGTCCCATGCATTTTTGAATTCTTCCACAGTTTTAGACCCCATAACCTCCTCAGGAAGGCTGTTCCATGCATCCACTACTCTCTCTGTGAAATACTACTTCCTCACATTGCCCCTGAACCTCCCCCCTCTATCTTTAAATTGTGTCCCCTTGTTCTTGCACGTCTCTTTTTCTGAAAGATGCTACCCTCTTGGACTTTGTTGATTCCACTAAGGTACTTAAAAGTTTCTATCATGTCCCCCCTCTCCCTTCTTTCCTCAAGGGTATACATATTAAGCTCCTTTAGTCTGTCCTTGTATGGCTTCTCTTGCAGACCATGCACCATTTTAGTTGCCCTCTTCTGGACTGCCTCTATCCTGTCTATGTCTTTGCGGAGATGGGGTCTCCAGAACTGGACGCAGTACTCCAGATGGGGTCTCACCAACTGTCTGTACAGAGGGATAACAACTTCCTGTTTTCTGCTGGTGATGCCTCTCCCTATGCATCCCAGTATACCCCCAGCCCTCCCTACTGCCTTCTCACATTGCTTGCTACCATTAAGGTCATCTGATATGATTACCCCCAGGTCCCTTTTCTTTTTCGTTGTTGTTACTACCTCCCCTCCCACTGTGTATTCTTCTCCTGGGTTCTTGTTTCCCAGGTGCATTATTTTGCACTTCTTTGCATTGAATCCAAGCTGCCATACTTCTGACCATTCCTCCAACCTTGCCAAGTCCCTTCTCATCCTTTCCACGCCTCCTTGTGTATCAACCCTGTTGCAGATCTTTGTGTCATCTGCAAAGAGGCATACTTTTCCTTCCAGTCCCTCTGCAATGTCACTTATGAAGACATTAAAAAGGACTGGACCCAGTACTGAACCCTGCGGTAGCCCACTAGTAACCCCTCTTTCTTCAGAGTGGACTCCATTTACAATTGCCTTCTGTGTCCTGTTGTACAGCCAATGTTTTACCCAGGCTACCACCCTGGGACCCACTCCAGACTGGTTAATTTGACTATTAATCTTTTGTGTGGGACTGTGTCACATGCCTTGCTAAAGTCTAGGTAGGCCATGTCCACAACCCCTCCCTGGTCTACTACTTTGGTCACCCAGTCAAAGAAATCTATTAGATTCGTCTGACATGAACTTCCCGCTGTGAACCCATGCTGCCTTGGGTCCTGTGCCCCACTGGTCTCTAGGTACTCAACAATTCTTTCCTTCAAGTGACTCCATCACTTTCCCTGCCACAGAGGTCAAACTGACAGGTCTGTAGTTTCCTGCCTCTGTCTTGGTCCCACTTTATGAAGGGGAATCACATCCGCCTTCCCTCGGGTACCACACCATCCTCCCATGATTTATTAAAAAGAGAATGGTGGTTTCACTAGTTCCCTAATTCTTTTAGAATTCTGGGGTGAATTCCATCAGGCCCCATTGCTTTGTCCACCTTCAGTTTTAGAAGTTCTTGCAGAACCCTTTCTTCTGTGAAAGGACTGGGATCGACCCCCCATCAAGAGTGCTTCTGTTAATTGGATTAGGCACTTCTCCCTCCTCTTTTGTGAATACTGAGCAGAAATATTCATTTAGTATCCCTGCTTTTTCACTGTCCCCCTCTGCCCAACCACTGTTCATTCTATTCAGCCTCACTATTCCTTCCTTTGTCTTTCTACGCTTGCTGATGTACCTATAAAAGGTTTTATCCCCCTTCTTAACCGAGTTGGCTATCTTTTCCTCAGTTTGGGCCTTTACTATTCTGACTTCCCTCCCTGCTTCCTTCTGCCTTAACTGGTACAGCTTCCTGTCCTGCTCCTTCTGTGTTTCCTTATACTTCCAGAATGCTATCTTTTTCTTCCTGACTTTCACATCCACCTCTTTTGAGAACCATAGTGGCTTTTTCTTTCATTTTGATTTGTTTATTTGCTTCACACAAAGGCTTGTTGCCTCTGTGATGGCAGTTTTGATGATTCCCCATTGTTGCTCCACACCTTCTTCTAGCCTGTTTGCTAGTGCTTTTCTGAGGCACTCTCCCATCTTGCCAAAGTCAGCCCTCCTGAAGTCCAGTACCCTCACTTTTGTATGGCTTGACTCTGTAGCTGAGTTTAACGTGAACCACACTGTTTGATGGTCTCTTGTTCCCAGATGGCAACCCGCTTCTAGATCTGAAATCCTCTCACTGCCTCCGTTTGAGAGTATGAGGTCTAAGATTGCTCCCTCAGGAGTGGGTTCCGAAACTAGCTGTCTGAGGCCTGCCACCTGTAGGGCATCAAGAATGGCCCTGCTCTTGGATGTGGCTGCAGCAAATGTGCTCCAGTTAACATCTGGCATATTCAGGTCTCCCATCAACAGTATCTCCCCTTTCTCTGCCATCCTAAGAATGCCTTCTATCATATCCTTGTCCATTCCCTCCCCCTGACGTGGGGGTCTGTACACAACCCCTGTGTGGATTGTGGTGCCCTTTCCAGTCTCCAAGGTGACCCACAGTGCCTCCTCTCCTCCCTGTTTACTCTTTTGTTCAGTTGCTTTTATCCCTTCCTTTACATAGAGAGCTACTCCTCCCCCTCTTCTCCCCTGTCTGCCTCTCCTGTAGGTTATATACCCTGGTATGTTAACATCCCAGTCATGGTTCTCTGTGTACCATGTTTCTGTGACTGCTATGATATCCAGGCCTCCCTTTTCCATCAAGGCCACCAGCTCAGGGAGCTTGTTGCCCAGACTACGGGCATTGGTACTCATTACCCTCCATTTCTTGATGGCCTTACCCCTTTTTGACCCATCCCTGTCCTTATTGAGTTTGTCACTTTCTCCATTTACCCCTTCGCTTCTCCCTATTGACATCTCTGTGTTGGTGTTTAACGCACTTACTACCGTGATTTTTTTTTGGGGAGGGGGGCTAGGATTTCCCTGCTCCTTTCCAGTGTCTCCCCCCTTGGCTAGTTTAAATGCTTGCCAGTGAAGCATTTAAACCTATCACCTAGGATCCTGGTTCCCTCCTGGACAGATGCAGCCTATCATGCCAGTATAGGCACACATCACTCAGGTGGACTCGATCCCCAATGAAGCCAAATCCCTGGGCTTCCACGCAGTTTTCAACCACTGATTGAATCCCGCCAGTGTGAACACCCTAGCCTCTCCTACGCCATAGATGGGCAGCACCTCCGAGAAGGTTACCGTGCGTGCTACTTGACTAAGGCCCCTCCCCAATTCCACAAACTCTTCCTGCACTTCTCTAATCCCTTTCTTAGCCAGGTCATTTGTCCCTAGGTGGACAATGACATCCAGCTCCCTCCCTTGTGCAGCTGCTCCGGCAATCCTGAGGATTCGCTCCCTGTCCCTCCAAGCCATGGCGCCAGGCAGGCACCTTACCTCCCTCTCCCCTTCCTCCCCCAGTTCTACCTTCCTAACAATGGAGTCCCCACCAGGAGTTGTTTCCTTCCCCTGTGGGGTCCCCTGCCACCCTCCTGTGGGTCTCCTTTGTGGAGGTTCCCAGCATCCTCCTTGGTCTCCACTGTGGGTGCCTCTATAGAGGAACCACACTTTGCCAGAATGGCATAGGAAGTGTGGAGAAGTACAGCTGGAGGGATGCGCGTCGTTCCACCACCTCATCCTCCCTGAGCCCACTGTGGTCCAACTGCTCCTCTTTCTTGGCAACCTCTGAGGCAGCGGCAGTGGCACTAGTGGTCTCTGGATGGAAGAGGAGGTCCCACAAATCCTGGCCAACTCAGCCTGGAGAGGAGCAACCTCCTCCCTCAGCCCAGAGAGGTACCTGCAGATGGGACAACACCGCATCCTCCAGAACATCTCCCGGAAGACTGCTGCTCCACAGCCACTGCACTACTCCCATCATGTCTTATTTCTGGCCCCTTAACTGTTTGCAATCCTTACTCTTTCCTCTGTTTTTTTTTCTTCTCTCTCTCTCTTTATTTTATACCTGTGTGCCCTTTAAACTGATTGTCCTGTTCTGAGACAAGAATATCCTATATTTCTCAGTAGACCCCTTACTTGCTCAGAGGCAGACCTCCAGCAGCTAGAGGGGGCTGGAGAGCTACTCTTGCCCTTCTAGGATGGTGGGTCTTTGGTGGCTCTGTGATCACTCACTTCCTGCTCCCAAAGAGGAAGTTCCTGTTGTCAGTCAAATCTTGTGCCTATAAAAGTAGAACTAGCTGAGGGTGGAGGGCAATATAGTCCCAGTAGAGAAGTCCAGTCACACAGCAGTCCTTCCCCCTGGTGTCTTCTGCCAAGCTAGTAGCAGAATCTTTCTAAGGCAGTCTTTAAATTTAGTTTCCTTCTAGCTAAGCCACTCCCCCTACTTACTAGATCTTTGTACAAGTAATTTAAACGTCACAGCTATCAAGTCCTTTCAGTCACCTGAGATTTAGACCTAGATAACTGTTCAGATAACCATTCAGTTCAGTTAACTCAGACAAACTCACACTTTTTTTTTTTTTTAACCTAAATTAAAGGTCCAAGTGCAAGAGTTCTACTTCTTTAGTCCCAGTAGAGAAGTCCAGTCACACAGCAGTCCTTCCCCCTGGTGTCTTCTGCCAAGCCTAACATACTAATTGCCAGCAGATTAGCCCTTACGGTCTATCGAGTCTGCTCGAACCTCAGATCCCTAGTTGGGTATCAAGGCCCCCCCTTGTGTTCCAGAAACCCCTGTAATCCATCTCCACCCCCCTGGGCCAGGCAATCATCTGATACATCCACTTTCTGTGTCTGTCCCTCCCTCTCTTGAAGCTCTCCACTGTGGATCTCTAAACCGGCTCGCCAGGCAGAATGTTCCAAGGATCCACCACCCTTTCAGTGAAAAACCTCCTCCTCTTCCCCTTCCCCCCTCACCCTTCTAACTTCAAATCATGCTCTATGGTGATACCTCCCTGCTTTAGTCTAAAGATCCCCTCTGTGTTTACTCTATTTATTCCCTTGAGGTACTTGAAGACCTCAGTCATGTCCCGCCTGTCTCTCCTCCAATGAAAACAGGCAGAGCTCCTCAAGTCTGTCCTCATACGTCAAATCCCCTAGTCCTCGTATCATCTTAGTTGCCCTCCTCTGTACTCTCTCCAGGAGCTGTATGTCCCTCTTCAAGTGTGGTCTCCAGTACTGTACACAGTACTCAAGGTGTGGTCTAACCAATCCATTGTACAGCGGCAGACTCACTTCCCTGCTCCTAGAGGTGATCCCCCTTACGATGCATCCCAGCATCCTGTTTGCTTTGTTAGCCACTCTCCTGCGCTGCTCGGAGTTATTCATACATACATGCATCCACCATGACCCCTAGGTCTTTTTCCCCTGTCGAGGCCTCCAGCGCCTCCCCTCCCAGGGTGTACCTGTGTTTAGAGTTTCCCCACCCAAGATGTAACACCTTGCACTTGGTGATATTGAAATTTAATTTCCATGTGTGAGCCTACCTTTCCATGGTGTCTAGGTCCCATTGCAGGGCCAACCTTCCCTCTTCCCCCTCAACTACTGCTCCCATTTTGGAGTTGTCAGCAAAGAGACTCATTTCACACCCTATACCCTCCCTGATGTCCGAAATGTATGCATTAAACAGGATTGGACCCAGGACCGAGCCCTGCGGTACCCCACTACCGACCTCTCTAGGGTTCGAGAGCTCCCCACCGACCACTACTCTCTGAGTGCATCCAGCTAGCCGGTTTTCAATCCATCTGACCATCAAAGGGCGTACTCCCAACCTGTCAGTTTCTCAACCAGACCATTGTGGGGGACAGAGTCGAACGCCTTGCTGAAGTCCAAGAATAATACATCCATAGGCTTTTCCCTGTCCAGTTCTGATGTTACCCATTCGTAGAACTCCACAAGATTGGTTTGACATGATCTACCTGGCACAAACCCATGTTGCCGACTATCCACACCTCCCAGCTCCTCCAAGTACACCCCCAATCGTTCCTTTTGTATACTCTCCATTAATTTTTCCACCACCAAGGTCAAACTGATGGGTCTATAGTTACCTGGTACTTCCCTAGACCCCCCCCTTTATGGATTGGCACCACATGTGCCTCTCGCCAATCTCTAGGTACCCTCCCTGTCTTAAGCGACCTGTTGAGCTCTGCCAGGGGTGCAGCCAGTATGTCCACCAATTCCCATAGTACTCTCAGATGAATGCCATCTGGCCCAGGAGATTTATCTTTCTTTAGGCCCTTAAGGGCTAACCACACCCTTTCGGTGGAGATAGCATCATCCGTTCCCTCCACCTTACTGGCCTTTTTATCCTGATGTGACACCCCTGGGGTACCTTTCCTTCCCTCTTGCTCCATTTCTGCTGCTCCCCTGATCCCACTCACTACCACTTCTATCCCCATTGTGCCTTGCTTTGTAGATATCTCATCCCCCTCCCTAGTGAACACAGAGGCGAAGTACTCGTTTAATACCTCTTCCTGGTCCCTCGCCTCTTCCACCTACCCTCCTCCTGGTCTCAACCTGCCGAGATGGCCCTTAGTTTTTCTCCGCTCCCCCAATGTACTGGAAGAACCCCATTTCCCCTCCCTGTATCCCCTGTGGCAGCCGCTGCTCTTTACTGGACTTTGCCCCACGCACCATCCGGGTGACTTTTCTAGATGCAAGATGGTACATTTCCTTTTCCCTATCCCCTCTTGTTGTTTTATATTTTTTGTAGGCAGCCTTTTTTTCTCTGACTGCTACCTGAACCTCACTGGACCACCAGCATGGTTTATATGATCTTGCTCCTTTACGCTTCACCTTAGCGCAGGTCCTGACTGCCTCATGAAGTCCCCGGTTTATGACCTTCCATCTCTTTTCCACATTTGTCATTGTTTTAATCTCCTTCAAGTGATCCTTGAGACTATTTCCCATGCCTACAAAGTCTGCCCCCCTGAAGTTCACTGCCAGTGTCCTACATATCTCCCCCCCTCTCCCCATGTAACCCTAGCAAGAAGTTCTGAATTGTGAATCCCTTTCAGGTTTATTATTACAGGAAATACTCCATTGAGCAAGCTCATTCACAAGGAGGTCCTGGTATTCAAAACAGTAACATACATGTATATATGCAACCATATTTGCTAGAGCTAAATACAATAACATGAAGTGAACTGGGTGCAGGTAATAAAGGTATAGCATTTATACTAACACTGGCTAATACAAAGTGAGGAGCTAACTATTAGGCATACAGCTGTTATGACAGTAATTGAAAACAGACAAGAATCTGGTCAACTGAAGCAGGAGAGACAAAGTGCATGTAGGTAAGTACTGAGAGTATTTCCTCTGGGTATGTCGATATAGCACATCGGTGAATTAGGGTTGAGGGGTCAATGGGGTGTCGGGATGGGTGTGGTAGTGGTGTGGGGCAGAAGAGAGAAGGGCAGCAAAGATGGAAAAGGGTTGAGGGACGGGAAGCAGGGACGGTAGTGAGATGAGGACAGAGGTGGGGAGGTCGGCATGGATGGCAGAAGGATGGAGGGACAGGTAGGGTGGAGAGGTGGGGTGGGGCCTGGGCAGGGGTGGTAATAGGGATGGGGTGGAAGTAAGGATGGGACAGCATTTAGTGGTGTAGGGTTAGCAGGGATGGTGTGGTGGGAGGGGGTGGCAGGGTAGAGGGACAGGATAGGTGGTGGAAGGATGGAGGGATAGGGATGCTGAGTTGAGGGCAAGGGGGAACATAAGACTGATTAGTTTTAGGAACAGTGGCATACCACTTTGAACGCTTTCTTGGCCAGTATCTTGAAAAAATTTAATGATACAAGTTCGGTTAGCGTCAATGTATTTTGCAGCTGGTTCCAAATTGTCACGAGTACAAAGCTAATAGCACCTCTGAGTTTGTTTAGTACGTGTTCTGGGGATGTCCAGGAGTACAAGGTCCAAGTTACATAGGTAGTAGGCGTTGTAAGACAAGTGTACAGCGAACGGATATAGTGAAGCAGCCTACCCTCCAGTAATTTCAAGGTTCATTGGCCAATGTGTAACATGCGTAACAATGTGCAACATGAACTTATGTCTTTGAAACACATGGACTTGAACATAACCTCGCAGCAAAATGTGTAGCACTAGTCTTTAAAGGGACATTGGCAACCCCCTTAGGCCCTAGAGTGTCCCTAGTTTAAAAGAAAAAAAAATGCTGGAGTAAGAGGAGATCAAGGATTTGAGACAAGACAAGGTTGGGTATAATTACACTATTAGCATGTATTTCTGTTCTCCCATGATAGGAGGCAGATAAAACAACCAGCAGCATCAATTCAATTTAGAAACAGTAAGCAGTTGTATCAAGTTTTCAACTAGAAATAATTTGATGCAGAAAAGGTTGATTCTTACCCCAGGAGTCCTTTAGCATCAGTAACTTTTTTGCACTTAGCTAGCTAGGTGCAACTGCCCTGGAGGTGTGCCTTTCAGAGATAAAATGAGCGTACGGCCAGGCCAGTCAAAGCCAATCAAAAGATAGGAGGGGGTGTGAGCTGAGTGAGAGCTGTTGAATGCTGCAGAATTTTTTCTCCGCTGGACTGAGCAATATTGCCTCTGAGGTGTCTCCTAACTTTCCTTGTTGACAGCCTCCTAGTGCTTATCTGGGTAAAGTTTTCCTCATAAATGATTTCCTTCAGTGTACTGAGTGAAAGTTAAACTTTTTCATTAGCGCTGCGCACATTTTTTATTTTTAGCGGGACTGCACTATTTTGATTTTATTTTTACTGCAACTATTTAGTTTAAAGCCTAATTTTATCATGAGTAATTATTTTTGACGGTTTCCTTCATTTTTGGGACAAATTCCTGTGGGAACTGTCGAATTAGGGACAGTTGCCTTATTTTTTTACCTCGGACCTTGTGGGGTTTACTGCGAGGCACCTGCAGTAGACTTCAGATTTAAACAATGCCTGGCGGGGGAAGGGGTTCTCTCTAGATAGTCAATTACGTGGAAACCTTTTTTGTTCTATTACTTGACCTTGGTATCATCTGTGTCAGGACTGTCCGTAAGGGCCCAGCAGCTATCTGTGCGCAATTGAGTATTGCTGGGTTTCTGTTAAGATTGGCACTGGTCTAGATCCCAGTTTTACAACCCCAAAAAAAAAAAAGGCACTAGTAATAGACAGAGTTTATTAACTGGGGCAGGACTGGCCAGTGGCATTTTCACAGAAACCTGCACTCAGTTCGTAGGTCCAGAACTGGTTTGCTTTGTTTAAATTAGCAAACCTAGCAGACAAACCTTTGATTATTATGGCTGAGGATAAATCAAAGGCTTCTGATGAGAGGCCATTCAAAAGTACTAATACCAAAATCAGAGGTACTGAGGAACCCTCCAGATCCCAGCCAAAAAATAAAGCTTCCAAAGATGAAGTTCCTCACAAATTGAAAAATAAGAGTGACAAAAAAAGGAAGCTTGATCAAGCTTCTGATGAAGTGACTAAAAAGAAACTCTGTCAAGACAGATATGCTCCCGTTGCTCCTGGAAAAGCCAATAGCGAGGCAACAGGAAGCTTAAAGTATACAGAAAAAGCAAAACACAAACTGTGCAGGTTCTTCCGTCAGTGCAAGATATGGAAAAAGCATGGCAACTGTTTCAGACCCTTCAAAAGATGAGTCATCGATTTACTGGGGCTGGCAAGCACTCTTCCACAGTTCTCTCTTCTGTAGACTGTGAGGGTGACGTAGATGATGATCAATTTTATGATGCCCCTGACATGGATTTTGAGGGCCTTGAGCCCCAGGAGTCTCTGGACCCTCACCTTGGGGATCCCCCAAGGGACCACGAAGATCCTTCCTCTATGTTTACATTTATACAAAATGTGCTGGATACTCTGGATCTCCCTACACAGGAGCCCAACCAGGATGTCGATGAAGATGAAGATTATAGGGAGATGAAGGATCTTTCATTCTCAAAGACCCTGGTCGTCCCTGTCTATAATGCATTTAGAAAAAATACCATGAAGGTGCTTCAACACCCCACTTCAGTATCAGGGGTTGATAAGCGGCTTGAGAGAAAATATAAATTGTCTAAAAATGGTACAGAGTTCCTGTCTGCACACCCTAGCCATGAAAATATAGTGCAGCAGGCAGCTTGTGAGAAAGCTGGAGTCTCTTGTCGCCCTCTCCCCCTCACAAGAATTCCAAGAAAATTCACTTTATAGCAAAGAAAATGTATGCCACAGCTTCCCTGCCTTTCAGGCTTTCTTCTTACATGGCATTCATAGCCAAATATCAGAAAGCCCTTTGGAAATCTGTCCAGGCTATCGCCCGCAACGGATCAGATTCTATGGTGCATGAGCTGGTGGATACGTCAAAAACTGCCCTGGAAGCTACTATGTACTAATTCCACATGGCAGATGATGACAATGATGCAGCCTCTAGGGTCGATGGCCCATGCCATCTCTCTGAGATGCTTCACCTGGCTTAGAATAACCAGTCTGACCACAGACACTCAGAACAAGGCCATGGATTTTCCCTGTGATCAAAATATGTTGTTTGATTACAGAACCACTGACTACATGAAAAAAATCGATGAGTACAAGGCCTCCTGGCAGAGCCACTCATCCAAGTCTAAACCCGCCACCCTGCAGAGATCCCATCCCAGGGGCAGTAGGGGCAGAAGTTTTGTTCCCAGGCCTTATAATCCCTATCCCCAATCTGACTTTAGCCAGTACAGGGGGTCTTTTGGAGGCAGGGGCAGAAGGGGCCAAAGAAGAGCAACCTCTACCCAGCCACCTGCTTCTCAGTCTAAGTCCTGATGTGAGTATCCAGGTCGCCTCCCCGTTTCCTGTTGGAGGCAGACTCTCTCACTATCTCCCACTATAAGGAATCTCTTTCCCTTGCAGAACACACTCTGGAGTCTCTGGGTTTCCTGGTAAATGTAAAGAAATCTCACCCAGAACCCACCCAGCTGTTCACCTACATAGGGTCCCAGCTGAACACTCAGAAGGGATATGCTTTCCTCCTGCAGGAAAGAATTCAGAGTTTCCTTTCAGTGGCAGATTCTTTCGCCCAGGGACAGCCAAGACCAGCCAGATATTGCCACAAACTTCTGGGACATATGGCCTCTATGACTGCAGTAGTCCCAGGGGTCAGGTACAGGATGACTCCTGCAAGCCTACCTCAGAGCTCACTGGTCTCAGAGAAGCAACACATTTTCAAAGTTGATACCTGTGTCGGAGCAGTGCCTCCAAAACTTGCTGTGGTGGAAGAACCCTGCAAATTTGCAGGCAGGGGTTCCCTTTCAAGCTCCTCTTCCCACAAAGGTGATCACCACAGATGCCTCCCTTTTGGGCTGGGGAGCTCATTTAGACAGTGCCTCAGTAAGTGGCAACTGGACTCCCAAAGAGTCACAGTTGCACATAAATCTTTTGGAAAGCTGAGCAATCTTACTAGCTCTCAAAGCTTTTATTCCCAGCATAGAAGGGCAGGTGGTTCAAATTCAAACAGACAACACCACTGCAATGTTCTACATAAACAAGCAGGGTGGTACCAGATCAGGAATACTCTGTTTGGAAGCTCTGAAGCTCTGGTCTCTAGCATTCTCCCTGGGAGTCTGCCTCTCAGCTATTCACCTCCCAGGCAAACTCAATATTCTGGCAGATGCTCTAAGCCGCATCAGTCAAGGTCAGAGTGAATGGACAGTGAACAAGCAAGTACTAGCCACAGTGTTCAGGCGGTGGGGCACACCAGACGTGGATCTGTTTGCCTCTCCTCTCAATTTTCAGCTTCCTCAGTACTATTGCAGGCTCCCAGTTCTAGGAACACTTCCTCTGGATGCCCTGATCCTGGACTGGTCAGGGAGGTTCCTATACGCATTTCCTACCTTTCCCCTGATATTCAGGATTTTGCTGAAACTCAGACAGCAGCCTGCATCGATGATCCTAGTGGCTCCAGACTGGCCCAGGCAAGCCTGATACCCTCTCCTTCTCTCAATGTCCTGCAACAGGCCCATTCACCTGCCTCCGACTTGCTCCCTGCTGACCCTTCCTCAGACGAGAGTGCAGTACCCAGACATACACTCTCTTCACCTCAAGGCCTGGTTCTTGAGGAGTTAGTTTCCATCTTCACAGTACTCTGAACAGGTCCTTAAGATACTGAGGATGGCTAAAAAATTGAACACTAAGAAGATTTATGCAGTCAAATGGAAAAGGTTTTCCCTCTGGTGCAAGAGCGAAAAGGTTAAACCCCTATCGGCTTCAGACCCTCAGCTGCTAGACTACCTGGTACACCTACAGGTGTCAGGCTTGAAACCATCTTCACTCAAGCTACACCTGGTGGCAATTTCAGCCTACCTTTCGGTGGGAAAGAAGCAATCAGTTTTTTAAACAGTTTTTCAAAGGCCTCTTGCATTTCCAACTTCCAACCAGAGAGGCTGTTCCTCCTTGGAGCCTGAACCTTTGCATAGGTGGGCTCATGAATACACCTTTTGAGCCTATGTCCACGGCCCACATCAAGTTTGTAACTTGAAAGACCGTCTTCCTGGTAGCCATTATGTCTGCCAGAAGGATTTCAGAGCTACAGGCCCTGTGCACTGAGCCGAATTACATCATCCCTCGCAACGACAAAGTTGAGCTCAGGACAAATAGGAAATTTCTGCCAAAGGTGGTTTCAGAGTTTCACTTGAACCAGTCCATTACACTGCCAGTCTTCTTTACTGAGTCATCCACTCCTGGCAAGCAAAAGCTCCACAGCTTGGATGTCAAAAGAGCCATCTTTCACTACCTAGAGCATACTAGACAGTCCAGAGGCTCTTCAACTCAGTTGTTCCTCACCTATGATGATGTAGGCAGAGGAAGACCCGCTACCAAGAGAACTATTTCTCATTGGTTGGTCTCTTGTATTAGATTTTGCTATGAGAAAGCTGGTCAGCAACCTCTGGGGCTTGGGGCCCACTCCACCAAAGGCACTGCAACCTTGCTTGCAGCAGCAAGGGATATTCCCCTACTGGATGTCTGCAAAGCAGCTACCTGGAAATCTGTGCACATCTTTGTGAAACACTACAGTTTGAATGTGCAGACCAGATCTGATGCCAAATTTGGCAGCGCTGTTCTGCAGAGTATCTTTCCTAAGTAGGTTCTTTGCCCACCTCCCACTTGGTACTGCTGGGTAGTCTGCAAAAAAGTTACTGATGCTAAAGAACTTCTGGCGTAAGAAGAAAAAATTACTCACCGCAGTAATCTTCTTTCTTCCAAGGCATCAATAAGCTCCCACCCTTCCTTCCCGGTCACCTATCAGAGAAGGCCTCTTATGTCACCTTTTACCAAATTTGGAGTTTCTTATTGATGAGTTTTTAGCTCGTGTTGCTGTTGTTTCTGTTTCCACTTTTGTGGACATTTGCATATTTTTTGAATCCTGTTGATTCTTTTTCGGGGCATTTGCCCTCATTTTCCCTTGAAAAAATTCTGAAGCATTCAACAGCTCTCACTCAACTCACACCCCCTCTCCTGTCTTTTGATTGGCTTGTCCCTACGCTCATTTAAATATCTCTTAAAGGCACACCTCCGGTGCAGTTGCACCTAGCCAGCTAAGTGCAAAAAAGTTACTGATGCTAAAGGACCCCTTGGAAGAAAGAAGATTACTGTGGTGAGTAATTTTTTGACTGTCCCTTTAAAATGCAGAACAAATGGTCAGAATGCATATCATTATAGTCAGCGCCCTATGTTTAGTGTTGATGGTTGTTTCTATCAAATTATATCGTTTTAATAGTTTAGCTCTAACATTATGAGGAACATCAGTAAAACTTCATGGAGCAAGGGTAAACTTAGCTGTGAAATAGTGCACAGGGCTACGTAAAATGCATAACATTTGAGAACTATGGACCTAAACAATGTACCAAGTAGCAAACAATGTGTATATCACATGACATATAGAATAGTGTATGCTAGCCCATACATAATGCTATTCTTACACTGAGTGGTTACCGTGACAACAAGGCGCTTGAGAGCAAAGCTCGACAGGTCCCCCTGTCGTCTGGAAACCACAATGTTTAAAAGAATAGCATTGTTGTATATTTGGGCTCCCATACACTATTGTGTGGTGAAAAGAAACACGGTCACTTTTTGTGGTTACAGCAGTCAGTCTTGGCTCTCCGCCGCTCGCACTTTACTGCCATTTGCCCGCCTGCCAGCTCATATGTATGATGCTTCAACCATCCTCTGCCCTATCAACTGCGCTGATGGGGTTGCATGTATTGTGAGGTAGGTAGCTACTACAGCAGAATGATAAATCACTCTGCTGTAGTAGCTACGTCACTACTGCAGCAGAACGACTTTTTCAGGTGTATGAATTTCTGTGCACAACAAAGCCCTGCCATACACTATATACCTTTTATAGGGTTCAGTGCTGTTATTTATGGAACTTCTCACATGTTGTACCATCATACTGATGTCACATCAGTGGTATAGCAACATCCGAAGTACCACAAGCACCCCCCCAATACACAGCTTACCTGATCAACAGTTTGCCTTTTAAATTTTAAATGTAAAACACTGCTCAGCTTTGTGGCAGTGTACTACCTTGAAAGAGACCTGGATTTGCATTGCAAGCCCACTTCTTTCAGTTGGACTGTTGGAGTAACTGAGGTGCTGTGAAAGCTTCATGCCTGGACTCTAGGGGGTAGAGGGATGCATCTGCTCCACTGCTTGAGTTCCTGTGACAGACTTGGCAGTAGGCCTTATCGTGGATGACAGGCACACAGTTTTGGACCTCCCCTCATGGGTGGGTCATCATGGGGTGGGTGGAGTTAAAAAGCGGCATTGCGTGTATGATGTGTGCACTTGGCCCCCATGTTGCTACACCTTGTGTCCCATCTCTTTGACCCCTGCCTTTATCGGGCAAACACTTGTGTGTTCTGGCTTACCAGGCCCCCACCATGAGGGGGGGTTTCCTCATAGGGTGATCAGACAGAAAGGTGGTAAAGTTGTAGGGCAGATCATGGGACTATGGCAAGGAGTGCTGATGGCAGGAACTAGTGCTTGGATTGATAGTAAGCATTTATTTGTATGTGGTGCCCTATCCCGGAGGCTCTGGGTGCCTTACAAGGTAGTTCAAAGACATACAACAATAATACATATTACAATAAAATAGCAGAAGCAATAAAATCAACATTTAAAATAAATAAGTAAATAAAATCAGTATGACAAATTAATAAAAAAAAAAAAATGTTTGATTGAAAATGTGTGTCTTTAGACCCCTTTTAAAAACCTCCACTGACGGGGTCTACCTCAGCAATCTGGGAAGTGAATTCCAGAGGGCCGGCCACCTCGAATGCTCGATCTCCTGAGGTTTTCAGCCTGGACCTTGGAACCACTAGGAGGCCCTCGGTGGAGGAGCAGAGCAGTGTGCGCAGGGGCAGTTGGGTGATAACACTGCAGATGGGACAGATGCAGCAAAAACACTGTATCACAAAAAAATAGTTAAAGAAAAAGATGAATCAGCAACTTTAATTCTGCATCTAGGGATAAATAACATCAGAAACCAGGAGATAGTAGAACTACAAAAATAATTTGAGGAGATATGGAGGGAGGCTGCAACATTAGGTTGTAAGATATACTTTTCGGAAATATTGCCAGCACTGAGGGAAAATGTTTTTTGAATACAAAAATTAGGACAATGAACAGTTGGCTTAGACAGTGAACGTTGCAGAATAAGCTAGGGTGCATACGGCACTGGGAGGATTACGTAAATGATATTTCTGTAAAGATGGATTACATCTGAGTAGAAAAGGTAGTGGGAAATTGGGGCAAGATCTAAAACAAATTGTGGATAATAATTTAAACTAGAAGCAAAGGTGAGAGGGGGTCAATTACTTAGAAATAAAGGTATTAGAGACTGTTTAGATAAGAGAGAAAAAGTAAGGAAGAGAAATATGGGAATAACGGTATAGTCATTAAATGCTAGAAGCCTGAATAATGAAAAGAAAGCTGAGTTGGAAGTTTAATTAATAAATGAAAAGATTGATATATGTATGGTGACGGAAACATGGTGGGATTCAGAAATTAGATGAAATACTAATATAGAGGAGTATAAGTTGTATTTGAAAGCAAGAAAGAATGAAAAGGGGGAGGTGTGGCGATTTATATTAGAGAAGATATACAAAGCAGCCAGTGTAATAAATCTGATTATGATGGAGTGGAATCTCTGTGGGTACAAGTAGCAGGAGGTGTGGATAAAAAATACTATTTGGACTATATTATAGACCACCCAGTAGTAGTAAGGAAATGGATACCTTACTGAGAAATGAAATTGAACACATGGCCCTGTTGTTATCACAGGAGACTTTAATTACCCTGATGTAGATTGGAGAAAGTACAATAATAAGATAACGGCTAATACTGGGAAATTTATAGAAATGGTAGGCATGGAACAGTTAATCTACAAGCCAACCAGAGGAGAAAACATTTTACATTTATTATTAACAGATAGTAGAGATATTATCCATAAAATAAAAATAAGGGAACAGCTGGGCAATGATCATAGTATTATAGAATGTAACGTAAAACAAAAACACAATATATGAGAGGAAAAACAGTTGCAAAGAACTATAATAGGGCAAATTTCAAACAAATAGAAGAAGAAATAAAAAAGTGGGAATGGAAACAGAATTTTGAAGGGAAAAATGAAAATTGAATCTGGAAAGAATTAGAAGATAGATTACTAACTCTAGAAAAGAAGTATGTATCCGATAAAAGAATAGAATGTACAATAATAAATGGAAAAAAACCCACCATGGTGTACAAATAAGGTAATTAAATTATGTTTAGGAAAAAAACAAAGCTTTTAAAAAAATGAAAGAATTGGGGACGGATCAGGCAATAATGCACTGTAGGGCTAGTTTGAAGAGAGTGGAAAGCACAATTAGAAAAGAAAGAAGGAAAGCAGAGGCAAATCAGGCATATAGGAAGGATAACGGTAAACGTTTCTATGCATACATAAATCAGAATAGTAAGGATAAGCAAGGTGTGGGTCCATTATATAAAAATGGCATAGAACTTAAGAAACCGAAAGAGATGACAAATGCCTTAAATGAGTTTTTGGAACTGTATTTGAAAAAAGTGGGGAGGTAAAAGAGGTTGAAGTGAAAGACAATAATAATCTAATAAATCTAATAACAACAAAAGAGGAAATAGAACATTTTATAAACAAATTAAAACCGCATGAGTCAGCAGGACCAGACCTACTGCATCCAAGATATACTGTATTAAAGAACTGGCACCACTAATATCAGCAATTTTGGTATGGATATTTAATTGGCCCTTTATAACCGGTGAGCTGCCAGCGGATTGGAGACAGGCTTTTGTGGTACCATTGTTCAAGAAAGGCAATAAATCTGAAATGTCCATTTGTAGATCTGTGAGTTTGACTGCAGTTTTGGGGAAGGTGGCTGGAAGTATACTGAAAACAAGAATGGAAGAGAATTTATAAATTTTAGGATTCATCGATAAGAAATAACATGGATTCAAGAACAGGGCATGCATTACGAATCATTTGTGCTGCTATGAAAACATCATTGAGAAAGTAAATGGAAACATACTTATAGATATCATATTTCTGGATTTTCAAAAGGCCTTCGATAAGGTACCGCATGATAATCTAATTAAAAAAATAACAAAAATAGGGCTGGATAGTCGAATTGTCACCCGGATTAAAAACTGGCTGGGTAACAGGACCCAAAGGGTGAGAATAACTGGAGGATTATCTGAAACCATTACGGTGGAAAGTGGTGTCAAACAGGGTACTGTACTCAGGCCGATATTGTTTTCTCTGTACTGTATATTGGTGACCTGCATCAAAATATTTCCAACCAGGTAGTCAAATTTGCAGATGACATTAAGTTGGGAGGACCAGTTAGTTCAGAGGAATAGCAAAAGGCACTAAAAATGGATTTAAAGATTTATTTTTTGTTTATTTATTTCAATCTAGGATTACAATACCTTTGAGCCGAGGCTCTCTTACAAAGGTTCCACGTCAGCGTGTGCAACAGTCATCATTTTTAGTTACAAACATATAGCCATTGACTTACAGATATATAATAACCAGTACAAAGACTTGAGCTATGAGCAAGACAAGGGAAGGGTGGGGTGGGGGAAGTGAGGGTAGGAGATCGGGGGGGGGGTAGGAGGTGTAGGTGGTAAGGGGGAGTATGGGAGGTGGTTTCAAGAAAATTGAGAATTGGGCAAATCATAACAAAATGAAATTCAGTATGAAAGAAATCAGGAGTAATGCATTTGGGAAGAACTAATAGTAAGAACAGATATGTATTAAATGGGGAGGAATTACAGGAAGTGGAGGAGGAGAAAGATTTTGGAGTACTTATAGATAAGCTGAATTTTGTCAAACAGCGAACTCGGATTGTACAAAAGGCTAGCTATAAGATTAGGAACATAAAACGTAGTTTTATGAATAAAACAATGTGCTGTTTATTACCCATATATAGATCATATGTAAGATCGTATCTGGACTTTGGGCCACAGCTTTGGAGTCCTTATACTAAAGGTGAGAAAAAAGGGTGGAGGCCGTACAGAGAAGATACACTAGAATGATGGGGACCTTAGGTAAATATGAATGTAAGGAGAGACTAAAGAGGATCGGATTGTTTACCTTGGAACAGAGAAGATTGAGGGGTAACCGAATGGTCTTATTTAGGATTATAAAGGATAAAGAACTAGTAGACGAGATAGGTTTAAGTCTGCAGGGTAAACCAGAGGGATTGAGAGGGCATGGGGTACAGATCAAGTTAGAGGTAGTAAAAAGAAACAAAGTATTCTAGTCATTCATAAGTAGAACTGGGATACTTTGTAACACCTTACCAGTGGAAATTGTTACTAGTAAGTCATTAACAGAATTTAAAAGGATAACTGATGAATGGATAATGGGAAATGGGATAAAATGTACCCACTGAGGTGGGGAACAGTTCATATGGACCTATGGTTTTCTGCTGTTGTAGTCCTAGTATATAAGCACCTAGTATAAAATAATATAATAATTAAAACTGTCTGTACCCATCTGCATGCTGCCCTTAACAATACTGGTGAATGTTTAATTTCACAAGCCTCTCACCACTTAGTCTGAGAAGGGGTATCTGAGAACTGGGTGGGTAGGGTGGTTGGGCTCAGTTGGGCGGGTGGGGCCTTACTATGTTAAAGGAAATAGGAAATGATTTTTACATACTTAATTGCTCTTCCATCTTCTTTTCCATGCTAGTTGAGTATTCTGATATGCGTTGACCAATTTTTGATAAATCTAGTTTTGGGATGCCCTCGGATATACATAGAACTCCACTCTTCTTACCAGCTACTTCTATTTCTTTTCATATTTCTAAGACATTTTGTGACATCAATAACATGATTCCATGCTGTTCATCTGAATGGCCTGGAATGGATGTTACTGTTGTCCTAGAATGTTCAGGCATTATGAAAAGAGAGAGCAGCAACAGCAGAGGAGAGGAGGATTCAGGGTAGTTAAAAAGGCATAACAATTAGATTATTAGTTTAATAAAGACTGTCAAAAACACATCAGAATGTTAGACACACTAAAAGAGCAATAGGAGGGCATCTAGAGATGTAAAAACCTGTTTCCTATCACCTTTACAGGAAGTGCCCAATCCCAATTTTGCAAAGTACTGTATACTAAGTGCCTAGTAATAAAGATGGAGAATTAAGACAGTTTGCCTTTTGGGGGTAACTTTCCTTCCCAACGGAAACCAGTATTTTGTCTGAATGGCAGAAAAGGACTTTATGTATTTTCACTTATAGGGAGCTTTGCAGATATAATAGTTTGGGGGAATGATCATTTTAATGGCTTGGATTTTACCACCCAGTGGGAGCTGTAGTAGTTTACTTGTTTCCTTAAGTATTGGTGGGAGGTTGGCTTTAAAGGTGATATGAAAAGTAGGAATGGCGTTCAGCAACTTTGTAGTACTGTATATGTCCGGTTATAGTCATCATCACACTAGCATTTCTGTTTGTCATCTATCGAAAATTAAAAATTCACAGTTTGCACCATAAGTTTAAAGATGACTACTCTGTAGTCCCTTGAGCCATACTTAATTTCTGTGGTAGAAAGGAAGTACAGCTTTTCTCAGACTGATGATGTTTAAGTATGCAGGCCTGCAGGTTTGCCTCCAGCACTCAAACAGTGGTTAAATTGGAAATGCTGGGATGCCTGTCGGCACAGCAGTAGCCTTACCATTTGCAACGCCAGTGACCTGGGTTCAGGTATGAGCCCATGTCACTGGAGAGCCGGCCGGAGGAGGAGGACTGAGTTGTCCAGAGGACCCTCTCCTTCTTTGCAGAGGAAGGGAAGGGCTGCCGCTACGTGACCACTACCTGAGTGACCACATGTGGCAGTGCAGGAGGGGAAAAACAACATTGGAGGGGAGATGCTGATTGGCCAGATGAAATTTTGTCACACCTTTTCATGTGTGCCCATTCTGAGCCATGCCCCAACATATCAGTTGGACCAGGGGAAAAAGTGGTGGAAAAATACCTGTAAACGAGCAGGATGACACTGTGGCCGTCTCAGGCCCCATTGGTCTCACTGAACATCAGTCTCCCAAGCAACTGTATCATTTAGAGAGGAAGTGTAGCTGACTCCCGTCACCACACCCTGGAGGGGCAGGTCCAAGATAAAGATGGATATATGGTAAGTGACACAGAAGGAGTGGGTGGGGTCTGGGAGGTCACCGAAGCAAGTAGATAAGTACTGCTGCTGCTGGCTGGGAAGGGTGAAATAGATTGTAAAGTATTTTTTATTTTTTTTTAATTTGGTTAGTCCATTGGAATACATGCTTGCAGATGCAGTGCTTGAAGACCTCTTATACAGCCAAGACAGGTCTTCAGGCACTGCAGCCAGAGAATGTAACAGCATTCCACATTTTTTTTTTGTACTCAGTTGTTGTCTTGCAGTTGTCATTCAACCACTAAGCAAAGTAGTGCACAATTCTCACAACACATTAGCGACCACATTACATTTTAAAAAGAAACCTTACAGAATTGAACTGCTCGCCAACCCCCACCTGTCCAAAGACTCGCTGTAATCCATATCCTCCATGTAATGTAACACAGCTTTCATATTGAAATTCTGGTTAACATTTGTATATTTGTTGTTATCTCACGAATAAAGAAAAACTGAAAGCAATACCAAACATGCATTCTGCTCCAGTTCGCCACTGTGAAAGTCCTCTGACCTGCTATAATGACTGGAAGCACAGTTCATGTTTTTACATTTACCTATTTCAACATCCAGCTGCTATAAATTCAAAAATAAATAATTACTGAAGGCAGTAGTTAACATGTTCAGTCTACTTCAGATCCGGATTGCATAACTCTTTATCCTAGCCACAACCACCGCGTTTTTCATCAGCCAGCAATTTGTGACAAGCGGTAATGTTTATGGAGGAGCAAAAGAAATGTAAAATGTTTTAGATGTATAATAAAAAAAAATTAAAAAACCTGCCAACAAACATACGAACATATGAAGAAGCCAGCAGAAGAAGACCATTTGGTCTGTCGAGTCTGCTCGTACTGCAGGGTCCACAGCTGGAGCTAATGTCCCTGCCCACTCCTCCCATCCTCCCTACCCATGATCCATATCTTCCCCCAATGCCTAGCCCAGCCTGTCTTAAAGCTGCCCACTGTCTTCAACGAGATGACCTCTTCCAGCAACGCATTTCAAATGTCCACCACCCTCTCTGTGAAGAAGTGCTTCCTGACTTCCTCCTAAACCTCCCACCCTTCAGCTTAAGACTGTGCCCCCTCATGTTATGGTTGCCACTCAGCTTAAAGAGATTCTTCTTATCAACCTTATTTATCCCTTTCTAGTACTTGAAAGTCTCAATCATGGCCCCTCTCTCTCTCTCCTGTCTTCCAGGGAGTAAATGTTCAGTGCCCTCAACCTCTCCTCATATGCCTTACCCTGCTGACCTGCTATCATCTTTGTAGCCCTCCTCTGGACCTTCTCCAGCAGGTTAATGTCCTTTTTGAGGTGTGAGCACCAGTACTGAACTCCATACTCTAGATTCGGCCTTATCAGTGACCTGTACAGGGGCAGTGTAACCTCCTCTCTCCTACTATTGATCCCTCTAGATAGCATCCCAGCATCTTATTTGCCTTTGCTGCTACTTTCTTACACTGCGTGGAGTGCTTCAGGTCACTAGTGATCATCTTGATGATGATGATGATGATGATCATGCTTAATAAAAACTAAATGGGATGCCCGAGATGTCTCTTAGCTAATCAAGAGTGACATCTTGGGGCTGGCCCATTGACACAGTGGTATCACAGCTGCTTGCAGTGTCAACGACTGGGGCTCAGGTGCATGCCCTGGTCATGGGGGGGTGACCACAGGGAGGAAGACTGAACTTCCCAAGGGAAACTCTCCAAGGAGGGTGGGTTGCTGTTCTCACTGCAGTGCTGCTATGTAGGTGACCATAAGTGGCAGTATAGCGGAGGACACCTGGGAGGGAGGGAGGGCTGCAAGACGGGACTGGCGTGATGCATGCCCAGCATGCTTGTGCACCTGGGTCCTCCCAGGCAAGTTGGCGTCCAGTGGGAAGGAAAGCAACCTGAAGGAAATATACGCTGACTGAGCAGGGTGACTTACCGCCTACTCCACGCAGCTGACTCTGGCACCTCCGTGGTTCGAACACCGGCTTGAGTTGCCTCGAGGGGTCCTGCCGCCTGCCCAAGATCCTGATGAAAG
This sequence comes from Neoceratodus forsteri, assembly GCA_016271365.2. Taxonomy (NCBI): domain Eukaryota; kingdom Metazoa; phylum Chordata; order Ceratodontiformes; family Ceratodontidae; genus Neoceratodus; species Neoceratodus forsteri. Next base: position 730,365,117 of record CM057449.1, on the reverse strand, counting down.
AGCCCCACCATAGGAGTAAGCCACAGGGATACTAGGAGCTGGAGTGGTAAGTCACAGAGATGGCGAGAGACAGGGCTGGAGGTGAGAACAGTAGAGGATGGGGGCTAGCCGGAGAGCAAGGGGGAAAAGAATAATAATAATAATAATAATAATAAAAAAAGTGATATCTCAAAACATCTTTGTGTTCCAGAACTGCTCAGCTTCACAGTTCTCAAACACAAAGATATGTTGAGATGACACTGTATTAGCCAGGAGACATCTCAAACATCCCATTTACCTATAAAGCTAAAAAAAAAAAAAAAAGGAAAAGCTTAGGTGTTTGTTTTGAGTGCATTTTTTTTTCCCTTCAGGCACCTTGTTGTTAAAACCAAAGCTTGTTGAGGTTTTGAATAAGGTTAAGGATGAGAAGGGTCAGTTGCCAGTCTCCAGAGGGCAACAGAATTACTCTGTGTCCTTTCAGGGGAGAGGTTTTGGTTGGTCCAAGTCTCCCAAAGGCATTCTGTTGTTCCTTTCGAGGACATGGAAATAACAGAGAAAGCGGTTCATTTTCAGGATCCCATTATTATCAGAATCAATGCTTACTATCTTGTAGACACAAGGAAGAAGCCAGCAAAACAGGCAGATTCTAAGGAACTTCATGGGCCCATCTTGGCCCTTGAGCCCTCTGGGGTTTTGGGTGGGGGCGACAGCAGTATTTGGAAAGATGGTCCAAAACTACAACAGACTTGGAGAGAGGTGTGTGGAGATTTTGCCTCTAGACTATGCAATAAAATTCTCTGCCATGCTCTTTAGAGGTTGATTTTTCCAGTCTTTACTGCTGAAGAATCTGGTAAGGAGAAACATAGAAGACTGCTGGCAGATAAAGACCACTAGGTTCATCCATGTTACCCATTTTACCTGAATCTGCGACGGTAACCCTGTGTGGTCACCAGTCTAGCCCCCCCTTTCCCATATCTAGTGTTCCTTTATGCACATCCCATGCGTGTTTTGAATCCCCCCCCCACCTGTACTTGCCTCCACCCCCTCCTGTGGCAGACTATTCCATGTATCCACCATCCTTTCGGTGAAGAAAAACTTCCTCACGTTTTCCATCAATCTTCCCCCTTCCACTCTCATGTTGGAGAACAGCTGTGGAACAAATCTTAGACCATCTACTCCAGATAGGAACGCTTGTTCCAGTTTCTCCCCATGAGAGAGAGAACAGATTCTACTCAATTTATTTTGTAGTCCCAAAGAAATTGAGGATTCCGCCTGATGCTGGCCCTTCAGAGCCTGAACAAGTTTGTCCGAAAGATAAAGTTCAAGATAAGACTCCTCCAGTCCATCATAAGATCTGTCCAACAGGGAGACTATCTGGTGTCCATAGATCTTCGGATTCATGTCTGCATATTCTGATACACAAAGCCCACCAGAGGTTTGGTATTCAGAACCAGCATTTTCAGTATTGGGTGCTCCCTTTTGGCTTGGCCTCAGCGCCGAGGGTGTTCTCGAAAGTGCTAATAGTGATTGTGGCCTTACTCAGACAGAAAGGTCACCATGTCATTTCTTACTTGGGTGATCTCCTCATCAGACCCCACTCAAAGCAAGAGTGAGAGTTTCTGTAGCCAGGATCCTACTGGTCCTAGAGCAGCACAGATGGATAATAAAGAAGGAAAAGAGTTAGCTGATCCAGTTACAGAGACTGGAACATATGGAGGCACTCTTTCAGATGGCTCGACATTTAGTACTTGTATCCAGTTATGGTGCTGGTTCACAGATCCTGAGTCTGATGCCAGATGCAGTAGAGGTAGTTATTGCGGCATGGATACACATGATTATACATTGACAGTGTTGGAGCGAACAGGAAAAGAAATGACGGTAGGTTTGATGGAATTTCATTTAGATGGCTGTAGGTGGGACTTAATGGCTACAAAAATATTCATGATTATGGAATTGTGTATGGCAGCAGCTGTAGCTACAGTGGAGGTCGGTAAACAAGACTATACTGTGAGTTTGCAGAATGTACACGTCTTTGAGTCTTGCCTTGTCCTCACCACATTCCGGAGAATGATGGAATCAGAAATCCAAATTATGATTCTTAAATATGGAACACTGACACCCCTACAAGTTCTGTTATTAAACTATCCCACACACACACACACACTAAGAACAAAGTATGTTTGTATTTACTTGGCATGTTTATGGCAGCAGCAGGGGGGAAAAGTCATCACAAGATTATGGCATAAGCTAGACTCTCCCCAAACCATATTACAGTGGGAAGATACGACATGTGAGGTATGTAAGATGGAAAAACCTACAGCACAGCTCAGCAAAGGGACATATAACATCAGAACAGATGGAACACTTGGCTACATCATATAATGTGAAAGAGACTGTATATTGTTCCTTAGGTTGCTAGAGAAACAGGGTCTCTGGCAGGCTGGGGATTGAGTGGGCTGCATACTGGAAAGGGACACCCTATAAGGGAGCTGAAAATCGGAGTGTTGGTTAACAGAGGGGACTCCCCGGGGGTGACCACTCTTCAGTACTATGTGACTTCTCCTTATTGTTAAAGTGAATACTTTCCATTGCTGTAAAGGTGAATTCAGAATTAACAATTATATGCCTTCTGAGTGCTCAGAAAAATCATGATAAAAATTAAATAAAAAAAAAACCAAACTACATGGACCATATCAAAAGGAAGTATTATCAAAGACTCCTAACCTCAGTAATCCCCGATTTTAAATGTTTACACTTTATGAAGTTATCTTGGCTGAGAGTGACGCCCCAGAGATAGAACCTATTCAGATTTAGAAGTTGGAATGTAGGTTCAAACTCTGCATCCGTACTCCACTCTGGTTGTTGCTCAGGTTGGTTTCTCTGCCTGAAGGGAGTAGTCGCCCCATAGTGAGCTCCAGTAATTGCTGGTTCTCCAGTTGGGTTTTTATTTTGAAGTTTATATCAAAAAGTGTATTTAAGACAGTTTTCTGGATTACTCTGCATTTAGTTTGTTCTGTAATTTCAGATCTTACTTCAAGAGGTTTCCTTCAGTAGGTCATTACGTATAGGACTGGCAGCACCTGGCGGGCCGCACGGCAGACTTTTCTAGCAACCCCTGACGGGGGACCGCCCACCCGACATCACGTGACCAACATCAGCGGGGCCGTATATAGTGGGCGGTCCCCACGCCTGCCCGCCAGTTCTTTCCCACCGTCACCTAGTGTCAGTCGCATTGCAGACTTCCATACAGCCATCGTCGTGTTAGTTCTTGCGTCCGATTTTTCCTTTGCCAAATCTTTATTTTCGATATTCTGCTACTTGATGTCTTCACCCAAGAAGAAGTACTCGTCCTGTGGCACGCAGATCCCTCATAAGGATGGTTGCCTAAAGTGCGTGATCTGTTTGTGCCCAGACCACCCTGTCTCTTCCTGCTCAGAGTGCCAAACTTTTAATCAGGCCACCAAAAAGCAGAGACAGCAGGTTTTGGAGGCCCACTTTTTAAAGATCCGTTTAGCTTCTTTAGAAAAACAAATGGACTGCATTAGAGAGTCCTCTTCTGAGAAATCTACTCCCTCAAAGAAGCACCGCAGGGAGAAATCTCGGGAGCGGGAACGCTCCATGTCTGAGACCTTGCGGCCCTCGATGAGTAAGACCCAGCCACCGCCTAAGAAGACCTCGGACGGTAAGTCTGGCAAATCTTCAGCGGGTCAGTCGATCGTCGGCTCCTCCAACCACACTGCTATGGCTGCTAAGCCCGGCTCCTCCCCCATCTGCCCTGCTCCACCTGATAAGACACCTGTCTCCGATGGCTGCTCAGGCGTAGTTCTCCCATCAGGGCCTAGCGGCGCCTCACCCGATGACAAGCAGAACCGGGGGAGAAGGCCCCTATCCCCCTCCTCCTTTGCCTTTACCCTCCCCTTCTCATGTGAGTACTTCAGGTGAAGACAGCGTGGAACCCCTCTGTGGTAGATTCCTCGGGGTCTGTCCCATGCTGTCCTGATGGGGTTACGAAGAAGGAGGCTTCTCCTTGGCCGTTTGGCCTTCCAGCGGAGGCCCCTCCTCCTCCTCCTTCAGGTGGGATCCCTTCAGATCCGGCGAGTCTCCCGGCCCTGATCCCACCATCGGATCTGGTGAATCCCATGCCGACACCGGATATTCCATCAACTCTTCCACAGCCAGGGCCCTGTGGTCTGCCCCAGCCTTCAGCTCCAGTGCCAGACCCGGTCCCACCATCGGGCCCCCTTCGCCCGGCCCCGATGCCAGCCTCTCCGATGCTGGATCCCCTTCCGGCGCCGGATCGGGTGGTGCCGGTCCCGATGTTGGTCCCCCCCCCCCGATGTTGGGTATCCCGACGCCGGACCCGCTGCCGATTTATACTACAGCGAGTCCGACGTGGATATCCCCTCCGTCAGATCTGATGATGGGGATTTATACAAGACCCCAGACTGTCCCACATTACCCTTTCAGTATCCTGGGGACCACTTCCTGGCTGGTTCTCCTCCTGAGTGGAGTTCTTTTGGGCAGTACTACCCTGGTTATAACCTCTACCACCATGACCAGGGATACCAGGGTTACCATTACCCGCCCCCACCGGTTATGCCTTCTTCTCCCCCCCCCCAGCCAAAACCTCCTCCTCCACCTCGTCTGGCTATGCTGGATTTGAAGACACTCATCCAGTCTTGGTGGCAGGGGGCACACTTGGAGTTGGGTTTCAGACCTGTAGACAAGACTCCCTCTTCCACGGTCTCCTAGGTCTGTGTTCCTGAGAAACTCTTCTCCATTCACGGTACATGTCTCGGGGCGGCTCGTGAGGATATTTCCTTCCTGACATCTGTAATCTTCCTGATGAGGGGGATGATGATGATTCGGTGGATAATGTCTTGGAGGAGCCTGAGGGTCCGAAAGGCAAGGTTTCCCCCAAGTCCGCCCCCAGAGGACCCTGCCTTCTTGGATCTTCTGAGGTCCATGAAGGATTTCTTCGACTGGGAGTCAGAGGAACAAGACCCAATGAGACAGAGGCTAGCCGAGCACCTGGACTTTAGAGTCTCTGTCTCCAGTCCCCATTCCTCCTTCCCTGAATTGGACCTCACCAGGACCTCACCTCTATGGTCTGGCAGATGCCTCATTCCCTCCCGGCTGTCCCCAAGAGGGCAGACAGGATTTACTGAGTGCCGAAGGACGCTCCGTTCCTAAAGATGCATCCTAAGGCAGACTCTGTTGTCATCCCAGCTGCTCATAACCGATCCACTGCACCCAAGCACATAAGCACCTCTCCTCCAGACAAAGAGTCGAGGCAGATGTACCAGTTCGGTAGAAAAGTTTATGCCTCGGCCACATGCACGTTGGATCCCTCAACTATTTGGCCCACATGGTCTCCCACCAAAAAGCTACCCTGACTGGGTTAGAGGCTTATGTCCAGTCTATGGAACCCTCAAGCCTCAAAGAGGAGCTTGCCAATGACCTTCGCCTCTCTCACTTTTCATGTGGGCATGCCTTGTGAGCTACATATGACTATCTCTGTAGCTCACACCTCGGCAACTGCCATTACCCTAAGGCGACATTCCTGGCTTCGCATCTCTGGCATTGCCAACGAGATATGGTCAGCGATTCAGGATGCCCCCTTCCTGGCCTCGATGCTTTTTGGTGGGGACACCAAAAATATCATCACTGATCTCCAGGACAGAGGCCTCGCCCTCAGATCAATGAGGTCCATGTACCGATCGGGCACTCAACAGCAGCAGCAGCCCTTTTAGAAAAGAACCTGGAGGCAGAGGAAGCAGGCCTTGGCACGGCGCCAGGGCAAACGCAAGTCCACGGGTTCTGCCACTTCTCTGGCATCCAAGAACCAGAGATGCGCAGTCCTGAAAGGTGATTTCGTAGTCACTGTGCGAAATCACCTTTCAGGCAGGAGTTGAAAATTTTCTCCACCACTGTTCATGAGGTGGGGTCAGAAGATGGCTTTGTTGAAAATTTGGTGTAAAAATATTAAAACACAACAAAGTTATGAGCCTTCGTTGAATTTTGCAAACACAGGCAACGTCCTGCCACTTCCAGACTCACTGTCCCCACTGCCTCCTCAGTCTCATGATGAGGAGCAGGTGAGGGGGAGGTTCACCCGCCATATGCAGGAATGGAAGGCAATAACCTCCAACGCATGAGTCCTGCAACTAGTGTCCGTCAGACACACCATAGAGTTTCTGGAACTTCCTCCAGAATCTCCACCAAAAAGGTCTTCTTACTCCAGGTATCAGGCTCTTCTCATCCGAGAAAAAGTTCAAAGCCTCTTACTCAAGGAAGTAATAGAGCGCGTACCCCTCTGGCAAAGGGGTAGGGGGTTTTACTCCCATTTTTTCCTGGTTCCAGAAAAGACAGGAGACTTTTGATCCATTCTCTACTTAAGCAACCTCAATCAGTTTGTTGAGTACAAAAGGTTTTGGATGTTGACGCTCCAGAGCCTTCTCCCACTCTTTCTGGAGGATCATTGGCTGTGCGCTCTGGACATGCAGGATGCTTACCTGCACATTCCGATCTTCCCCAGCCACCGCCATTTCCTGCTGTTTCAATTCCAAGGGGAGCACTTCCAATTTTGGGCGCTCCATTTTGGTCTGTCCTTGGCACCCTGGGTCCTTACCAAGTGCCTGGCGGTGGTGGCGGCTTCCTTACACTACCAGGGTATTGCAGTTTTCCCTTACCTGGACGACTGGCTGATCTCAGGAGGCTCTCTCTTTCACCTTGGACCTCTTTGGTGGACTAGAGATTACTATCAGTATTCCCAAGTCATCCATGATCCCATCCCAGAGACTACAGTTCATTTGGGGCAGTCTTGGATATGGTCCATTGCAGTGCCTTCCTTCCTCCAGACAGGGTGGAGACCCTGATCCATCAGGCTTCGCGGTTTCTCTAATTTCCATTTGATTCCCAGGAACCGGAGAATATCCTGCTTGGCTATTGATTTTATTTTGTAGTATTTAGCTAGTAAACCACATTTATTTTTTCCTATTTTTAGCGGTTTACAGTTTTTAACTATCCAATTTACAGAGAACGGATCATTTTCAGTTTCTGCCTGTGTGCTTTCACCTTAATCGGCTCCTGTTATAGGAGCCGCAATTTTTGACCTTTGGCAATATTTCTTCAGTGCAAGAGCTGTTTTTTTTTTTTTTTTTTATTATTGGGCTGTTGTACTGCATCATTTTGGGATTCGTCTTATTATTTCAAGGGTCTTTCAAATTGGCATGTCGGAGAGATCTTATGGACCATCACAAAATTGTCCAAACTGTTTCCAGTTCCTGTCAAGGGCAGGCTGTCATGAGCTTTGTTTTTTAAGTCCTGTCCTATGTTTTACCCCAAAACCTCATTTAAAAGGGTAAACGTTTGAAAAAGGAGCCTTCTCAGTCTGCCTCTGTGTCATCTAAAAATAAACAAAATCTGGCCAGAGCTGATAGGGCTGCAGCTGAGGAATTTTGGGTAAAAATATTGAAAATTACCGAAGTTACGAGTCTGCATTTGCAAAATTCAGTGTAGGTGCATAACCTTGTTGTATTTTAATATTTTTACACCAAATTTTCAGCACAACCATCTTATGACCCCACCTCATGAACAATGGCAGAGGAAATTTTCCATTCCTGCCGGCAAGGTGATTTCGCGCAGGGACCGCAAATTCACCTTTCGGGATGTAAAAAAAAACTTTGGGCAGGATTTGAAAAATGACAGCTGTTGCACTGATGAGATGATATAAAGATATGGCTATGTTGTAAATTTGGGGTAAAAATATTGAAAGTTACGAGCCTGTGTTTGCAAAATTCAACGAAGGCTCATAACTTTGTTGTGTTTTAATATTTTTACACCAAATTTTCAACAAAGCCATCTTCTGACCCCACCTCATGAACAGTGGTGGAGAAAATTTTCAACTCCTGCCTGAGAGGTGATTTCGCACAGTGACTACGAAATCACCTTTCAGGACAGATTTACCTAAGCTCACTTGCATTGTTCATGAGGTGGTGTCCCAAAAAAGCCATGTTGAAAATTTGGGCCAAAAATATGCAAAAATGCCCAAGTTATGCCACCAAGTTCAAAACGCCATTGAAGCACATAACTGTTTCTTCAGTTCGCGGTCTGACTTTGAAGAATGAAGACATGTCTGCGATCCAGAGAAGATTATGGCATTGGACCTCCGATTGGTAAATAAGGGCTTTGGGGGTGGGGTGCTGAGTGGGAGGCTTGTGTGGGGGGAATCTTTGCCGGGAAAGACTTCGATGGACTTTTTTTTTTAATTTACAGGAAGAAAAAAAAGATGGAAGATTCGTGCACTGAGGGATTGGGCACCCCCCCAGTGTCACTATTACGTTTCTTGCCGTGGGTGCTGAGAGGTAGGGTCAGTTTGGGGGGGGCATGGAGAAAATTCTGGGCATCCTGGTTGCGACACTGGGGGATTGGGCATCCCCTGTGTCACGCTTATGTTTCTGGGGGAAGGGTGGACACTGAGAGGGACTGTCAGGTGGAGGAATATGGGGAAAAAAAAAAAACAACTTGGGCCGTCCTTATCACGACACTGGGGGATTGGGCACCCCCAGTGTCACTCTTGTGTTTCTGGGGGAGTGTGGGGTGGTGGGTGCTGAGAGAGAAGGTTGGGTGGGGAGATAGCTATAAATTAAAAGAACAAAAATCAGCAGTCACGGCAGACCGTGCCGTGTCCAAGATGATCGCTGCAGTTTACTGCACATGCGCGGCCACTAGTGCATACGCAGTAGGCTGTGGCAGCCACCTTGGATATGGCGCAGTCTGCCATGACTACTGATTTTTTTTTTCCTTTTAATTTATAGATATCCCCCCACTCCACCCTCCTTCCCTCTCAGCACCCTCCCCAAAAACGTAAGAGTTACACTGGGGTGCCCAGTCCCCTAGTGTCACTATCAGGCAAAAAATAGTGCAGAGTGCAATGCCTATTGAGACAAGGAGCAGAGTGCTCCAGGGACAACACGGGTGCAGAGATGACTGTACTCCATATTCAACATGTTGTTCGGTTGGAAGGAATGCGGGAGTCCTTTTCTTATAGCAAGAGGTCTACAAGGCTGTGCCCACTGCAGCCCTAAAAAGGCTCTGAGGGTGGTCCCAATGATGTGGAAAGCACACATAAGAACAGTTCATCTCCTCATGTATAGCAGCAGATATTGGTAAATGTGACAAAAAAAAGGAAAAGATAAAACTGCACAGCCACCAGAAAGGCTTGGCCGAAATGGTTTAGATATGGGGGTGTCCGAAAGGGGAGACCCTGAATCCAGTGATTGCAGAAATAACATCGACAAGGGGTGTGGCCAGCAGAAGTAGATGTGCTAGAGAGGAGCTCCTCTTGTTCAAAACGTCATCTCTAAAAGTGTTTTTTACCTAAGAAAGTGACTTTTGGCAATTTTGGATTATGGGGAAGCCCAAACAAGCTGCGCAAATGGAGTCTAGTAAAGGGAAGGCTCAGCACCTGGCTGAACAAGCACATGGTGGAGGATCGGGCCTTAAAGCAGGCAGGTCAGCCGAGCCCACCAACAGTGCCTTGGTACAGGGAATCAGATCTCGATTGGAAAGTTGAGACATTGGGATCTAAATTTATAGTGATGGAAGCTAGAATGGATGCCCTTATGACAGATACCAAATTGCCAATGGAGTCTGCAAACAAATTGGCAGCAGCAGTGGCGAGTATCGTCTTGGAAAATAAACTATAGAGACTTCACTTGGAGAACTTGAAGAACGGGACGATGGCCAATAACATACTGCTGCTGGGAGTACCTGAAGGAGTGATGGGATCCGATTTGTTAAGTTATGTACTGTCTTTACTCAATGTCTGGGCTTAGATTTGCAACATTTTCAGTTTAAAACATATAGATTTACTCCCCTAAAAACAGCAGTGGAGAAGCAGCTGAGGACAATCATGCTGAACACCGGCAGTGACTACCAGTTTATACTTGGTCTTGGTATACCGACGAGACTTCTAAGTGGCAAACCAGAGCCGATAATAGCTCCGTCCATAGGCTTAGACTATATGCGCTTTTGCAGCTGCTCCTCAGCTCTGACATCAGTGGTGGGTGATTGTGGTATGCGCTGTTAGAAGTGCTGTATTAAAAATGCCAGTGGGAGGGATGGCAGGATCAACCAGATAAAACATAATACTTCAGAAACAAGTACCCTAATTTTTTTTTTAAACTGGGCAAAAATGCTAATTGAGGGGTACCCCACACTAAGGTATGGGCTATACTGACATGGACATTTCCCTTTAAGAAGGTTTTCCTGGGGCTGGCCCAGTGGCACTGAGGTTGAGGCACTGGATGCACCACTCGCACCATGCCGGCGACTAGAGTTCAGGAGCAAGCTTGGGCGCTGGGGGGTGGAGCAGGATTGAGATGCTGCAAGGCAGCTCTCCTCTCTAGATGGGCGTGAGGGTCCCTGGCTCTTGGCTGCCATCTGGTAGAGGTTGATGGTGGCGCTAAGGCACAAGGAACCCTGGTAGTAGGCTGGGTGGTGGGAAGGGCTGTCACTGAGCTGCGGGGTGCATGCCTTACCTATGCGTGACCGTGTTTTGGGGTAACGGGAGAAAACCGGAAAAACTGCTTGTCTCCCCCATTGCCAAGACAGTCACAAGTGGTAATCGGGAAGCAAAACACAATATAAAAAAAATACAAAAAACAGGTTTTCCTGGCAGAGGACTACCATCCTTTCCTAGGAAACTCAAAATGAGGCCATGGGTTTCTCCCATGAGCGAGATTCATTATTTGACAAAATGGAGGCCTATGTGAAAAAAAGTGGATGCATACAAAACCACTTTTAAAAGTGACAATGAGAAGGAAAAGGCCTCTGCCTCCTACCGGTCATAGGGAAGTGCAAGCAGAGGCAGGGGATACTTCCCAAGAGCCTATATCTCTTCAACCCCTATGAGCACCAGTCACAAAGAGGTTATTATAGGGGAAGGGGAAGAAGGGCTTGAGGGATAATGCTGCAGCTCCAGCGTCTAAGCTCCAGCCAAAACAAAACCTATGACAGTTTTTCTGAGGTCACCCATCCATTGCCAGTAGAAGAAGGACTGGCATATTACTTCCAGGAATAGGTAAACATTGCCACAGACAGGTAGATACTGGAAGTAATTGGTCTGCAGTTCAAATGCTTTCTAAAACTGCTGAAACACAGAAGTTTTCTAGCTCACTATCCCACAGAAAAAAAGTCTGTCTGAACTGGAAGGGGAAAAAAAACCTGTTAATATCAAAAACTAGAAAGTTCCTACCTGTCAGTGGGGCAGGGGCCTATTCTCAAGATACTTCCTGACCCACAAGAAAAATGGGGAGTGGCGACCCATTTGAAACCTCAGGTTTCGAACAAGCATTTGAAAAAGTAAAATTCAAAATGGTCACACTAACGACAGTGATACCACCTTTGCAGAAAGGGAATTGGCTGGGATCCTTGGATCTGAAAAACACTTATTTCCAGGGACATGGATATGTTGTTCATCCACACTGTCTGGCAGGTATCCTTGCCGCTTTAAATCTTGCCGGAAGGTCTTCAAGCTGGCTCCTCCCACCCACCCGGGTGGTAAAACTCTTAGCTCCGCCCCATGGCGCTAGATCTTCCTTACCGCTTGGAAGCTCAGGTTCCCTCCTTAACGCTCTGCATATAAGACTAGTTCCTAGTTCTTGGTTTCCAATTTAAAAGATTTTTGCTTTATAGACTTGGTCTTCTTTCCCTCATGGCGCACGATGGACAAATCGACTCGGTTTGGCGGTGCCCTTGCGGGCAGAAGATGTCTCGGACGGATCCGCACTCCACGTAGTCTACTGTTTAGGCCTTGAGCACGCACCCACAGGCCTGCGACCTGTGCTCTTCCTTCTCAGCCTACATCCTCGAAGACCATGCTGCTCGTCCACAACTGGGCACCCTGAAAGCGTTTTCCTCCGGTTAAGTCAAAGAGGGGCCCGATCGGCGGTTTCTGCGGCGGCGGGCTCGGCGGATCAGCTAGAGCAGATGATCGCCCTCGAAGAGGAGGCGGTGCGGGCCGCATCTTCCTCGGCCGCGGCATTTATCCTGCTCTCCCTGGGTTCCTCTTACACAGCTTCCTTTAAGGAGCTTTGTCTGTCCCTCTCCACTAGAGGTGAGGGACCAACGTCTGCTGGACCTTCTTCTCGGTCCAAAAGAAAGACAAGGGTAAGTCCCTCCGTCGACGCTCTTGGGAGCGGGAAAGGTCCCTCTCCTCGAGTTGTCGGCCATCGACTTCGGTCGATCGTTCGGCTTCGGCCACTGGTCTCACGGTGTCCCCGTCAGGTCAGTTGACCGAGACTCCCGTCGACGTGGTTGAGATCTTTCTCACCCGCTGGACGGGTTGTCGACCGCGGCTCAAAATCCCTCTCCCGTCTCCCCGGTGGGAGTTGAGGATCCCGCTGGCTTGCCAGTGCCTCCGGTTCCGGAGCCCTCGGGTGTACCCTCCAAGCAGAGGGAGGAGCCGGTTCCACCCGTCCCCTCCCTGCACCATCCTCGGAAAGGCCGAGGTTCTCGGTCTCGGACTTCTTCGCAGTCCAGCTGATCCCGCCGTCGCCATTGATCTCGGCACCAGCGGTAAGCGGTGCCGCCGCTTCGTCCTCGTCCTCCTCCTCGGACGAGGGGAGGCTTCGACGTAAGTTACGTCGGCAATACGAGGACCTCATGTGGCAACAGCTCCTTTTGACCGGGAACAAGCCGACGCCGTCGCCTTCCCCGGCCATTAAGTGGCTGTCACCGGAGCGGCTGAAACAACCCCTCGTTTTGCCCGAGGAGCCTGTTCCCAGGCCGGTTGTTTGGCCAAAACCAGCTGCCCCACCGATTCCGGTGGAACCTCCGCCTCCACAGCCGCTGTTTGGGGCTCCAACCAAGAACTCTCGGTCGGCTCAGGGTCTGCCCCATAGGCTGTCGGTCACCCTCACTCCCGATCGCCCTCGGCAGGTGGAGGGTGGCTCAGGCCCAAGGCAGCTCTTGTGGACTCTTCTGAGTCCGACGACGATTCCTCCCTTTTCTCCAAGCGAGTGGACTTGGAGTCCTCTGGAGGTCAGTCGCTGGATGACAGCCTTTCGTCCTTCCTGGGTTTGCTTAGACTCTTCTCGGAATCCACCGGGATGCAGCTCGAGCCCGTATCCAAGCGGGCCAAGTATCCCCTCACGGAGATATTGGACCGAGGGTATTCCCACGGAGGCCTTCCTGTGGCTGAGGCCATTGTGGGCCCGGCCTTGAGCTCTGGCAGCGCCTGCTTCCTGCCCTGCGCCGGCCAGGATGGCCAGGAAGTATGCGGTCCCTACCGGTTCCCTGTCCGTTCTCGAACATCCTCGGCCGAGGGTTGTAGTCGACAGCGTTTCCGTGCGTGCGAAACGCTGAGACGTGGACAAACCCTCCCGACAAGGAGTCCAAGAAATTGGACTATGCGGTGAAAAGTCTACACTGCGTCCTCCCTTGGCCTTCGTCAGGCCAGCTCGGCCGTGCTGATGGCACATTTCTCCCATGCCCTGTTGGGCTCCCTGGACGAGGTAGTCCCTCATCTCCCGGCTGACCTGCAGACCACGGTTAGGCAAGTGCGGGACCAGGGCAGGGCAGTGGCCAAGCAGCAACTTCAGACTGCTCTGGACATTGGAGACTCATGCGCCAGGTCAGTCACGGCCGCAGTGGCTATGCACCGTCGGGCATGGCTGAGGATATCCACCTTCACAGCGGATACCCAGCACAAATTGGCGGATGTCCCCTTCCTGGGAACCGACCTCTTCGGCCCTGGAGTGGAAGGCCACCTCCAGAGGATCGAAAAGTCCAATGCCACCTTGGACTCAGTCTCATCCGCTCAGAGGGACAAGGGCCGCAGACTGCAACCCAAGCCCTTTCGTCCGTCTGCGCCCCCGGCACGCCCGGCCCAGCAACACCAGGGCCAGCAGGCTCGCGCTTGGCGTCCCAAACCCAAGCCCGCAGCTTCCTCCTCCAGGAAGCAGGGAGGTAAAGGCCCAGGTGGTCCCTCGGCCGGTCCCTCCTCCAAGCCTGCACAGTGACGGGTTGAGGGGTGTCACCCCCAACCTCGTCACCTCACCCCAGGTTCCCCCCGTGGGGGGACGGCTCCCGTACTTCCTTTCCGCCTGGTCTGCTATTACCACAGACAGGTGGGTGTTGGAGGTGGTAGGAAAGGGCCTGCCTCTGGAGTTCAAGCAGGCCCCACCCTTCAGAGCCGTCGCACAGGGGGGCCTCGGTGTCCGAAGCCTCGGTGTCAGCTCGCTGAGCCGACATTGCTCTCCTCCTCGAGAAGGAGGTGATAAGAGAGGTGGCGGACCCTTCCTGGTTCCGAAACGGACGGGGGGCTGGCGCCCCATTCTCGACCTACACAACCTAAACAAGTTCCTAAGGTCTCGAACCTTCAGGATGGTCTCTCTGGCTCAGATAATACCATCCTTGGAACACGGCGTGTGGTTCTGCTCTCTGGACCTACAGGACGCATTCTTTCATGCCCCTATCTGTCTGTCCCATCAAAGGTTCCTTCGCTTTCGAGCGGAGGGATCCCTTTTCGAGTTCCAAGCCATGCCCTTCGGCTTATCTCCAGCTCCCAGGGTCTTCACCAAATGCATGGCAGTGGTGACAGCATTCCTGCGGCGCTGAGGGGTCCGGGTTTACCCTTACCTGGACGATTGGCTGATAGCAGCCCCCTCCAGACAGGAAGTGGAGCGGTCCAGAGATCTGGCCCTCCAGGTTTGCTCTCAGGTTGGTCTCCTCATCAATGAGGCCAAGTTGGAACTCGAGCCGAAGCAGGTGATTCTTTTCATCGGGGCAGAGCTCGACTCTCTTCGAGCCAGAGCATGGCTCCCGGCGGACAGGGCCGAGGTTCTTTCCTCCTTTGCCCAATCATTTCTGGTTGGGCAATTGCCCCCTGCCCGGGACTTCCTGCGCCTCCTGGGTCTCATGGCGGCCTGTACCAGCGTGATCTGTTGGGCCCGTTGGAACATGCGCCCCCTTCAGTAGGGATTGGCCAGCCAGTGGTCCCAACGCTGTAATCCATTGGACCAGCTAGTGACGGTGACCCAGGGGATGTGGAACGCTCTCCAGTGGTGGACCGTTCCAGTTCATCTGCAGGAGGGCATCCCGTTTGTCCGCCCCGAGCCGACGGTCTCTCAATCGACCGATGCCTCTCTGATGGGTTGGGGTGCCCATCTGGGGGAACACCGAGCGCACGGCCTCTGGTCCCAGCGGGAGTCCGATGCCACATCCAACTGCTGGAGCTCCGGGCGGTCCTTTAAGCTCTCACCGCCTTTGCTCCGTTTCTTAGGGTCCAAGTGGTCCGAGTCCAGACGGACAACACCACGACCATGTACTATCTAAACCGCCAGGGCGGGGACGCTCCATGCTTCTATGCAAGAAGCTCTCCGCATCTGGTCACTCGTGCGCAGCCTGGAGGCGGATCTCCTAGCCATTCATGTGGCAGGAGCCTCCAACACCCTGGCCGATGCCCTAAGCCGGATAGGGGCTGCGTCCCACGAGTGGTCTCTCCTGCCGGAGGTAGTACAAGATCTGTTCTCCCATTGGGGCACACCTCAGGTGGACCTGTTTGCCTCCAGGGAGAATGCGAAGCTGAGGCTATGCCATGCCCGCCTCCCTCAGCAGGGATCGCTGCAGGGGGATGCCTTCTCGAGGCCGTGGACCCCGGGCCTCTTCTACGCCTTTCCCCCATTCCCCTTGATGCACAAGGTGCTGCTCAAAGCAAGGAGGGACAAGGCGCAGGTGATTCTTATAGCCCAAGACTGGCCCCGCCAGTACTAGTACCCAGATCTCCTCAGCCTCAGCTCCAGGCTCCCGAGACAGCTTCCAGCTCGCCCGGACCTGCTCTCAGTCAATCAGGGGAAGGTATTCCATCCGGACCTTCAATCCCTGCACCTGACGGCCTGGTTCCTGAGCGGCTAGAGTTTCAGGCCTTGGGTCTTTCCGACGAGGTCCTCAACGTTAGTTGAGGCGTCCCGTAAGGAGTCGACCAGAAAATGCTACGCCTTCAAATGGAAAAGATTTTCCATTTGGTGTCAGGGCAAGGGCCTGGACCTTTCCTCCTGTTCCTTGGCGAGAATATTGGACTACCTTTGGTCCCTTTCTCAGCAAGGGCTTAGGTCGGCGACCCTTAAGGTGCACCTGGCAGCCATCTCTGCTTACCGAACACGGGCCGGGAAGCAGTCGGTGGCGCAGGAGAAGGTGGTCTGGTGCTTTTTCAAAGGCCTTGATCACATTTCCCCCCAGTGAGAACCTCCACCTCCGTGGATCTACTGCTGGTACTGGCAAAGCTCATGGGCAAGCCATTGAACCAATGCACAGATGTGAACTCTCTCACCTGTCGTGGAAGACCGCCTTCTTGGTGGCTATCACGTCAGCCAGAAAGATGGGAAGCTCCAGGCGCTCTGCATCGAGTCTCTTACCTGGTCTTCCACAGGGACAAGGTTGTACTGCGCCCACCGAAATTCCTTCCGAAGGTGGTGCCAGCGGAGTTCACCTTGACCAGGTGTTGACTCTGCGGTGTTCTACTCCAATCACACCTCGGAGGCGAATATAGGCTCCATACTCTGGACCCTAGAAGGCGCCGCTTACTATAAGGAGCGATCGCTGAAATTAGGGAGAGGTTCGCCAGCTGTTTGTCACCTACGCTGAAGCCACACCTGGCAGACCTGCAGCCAAGCGGACGATAGGCAGGTGGGTCACCTCCTGCATAGATCTCTGCTATAAGTTGGCGGGCATGGAGCCTCCCAGAGGGATAAGAGCTCATTCTACCCGCCATACTGCTGCATCGGTGGCTGCTTCCAGGGACGTCCCTATCCAGGAAATCTGCAGGGCTGCTACCTGGAAGTGAGCACACACCTTCATCACCCATTACCACATCGACCTTGAGTCACGCCGGATGCTGGTTTTGGGGCCTCGGTTCTCCAGTCTCTATTCCCTAAGTAGGGGGAGTGCGCCTTGCCTCCCTCCTCCCAGAGAACTGCTAGGAGTCTGCCAGACAGTGTGGATGAACAACATATCCATGTCCCTAGAAATACAGGTTACTCACCTGTAACAGGAGTTCTAGGAATGGTATATGTTGTTCATCCACACGACCCACCCGACCTCCCCGGCTTCGACGCACAACCTGAGCTTCCAGCGAGCCAGATCTGGCGTCATGGGGCGGAGCCGAGAGTTTTACCACCCGGGTGGGTGGGAGGAGCCAGATTGAAGACCTTCTGGCAAGATTTAAAGCGGCAAGGATACCTGCCAGACAGTGTGGATGAACAACATACACTATTCCTAGAACTCCTGTTACAGGTGAGTAACCTGTATTTTCATATCCCAGTCAGACAGTCTCACAGAACATACCTCAGATTCAAGATGGGGAACTGCCAATACCAGTTCACAGCTCTCCCATTTGGTCTCACTTCAGCTCTAAGAGTTTTCACTATGTGCCTAGCAGTGGCGGCAGCACATTTGAGAAAACAAGGTGTGGTGGTTTTTCCCTACCTGGATGACTGGCTAGTCTTGGGGAAAATGGAACAAGAGGCAAGGTGCTCCATTCAGTTGGAAAAAAGCACTTTAGAGAACCTGGGATTCTTGATAAACCTTGCAGAAGTCCCAGCCAAAGTACTGGACTTGATAGATGCAGAGCTAAATACCCTGCAGGGGAAAGCTTTCCTCCCACAGGCCAGAGTTACAGCTTTGATAGCAACAGCTGAGTCTTTTGCAGCAGTTCAACCAAAACCTGCAAGAGACTTCCTACAGTTACTAGGGCACATGCCACCCACATCCACAGCTGTAGCTCCATGGGCAGGTTCCAAATGAGAGGAACCCATTATTACTTAAGGGACAACTGGCCCCAAAGATGGGATCTACTTCAGAGGTAGTGCCAGTGACAAAAGCACTAGTGGAATCATTAGAGTGGTGGAAGGAAGAAAGCAGCCTCAGAGAGGGCCTTCCCTTCCTTCAGCAGTCATCAGCAGGTATTCTTACCACGGATGCATCACTCCTGGTTTGCGGTGTCCACCTGCAGGTCCTCACAGTGAGTGGCACATGGAGCCCACAGAAGTCACTATATTATTTATTTAGTGATTCGGAAAAGACCTTTGAGTGCAAGCTCTTTTACAAAGGTTCCACGTCATAGATTGCAAAACAAAGTACAATAGGAGAAAGCAAAGGTACATCACAATGAATGATGCAGCTTGGATTCAGAACTTACAGAATAACTCTAAACATAGGTACAAGTTAAAATAACAAGAAAAACACTTTATGGGGGGGGTTGGGATAAGCAGCCACAAAGTGCCTTGTCAGTAGTTCAGAGGGACAGGGATAGCTGGCAGTGGGGTGAAGAAAGGAGTTTCGTGAGAGAGAGAGAGGTAGATACTGCAGTGGAGCTGAAGGGTTGGGGAAGAAGGGTGATAAGGTATAGAAGAAATGGGGTGTGAGGAGAGGCTGCGCAGAGAAGACGTATAGAGTAAATGGTGGGGTGTGAGGAGGCATGGTCAGGCAGCTTGCATTAGTAGTGACTGTTAGGGAAACTCACGGACTGGGAGTTGGGGGAGAGGGGGTGGCGGGTGCCGAAGGAGCATGACGCAAACTAATTGCTGAGGCAAGTCATGAGAAGGGACAGAGGGAGGGGGTACCTGAAGCCGGCCTAGTGCTTGCTGGAGGAAGAGAGACAGGAGTGGCTGAGAATGCATACTGGAACTAGAATGCATAAACCTCCTGGAGCTCAGAGCAGTACTGCTAGCAATGTAGTGTTTCTCCTCCTAGCTACAGGGACAGACACCACAACAGTGTACTACATAAACAAGCAGTGAGGAACAAGATCTTCAAAACGGTGTATAGAGGCAACACGGATTTGGGATCTGGAATATTCCTTAGAAACAAACATTTCTAGGGACATGGATATGTTGTTCAATCCACACTTACTGGCAGGTTCCTTGCCGCTTTAAATCTTGCCGGAAGGTCTTCATGCTGGCTCCTCCCACCCACCCGGGTGATAAAACTCTCGGCTCTGCTCCATGACGCTAGATCTTCCTTACCGCTTGGAAGCTCGGGTTCCCTCCTTAGCGGTCTGCGTTTTAGGCCTGGATCCTAACTTGTCAGTTAAACCGAAACTTATACTTAAATTTACTAGACTTTGGTCTTTTTCTTCCTTCGCAGCTGCAATGGACAAGTCGACTCCTGGATTTCGGAGGTGCCCTTGTGGGCAGAAGATGTCTCTGACCGATCCGCACTCCACGTTCGTTTACTGTCTTGGGCTCAATCACGATCCACAGGCCTGCGAATTGTGTAAGTCCTTCTCGGTTAACGTTCTTGAAAACCGTGCTGCCAGACTTCAACAGGCGTCAAGGCGTATTGCTCAGTGAGTCGAAGGAGACCCGTTGGCGGTGGTTCTGGCGGTGGCTCGGCTGAGCAACTTGAGCAAATGATCGCCGAGAGGAGGTATGCCCAGGCCGCATCTTCTTCTTCCTCGGTCGGTATTTGTCCCGCTCTCCTTGGGATCCTCCTACTCCGCTTCTTTTAAGGAGCTTTGTCAGTCCCTCTCTACTAAGGGAGAGGGGCCATTGGGACATTCCTCTCGGTCCAAGAAAAAGGACTCTAAGGATAAGTCCCACTGTCGACGTTCGTGGGAGCGGGAGAGGTCCCCTTCCCCAGATAGTCGACACTTGACTTCGGTCGAGGTTGCGGCTAAGGCCGCTGGCTTCATGGTGTCCCCGTCAGGTCAGCTGGCCGAGACACCCGTCGACGCAGTCGAGATTTTTCTCGACCCGTCAGGCGGGCTTTCGACTGGAGAAGCTGACAACCCTTCTTCACCGGTTCCCCTGGTGGAAACCGAGGACTTGCCTGTGCCTCCTGTGCTGGAGTCCCCGGTTAAGGTTCCCGAGCCAAGGGAGGAATGGGTTTCCCCCGCTCCCTCTCAGACCCACCCTTGGAAACACCGAGGGTCTCAGTCTCTGACCTCTTCTCGGTCCAGCCGATCCTGCCAACATTGGCGGTCTCGGTTCGGCGATCGAGGAAAGCGGCAGCGCCGCTCATCCTCGTCATTCTCTTCGAGGATAGGCTCCGCAAATCATGGCCGGGCGCCACGAGGATCTGTGGCAGCAGCTCCTTTGATCGGGAACAAGCCGACTCCATCACCTTCCTGGCCAAGGGGCTGTCACCTGAGCGGCCGAAACAACCCCTCGTGGTCATCGAGAGTCGGGCTGGCACCGTTGTTCGCCGAAACCAGCTGCACCACCCATTGTGGTGGAACCCCTCCTCCACAACCAAAAACTGGGTCTCCGACCAAGGATTCTCGGTCAGGTCAGGGGTTGCCCCATCGGTTGTCGGTCACCCTCACTCCCAATCGCCCCGACAGGTGGGAGGGTGGCCCAGGCCCTTGGCAGCTGTTTGCAGATCCTCGGAGTCTGATGATGACTCTTCTCTGTTCTCCAGGCCTCTCGACCTGGAGTCCACTGGGGGACAGTTGGTGGATGAGAGCCCATCCTCATTCATGGGAATGCTTCGGCTCATCTCAAAATCTACTGGGATGAAGCTCGAACCTGTTTCTAAATGGGCCAAGTATCCCCTCACGGAGGTACTGGACCGAGAGGATTCTTCTATGGAGGCCTTTCCTGTGGCCGAAATCATTGTTGGCCCGGCTCTGGAGCTATGGCAGCGGCTGGCTTCTTGTCCAGCTCCTTCGGCCAGGATGGCCAGGAAGTATGCTGTTCCCACCGGCTCACTCTCCGGATTCTCGGAGCACCCCTCTGTGGAGGGGCTAGTGACTGACAGTGTTTTCCGGCGTCCCGGAAATGCTTGGGACGTGGGCAAGCCACCTGATAAGGAGTCCAAGAAACTGGACTACGCCGTGTCCTCCTTAGGCCTTCGTCAGGCCAGTTCGGCCATACTGATGGCACACCTTTCCCACGCCGTTTTGGGCTCCGTGGATGAGGTGATTCCTCATCTCCCGGCTGACCTCCAGACTACGGTCAAGCAGGTGCGGGATCAGGGAAGGGCGGTGGCAAAGCAACAGCTCCAAACTGCTCTCGACATTGGAGACTCTTGTGCCCAGTCAGTAGCGGCTGCAGTGGCCATGCACCGCTGAGCTTGGCTGTGGATCTCCACCTTCACGGCGGATACCCAGCACAAGCTGGCAGACGTCCCCTTCCTAGGTACCGACTTGTTCGGTCCCGGGGTGCAAAGGATTGAGAAGTCCAGTGCCACCTTGGACTCGGTCACATCTGCCCAGAAGGACAAAGGCCACC
This sequence comes from Neoceratodus forsteri, assembly GCA_016271365.2. Classification (NCBI taxonomy): domain Eukaryota; kingdom Metazoa; phylum Chordata; order Ceratodontiformes; family Ceratodontidae; genus Neoceratodus; species Neoceratodus forsteri. The sequence goes on along the minus strand of CM057449.1, from coordinate 730,343,902 downwards.
AGCAGCAGCGTAAGCCCTTTCCGCCTTCTGCCGCTGCGGCACATCCGGCTCAGCAACACCTGCATCAGGGCCAGCAGGCTCGCACTTGGCACCCCAAAGCCAAGCCTGCAGCTTCCTCCAGCAGGAAGCAGGGAGTGAAAGGCCCAGGAGGCCCCTCAGCCAGTCCTTCCTCCAAGCCTGCCCAGTGATGGGTTGAGAGGTGTCGCCCCCAACCTAGTCACTCCTCCCTGGGTTCTCCCCATGGGGGAACGGCTCCGACACTTCCTTTCCCCCTAGTCCACTATCACCACGGACCGCTGGGTGTTGGAAGTGGTAGGAAAGGGTCTGCCTCTGGAATTCGAGCAGGCCCCACCCTATTGAGCCATCGCCCACGGGGGGGCTATGGGGTCCGCGGCTTCTCTGTCAGCTCGTCGAGCCGACATCGCCCTGCTCCTCCAGAAGGAGGTGATCAGGGAGGTGGCGGATCCTCCGCCAGACCCAGGGTTTGTGTCCAGGTATTTCCTGGTCCCAAAACGGACGGGGGGGGGGCTGGCACCCCATTCTAGACCTACACAACCTGAACAAGTTCCTCAGGTCTCGCACCTTCAGGATGGTCACTCTGGCTCAGATCATTCCATCCTTGGAACGAGGCCTGTGGTTCTGTTCTCTGGACCTCCAAGACACATTCTTTCACGTCCCAGTCCGTCCGTCTCACCAGCGATTCATCCACTTCAGGGCAGAGGGATCCCTTTACGAGTTCCGGGCCGTGCCCTTCGGCCTCTCTCTGGCTCCCAGGGTCTTCACCAAATGCATGGCAGTGGTGATGGCTTTCCTGCGGCGCCGAAGGGTCTGGGTGTACCCTTACCTGGACAACTGGCTGATTGCAGCCCCTCCAGACCGGAATTGGAGCGGTCCAGGGATCTGGCCCTCCAGGTCCGCTCTCAGATCGGTCTCCTCATCAACGAGGCCAAATTGGAACTCGTGCCGACGCAGGTGATTCAATTCATTGGGGCAGAGCTCGACTCTCTTCGAGCCAGAGCACGGCTCCCGGCGGACAGGGCCAAGGTTCTTTCCTCCTTGTCCAATCATTTCTGGTTGGGCAATTGCGCCCTGCCCGGGACTTCCTTGGCCTCATGGTGGCCTGCACCAGTGTGGTCCATTGGGCCCATTGACACATGCGTCCCCTACAGTGGGGACTGGCCGGACAATGGTCACAGCGCTCAGGTCCTCTGGACCAGCCAGTGGCAGTGACCCAGGAGATGTGGAATGCTCTCCAATGGTGGCTCGTTACAGCTCATCTGCAGGAGGGCATCCCGTTTGTCCGCTCTGAGCTGGCAGTCACTCTAACGACCAACACCTCTCTGATGGGTTGGGGTGCCCATATGGGGGAGCACAGAGCGCATGGCCTCTGGTCTCCTCAGGAGTCTCGATGCCACATCAACCTGCTGGAGCTTCGAGTGGTCTGACTAGCCCTCACCGCCTTCACTCCGTTTGTACGGGGTCAAGTGGTCCAGGTCCAGACGGACAATATCACGACCACGTACTACCTAAACCGCCAGGGCGGGATGCGTTCCTTGCCCCTCTGCAAGGAAGCTGTCCGCACTTGGTCTCTCATGAGCAGTCTGGAGGCGTAACTCCTAGCCATCCATGTGGCGGGAGCCTCCAACACTCTGGCCGATGCCCTAAGCCGGATAGGTGCTGCATCTCATGAGCGGTCTTTCCTGTTGGAGGTAGTACACGATCTGTTCTCCCACTGGGGCACACCTCAGTTGGACCTGTTTGCCTCCAGGGAGAATGCGAAGCTGAGGCTGTTTCATGCCCGCCCCCCTCAGCAGGACTCACTGCAGGGGGACGCCTTCTCGAGGCCGTGGACCCCGGTCCTCTTCTACACCTTTCCCCCATTTCCCTTGATCCACAAGGTGCTTCTCAAGGCGAGGAGAGACAAGGCGCAGGTGATTCTGGTAGCCCCAGACTGGCTCCGCCAATTTTGGTATCCAGATCTCCTCAGCCTCAGCTCCAGGCTCCCAAGGCAGCTCCCAGCCCGCCTGGACCTGATCTCAGTCAACCAGGGGAAGGTTCTCCATCCAGACCTTCAATCCCTGCACCTGATGGCCTGGTTCCTGAGCGGCTAGAGTTCCAGGCCTTGAGTCTTTCCGATGAGGTCCTCAACTTTGTTGAGGCATCCCATAAGGAGTCGACCAGGAAATGCTACGCCTTCAAATGGAAGAGAGTCTCCATTTGGTGTCAGGGTAAGGGGTTGGACCCTTCCTCCTGCTCCTTGACCAGCATTCGGGACTACCTGTGGTCCCTTTCTCAGCTAGGGCTTTGGTTGACGACCCTTAAGGTGCACCTGGCAGCCATCTCTGCTTACCGGGCATGGGCCGGAAAGCAGTCGGTGGCAGAGGAGAAGGTGGTTGGGCGCTTTTTCCAAGGCCTTGATCACATATCCCCTCCGGTGCGAGAACCTCCACCTCTGTGGCATCTACTGCTGGTATTGGCTAAGCTCGTGGGCAAGCCATTCGAACCGATGCACAGGTGTGACATCTTTCACCTGTCATGGAAGACCACTTTCTTGGTGGCTATCATGTCAGCTAGAAGGATGGGAGAGCTCCAGGCGCTTTCCATCGAGTCTCCTTATCTGGTCTTCCACAGGGACAAGGTTGTTCTGTGCCCCCACACGAAATTCCTTCCGAAGGTGGTGTCGGAGTTTCACCTTAACCAGGTGTTGACACTGCCAGTGTTCTACCCCAATCACACCTCGGAGGTTGAATATAGGCTTCATACTTTGGACCCTAGAAGAGCGCTCTCTTATTACAAGGAGCGGACGGCTGACGTTCGGGGAGAGGTTCACCAGCTGTTTGTCACCTGCGCTGAAGCCGCACCTGGCAGACCTGCAGCAAAGCGGACAATAGGCAGGTGGGTCACCTCCTGCATAGATCTCTGCTATAGGTTGGCGGGCATGGAGCCAGAGGGATAAGAGCTCATTCTACCCGCCATACCGCTGCATCGGTGGCTGCTTCCAGGGATGTCCCTATCCAGGAAATCTGCAGGGCTGCTACCTGGAAGTCAGCACACACCTTCATTACCCACTACCATATCGACCGTGAGTCACGTCGGGATGCTGGTTTTGGGACCTCGGTTCTCCAGTCCTTATTCCCTAAGTAAGTATAGGGGGTGTGCGCCTTGCCTCCCTCCTCCTGGAGAACTGCTAGGAGTCTGCCAGTAAGTGTGGATTGAAAAACATATCCATGTCCCTAGAAATACAGGTTACTCACCTGTAACAGGAGTTCTTGGAATGGTATATGTTGTTCTTCCACACAACCCACCCGACCTCCCCGGCTTCGACGCACAACCTGGCTTCCAGTGGGCTAGATCTGGTGTCATGGGGCGGAGCCGAGAGTTTTTATCACCCAGGTGGGTGGGAGGAGCCAGCTTGAAGATTTAAAGCTGCAAGGAACCTGCCAGTATGTGTGGATGAACAACATATACCATTCCTAGAACTCCTGTTACAGGTGAGTAACCTGTATATTTGCATTGCATCTGCCAGGCAAAGACAATGTCCTAGCTGATTCCCTAAGCAGAATCAGCCAGGGAAATCACGAATGGGCCTTAAACCATCAGGATCTGGACACAGTGTTCAGAAGGTGGGGCATTCCCAATACAGCTCTGTTTGCATCTTGGGAGAACTGTCAGCTCCCACAGTTTTATTGGAGACCACCAGCCAGAGGAGCAGTCCCAGAGGATGCCCTGGTACTGGACTGGGCAGGGAAGTCTCTCTATGCCTTCCCACCATTTCCTCTCATTCACAAAGTGCTCCAGAAAGTCATGAGGGAACCTGCAACAGTGATAATATAGTTTCAGACTTTGCCAGACAGGCCTTGTACTCAATGCTCCTGGTCCTGTCCAACAATAATCCAATCGGCCTACTAAATCTGAAATCCAAAAAATTATAGATTACAAGGTCCAGCAGGCCTTACTTTTTCTAAAACAAAGTAATTATGGGGGGGAGCGAGGGGTGCTAGATTGTTGGCCTGAAAATTGCGCAGGAGAAAGAAAATGGCTACCATACTTAAAATCTATCGCCCATTAACCAAAACAGTAACTCATAAGAAAAAGGAAATTCTAACGATTTTCACCAACTACTATCAGTCTTTATGTACAGCAGCTCCATAATCCTCAGCTTCGGATTGGGCTTCGTTTTTGCACCCCTTAAACCTACCTCAGCTGTCTGAAACAGATTACAGAGGGCCCAATAACATCGGAAGAAATCATTCAACATATTTCCGTAGCCAAAGCTCAAAAATGTCCTTGCCCAGGCTGCTTTACAGCCACCTGGTATAGAAAATTCCAGGGATTACTCTTACCCACCCTATTGCAGGTATTCCGAGAGGTAGCGAATGGTGATTTCCCCCACCCCCATCTTGGTCACATGCACTAATTGTAGCCACTCCAAAGCTGGGTAAAGATCTTACTGACACCTCCTCTTATCGGCCTATTTCCATTTTAAATACAGACTATAAATTGTATATAGCCATATGGGCATCTCGATTGGAACGTGATACCAGCTATCATACATCATGGCCAATCAGGGTTTATTAAGGCTAGGATCACTACTGACAACATTTGTAGAACACCACTCCTGCTTGAACATGTTTCAACACGTAAAATCCTGTGGTATTGATAAATTTGGATGCTGAAAAAGCATTCAACGGTCTCGTGGGATTTCCTTTGAGACACCCTGTCCTCTTTTGGTTTTCTGGAACCCTTTATAAATTTGCTTAAAAACGTACGCTACACTAAAGGCCTGTATTAGAATGAATAGTGCTAAACTTTCCTAGTCTTTCTACCATGTGGTACTCGTCAGGTGGTCCACTCTCACCCATATTGTTTGCACTTTATATAGAACCCCTGGCAACAACAGTCCGAAGGGAGAGGGGTATAGAGGGAATTCCCCTGAGGCAGACACAGTATAAAGTGTCATTATTTGCTGATGACATCTTGCTTACTCTTCTCTCCCCAGAACAATCAATCCCCAAAACATGGGACATTTTAAATAACTTTGAAGCTGTGGCAGGCTTTAAACTTAATGTTACTAAAACTGAAGTTTTGCCCCTTTGTTTTACTCCCTGCTCTTATTTGAGGGACTTGCTTCCCCTTCGGTGGAGACGGGTCAAAATAAAATACTTGGAAATAATAATACCACAGGATATTTCCAATTTGGACTTCGTAAATTTTGAACCCTTAATGCAAATGATAGAACAAGATTTGACCAATTGGAGTGCTTTGTGCCTTTCATTCTTCCAAACAATTGAGGCCATTAGAATGAACATTCTTCCGCTGCTGTTATACCTTTTCCAGAACATCCTGGTGTGGCCTCCTAGATATTATTTTTCCTCATGGAATAAATTAATATCTAACTTTATGTGGAGTGGGCAATGCCCTAGGGTTCGGTACGTGATTTTACATCTCCGTGTAACCTTGGGAGGAGTTAATCTTCTGAATGTGGAATGGTACACAAGGGCAGTTTTTATTAAAACCGCCATTTTATGGTTGTCTCTTGATAATTCTGCTCCTTGGAAAGAGACAGAATTCACACTGAATGATCTATATGATTTGGCGCCTATTTTGTTCACCAAGTAAATCCATCCCACGACGTAATTTCACTAAAACCACTGGTGGAGTAATTACAATTTGGAATCAGTTGAAATATCATCCAAAATTCTCGAATGTATTTTTCTGCTTGAGACTTAGATCAACTGATGAATATTTGCAACCAGCCCAAATGAACTTAGCATTTAGAGGCTGGCGCCACTACGGCATTCAATGTATTTTCCAGTTCCTCACAATGGCAGGTATCACCTCATTCGAGGCTCTATAAAGGGATTATGCCTTGCCACACAGGGACCATTTTCATTTCCTACAACTTCGAGCCTATATCCCAAGTCCGAACGCAGAAAGGGATAAGATTCCTTCCCCAAAACCATTACTGCTTCAGTTCCTAATTTACATTATCCAAGGAGGAGTGGGGAGGCATATAATAGGTCAGCTATATCAGATACTATGGGATGCATTTGGAGACTCAACATTAACAATTTTAAATAAATTGAATGTTGAACTAGGGTTGGAGGTGCCGGAGGAAGACTGGCTGAAGTTCACCCCCTCTGCTATCAAAATTGCATTCTTTTCTACGTGGAGAGAATACACCTGGAAGTGCAGCTCCAGATATTTTAGATCACCGACTGTTTTAATCAAATATATGCCGGCAGAATATGGCAAGTGTTGGAAGGGATGTAACTGTAAGGAAGCTGACTTGGGTCATCATGTGGTTATGTCCTTTACTAATGCCTTTTTGGTGTGCACTGCAAGATGAGTTCTGGGATAGCCTGGGAGACCCTATTGAATTAACAGCAGACTTGGTACTACTGTCGATTATGCCAAAATGGAGGAAAACACTCCTACCAATCTATTTGCTAGCAGCAAAAAAGAGCAATTACCCGAAAATGGATGTCTACACACATTGCAGAAGTTTCGGAATGGAGAGCGATTGTAATCAATATATATATCAAATGGAAAAATTGACAGTGTCCATACATGATGGATGGGCTGGAGGGCAAAACCTATGAGGACAGGATGACTGAGTTGAATATGTACACCCTGGAGGAGAGGAGGGATCGGAGGGATATGATTGAGACCGTCAAATATTTGAAAGGGATTAACAAAATGGGTACAGAAGGGATATTTAAACTGAGGAGAGGAAGGGACACCAGAGGGCATGATCTCAGGTTGGAGGGTGGAAGATACTGGAGTGAGATGAGGAGGCATTTTTTCACAGAGAGGGTGGTGGAGAAATGGAACACTCTACCCGAGGAGGTGGTATCCTGTAGCACAGTGGGCAGTTTTAAAAGGCATGGGACAGGGTGCAAGGGGGGGTTAAGGTGAGGGGGAGAGGAAGGTGTGGCAGCTGCAATATAAGGGTGCTAGCTGCGCATTCGAGCAGACTAACTTGATAGACTGTAAGGCCTGTTTCTGCTGGCAGATTTGTATGTTTGTATGATCAAGCTGCATCCTTTACAACAAAATGGCAAAGATGGATATGGTATATGGCACAAATTGATCCAAAGCTTCTCCCTTATATGCTATCCTGGTCTCCGGGAGGGAGGGTGCTTCTCCCAGTCAAAGATGTGATACAAGATGACTGAATGAAATTAATTCAAGGTATACAAGCTCCAACTTTACGAGTCTATATGTTGATACAAAGATGTCTTTTATCTATAATGCGTCCTTGATGTACAAATTAATATAATCTCTAGATGTAATGCATGAAATTAGCTACTTGATAACCATGTTGAAGATCTATGAATGGTTTTACACCATCAGTCATATTGATATGTCAAACAAATGTTTGTGTGTTTTACTGTAACTTATACTAAAAATATTTAAAAAGAAGAATCCAATCGGCCTGCCACTCAGTTACAATCTGTTGACTTTGTCCCAGGGCAGAATAACATTTCCGAACCCCAGGACCCAACACCTGAGGGCGTGGTTCTTAAGGAGTTACAATTTTATGGATTGTATCTCTCAGAAGAAGTCTTCAAACTGCTTAAAGTTTCAAGGAAACCCACTACCAGGAAAGTTTATTCCTCTAAATGAAAAAGTTTACTTACGGTTGTGCCCCTAGAAAAATAAATTCAATAGAGGCAGGGTTGCATAGTACATGTACAGGTGTTAGGCCTGTGACCTTCAACTTTAAAGGTGCACTTAGCAGTGTCGGCATACATATCAGCTCACAAAGAAAATTATTTGACTTATGTAAGCACCCCCCTCCCTGTCTAGGGGTATCCAGATGGTAAAATATTTGGGAGAAGAGCACTTCACATCACAAGCAACATAGTCCAATTAATTAGAATAGAGGCACTCGTTACCTGAGTTTGTTGATTTGTTGTGACGAGATCACGGTAAACAGGGAACAAATCTGCTGAAGAGGGAAGTTAGTTAACAGGCAATCAGGCACAGTCACATTGATTAAGTTCATTGTCCACTCCAAGATCAAAATGCAAAAACGATTTAATTAAACTTGAAAAACAGTAACAACAACTCCATGGAGCAGAGGAAAGTAAGTATGGTGGGTCTCTTTCACAGACACAGCTGGAGAATCTACTGCAACAGTCTTTTGTGCTAACAGACTAGTTATTTCATGCAGATCTCCCGTAAGCCGTGCAGGCTAAATTTCTGGCAGCACTTCTAGAGCTGAGAAGGCCACTACATGAGGTAGCTTAACACTGATACAATTCACTGACTCATCTCTCATTCCTTTTTTCCCCTCTGCAGCCGTTATATTTCTTTTTCTTTTACTCTTTCTTCAGGCAGTTTCATTCCTACACTTTTCCTCTGGGCTTATGACAGCATGAGGTGTTTCTGCTGTCCCAAACCCTTACACTGACTTCAATCCATTTCCACCAGCCAGCTCTCATACCTTTTCTACTCGGGGGCTGTTACTTATGGAGCATACTGTTCTGTCCCATCCCATCTAAGTCTTATTTCTGTACCTTGTATTTGATGTTTTTTTTTTCTCAGAAGAAGCCAGAAGGGGAAGGAAACATATTCAATTCAGTACTTTACAGTAACTGGTAATTGCTATTTTTCTTTTAAACTTAGATTGTGGGCTTTTAGTGACACTGTAATTTATTTGCTGTCTTTACTCAAAATTGTTTTTGGGCTGTTGAAAATGTAAAACATAGTGGTGGTGTATTTCTTTGCTGTCTTTAATTGCTGCAAATTTAGTCTTGGCTTGTCTGACTTGCCCTGTAGTTTGGATGAGGGGTGTTAATTGTCTGGCCTCTGACCTCAGCTACGTGATAACTGGAGGTGGGGCTTAGTTAGAGTTGAGGTAGCAAGTGAGTTTTGTTTTCTCAGAAGAAGCCAGAAGGGGAAGGAAACATATTCAATTCAGTGCTTTACAGTAACTAGTAATTGCTATTTTTCTTTTAAACTTGGGTTGTGAGCTTTTAGTGACACTGTAATTTATTTGCTGTCATTACTTAGAATTGTTTTTGAGCTGTTGAAAATTTAAAACATAGTGGTGGTGTATTTCTTTGCTGTCTTTAATTGCTGCAAATTTTCAGCCTCCTCCCCTCCCCTCCCCAGCTCTTAATTATATGCCCTGTTAAATCTGATTGGCAGAGCTAAACCGCGAGATAGTAAGGGTGTGAGGTAGAGCGACATAGGGGGAAGAAGCCCACCTCAGCACAAGTGTTTTGACTCATTTATTTATTGGTTTATTTTTTTTTAAAAGAAAAGTATCCACGGATCAGTGGCAGGATTTTTAGAACAGTAAATTAATAAAAAGGGAACTAGGAGAACTTCAGTAACAGACAAGTAGAGGAATAGCAGTATAATTGCAGTATAATGTGGGGAGTGGTGCAATACAGTGGCTGTGGGGCAGCCATATTCAGGCAGACCTTCTGGATACTGAGGTGCTGCCCTATCTGCATGCATCTCTCTGGACTGCGGGATGAGGTAGCCAGACTCAGAGCGGAAGTAAACTGGGTCAGGAGTACCATCACCCCTATCCAGAGACCACCAGTCCAATGCAACTGCCTCAAGGATGCCGAAACGAGAGCACTTGGGTGACAGTGGGCTCAGGGAGGGTTAGAGCAGTCAGGCAGAGCACATCCCAGATCCTATTCCACTCAAGAACTCGTATGCCACACTGGCAAATGGGGACAACCAAATAGAGATACCCAGAGAAGTGGAAGGAAAGGATGTGGAGGTTGCAAGGAGGTGACCTCAGCGGGAGAGCAGTGGACCCCAGAGGAGGAGGAAGCGAATCCTGGTGGGGACTCCATCACAAGAGGGATCCAGCTAGGAACACAGGAGGGAGGACAGGGAGGTGAGGTGCCTACCAGGTGCCGTGGGCATGGAGGGATGGAAGGAAGATCCTGGGGATCACTGGGAAGGCAAGACGGAGGGTGAGCTGGATGTCATTATCCACCTAGTACTAATGACCCAGCAAGACGGGAACTGAGAGGAGAGTTCAGGAAGGTTTGGGAAATTGGGGAGGGTCTCAAGCAAGTAGCTACTCTGTCACTTTTTCAGAAGTACTACCTGTGAGAGGCAAGGGAGAGCATAGGGGTGCATGCATCAGGAACTTTAACTCATGGGTGAAGAACTGGTGCTGTGAGGAAGGGTTTGGATTCATTGGTGACTGGGTACCCACCTGGAGGCATGGAGGTTTGTTCAAGCCCGACGGCCTGCATCCATCCTGGAGAGAATCAAAGCACTCCATTGGTAGTTTAAATGCTACATTGGATACATTTAAACTACCAAAGGGGGGGGGTGGCAGGCCAGCAAGGGAGGGTACCTGCTTGCTCACCCCCACAGCTAGCAGTGGAACCAGTGAACCGGAGGAGTGTCTATCTCTACAAAGCAGTGTGCAAAAGATGGAGATTAGCGCCCAAGAGGTGGATAGGCAGAAAAGGGGCAAAATTCAGCAGAAGGGCAGACAGCAAGGAGAACCAGGGATAAAGGACAACCAAGGAAGGGGCTGGAGTAGAACAGTGAAACAGTCTAGGGAGATCAAATCATGGAAAGCCATGCGTGCCAATGCCAGGAAGGAGCCTTAGCAACAAGATGGAAGATCTGGAGGCTGTCATGGTGCAGTCAGACCTGGACATTGTGGCCATCACTGAAACCTGGTATAATGATAACCATGACTGGGAGATGGCCATACCTGGCTACATCATATTCAGAAGAGACAGGGCAGGTAGGAAGGGAGGAGGAGGAGTGGCACTGTATGTGAAAAATGACATAAGGGCCTCAGAGATCCAGGAGGAACAAAATGGGGGAGAGATACTGTGGGTTAAGCTGGAAAGGAAAATGAGGCCAGCCATCTGCACAGGTGTGGTCTATAGACCTCCAGCCCAGGAGGAAGAAACAGATAGGGAGCTGATGCTAGCCATCCAAAGGATGGCAGACAAGGGTGAGGTAGTACTGGTTGGAGACTTCCAGTATTCCAGGCGTAGACTGGAGCATCCAGTAGCAGCATCAACTAGAGCAGATTTATCCTGGACACCTTCAGGGTGCCTTCCTCAAGCAACTGGTCATGGAACCAACTCGGCAGAGAAGCAGTACTGGACCTTGTGCTCACAAACAGGGACAGTGTGATGGGGTAACAGTGGGGAGCTCCTGGGGAACAGTGACCACCAGTCATTGTGGTTTGAAATCACAGAAAAAGCAGAACCAAACCACACAAAAACACGTATCCTGGATTTTAGGGGGGCAGACTTTGGGAAAATGGGGAGATACTCGAAAGAGGCATTAATGGGAATGGAGCAGGAATCAGGGGTTGAGGAACAGTGGGCAGTATTTAAAATGGGGATTACAAGAGCAACAGAATTATGCATTAAGCAGGTTAGCAAGAGGAAGAAGAAAAGGACGAGGAGACCATTATGGTTTTCAAAGAGGTAGCAAAAAAGTGAAAGCCAAAAGATTGCATTCAGGCAATACAAAAAGACACAGGCAGAAGGGGATAGGGAGAAGTACCAGGAGAAGCAAAGGGAGGCAGGGAGGTCAGTAAGGGAAGCCAAAGCTCAGACAGAACACATTGCAAAATCAGTGGGTAGAGGGGACAAAACCTTTTACAGGTACATAAGTGAAAAAAGAAAGGCAAAGGGAGGGATAGCGAGACTGAAGGGGGAGGATGGGGGCCATGTGGAGGATGACAACAGTAAAGCTGACATATTGAACAGGTATTTCTGCTCAGTCTTTACTGAGGAAGAGGAGGGTAATGGGTCTGAAGGGAGTACAAGGGGTGAGAATGGTGCAGAAATGGACACAAGTCTCTTTACACGAGAAAGGGTCCTGAAGGAACTGGAAGTAATAAGAGTTGATAAAGCAGTGGGGCCAGATGGGGTGCACCCCAGGGTCCTTAAAGAACTAAGAGAGGTGGTGGCTGAACCTCTGGCTATCCTGTTTAGCCGATCACTGGAAACAGGGGAGGTACCCAAAGACTGGAGGACAGCAGATGTAGTTCCTTTGTACAAAAGTGGGAACAAAGAGGAAGCGGGGAACTACAGACCAGTCAGCCTCACCTCGGTAGTGGGGAAGATCATGGAAGCACTACTGAAGGAGAGATTGGTGGAACATCTGGTTGTCAATGGACTACAGGACCCAAGGCAGCATGGTTTCACCAGGGAGAGGCATGTCAGACCAACCTCGTTGAATTTTTGGCTGGGTGACTAGGAAGGTGGATCAGGGAAGGGCAGTGGACAGGCCTATCTGGACTTCAGCAAGGCCTTTGACACTGTGCCACATAGAAGACTATTACACAAACTGGGGAATATGGGTGGGCAGGACAGTAGTGTGGTGGGTAGGTAACTGGCTGGGTGGCAGGACACAGAGGGTGGTGGTAAATGGCTGTCACTCCACAGAGGGAAGAGTGACCAGTGGGGTACCACAGGGATCAGTGCTGGGACCGGTCCTATTCAACATCTTCATCAGTGACATTGCACAGGACCTAGAAGGCAGAATTTCACTGTTCGCTGATGATGACACAAAGCTCTGTAACACAGTAGACACACCAGAGGGTACACAGAATGAGAGGGACCTGCAGAAACTTGAAGAATGGTCAGGGGTTTGGCAGTTGAAATTCAATGCAAAGAAGTGCAAGATAATGCATATAGGGCACAAAACCCTGGCACAATATATCAGTTGGGGTGAGGATATAGCATACACCAAGCAGGAAAGGGATCTTGGGGTTATCTCTCTGATGACCTCAACTCAGGAAACAGTGTGACAAGGCAGCAGGTAAAGCAAATAGGATGCTGGGATGCATAGGCAGGGCATCACCAGCAGGAAAAGAGAGGTCATAATTCCACTATACAAGACACTAGTGAGGCCCCACCTGGAGTACAGTGTACAGTTCTGGGAGACCTTACCTCACGTGAGGACATAGACAGGGTAGAGAAGGTTCAGAGGAGGGCAACAAAGATGGTACATGGATTGCATCACAAGTCCTATGAGGGCAGGTTGAAGGAACTGAATATGTACTCCCTGGAGGAGAGGAGGGAGAGAGGGGATATGATAGAGACATACAAGTATCTTACAGGGAGGAACAGGGTGCAGGAATACACTATTTTTAAGTGAAAAAGATGTTCCAGGACTAGAGGGCATGGGATGAAGTTGGAGGGAGGACGATTCAGAGGAAACGTGAGGAAGAATTTCTTCACAGAACTTGTGGTGGACAAGTGGAACACCCTGCCAGAGGAAGTAGTGGGGGTCTGAAACAATCACGGGATTTAAGAATGCATGGGATAGACATAAAGGAATTCTGGAGGTCAGGGGTAAGGGGCAACAGACTTCTAGGAAAACATGAACTGAACTTACAGGCTCAAATGGGCAGACTAGGTGGGCCATAGGCCCTTATCTGCCGACACTGTCTATGTATCTATGTTCTTATAGCAAGAACCAAACCACCAGAACCCTTTCAGACATCCAGTCGCTGATGCCTCTGCTGGTGGCTGGGCCTTATTCTGGGATTTTGGGTGCGTTGGATCTGGTCCCAGTCCTTACCAGCACGCTCCGCTCATGCAGTGATTCCAACCTCTGAACTCACTCATCGGGGGGACCTCTGCCAGTACCACACAGATCACCCAATGGATTGCCACCCTGCTGGTGTCCCAAACATCACTCCCCCAAATGGACTTTCCCCACCTCCATAAGCAGCTCACCCCGTGGGTCCCATCTCTGTGGCGGCCTCCAGCTTAGGGAATAAGGGTAACTCTGCCACTGTTACACCCTCAAGTGCAAGGGCTTCCACTTCCAAGCCACGACCCAGGCCCTACTGCCATAGCGGGCCCGCCCAGAGTAAACCATATGACCCAACAGCTGAACTCACCCAGGGGCAATCTTTCTTTTTAGGGCTTTAGGCCCTATTGGTGCTTACTCTACCAAGGTGCCGAAGTTCACTTGACGGGCCTCCATTTTCGTTTCTTCTCACCGGGCTTTGGCTCTCAAATGCACCAACAGACTCCTTGTGCTTTGCTCCATTGCTCCCCCTTTTACACCCGAACCATCACTTTTCATCGTGGGTCTTCAAGGTGGAGGAGGGCTGGGAGTGTGTGAACACCTGGCCCTCGGCTGAACTTGCGAGCCGAACCCCTGGCTCTTCTCCCTGGGCCTCTTCCCTCGATCCCCCTTGGTGCTAAAATCCCCGGCTGTTTATACCATCTAACGATGGGGCCCCACCTGCAGTCTGCAGGAAGGACCACATCCCAGACTCAGTAGCACCACTAGCTCTCTCTCTCTGCCTAGCTACCCCCTAGCAACCAAAATTTAACTAGTAAGGGCCCAAAGGGTGCTTACACTTGCAACCCATTTTCAAACATTTTTTTCTAAAAGCCTAAATCACTTGTACCCACCAGTGAGGGACCCTATCCCACCCTGGGACCTCAACATATGCCTTGCCCAGCTTATGGAGGCTCATTTTGAGCTTATGTAACTGATGACTTGAAGTACTGTATAGTGTGTGTCACATGGAAAACCATATTTCTGGTTGCAGTGACCTCTGCTAGGAGGGTAAGTGCATTGTAAGCCCTCTGTACAGAGCCAAATTACATAATTACCTACAGGGATAAAGTAGTTCTTAGAAGTAGCAAAAAATGATTTCCTAAGGTGGTATCTGAATTCCACCTGAATCAATCAGTGATCCTTCTTGTACTCTGTCCAGAGCAATCCAGTCCAGGTGAGGAAAAAAGTTGCACAGCCTGAACCTAAAGCAAGTACTAACTATCTACATGGACCAGACAAAAAATGTCAGGTCCAACAGCACTCAGCTTTTTGTTACCTGTGGTGAGGTTGGGAAAGGCTGACCAGCTACAAAAGGATCTATCTCTCACTGGATAGTTTCTTGTATTCAGTTCTACTGTGATAAAGCTAGGAAAATTCCTGTAAGAGGCTTGAGGGCACACTCCACAAGGACTTCCTCTATGGTATTCTCAAGGGGCATCCCATTGTTAGATGTTTGCAAAGCAGCTACCTGGAAAACAGTACACACCTTCACAAGGCACTACTGTTTGGACATAGTATCTAGAAGGAATGCCAGCTTTGGAACTGCTATGTTGCAAAACCTTTTTTCCTAACTAGGTTCTGGACTCAGCCTCCCGAGGTACTGCTACTGAGTCTGTGAACAGTGTAAACTTTAAAGTGAGGGATTCTTGGGGTTAGAAGAAAAAAATGTTTACCATGGTAATGTTTCTTTTTAAGGGATCCCACACTGTTTGCATTCCCTACCCTGTCTCCCCTTCCAGAACCTGAAATAGGTTCACAGAAGGATCAGTTATTTTTGAATTGAGGTTGCTTGAGCATTACTATTACAGTTCCTACAATGGAACGTTTGCTGTTATGGTTTATGTGACAGTTTTAAAGTCTACTTTCAGTTTGTTTGGTGCTTTTTAGAATTCTATGAAAAATGTTTCTAAAACCACAATACTTAGGTGGGATGTCACTTACAACAGTATCTGTCGATTTGCACTGGCATCGCACTAGCTCACCCACCACTGCTTCCTCTATGATAGACTTAGCTGGTTTCTCCCATCCTCACTGTGTGCCCACATATTTGTGGTGTAGTTTTTAGTGTTCTGCAAAATCATCTGCCCTTATCCCTTGCCTTTTTGCTCAAACCTGTGAACAGTTCTTACCCTCTTGGGTCTGGTGATAATTCCCTACTAGCCATTCTTGCACTTAGAACTAGGGCTGATGAGTCCTGTTTTGCATATGTAGCCTCATCGCTGTAGAACTCCATACCCTCTGAGATTCCGGTAGGTACTGAGAACATCTGCTTTGCTTAGCATGCTGCTCTTGCCACTGACTTGAACAATACCTGACTTGAATCAAGTTGAAAAGCCTGCCATGACCCGCTATAGCAATAGATTTCCTGTGAAAGTTGACTTCCTTAACTTCATTGATGTTATTTTTTATTTTTATTTCTTGTAACAATGTCTGTTGTGTTGATCTGATTTCCATCTTCATTGTATCTCATTATCATCATACTGTATGAATTGCCATGTTTGTGAGTAATCTCCTGTGTAGTGCCTGAAAATAGGCATTTGTTTGCCTAGTGTACTTACCCGGTTAATGAAATACTAAATAAATAAAACAGATGTTAAAGAACTTATTTTTCTGTAGTGCTCCACATTGTCAATGGGTAATCATAACAACTGAGTATAGTGCACCCCTACCAGGGGAATGGCACAGCCCCAAGCTTCAGAATGTTGGGCTTATGAGGATTCCATGCTGCAGCAACTCTCCAGTTTAGCTGTGCCATTTGAAGGGGACAGCTATTTATCTTCTCTCAACAATTTCAAGATTTCAAGACTTCATTTGGGGCTGCAGTTCTGCACTGCAGGTTGAGTGGGGCTGCCTGTTTCAGGGAGCACCCCTAGATTAAATTATTAGCATAAGCTCGCGGCTTTCCACTTGAATAACCTGCCTTTTTTTCTCATTCCTTGTGTGCATCGGGAGCCACTTCTGCCTTGCTAGGTTATTTTAATGGTCTCCATTAAAAAAAAAAAAAAAAAAGTGCCACAGGTAGGTACAATGTTATTCTTTATTTTTTTGCAATTTCTATTTACTCTCCTCCCGTCCCCCAGCACTCCCCTTCCTCGGGAGTCGCCAAGGCATCTGTCCCTTTCCTACCTTACCTGGTGTTACCCCCATCAATCCTTGGTTCCCCCCAGGCGGGGCTGAAGTGGGGCCTATACACCCCGAATCTTCCAGTTTTCGTCGGGCCACCGGGAAGGCAGAGGACTGGGGATCTGTGCCGATGCTCCATCTCCCTGGTGTGCAGGAGGCATTTTCCTGTGTTCTGGGAGCCTGACATGTGCCGTGACGTCAAGGCGTTATCGCCAACGTCTGTCACACCCCTCCCCTCTCTTAATGGCTGATGCTGGCTGTACCTCTGGTTTCCATCAGAGGCCATCCAAGCACTGAGCCTTGTCCTCCCTCCCTCCCCGGAGAAGGCGAGCTGTCCGTGGACGCTCGAGCCTCCCTCCCCCGCCGGCCCCCTTCGACTCCTGGGTCTGCTCCCGAAAACGGGTTGCCAGCGTCGCAAGTGGTAGTGCTCTGGCAGGGTCCTTAGACTCTAGTGTCGGTTCCTTTTGCACCCCTTCCCCAAGCCTCAGGGTTTGTGTTTTGTACTTTTATACAGCTACTTTGTGAATTTGGTCCATTTTAGAGGTATTTTGGTGATTTTCCACCACAGACCTTCGTTTTTCTGTTTGCGTGGCCGCCATTAGGGCTGGATGATGGCTTCTCCTTCAGTTAGGCTTCCCACCATTGTCTAGAGTGCACGCCCATGGTACACGTGCTTGAGCAGCACTAATCTCATTTGCGCAGTGCAATCCCCATTGAATTGCATTGTGCAAGTGCATGCATGTCCGTGCAAGCATGCTAACGTGCGCACACCCATCAGGAACGCGCACGCTCATTCTAGCGCTTTTTGGGTGCGTGAATACAGTATTTCAAGCAACAGGGCTAATAATTATTATATTATTATGGCTTATACATTAAGCAGTCCTGGGTTTGATTCCCACGACCTCCACTTGTAGCCCAACACGCAGTAGGGCTAATAATCTTTACATTATTATGGCTTATACAATCAGCCGTCTTGGGTTTGATTCTTACGACCCCCCACTTACATGATCTGTGACTCTGAGCAAGGAATTTAAGACAACTCTGTGGGGAATTTTAGCTCCGAAAATATATTGGGGTTAATCATTATTTTTACCTCATAATTGTTATTTGGCACAATTATATTTCTGCTGGCACCATGATTTATCAGAGACCATTAATCAAGAAATGATGCAAGTCCTGCAAAAAAAGGGTGATGAAGCCCTCCCCCATGGGTTCTTTTTTGCCCTCATTGTGTTGTTGAGCACCCCTAGGTGGTTCTCCTGCCTGGGGAGGGGGAGCACCTGGTTCTTCATTGGCAGCAGAATTGCAAGAAATTACCTTTGTGGCTCCAGAGTGAGCTTGAGCTCCGATGTCCCGCATGACATCCATGCAGATACACCCGACCCCAATAGGGCCCTTCAGGTCGGGGGGAGGGGGGGAGGGGTGCAGTGCAGCAAGCTTCGGCTGCGATACTGATGTGCAGACAGACCCTGACCCTGCCTTTTTGAAGGCCAGGATGATGATTACAGGGCTCTTGGGGAAGTTCCTGACTTTAACTTTATTTAAAAACAAAAAAATAAAATAAAATTCCAAATCAGGGATGTTTTTTCTCTCCGCTTCATAATAAGCCCTTGTCTTTTTGGATTGCTGGGGCATGTAGTCCCTTACAGCTCAGGAAGTACGGTATGTGGAGGTGGCAGATGTCCGTCTGTCTCTGTCTGCATCTTTCTTCGGCTGTTATTTGAGCAAAATTACTGTGCAACATTGGGCAGGTGTGGATCAGAAAAGTGTCTTCCCAACCATGGCATGGATCTTCCTTTTTTATGGTAAAGGTCTCGCGGGGGGGGGGCGCTCTTCCACTGAAGACAAGGCCGTTTGTATTTCTGAAAAGACACCGTCCTACCTATAGAAAGCTCTGGCCCTTATAGTCTTTCATGTTAAGCGGTGAACACTGCGTGCATGAGGGGTTTCACTCCTATCAGCATGCAGCAGTTTTATGTCTTATGCTTCTTTATTGGCCAGAGCCTTCAACATGTGGGTCATTACCCTGGCCAGTTTTGTTCCGCCATTCTGAAGGGGCGAGCCTTTTTTTTTTTTTGCGTGATTCATGGCCATGGTTCCACCTTTTCCAGGTGGTTATTCACTGGAGAATTTTGTGTCAGACCGCTCAGCCTACTTCATCGTTCAAACAACATGAAGTCTTGCTGTATTCTGACAGTATACAGTTAGCCCTTCCAGTTCAACTGCTCTAGAGAGGAAATAGTTAACTTTATACAGAAGCATAGAACGTTGAGCTTGAGCTCAGTTTTCAAACCCCTGTCCCTGTTACATTCTCTGTAACTGTGATTCTTTACTCCGCCTAACTGTGAAGATGCTCCAGAGATTTCTCCTTCGCTGCTTTGGTTCGGTAGTGGTTTTCTGTCTGGTTTTCAACCGTAAACGCTTTTATTTTCTTCTGTCTTCAAACCTCTGTCTACAGTACAGGTAGTATAGATTAGACAAATAAGTTTGGGGTAAGTGTCGGTTCCTTAACGGTCAGTCCGGTGAAGAACCCATTGTTGTTATATTTTTCTTTCTGTTTCTGTAGTGTTTGGGTACCGGTGACCTTCGGTTACATAAACACTGAGTTTTTTTTTTTTTTCTCAACCTGCGACACGGTTGCTAACCATAGGTTTAATGTTACTCGGCCTGACTGCCACTTTGGGTGACTGGCCATACAATTGCTATGTCTGAGAAACAAAAGAAAAAGACCGGACCCACTGGGTTTCAGCACTGCACTAATTGTGGGGACACTTTCGCTAAAGCGGATCCCCATCTCATTTGTGTTTATTGTCTGGGGTTTGAGCACCTAGAAACAGACTGCCACATTTGTAAACATTTTCCTAAAGCCATACTGGATAATCATTTAGCAAGGCTGAAGGAAAGAAAGGCTGAAAAATCCAGTGACCCAGATGGACGGCACTGTTCGGGTCCAGCCGAACCAGAAGAGGTGCCTTCTGACCAGTGCGATACCTCTTCGGGCAAGAGGAAGGCCGAAACCGACTCTCCAGTTCTGGCAAAAAAGAAAAGAAAGTCTGCTGGTTCAGATCCAAAGCCTCCGACCCCAACCACGGACGAAATAGTGAGAGCGATTCAAATAGTTCAGTCGCTGCAAACTGGACCGACCGGACTGACGCATCCCACCCGTCGGTCGGTTGAGTCAGTTCAACTTCATGCAGATTACGATCCGGAGGCTTATTATTTTTTTATCTCTACTTTGTTTCTCCCCTGCTCCGAGCGGCCCTCATCTGACCGACACCCCCAGCTCCGTCCCCCGGAATCACCAGGGCTTACCTTACGCCCGGTCCGGGAGTGGTGCCTGCGGAGAGTTAGTCGCCATCCTGCCGCCGGCTGCCTTTTTTCCGTTTTCTCCCCTTATTTCGTGAGGACCCCAGGAGAAGGACGCATATGTGTGGAGGCACACATGCACCTTGCAGCCCCAGTAACGGCCCTCATCTGCCCGCCCCATTGGCCTATCACCGCACCCTTGTTTGTGCAGCCCCTGGCCTCCACCAGGGGTAGCCGAGAGCGAGGATGCCACCCCACCTCCCGAGAGGAGAGCTGCCTTGTGGCTGGGGCCCATCCTGCTCCGCCTGCGCCCCCCGTGCTGACCTCCGACGATCCAAGCTCGCTTCCGAACCTGGGTCGCCGGCATGCTGCGAGGTGAGACATTCAGCACCTCAGCCCTCTGCGCCACCGGGCCGGCTGGAGGCTTATTATGAGCTGGAATGGGAGAGTGAAGAAGAAGAAGAAGAAGAAGAAGAAAAAGAGAAAGGCCTTGGTGAGTCAATGGAGCCTGACATCTCCCCTGATAGGCCTGACTGTTTCACCTCCCAGACTTGGTGAGTCCCCCTTCCCACTTTGCTTTCTATAAGAAAGTGGCTGATACTCTGCAGCTGCCTACTGTTGAGGCATCTGAAGAGGAAGAGGAACCTGTTTTTTTTTTTTTTTTTTTTTTTTTTTTTAAGAGATGATGGACATCCCAGAGTCCAAAAGGTTGTCTATTCTCTTACACAAATCCCTGAGGAAACAGAAAAAATTGTGCAGTTACCTACATCCATACCTCCTGTGGATAGGAAGATGGATAGGAGGTATATGCTATCAGGACCAGGTACGGAGTTCCTCTATAATCACTGCAGCCATGTCGGAGTTGTGCAGGCTGCAGCCTATGATAAGGCTAACATTCTCTTGGCCTCACACACCCTGGATAAGGACTTCAGGAATGTGGATGCCGTGGCAAAGAAGCAGTACCTGGCATCCTCCTTGGGACTCAGACAGGCTTCTTACATAGCATATGTGGCTAGGTACCAGAAGTCCAGATGGGAGTCTATCTTAGACCTTGCCAAGGAGCTGAAGCAGGTGGCTGCTGATGGAATTGAGGCATCCAAGGTGCAATTTCATGCTGCTGTAAATCTAACGATGTTTCATCTAGGGTCATGGCTACATCTGTCTCCATGAGGAGGTTTGCTTAGCTCAGATGTAACAGTCTCTCCCAGGATACCAAGGTCAAGGGCATGGATTTTCCTGTCACCCAAAACTCTCTGTTTGGGAGCAGACAGAGATGTACGTGAAAAAGATGGATGAATACAGGACTACCTACAGGAGTGCAGTGGCAAAGGAAAGGGCTGCTACTCCTCAGAAGCAGCAGTCTAGGGCTGGAAGGGGTAGGCCTTTTCAGATGCCTTTTTACCAAGCACAGGCCTCCTCTACTTTCCAGCAGAGGGGTTTCTTCAGAGGCAGGAGAGGGATGAGCAGGGCTGCATCTACCTCCCAGCCTAGAACCCCTGCCAAACAGACACCCTGTGTCAATCTGGGTCGCCTCCCCTATTCTAGTAGGGGGCAGCCTGGCTCATTTCTTCCAGGCCTGGAAGTTTGTTACTACAGACAAACAGGTCCTGCAGGTGGTGAGCCATGGGCTTACTTTGAATTTCAAAAAATTCCCCAAGTCCAGAGCAAAGTCCTTCAAGCCTGCCACTCAGCTGGAAACAGCTGCCTTGGAGGCAGAAGTTTCTTCCTTGCTGCTACGAAAAGCAGTGGAACAGTCCCAGTCTCATTCAGGGGAAAAGGCTTGTACTCAAGGTACTTCCTCACCCCAAAGAAGACGGGGGAGTGGCGACCCATCCTAGACCTCAGATATCTAAACAGACATCTTACAAAACCCAAGTTTAAGATGGTGACTCTGGGCACTATTCTTCCCTCTCGAAGGACAGGAGACTGGCTAGCATCTCTGGATCTCAAGGATGCCTATTTCCATATACCATTCAGATGCTCCCACAGAAAGTACCTATGGTTCGAGTTGACCTCAGGCCATTACCAGTTCAGGGCTATGCCCTTCTGCATCTCTTCTGCCCCCAGAGCTTTCACCAAGTGTCTAGTGGTGGTGGTAACATTTCTCAGAAAGCAGGGAATAGCAGTATTTCTCTAGCTGGACAGCTGGCTCATAGTAGGGCAGTCCCCAGAGCAGGTCAGGACAGCTCTAGCAGCAACCCAACAACTCTTAGGCTCTCTAGACTTCCTGTTCAACTTGCCCAAGTCAGTACTGGAGCCAGTCCAAGTACTCACCTTCATAGGGTCAGAACTGGACACTGTTCAGGCAAAGGTATTCTTACCAGTGAAAAGCGTAAAGGCCTTAATCAGTCTGTCAGGCTCTTTCAGAGTTCTGGTATCCCGGCCAGCCAGGCATTTTCTTCAACTCTTGGGCCACATGGCAGCATCCACTGCAGTGGTCCCAGGGGCCAGGTTTCAGATGCAAGACATACAGTTTCATCTCAGGTCTTTCTGGTCCCAGAGGAGGGATCTCCTGTCCAAGCTGATTCCAGTCACTCGGACATTTATCCAGGCTCTCCAGTGGTGGTTAGAGGAGGACAACCTCAAGCAAGGAGTCCCTTTCCCCCAGCAGTCTCCCTCAGTGATTCTCACTACAGATGCCTCTCTGCTGGGGGGGGGGGGCAGGGATCCCACCTAGGGAGCCTCGCTGCTCAGAGCACATGTCAGAGCAGGAGTCTCTTCTACACATCAACCTCTTGGAACTCAGAGTTGTACTCCTGGCCCTTCAGGCATTCTCAAAAGAAATTCAAGGGAAAGTGGTGCGGATCAGGACAGACACCACCACCACCATGTATTACATAAACAGGCAAGGTCCACAGCTCTTTTTACAGAAGCCATGAAAGTTTGTAGTCTGGCCTATTCCTTCAGGTCTCTCTAGTTGCAGTGCATCTCCCAGGCAGGGACAATGTCCTAGTGGATGCCCTCGGCAGGATCTCTCAGGACCACCACGAGTGGTCCCTGAACAAGCAGATACTTCAGGTTATCTTCAGGAAATGGGGCACCCCAGAGATGGACCTCTTTGCGGCCCCGGACAATCGCCAGCTCCCTCAGTTTTGCTGCAGATCTCCTATCTTTTGGTCTGTTCCCTTGTATGCTCCGATTCTGGATTGGGGGGAACATGTTTCTGTATGCCTTTCCCCCTCCCCCCCCACCACACTGTTCAGAGTACTAATAAAAATCAGGTCTCAACCCTGCACAGTAATTCTGATTGCTCCAGACTGGGCTAGACAACCCTGGTACCCATTGTTGATGTCCTTGTCAGTGGCATCTGTGATTTGCCTCCCCAGGAGGCACAATCTTCTAACCCCCTCCCAGGGGAGGATTTGGTATCCCAACCTCAGCTCTCTCAGGCTCAGGGCCTAGCTCTTGAGGAGTTAGAATATGCAGGCTTGCATTTTTCTCAGAGAGTGCTGGACATCTTGAAGGTTTCTAGAAAACCAGCCACCAGAAAAACTTAAAATTCCAAATGGAAGAGATTTTCCATTTGGTGTTCACAAAAAAGTCTATACCCAAATTCAGCTGGTTTACCTGAGACTTTGGACTACTTAGTCCATCTACACTCTTTGGGCCTCTGGTCTGCCATTTTAAAGGTTCATCTGGCAGCTGTGTCTGCTTTCCTCTCTGCAGGTAAACATGTCTCCCTGGCATCTTGGCCAGTTTTTAAGAAATTCTTCAAGGGGTTGTTGCATTTACACTCCCCCCTCACAGGGAACCCACTCCTGCTTGGGATCTGAATGCCTGCATCGCACAGCTCATGCAGCCCCCTGTTGAACCCTTGTCTTCAGCCAAGCTTAAGTATTTGACTTGGAAGACTGTCTTTCTTGTAGTTATCACATCCGCCAGGAGGATTAATGAACTGCAAGCCCTCTTTATTGAGCCTGACTATATCTCTCTTCACAGGGATAAGGTTGTTCTCAGGACAAATAGAAAATTTCTTCCCAAGGTAGTCTCATCTTAACCAAACAATGTCACTGCCAGTGTTCTTTACTGATCGTGCTTCCTCAGGTGAAAGAAGGTTGCATAGTCTGGATGTCAAGAGGGCCATTAGTTATTATCTGGATCAGACTAAAGCCCATCGAAATAACTGTTCTCATCTGTTCCTTACCTATGGGGAGGTGGGCAAAGGAAAGCCTGCCACCAAGAGGACCATTGCTAGGTGGATTGTCTTTTGTATTCAGTTCTGTTATGGTAAACTGGGCAAAGAGTCAACCAGAGGTACAGCTGCTTCTATGGCAGTAGCTAGGGACATTCTCCTTTTGGAAATCTGTAAGGTAGCCACCTAGAAGACTATTCACACATTTACTAAACATTACTGCCTGGACACTCAAGCCAGTAGTGATGCCACGTTTCTCACAGCAGTACTGCAGGGCCTGTTCTTTAAATAGGTTCTGTACCCCCCCCCCCAGGGGATACTGCTTGGTAGTCTGCATACTGTCAGAATACAGCAAGACTTCATGGTTGAAGAAAAAAAATACTTACCATAGTAATCTTGTTTCTTCTAATGGAGTCTTGCTGTATTCTGGCCTCCCTGCCTCCCCTCACAGAACCCTAAAGCTTTATTTAGGGGATGGCATGTGCCAGTGCTGCACCTCAGAGGGTTCTGATCTTACTATTATTATTATTATTATTAGGTGTTTTTCTGGGAATTTTGACTTCAGTCTTTTACCCAGGTGGTTGGTGTTGGCTGTTGCATTTTTGCGTTTTACTTCGTAAAAGTTAGTCTTGGGTCATTTAGTGCTCATAAGAATCAGATGGTTACAGAGAATGTACCAGGGACAGGGGTTTGAAAACCGAGCATGAGCTCAACGTTCTGTGCTTCTGCATAGAGTTACCTCTTTCCTCTCCGGAGGAGTGGAACTGGAAGGGCTAACTGCATACTGTCAGAATACAGTAAGACTCCATTAGAAGAAACAAGATTACTATGGTAAGTAGTTTTTTCTTTTCGACCGTGAGGGCCATGCAGCTTGTCATTGGGTCTGGTCAAGCTTCATAAGCTAACTTGTTTAACATCTCCTTGAGGGAGGCTCATGGTGTGATTCCACTCTGGATACTATTTATTACATGGTGGCCTGCACCAGCGTGGTCCAGTGGGCCAGCTGGCATATGCATTCCCTTCAAAGGGAACTGGCCAGCCAGTGGTCTCAGTGCTCAGGTCATCTCGACCAGCTGGATGTGGTACGGCCTCCAATGGTGGCTCGTTCTGGCTCATCTGCAGGAAGGCATCCCATTTGTCTGCTCCGAGCTGACGGTCATCCTGATGACTGACGCCTCTCTGATGGATTGGGGTGCCCATCTGGGAGAGCACAGTGCCCATGGGCTCTGGTCCCCTCAGGAGTCCCGATATCACATCAACCTGCTAGAGCTCCGAGTGGTCTGGCTAGCCCTGACCACATTCTCTCCGTTCATTCGGGGTCAAGTGGTCCAGATCCAGACGGACAATACCATGACCATGCACTATCTCAACAAGCAGGGCGGGACGCACGCCTTGCCTCTGTGCAAGGAAGCTCTCCGCACATGGACCCTTGTGCTCAGCTTGGAGGCAGATCTCCTAGCCATTCATATGGCAGGAGCCTTGAATCAGCTGGTCGATGCTCTCAGCCACTTGGGCAAGGCATCCCATGAGTGGTCTCTCCATCCGGAGATAGTACAAGATCTGTTCACCCACTGGGGCACCCCTCAGGTGGATCTGTTCACCTCCAGGGAGAACACGAAGCTGAGGCTGTTCCATGCCCACCCCCTTCAGCAGGGTTCGCTGCAGGGGGATGCCTTCTCAAGGCCGTGGACCCCAGTCCTCTTCTGTGCCTTCTCTCCACTTCCCTTGATTCACAGGGTGCTCATCAAAGCCCGGAAGGACAAGGCACAGGTGATCCTGGTAGCCCCATCCTGGCCACGCCAGTTCTGGTATCCAGATCTCCTCAGCCTCAGCTCCAGGGTCCCGAGGTGGCTTCCAGCACGCCCGGACCTGATCTCCATCAATCAGGGGAATGTTCTCCATCTGGACCTTCACAGGGTTTTATTTAACTCTAAAAATTGCTTAGCGTTTTGCTCATAAAAGTTCTAAAACATTGTGAAAATGCATAACCCTTGCCTCATTGTGTTTAACAAACATAACACTTATAGAAAACCTATATAAATGCTTTCTGTACAGTTTGTATTGTCCCAAAAAAAAACTGCTAATCAATTATTTAAAACCCTGCTTCAATCCCTGCACCTGACAGCCTGGTTCCTGAGCGGCTAGAGTTCCAGGCTTTGAGTCTCTCCGACAAGGTCTTCAACGTCGTTGAGGCCTCCCATAAGGAATCGACCAGAAAATGCTATGCCTTCAAATGGAAGAGATTTCCATTTGATGTCAGGGCAAAGGGTTGGACCCCTCGTCCTGTCCAGTAGCTAGCATTTTGGACTATCTGTGGTCCCTCTCCTAGCATGGACTTTGGTTGACGACCCTTAAGGTGCACTTGGCAGTCATCTCTGCTTACCGGGCACAGGCTGGTCAGCAGTCAGTGGTGCAGGACAAAGTGGTGTGGTGCTTTTTCAAGGGCCTAGATCACATATCCCCTCCCATGCGTGAATCTCCACCTCCGTGGGATTTACTGCTGGTTTTGGCAAAGCTCATGGGCAAGACATTCGAACCGATGCACAAGTGCGACGTCTCGCATTTGTCGTGGAAGACTGCCATCTTGGTGGCTATCACGTCAGCCAGAAGGACCGGGGAGTTACAGGCACTCTTCATTTAGTCTCCTTACTTGGTCTTCCACAGGGACATGGTTGTCCTGCGCCGCCACCCGAAATTCCTTCCGAAGGTGGTGTTGGAGTTTCACCTTAACCAGGTGATTACCTTGCCGGTGCTTTACCCCAGTTACACTTCAGAGGCTGAGTACAGGCTCCATACTTTGGACCTGAGACGAATGCTTGACTACTACAAAGAGCGTACAGTGGAAGTTTGGAGAGAGGTTCACCAGCTGTTTGTCACCTACGCTGAAGCCTCACCTGGCAGACCTGCAGCCAAGTGGACGATTGGCAGGTGGATCACTTCCTGCATTGATCTCTGCTATAGGTTGGCGGGTAGGGAGCCTCCCGTAGGGCTCAAGGCTCATTCCACCTGCCATACCGCTGCGTCGGTGGCTGCTTTTTGGGATGTCCCTGTCCAGGAAATCTGCAGGGCTGCTACCTGGAAGTCGGCAAACACCTTCATTTCCCATTACTACATTGACCTTGAGTCACACCGGGATGCTGGTTTGGAACCTCAGTTCTCCGGTCCCTGTTCCCTAAATAGGGGGTGTGCGTCTTGCCTCCCTCCTCCCAGAGAACTGCTAGGAGTCTGCCATCAAGTGTGGATAGAATAACATATCCACTATCCTAGAAAAGCAGGTTACTTACCTGTAACAGTAGATCTTCCACGGCATGGTCTCTTGCTGTAAGTCATTACTTCTGGGAGTTCCCGATAGGTGGCGCTCCAGCATGGTAGTCTCTTCCAGCAGTCTCTGTACCAGGGACCACCCACACTACCTCACTTCCTTGGCTGTACCTATAAAAGTGGGTGGTCCCTGGTAAGCTCCACTCATTTTCCCGCCAGCTTCAGCTGTGGCAGCAACTCTCCTAGTAGCAGTCTGCGACGTGGATTGAACCCATAGCCTGGGTGCCTGGGCTTCATAGAGACACCATATACCTACAGTGGATGATTTCCTGTCACACACTTGGGGTGCTCAACCAAAGGGCTCAAAAAACTTAAGAGTCCTCTTCAAGAGATAATACTGGAAAGGAAACCTCTTCACCTAAAGTTCTGCCTGGCCGCCTTTCAACGGTCGTGCCTCCAAAACCTGGATCATCAAGAAGATAGTCATCGTCGACTGGCACTTCACCCCCATCAGTGGCAGGCTCTACTCCATCAAAAAAGGAACGCTCATTGTCGACGGGGCATCATTCCTTAGCTCCCCCATCGACCAGGACTTCTGCACCGTCGACGACAGAGGTCTTGCTGTCTTCCCCATCGACTGGGCATAACCCCCCGTCGACGGGAGGGCTTTACAAGACAGCATCATTGATGAGCATGCCTTCTCCATCGACGGAGCACATGCTACATGCTTCCTCGTCAACGGGACATGCTCCCTATGCTCCCCCATCAACGAGAGGCCTGCGACCATTGATGGGCCATGCATCCACTCTCCCATCATCGACGACAGCATTTCCATCTTTGACGGAGCATGTCTTCACTCCCCCATCAATGACGGAGCATGCATTCACTATCCCATCATTGATGGAGCATATCCCACCGTAGACAACACTTGCCCTGCCTTCCTCATCATCATACTAACATACTATTTGCCAGCAGATTAGGCCTTACGGTCTATCGAGTCTGCTCGAACTTTAGATCCTTAGTTGGGTGCCGAGACCCTTCCATCCCTTGTGCTCCAGAAACCCGTATCATCCATACCCACCCCCCTGGGACAGGACATCATCTGATACATCCACTTTCTGTGTCTGTCCCATCCTCTCTTGAAGCCCTCCACTGTGGATCTCTGAACTAGCTCACCAGGCAGTGCATTCCAAGGGTCCACCACCCTCTCAGTGAAAAACCTCCTCCTCTTTTCCCCCCTTACCCTTCCACCTTCCAACTTCAAACCATGCCCTCTGGTGATACCTCCCTGCTTTAGTCTAAAGAGCCCCTCCATGTTTACCCTATTTATTCCCTTGAGGTACTTGAAGACCTCAATCATGTCCCCCCTGTCTCTCCTCTCCTCCAGTGAAAACAGGCAGAGCTCCGTAAGTCTGTCCTCATATGTCAAATCCCCTAGCCCTCGTATCATCTTTGTTGCCCTCCTCTGTACCCTCTCTAGGAGCTGTATGTCCCTCTTTAAGTGTGGACTCCAGTACTGTACACAGTACTCAAGGTGTGGTCTAACCAGTCCATTGTACAGCGGCAGAATCACTTCCTTGCTCCTAGAGGTGATCCCCCTTACGATGCATCCCAACATCCTGTTTGCCTTACAAGCTGCTCTCCTTCACTGCTCAGGTTATTCATACATGCATCCACCATGACCCCTAGGTCTTTTCCCCTATTGAGGGCCTCCAGCGCCTCCCTCCCAGGGTGTACCTTTGTTTAGGGTTTCCCGACCAAGATGCAACACCTTGCACTTGGTGATATTGAAATTAATTTCCATGTGTGAGCCCAGCTTTCCAGGGTGTCCAGGTCCCTTGCAGGCCAACCTCCCCTCTTCTCCCTCAACTACTGCTCCCATCTTGGAGTCATCCACGAAGAGACTCATTTCACACCTATACCCTCCCTGATGTCCGATATGTATGCATTAAACAGGATCGGACCCAGGACCGAAACCCTCGGTGCCCCACTACCAACCTCTCTAGGGTTGAGAGCTCCCCACAGACCACTACTCTCTGGTGCGTCCAGCTAGCCAGTTTTCAATCCATCTGACCATCAAAGGACCTACTCCTAACCTCATCAGTTTCTCCACCAGACCATTGTGGGGACAGAGTCAACGCCTTGCTGAAGTCCAAGAATAATACATCCACAGGCTTACCCTGTCAGTTCTGATGTTACCCATTCATAGAACTCCACAAGGTTGGTTTGACATGATCTACCTAGCACAAACCCATGTTGCTGACTATCCAGACCTCCCACCTCCTCCAAGTACACCCCAATCGTTCCTTTAGTATACTCTCCATTAATTTTCCCACTACGAGGTCAAACTGATGGGTCTATAGTTACCTGGTACTTCCCTCGACCCCCCTTTATGGATTGGTACCACATGTGCCTCTCGCCAATCCCTAGGTACCCTCCCTGTCTCAAGTGACCTGCTGAAAAGCTCCGCCAGGGGTGCAGCCAGTATGTCCGCCAATTCCCATAGTACTCTCGGATGAATGCCATCCGGCCCAGGAGATTTGTCTTTCTTTAGGGCCTTGAGGGCTAACCACACCTTTTTGGCGGAGATAGCATCATCCGTCCCCTCCACCTTACTGGCCTTTTTATCTTTACCCAGATGTGACACCCTGGGGTACCTCTCTCCTCTTGCTCCATTTTGTTGCTCCCTGATCCCACTTGCAGTGTTTCCTATCCCTTGCGTGCCTTGCTTTGTAGATGTCCCATCCCCTCCCTAGTGAGCACGAGAGGCAAGGTACTCGTTAAATACCTCTGCCTGGTCCCTCGCCTCTTCCACCCACCCTCCTTCTGATCTCAATCTGCTGAGATGGTCCTTAGTTTTTCTCCTTCCCAATGTACCCCCTTTCCCCCTCCTATGTCCCTGTGCCAGCTGCCTTACTGGACTTTGCTCCCTCACCATAGGGTGACTTTTCTAGATGCAAGCTGGTACATTTCCTTATCCTATCCCTCTTGTTGTTTTATATTTTTGTAGGCCTTCTTTTCTCTGACTGCTACCTGTACCTCACTGGACCACCAGCATGGTTTATGTGACCTTGCTCGCCGTTTCAACTAGTGCAGATCCTGACTGCCTCATGACGTCCCCGTCTTATGACCTCCCATCTCCTTTCCACACTTGTCATTGAGGTACTCCCCATCAAGTGATCTTTGAGAATATTTCCCATGCCCATGAAGTCTGCCCCCCTGAAGTCCACTGCCAGTGTCCTAGATCTCACCCCCCCTCCCCCCATGCTTATTTGAAACCAGACAGTATTGTGGTCGCTCCCAGTCAGGGGTCTTGTACAACCATGTCCTTACCAGATCCCCATCTGCCAGAACCACATCCAGGACATGCCCCTCCCTTGTGGGCTGCATCACATGCTGTGTTAAGAAAACATCCTGGAAGCCATCCAGCAGCTGTCCTTGGCCACCTTAGAGGACATGGTTCCCCAGTTTGTACCTGGCATATTAGGTCCCCATCAACACCACTCTTTCCCTTTTGGTCCACACTGGGCAATGATGTTGTCAGCAAACCATCCTCAGAACCTCACTCATCCGGGGCCTATATGCTACACCCAGCTTGACCTTATTTCCTGCTGAGGATCGAAGTGACCCACAAGGCCTCCACG
Organism: Neoceratodus forsteri; assembly: GCA_016271365.2. NCBI lineage: Eukaryota > Metazoa > Chordata > Ceratodontiformes > Ceratodontidae > Neoceratodus > Neoceratodus forsteri. Next base: position 730,312,891 of record CM057449.1, on the reverse strand, counting down.
TTTCCCTCTGCCTCTTCTACCCTAGCAATTTCTATGTCATCTCTAATGAACATAGCTCTCCACCCCTCTGCCTCCTTTCTATCCTTCCTGAGCATAGTGTACCCCGTATCGCTAGGTCCCAGTCATGGTTTTTGTTGGCCCACGCTTCAGTGACTGCCGCCACATCCACCTCCCCCGAACAGCATGGCCTGGAACTTGGCAACTTGTTTCCCCAGCCCTGGCATTTACTAACACCAACCCCACCCCTTATCCTGATTCTCTTTGTAGAACCCACCCAGATTCCTTAACTTCATCCTCCCTCTGCTCCTCCTGAAACCTCCATCCCCAAACTGTTTCCCCCCTTCCCCCCTTGGGCGTGAAGACTACTCCCCTCATCTGGAGGAGAGGGCTTCTGGTCAGCCCCTCCCTTAACCCTTCCCCCCCTCACAAGTTTAAACCCCACCTTTCTTGTATGTAGTCAGCCATCCCCTGTTTAAGGACTTCCTTCCCTAATGGGGCAAGATGAAACCTGTCCTTGGCATATAGTCCCTTATCCTCCCAAACTCCATTCCAGTTCCCTAACACCCCTAACCCACTCTCTTCACCCCACTTCCTGAGCCAGTTATTAACCTCTGTGAGCTTCATTTTTTTCTCCACTGAGGCCTTTGGTACTGGCAATATCTCCGAAAAGGAAATGTTGCATCCATTATCCCGACAGACTCTGGCAAGTTCTTGGAACCTTGCTTGGATTTCCAAAATGCTATTTCCCTCTAGATCATTAGTTCCCAAATGCACCAGGAAATCCGGTTTCCCTCCACAATCCCTAACCATTTCATACACCATGAACTTTGCTCTGTGCAGTGTCAGCCCAGAGATACACACTACCTTCACCTGGCTATGGCATCCACCCCCTGGCCCTCCCACTGGATACCCCTAATCATCGAGTCTCCCAATAACAGAACATTAACACCGTCATCATCCTTATGGTTACCTCCACTGTGCCCTCTCAGCCCCCCTTCCCCCCCTTTATTCATGATCTCAATTTCGTGGGAGTCTTCCTGCCTTACTAGAGACCCCTTGTCACCCTCCCTTTCTGCCTCCCTTGCTATTTTGCCCACTTAACTCAAACTCCCTCTGAATAGGTGTCCCTTTAACCTCTCTTATCTGAACCATTTATCCTGGCCTGATGGTTTCTCGTTCCCCACCACCATCCTCCCTCTTGTAATAGTACCCCTGCCTCCAGAGCTCTCTGTGAGTCCCCCTTTAGCTAGGGCCCCATCCTTGGTACTGACCCCCCTGCTGAAAGGGGGCTCCTCTCCCACCTCCTTGTCTCCCAGTTTCTCTCCAATCATGCTGTCCTCTCTCATGTCTGGAATATGTTGCATCTCCCCCATTTGCTTAACATATATGTTTCCCCTTCTCCCTCTGGGACTATTTCTATCCTTTCCATTGCCAGTCTGTGATGCCCTATGGGTATCAGACTCCCTCCCCCTGGCCTCTGTATAAGTTTTCTCATTTCCACCAACCCCTTCCTCCCCCTCTAGGTTGCTTAGTAGCTCAAATTTATTGCGACACTCTATGTCAGCCTCCATCAAGTAACCCGAGATTCCCCTGACTGCACCTCTAAACTGCCCCTCTTCTTCCCCTCTTGCTCTGTTCACCTTAGGAGCTCCCTTCCCACAGTCTGCTGTTTTAGGCTTCCGTACAACAGCCCCTCCTGACTCTTCCCCCTCCACTATCTTTGTATTCAGAATGTTCACCCCGTATGCTTTCCCCTTAGCATCAACTTCCCTATCTAAGGGTCCTCTGTCCCTAATATCCCCCCTCCTGCTTGCTGTAACATAACGTCCTGTAATTTCAGAGCGTTGCCCCAGCCTCCCCTCAGCCCCACCCTTCTGCTGCCCATATCCACACCCCTTATCCTTGGACACCCCCCCAGCTCCCCCAGCTTACTCCTTAACCAATATACCTCACTCCTGATACAAGATAACTGTCTACAGAGTGGGCAGCCTCCCTCTCTCCAGGCCCAATTTAGAATTATTGCCATCCCACAGCCTGTACAGCCTACAACCCTTCCAAAGATGCCTGCCATGGTGGAATATGGCCACCCTGTTTATCCCCCTCTGTTTATAATGGCACACCCCCTTTTCTCAGTCCCTTTCCCCTGGAATACCGCTTTCTCTATACTGACTGTAGTTATTTACAAACCCAATTTCAACCCCACCAATAAAGTTCCAAAGTCTCACAAACACATACAGTCCAGTGTGTTCCGGTCCCACTAACAGTGTGTGTAAGCAGACATCAGGTACCGTGATGATGTCACAGGCCCATCAGCTGCTGTTGCTTCAAATTTCAGTCCTAAAACAGAAATACTCAGCCTTTCAATCCCAACCCCCAGTGGTTTTTCAGTATTTAAGAAAGCCTACAAAACATGGTGGGTGGGAGGGCTCTTGCCAAACACCAGGCAAACAACACATTTAAATTTCCCTCTAATTAACCCTGACAAACAACTGTCCCCAAACCTCAAAAACCACATAGAGCTAATTTCACTTACAAACTATTCCAATATTTCAGTTAAAACAGAATATAAACCCAGACCTCTGTCCAACCAACCTGCTGCTATGAGTTCCCAAGTGAACAATGGAGGCCAGGGTAATTCCTGTTTAAAGACAAGGTAATTGCAGCTAATGTCCCTTCCCCTAACACCAGGCAAACAACACATTTAAATTTCCCTCTAATTAACCCTGACAAACAATAGTCCCCAAACCTCCAAAGTTATAATATCACAGCCCAAGTAATGGTTCTAATTCAAGGTAATAATTTTTACCACATAGAGCTAATTTCACTTACAAACTATTCCAATATTTCAGTTAAAACAGAATATAAACCCAGACCTCTGTCCAACCAACCTGCTGCTTTGAGTTCCCAAGTGGAGTATATTCCCCCATCGATGGAGCATGCTGTTACTGACCTTCCACTTGTAAGACACAGTTCATCATCGACGAGGCATGCTTCTCTGCCCCTCCCGTCGACGGGACTGATGCCTCCATCGTCAAGACGATCACTGCTGCATAGAACAACACCCTTGCCTTCCTATAGTACAGCTATGGATGATCCTTATGGAAGGTCAACCATGAAAAGCCAAGCATATTCTCAAAAACATGTACCGAAAGATGCATATGGAGCTGCATTTCTACAAAATAAAGAACTATATGCTTCAGAATGCTGAGGCCCTCCAGCCTCATTGTTGTTCCTACGTGGGGCTCACAACCCCGTTGGAAATGAACAGACACCAAAGAAACACCGGATCATTCTACTGGGAGGCGTAAATTGATCCCCCGTCCCCATGTACGCTGTATTCAGAACCTGCTTACGTGACAGTTACATCGTCACAAGTTCCAAATATTGAAGAACTTGTAAATTGAGTACAGGATTCTGTGGGTTTTGCCCGTAGCCTCACTCCAGAACATAACCCTCAAACACAAATGATATCGCCACCTCCATCAAAACAGGCATGCGCCGGCTTCGTGGCGCCATGACCCAGGTTCACACCCTGAGCCCGGGTACCAGGAACGGAGACCGGCGAGGGAGATATTTGCCTGGGGACCTGCGGGCGGATTGGTGGCGAGCTTGGGGACGTGCAGCCTCGACACACCCCCTGCACACCCCTGCCCCAGCAATACCCTGCGTGCTTATGCAAGGCTGAGAACTGCGGTAGCCGGGGCACAGATAAATGGAAAAATACGCCCCATACTGACCGGATGATGAGTGCCTTGGCCCCTGCCACCCAAAGCCCTGGATCCAGCCCCACAGCACCTGGGATGCAATGTCGGGCACAAGGCCATTTACCCCCTGGAAGAGAGGGACCCTCCCGGCATAGGGATACACCGGGCTACCCAAGGTAGGCTGTAAAATTGGGCTGGGAGAAGGTGGCAGGAGGTCGGAGGGTGGCAGGAAGGTGCTGGCACTCCAAAGGAGTGGCCGGTCGGGGTGGGTGTGGAAGGTGCATTAAAAAAAGAAAAAAAAAAAGGCACGCACAGAGCTAGAATGCTCCCCAGTCCTGCCTCCTCCCGAATATTCAGACGAATATTTCTCAGATTATCACACGAATCCAAACCTCCATAGGACCTATGATGGTTCCCCTGACACAAGAGGATATGAATCCCCTTCGGAGGTGCCCTCTTACTGGGACGAAGGGCTATTACAACTACGAAAGGTCATTTCTCCACCGGATGACCCCTCATTACCCGAAATGATGCTATAAATATAAAAAACCAAAAACAGTGGGGTTTACCACAACGGAACAGGACAGATTAAGTAAAGATATGGCTGAATATCTGGGCCTACCGGAAGACCCTGTCCAGGCTATCCCTCCTTTTATACCTACGTTCAGAAATGCTATTACTGAAGCTTGGAGCCAACCCATAGCAGCACAGGAGTTACCTAGAAAGGCCCATAGGCTGTATCAGGCTCCTCCTGATTATCAATATTAATAAATATACCCAGCGGTAGATTCTGTGGTTACTGCGGCTCCCACAACGCGCTGCAAGCCCTAAACATACAAACGATACCTCCAGAGAGGACTCTAAGCGTTTTGACCATATGGAGAAGAGTGTTTGCTCTAAACACACTAAATATCAGAATACTTAACTATATGGGGCACATGCTGCAATACCTATGTACAGTGAGCACTTCTGCTGGAGAAGTTATAAACAGAATACCTGCATCCCCTGAAAGAGAACAACTTACATCTATAAATAATAGTTATTTCACTGATCAGGATATGATCTTGCCGATGCTTCATCCTGAGCCTCTGCAATCTGTATTCTTATACGCTGCCAGGCATGGCTCCAACTTTCAGGGCTAGCACCTGATATTCAACACAGAGTGGCTAATGCCCCCTTTTCAGGCGACCATCTTTTTGGGCCAGGAGCTCAAACGATACTGGAAAACCTACAAGCCTCAGACAGTCAACTGCAAACAGTACAATACATGTACCAAAAACCTCGCCCTCAGTATAATTATTCATACAAGACTGGAACTAATTATACCTCATGTGACACCTTTAAGGGCAGTGAACAAGGACCCCGGTGAAGTCAGCCCGTGGCCGCCCCTCCGTCCGTCCTGGGACTTCTGCTCCTCATTAAAGACTCTAGACTCCGTCCTGGTCCCCTCTTCTTGGCCTCGGGGACCTTTTGAGGCCACAAAAAAGACAGGCCTTTTTTCACATCGGCTCGATACATCTAGCCAATTTCTTAGGTATCACTGTTTATAGGGACCATCACGACTATTACATCGAGATGCCTTTTTGACCTGTGGTGCACTGGAAGTCCTGTCCCTCCCTCGACCAGGTCCATCCACTATTAACTCACATGCTGAGACACAATCTATCCCGCTACGGACTATATTCTTCTCTCCTCCACTGCTATTCGCAGCTTTCCCTTGATCATGAACAAAGATCAGATCAAAAAGGGTGAGTACATATACAGAGATTATGTTTTTAACCCCTGCTTCATTTTTTTTGGTCACAGATACATTGTTTCATTTGCTACATTATCTATTACTTCAGTATCCTACTTTTTGTCAAATGGATACATTCATTACTGGCTAGACAGTTGGGGGGGGGAGTCTTCACTTGCTACTTTGTAGTACCTCTAAAGAATAACATTGTATTACCTGAGCTACCGTTACAATTCGTAACAAAGTTGCCTTTGCCTCAGATTGTGCTTTCACTGCTGATCACTGAAGCTCCATAATTGCTCAGTGCTCCTAACACATTCCTTCTAGTTTGTTAAAACAATGCTTCACAGTGAATCATGTATCCCTTTATACCACTGCTTTGCTATTTTAACATTCATTGGTCCCATGACCACATTTTACCTACGGCAGAATGCCATCTGTGGCCACCCACTGCCATATATCTGCTTGGGAATCTCCCAGAAGTAATGACTTACTGCAAGAGACCATTCCGTGGAAGATAGTGCAGTTACACAAAGACTTTTGCTGTAACTGTAGATCTTCTAGGAATGTCTCTTTCAGTAAGTAGTTTCCCTCCCTCCATCCCCCAGCCTTATGTAATTGGAAAAACGATGTAAGGGTGGGAAGCTTCAGTACCTCGGTTCCCCTCGGTCCCTCGCTTCCGAGCTAAAACCAGCGGATAACGGAGCCTACCAGGGACCACCCACTTTTACAGGTACAGCCAGGAAGTGAGGTAGTGTGGGTTGTCCCTGGTACAAAGACTGCTGGAAGAGACTTCTGTGCTGGAGTGCCACCTATCGGGAACTCCCAGAAGTAATGACTTGCTGCAAGAGACATTCTTAGAAGATCTACTGTTACAGCAATAATCTTTGTGTAACTGCACTTTTTAGGAGTGGTATATGTTGTTCATCCACACTGACCCACCTGACCTCCCTGGCTGCGACGCACAAACCTGGCAACTGTGGTAGCAGATTCTCTTTACTGTCTATACTTTACCTTAATTTCTATGTACTCAATAACCACACCCAATGGTTATTCCAATAAACTCAGTTTATTGTCTGCACACATATATGTGGGAGCCTCAGCTAAAGGAGAGAGCTCCTCGATCATTGTTCACAGAAGCTTATATACCTTTTTCAGTTTCACAGTCTAACAGTGATCTCATGCTTACAACAGCTTCTCCTTATCTCTAGCAAAACCTCAGATTTAGCACTTTCCGTATAAGGAGTTGTTTTCCATACTTACTATGTGTCCCCTTTATCTTAGTTACAACCAGCTGTATTTAGCTTTATTTAATTTTCAAGGTTTTCTTATCTCTGTCAAACAACCTCCTTTGTTTTAGTCAGCACAGAACTGTACATTCATTATGGCTGTTTTACAAAGCAGATAGTTTTAAAGCATATGAAAGGCAATATGGCTATATGGCTATAACAAAGCAGATAGTTTTAGAGCATATGAGAAGCAACATATCTATATGACTATAATCGCATATAACAGTTATAAGCTCTGGTACAATAAGCTTTAGGACATAAAGTTATTATACTTTAGGATATATAAAAATTCCACCACACTCCCCCCTTTTGATACTCTGTATCAACTAACCACCCCCCTTTTTATTTATATGATTTAAAACTGGTTGCCGGCATACAGATAGTCAAGGCATTTATAAAAAGCATCCTGTTCTGGAGTTGGTACAGGGGTGGTTACAGACAGAACACAAATCGTGAGTTTGTAAAACATAATACAGAATTGAGGATGTCAACACCACAATTGAAATATGTGAAAAAATGCTAACATGTGACACCACATATAACACAATATAACATAACAATTTTGTTGATGAAAAAGAGTTCATAGAATTCACTTTTGAGAGTGAATAAGGTAGATGCTACCTTGTGTTGAGTGTGCACACCCTTGGAGCTTGATTGAAGAATCTGTTGATAATGTCTCTTGACAGATAAGTCCTTATAAAACATAACAGTCCATGAAATTAACAGTTCATAAGTTTATATAAGTATCCACAGGTTGATGTAGTTACAGTACAGATGAAATGTCATTTGCAGAATGGTGGTAACCCCACAAGGCATATGGGGCAATGCAGACAGTAATTTAAAAACAAAACACCAGCATAGTAGAAAGTCAGTGTTTATTTTGCTGGCTAGCTGCTGGATGGCTGATTAGTAGACACACTGGCCAGGGGTGCATTAAGTCCTTTTAATGGAATAGACACACACACACTGGCATGGCATTTGTTTTGTAAATGATTGATTACACGGCATAAAGATTAACAGTCCATAAAAGGTAACAATTGACAATAAACCATTAAGAACACAGTCCATAACAGAGCAATAGGGTTGTAGAAAGTACCAGCCATGTTTGGAACAAAGCGGCAGTGAAGAAAATGGATGTATTGCTTGAAGGTCAATTGAAGCAGAATCTTCTCGCTGGAGTTGGGAGTGCCCTTCCCCAGACTTAACTTTATAGTAAGCAGAAACAATAAGCTTGATTGCAGAGTCTGAACTGACTGGACCTTTTTAGTTGATTTAAAGTTCTACAAATAGGTGTAATTTTGCTGAAAACATTACCCTTTGCAGAGGTAATAATAACTTGATTCATGCAATAGTCCTTATATGGAACTAGTCAGGCACAAAGATAGTGATGACATCAAAGCTGTGGCAGTTGTTTTCTTTTTAGGAAAAAGATGAAGGTCTTGGCAACTTAGACGAAAGTTTTACTGCTGTGGAATGTGGAGATCTTATGTGTGCCACACCATGGAAACCTGCAAACTTGCAAAGTGTGTTAGACACTGAATTAAAAACACATAAATAACAATCTTTTAAACTATTAACTTTTGTTTTGTAAAGGTGGTGTGACAGAGCCTAAATTCTGGCAATTAGAAGAAAAATAAAAATGGGACATTAGCCGCACACCTGGGGGTGCAGGCCAAGGTTTAATTATACCATTTGACCATCTGTAAATCATGACAATGTTATGGTTACCTCCTGCTTTTAAATCACAGAAGCAGTTATGACAGTGATGAACATTATTTTCCTGTCTGTTGTAAGCAGGCCTGACTGAGACCTGAGTTATAAAATCTTGTAATGTTACAATAACACGCTTTAAACATATAGTTTATGGCAATATGCCTATTACACAATGCAGTTAGTGGGACAAATACATATGTTGTTGGCCTATGCCAATTTAATAACAGTGCCTATTGCACCTGTGACAAGTGAAAAGGTCTACCTTTTTTTTTTTGTTTTTTTTACCCTGTATAGTGAAATACTTCAAAGTACTGAGTGGGGTAAGGCTTGAAGCGTTGGTTTGGAGTACAATCTAAATTGTGCATATTATAATTGTTAAAATTGAAAATGACAAAAACTGCATAGAGGGCACTTATTTTTCAGGGGTACCTGTGAGTAATAAGACAGACGGAGCATTAATTTTACTTTTGGTTTTGCTTTGGAACATATTGTAGAGGTGGGTCAGCAATGCTGGCCCCAGTATTAGAGTTTGGTTATGAGCATTAAAACGTTATACATGTGGAACACTTTTCTGAATACACACATGATACAGTGTAGCAAGATGTATATCAAAACATTATAATATAAACATGAAACATAAGCATGTTTGTAATAGAACAATTTTAGTATTGAGCATAATGCATAAAATACATTTTAAACAACACGTATAGACTGTAAACTTAGCTTAGAATCCAGAAATGTTAGAGTACTGTGAATTTACTGGTTGAAAAATGTTGCATTCATTGCTGTAAGGCAATGACAAAAGTTGTTTTGCATTTGTTTTAACAGGATAAGAAAGCTGAAAAGACAATCAAAAGAATGAATATGTGTGGACATACATACACAACTTCACACTCCAGCGTAACTGATTACTTGCTGAGGGCAGAAACCCTTGTACCAATAATAGGTGTGAGATTTAACTGTTTGCACTAGAAAAAACAGAAGGGCTTGGGCTGGGTTATGCTGTTAAAATACCGTGGGTCTTTTTGAAAACCTGTAAATAAGAAACAATTATTGGCAAATATACATTTTCTTTATTTACCCTTTGGGGAACAGTGATGTACCTTGCAACCTTTGTGGGTACTACACTGGAAGGGATGGAGGAAGGGTACACCCCTCCCCAAGCTCCTAATGGTGGAAGAGACAGCTCGAAGTGAAAGAGACAGCTCGAATACTGTAGCAATAAAAAGGTTAGCTGTGGATGGTGACATGATCCCCACCTACTACACTTTAAATAATAACAAGATAATATTACAATTAGTTTAATAAGTTTCATACCTTACTATAAAGATGGGGAACTTCTTTTTCTCTAGAAGAAAGAGAAGAAACACAGACAAACAACAAAATACTAAACCTACACAAGTTTAAAAATAAAACAAGATTATTTTTATAGGATAAAAGAAGCCAAGCGTCCCTGGGTTCCCTTATCCTAAGCATGACAAAATGTCAGCTGAGTTTATAAAAAATCCAGATTGATGGTAATACCGTACGTACGTATCTCTTAGAATGCATTTCAAAAAGACAAAAAAATGATTACACCATGGTCACACATAAAAACAAAAGCCATTGCTTTTAACTGTAGATGGTGAACTCTCAAAAACAGCTGTAATAGTCCTTTTTTCCAAAGCGTACTATATATATATATATAATAAATATGGGGAGATGATGAATAATTCTCCCCTTCCAGCTGGAGTATTGCCTGTGTTGGCTGCAAGTCAGAAGCAGTGAGACGAGAAGAAAAGTTTGTTCCTCTTCACTTAGAATACTAGTTTTGCAATAAAAAGTCAAATTACATGGGTCACTCTTGGTGTGTTTTCATGAAAACATACATTTTGTGTGAAAAGTTGTGCTTTAGGTATGGAATACACATTAAGTTTGAACTGGTAGTAACATAAAATGTTGAAACACAAGAAGGTCAAATAACGTGCAAAAGGTCACAGTGTGCATGCAAGGGTCGTTCAAACCCAGTTATTTTTTGTTTTTGTGTCCTTGAACACTACTGACATTAAATATCTTTAAATAATAATAAAGCATACAATAAAACTGCTGGCCAAGACAGTACACACATACATACACAAAAGAAATACTTAACACAAAATAAGACTGACCTTGTTTCACACCAATTTGCTGAGGTAATGCCCATAGTTTCATTAGAAAACTGTACCTGTTTTAGATATATGTGCTGCCTCCCCCTGTCTTGTAACACTGACAATTTTTAAATCAACACATTTATACATATCGCCATGTCAAATCTTTCCAGAACAAAACACTTTTTAAACACATTTTAACTCCATTAAAACGCAGCACAACATATCATCTGTAAGTGAACACATCTTGTATAACATGGTTACACCTTTTGGCGCATAGCCAAAATATGGCACCCTGCCATTTTGCAAAAAGTTTCTAGTTATAACTAGAAGTATGATAAAGCCATTTATAGCTGTTAACACATTACATTTTCACCTAGCAGTGGCTTGGCACATTGCTTGCAAACTACAAATCTTTTTGCACATTGCAATCTATATGATGTCATAACTCTTCACCATCAACACTACCTGCTCCGACCAACAACTACATACAAAAGTTCTTCACTGACCCTATCTAGGCAGCACAAATGTTTTATTAAAAATAAAACCAATTAAAACAGTCAGCTATGAGGCAAAGAAGCTTCTTCTCTTTTTTTTTTTACTGTAACATGTTGTGCACTGAAGGCAGTCAATCCTATCTACGTAACCTTGACAACAGAACATAATTACAGAACACAGATATAAGCTAGAAAATATGCACAAGAAAGCGGAGCATTACCTTGTTTAGTATACGTATTACAGAAATAAAACAGACAGACATAAAACAACTTTGAATAATAAAAAAAATTTAGACTTACCCGGTGCCAAGGTATTTTCTTCTTCTTTTCCGATACACAAGTCTGAGTAAGAAAACTGACTGCAGGACCTTCATGATAATTTTCAAACACTGCAGCTATTAACCCTTTCAAAGGTTTTCTTTTGGCCATTTTAGTAACCTGCCAAACCAAGTCTTTTTCCAGAGCTCTGGTTTGCAGTTTAAAAACAAAACAAAACAAACAAAAAAAAAAAATCTTTAACAGTACTAGGTTGAGATCCATTTGGTAGAGGTCCCCCGTATTTTCCATTGTAGTCCCTAAAAGGCGCCTAATCGGTCTTGGAGTGCCCACCCAACACTCCGACTTTTTCGGGCGTCCCCTGGCCTTGAGTGCCCACCAAGCACTCTAACTCTCTGCAGGCCCCCGGCCGGAGTGCCCACCCAGCACTCTAACTCTTACAGGCGCCCCTGGCGCAAGTGCCCACCCAGCACTCTTGGTGCCACCCCAGCACCTAAGACAGTAAATGATGGCTGTCACCGCTCCAAAGGTGTCACACATATGGTGGGACTTGAACCTCCGAGGCCACCCTCCCCTGAGGCCGGGACTTGGCAGTCCGATCACAGTGCGACACGGAGAAGTGAAGCCATCCTGCCGACTACGCCAAAACTGTGGTAGCAGATTCTCTTTACTGTCTATACTTTACCTTAATTTCTATGTACTCAATAACCACACCCAATGGTTATTCCAATAAACTCAGTTTATTGTCTGCACACATATATGTGTGAGCCTCAGCTAAAGGAGAGAGCTCCTCGATCATTGTTCACAGAAGCTTATATACCTTTTTCAGTTTCACAGTCTAACAGTGATCTCATGCTTACAATAGCTTCTCCTTATCTCTAGCAAAAACCTCAGATTTAGCACTTTCCGTATAAGGAGTTGTTTTTCCATACTTACTATGTGTCTCCCCTTTATCTTAGTTACAACCAGCTGTATTTAGCTTTATTTAATTTTCAAGGTTTTCTTATCTCTGTCAAACAACCTCCTTTGTTTTAGTCAGCACAGAACTGTACATTCATTATGGCTGTTTTACAAAGCAGATAGTTTTAAAGCATATGAAAGGCAACATGGCTATATGGCTATAACAAAGCAGATAGTTTTAGAGCACATGAGAAGCAACATATCTATATGACTATAATCGCATATAACAGTTATAAGCTCTGGTACAATAAGCTTTAGGACATAAAGTTATTATGCTTTAGGATATATAAAAATTCCACCACACTTCCAGCGGGCCAAGATCTGGCATCATGGGGTGGAGCCGAGGGTTATACCACTCGGGTGGGTGGGGGAGCCAGCTTGAAGACATTCTGGCGACCTTAAAGGGAAAGGCCGACCTGCCAACAAGTGTGGATGAACAACATATACCACTCCTAGAACTACTGTTACAGGTGAGCAACCTGTTTATTTCCATTAAGCTTGTAGTAATTCAAAAGCTACAACACTCGTAAAGTTGTATTTACTGGGTCCCAAGGACTTCCTGATTTTTTTTTTTAACTGCCGCCCACGCTTCACTTCACTAGCATGATGATGAGATGCCAGTGAGAGCACGGGGGCATGCTCCGTTATAAGCAATGGGCGGCAGCTTTTCCATCTATTTTAAATAATATAATGGCCACTTGGCAATGAAATGTGGGCACCGGTCGACTAACAAGGCCCTCACGAAAAATGATTTTTCTCATGAAAAGGCAGGTCAGGAGTGAATCTGTAATTACTGTGACAAGGTATCTTTGTAAATGAGCCTATGGCTCAAAGGTTTTCCAAACTGCTGTTTAAATAAAATAAAAATAAATAAAAAATCCTTCATGAGAACAAATCCTTGTTCGATTTTTCTCTCTCTATCCTGAAAAGTGATCTTCCCATTGAAAACAATGGGAAATGAAAAACATAATAACTTTGCAACAGATTAATATTTTTACACAAAACAAAGCATGCCTGTTCTGTTACCCAAGCTGTTTCTACCATAACAAAATCACACTAAAATTCCACACCGTCTGGACGTGGGGCTTAACAACTTTACTAATAACTCTTGATGTGTTTTTACTTGTTAGAGGTGGCCTCACTGCATCCAGTTGTTGCCTGGAAGTTATGCCTTAGTGGGTGATCCAGCCTCAATTTTCCAGATGTGCAAAAGAGTTGGAATCTGCCTTTTTTACAGGATGGTTCTTCCTGCAAGGAGGATTGAATTTTCCAACCCTTGAATCCAATGGAGAGCCTTCTCCTCCTCAGACATCTGCCTGGAAGGTAAGACAGTTTTTTGTTTACATGTGGCAATGCATTTTATGTTGACAATAGATTATAATGTATGAAAATGTGTAGCTATTATGGCACTGCAATGTAAGTAGTAACTGGGGAGTTGCTGCAGCATGGAATCCACATATGCTCAACGTTCTAAAGCTTGGTTTGTGCCATTCCCTTGGTAGGGGTGCACTATACCCACTTGTTATGATTACCCATTGACAATGTTGGAGCCAACAGAAAAGGAAATTACAGTAAGTATGAAGTTGATTTCCTCTTCCTGATGTTCACTGCTTTATTAGTCCCCATACCTCAGCCCTTGAAAGGGCGTTTAAGGTAACATATACATTTGCTATGATTTGCTGCCTGAAGTCCTTAAAATGACAACTAGTGTTCAGCAAATTGAAGAACTTAGAAGAGCTTTTAATAAGAAATCTCAAACGAGCACTGCCAATCCATTTCTACCAGTGCTACAGTCTCCAACTCCCACAAAGCATGCTGGCAGGCTGTACATTACTCTGTCAAGAATGTTTTGTGGGGATGAGCCATCTATCACTGCTTGCAGTCAACTTTTCCATGACTCCACTGACACCAGACACCTGAAAGGCCCTCTTCTACAGCCGGTTACTGCACTGTGATCACAGCTGCATGCTTAATCATTAGCACAATTGTGTGCATGGGGCAACTCTCACGGTCGCATGATGCTCAGAAGTGCCATTCTTTCGATACTGGAAAGGGGGGTGGGCAAGAATGTGCATTTGCAGGAGCATCATGATTTGGAGAGTGGGGGGAAAAGCTAGCAACAGTTTACCTCAGGTGCCCTTGTGGGAGGCTCTAAGGAACTGTAGGTGTCCATAGCCAGAAGTGCTTGCCCTGGGGCACTGAAGGTATAGAAATTTTGCACCCTGATTGGGGAGGGGGGAATAGTAATAGCTGTATAAACCTTGCAGCATACCTCTCTGATCCCATCTATTTTCCATACACTGTGTCATGGAGTTGGGCGCAGTTCTCTGGCTCTGACCCGACCAGGTTGACAGCACACTTCGTAACTGGAGGTATTACCAAAAGAAGCACGGGGGAGGGAATAGGTAACCTGCAGTTCTGCAAAGGATGATGGGCACCCAAGTTTGAATTCACAAGGTCCCCCAAAACTGTTATTCCCCATCATTGCCATTATCTACAGAATTTCTTCTGGGCCCCAATTTGGAGGACTGGGTTATTCCCAAGCAGCCTTATTGCCTCCTTTTTTCAGCCTTACTATGTCCACCCCCCCCAAACCAAGCTTTTTTTTTGTTGTACCTGAAGAACAGTCTGTCTCCAAGGTTCTTCCCTTTTTGTGCATCATCTTTGTCTCCACCTTGGCCCTCCTGACTTTCCTACCAGTCTCTCTAGGTGTACCCTTAGGTACTTCTCCCCGTCTTCCTGCCTTTGACTTTCCTTGTACTTTCTGAATGCCTTTCTCTTAGCACATACTGCTTTCTTCCCTTACACTGTGAACCACAGTGGGACTCTTGATCTTTTATCCTTTGATGCTTTACCTGTGCAGAGACTACAGCTGTTTTTTGAATTCCTGTTTTAAATACTTCCCATTTCTCCTCAGCCTCCTTCATCTGCCCTACCCTGCTTCATTTCTTTCCTCAACTTTTTCCATGTTAAAGAAGTGTGCATTACTGAAATCCCACACTTTTACTGAGCTAGTCCCCTTTTTAATTCCTAAATGTACCTCAAAACACACTGTCTTGTGATCACTGGACCCCAGTGGTTTCAAGACTGACAGATTTTGAATCCTGCAATTGTTTGTGAGAACAAGATCTAGCAGGGCAGCCTCCCTTGTTGGGTTCTTTACCAGCTGTACCAGGAAAGCCACCTGTCCTGACAAACCTCCACCAGAAGCCGATTCCTTGCACTTGCTGTTGCAGGGGCATTGCAGTCAATGTCTGGCATGCTAGTCTCCTGCTATTAATACTTCCCCATCACATCAGCTGATGTAGAGCCTCTCGTTGGTCTCCAGGCCCATTCTACCAGAACAGCTGTTCTCAGTAGCAGCCTCCGGGAGCATTTCACTTCTGGAAATATGTAAGGCTGCTGCTTGGTCTTCCACACATATTTCCACCAGATAGGTCACCTGAGCACTGCTCAGGTGAACACTGTGCTCTCCCATGGGAAGATAACTTGCTGTACACATAGTAAGAGACAAGAAATTGTTTCCAATGATTTATAATAAGCAGAAGTGTGTTGTTCATCCCCAGGTTGTTGCCAAGCAGTGGTGTGAGACACAGCAACATGGAATTGGTTAGCTTGATGGTGCTTTACGAGGATGACTCATTGCTGGTGCAGTATTCTGATGGATCATGCCTGCAGCTCTCTTCCTGTGGCTCCGAGTTCCTGTTTGAAAAGGCACCTTCAGCTTCAGCACATCCATTACAGCAACCTGAAAGAATTCGGCAGCGGACGCAGTTTGTGATCAGCAGTTACAGGGTAGAAAACTGAGTTATTGAGACTTTTTTGAACTGAATTTATAAAGGAAAAGAATGTATTGTACATTAGCTAAAGTAGTAAAGCAGCTGCTCATTCTCCTAGCTCCATTCCATGCCCCCCCGGATGAGATCACGAGACACGTCAGTGCTCAGTGAAGCCTTGTGGCTGAAACTTCTGTGTCTGGGTGCCCCTCTCTCAAGGTTCACACTAAAACTCTTTTTGCACTGGTCCAGCCGGGAAACTTAGACTCAGTTTGCACTGTCCTACCCAGATGTGCAGTATCCCATAGCTAGACTAGAGATTAGTGAAAACAAATGCAGTGCATGCTGATTTCTGTTAAACAGTTGTCGAGCTGTATTTTACCACCACCCTATACTTGCTCCCAAGCTGTGTAATACACATACACAGGCAAAATGGCAAGTTGTGCTTTAATAAACTTTTGAGAGCTGCTCCGTCTTCTCTTCTGTGCCCTGGGTCTGCCATATTCAGAATACTTGCAAGACTGTCAACTGCAAACTGGGTCTGGCCTACAGAGCCAAAAGCAATCTTACTCCGGCAGCTCAGATTGCACTTGCCAGAGGGGTTCTCCTCCCTTCGCTTTGCTATGGGCTCCTCTTGTTTGTTCGCTCCTCCAAAGTCCACCTCTCTAGGTGGTCTACTGCCTATAACAGTGTCTGCTGCTTCGCGCTGGCTGCCCCCTGTCTCACTCACCATTGCGACCTCTATAGCAGGCTAAACTGACTCTCACCCTCAAATCACATAGACTTTGTCCTAGGGTGCTTCACCAGAAAGGTCCTTGGCACTGGCACCCCTCCAGGGCTGGCGAAATTCCTCGTTCCGGCTGCCTCCTCATCCTACTCCCTCAGGTCCCAGGGACATGCCCTCCTTAAGATACCGGCTACACGGACTCAAGTGGGTGGTCGAGATTTTGCTGCGTGCGCTCCCAGACTGTGGAACACTTTCCCTGCCCAGGTCCGTTCCTCACACTCACAGGTGTGTCTTCGCTCCACCCTATGGAACCACCTTAAACGTTCTTCGGCTTGTGGCTGTCCCAAACCCCCGTGAACTGATCCATCACAGCACTCCTCTGCCCTGGAGGTCTTCTTGGACAAAAGAGGTCGCTAAGCTGTAAATAGTGTCATATCTGCTGCATCTCTAAACTGTACTTCCGGTACTGCGCTTAGTTGCTACAATGTGTTTATTTTGTTGTGTACATACTGTATAAAACTATGCCTTACTAAGTTTTGTATGCTGTTTTGAATCTGTAATCATACTGTCCTCACATGACCTGTAGCATGTTCTAATCTGTACCATGTCATTATGTATTTAAATCTATTATTCCTGTACTCTCCTGGGTCGTACCTGAAAATAGGCAATTGTCTTGTCTAGTGTACTTACCTGGTTAACAAAAGCTAAATAAATAAATAAATCTCACCCCAACCCCCACACCAGGTTGCTGGCAAAAACTCTCTCTCAGAAAGTAAAGAAACAAAAAAAATCAAGCTGCAGAAATAAAATTCTCTCCCAAATGACCCCACAGACCTTGGGTACCACCAACTGCCTCCGTAATGCAGCCTGCCTCTCATACCTGCCCTAGTCCCCTAAACTGATGCTGACACTAATTCAGTCACGTTTAAAACATAAAAAAAAAATAAAAGGAAGCAGTCACCACAAAGGGCCCTACACGTGGGGCTGAACCAAATGCACACTTTAAGTGCAAAAATATTTTGGTTTACTGTAGTATAGTAGAGTGTATCAGACTAATTTGCCTTAGTTCTGGGCTGACATCTTGTTTTTTTTTGTTTTTTTTTACTACAAATCCCTGAATCCCCTGCTGCTGACATCAGAGCAGTAGGCTACAGTGCGAGATTCAGTAGGCCTGCAGTGCATGTTAGAGCTTTTATAATCTTGGATTACATGTTTTCCAGTTCTGCTTTTCTCCAGGGGCTAAGTACAGTCTTCTGTGACTATACATAGCCCAGGGCAGACAGTGGGACCAGCAAACAAAAGATTAGAGTTTATATAAATTCTGACATGCACTGCAGGCTATTGAATCTCTCACTGCTGCCTACTGCTTTGATGTCAGTTTTAGGAGATTGTGGGAATTGCAACAGAAGATGTCAGCCTAGAACTAAGCTAAATCTGTCTGATACAGTCTACTATACTACAGTAACAGTACGTGAACTAAAATATTTTGCATACAAAGTACGCATTGAGACTAACTCGACACTTAAGGTGGTGACTGTTTCCCCTTTAAATGTCTGGACTTACAGTAATTTACTCTCAGGTTTTCAATCAGTAATTACTTTGTACCCAACATTTAGCTTTAGCTCTGCTTAGTTTTCTGTGGAAAGCTAAAGTCTTGATAGCTCATTCTACACCAGTGGCTGTCTGTAAAAGCTTGCGCAAAAAAAAAAGCTGATTAAAGCAAGCTTAAGTCTGTATCCCATTGCTGGCATGCAGTGACTAGGGTGCTGGAATGTGGGCACAGATATGAGGGTGCATCTCATGTGGGCAATCAGTATTTTTGACCATCTGCCAATGTGAACGCTGTGTTGTGGACATAATCCCTCCCCAAGAGTGTGCTGGGTGGGGGGTTGTATATATTTGAGGGGGTGTGGGGCCAGATCCCCCCATGGGACATTACAGGGACAAGGATCACTACGTGAGATATGTGATCTGGGTGGGAGGGACTCCATTTCCTGTCGTCCATCTTGTCTCACCCCTTGCCTGCGCTCTTATTTACTGAGCACTCTTTGTTTGTGCACTGGCGTGGGTGAACCGCTGAAGACATAACTCGCCTCCAAACTGATCCATGGCTCGTAGCACCACTGGCTGGAGCCATGAACATCCTGTGTCACTGACCTGCCCTAGCACCATGTAGCAATGCTGGTGTTCGGATGGTGCTTGGCAGAAAAAAACAAGTCTGGACTTTAACTTTGATCTTCAGTCTGACTTAAAGCCTGAAAAAAACTACATGCACACTAACCTTCAACTTTCACACTGGATGTGCGTTGTACCTCACGTAGCTCCTCTCAAGTCTTGCATCAGACTCCCTCTTTCAGAGATGCAGTGTTTTTTTCTTCTGCAGCATAGACACCCTGCGTACACTCAACCAATATGTTTTGTAGGTCTGCTGTTAGTTGGAATGTACAACTTATCACAACCCAACATCCGATCTTCATTGAGCCGGTCTCTTGCAGCAGGTCATAACATATAGGAATCTTCTAGTCGTGGGCATTGTTTTCGGAGGACTTTTCAGCAGTCGGACTGGGACCACCCACTCTGGCACCATATGACCTGTGCTGAGCAGTATAAAAGAGGAGGCGGTCCCCGACTCAGTTATTTTTTTTACATGACCAGCACACATCTTTCCTGAAGATCAACTTCAGTCGGTGAAGACTTCACCTTATATTCTTTTTTAATTTCATAGTTTATAGTTGTTACTACTAACCTGTCATCAACGACATCTTTATCTAGACAGCGATGAAGACTTCAACAGGAAACTTCGACCTCTAATCGATGATGGCTTTGGCCCTCTCGTTGACGCTGGCTTTGGCCCTTTCGTTGACGCTGGCTTGGCCCCTCTGCTGATCGTGGCCATTTTCTGGCCTCTCGTTGATGCTGGCTTTGGCCCTCTCATTGACGCTGGCTTTGGCCCTCTCATTGACGCTGGCTTTGGCCCTCTCATTGACACTGGCTTTGGCTCTCTCGTTGACGCTGGCTCTGGCCCTCTCACTGACGTTGGCCTTGGCCCTCTCGTTGCCAATAGCAACAGTCCTCTCCTTGCCTTGGCCCTCTGGTTGATGCTAGCTTCAGTCCTCTCATCACCGATGACCTCAGTCCTCTTGTCCATGATGGCACCAGGCCCACAGTTGCTGATGGCTTTGGCCCTCTCTTGCTCCGATGGCCTCAGTCCTGTTGCTGTTGCCTTCCACTTCTCGACAATGTTGGCCTCGTCACACGACTGCTTGGAGCTTGATTCATATACAGCCTGACCAGCTGCTTCCACAATGGGGAGTCCTATATAATTCTCCCCCTGGCACTGTTTGGTCATTGACTACCATCTGCCCTAATACTGAGTATGCAGTTATTTTCCAGTGTTTCACGAAAACTGGCAGCTTTGTCATTGACTGTGCTGGCTCCCCTAAAGTCGACTCATTGACAAGTCGCGTGGGTCTTCATCATCCACCTGTTTATATGGTCAGATGGAGTATAACCGTAACTCTTTGGAGACATAGGTTCATGCCAGTATGGCGAGGGTGGATGTGCCTATTATAGACCAACATTCAACCTGATGCCCCCCCATCTGTGGGGCTCCCTTCTGTTCCCATTCCAGCCTCCTCCAGATGCTCTGCTGTCTCCAGGGTGACTTGTGCCTCTCCGGCTTCCTCACCAGCTATTGTGATGGAGGACCTCTTTGTTCGGGAATAAGAACAGGATACTCAAAAGAAGGAACCTGATAAGGGTCATAGGGTCCTCTTCCTCTCTCTTCCATCTCCTTTATGGAGAAAGATGCCTCAGTTTGTCTTACTTTTCTCCCCTCTGGGGACCCAGGAGACAGTGCAACATGCCCCTAGGTGCAAATTGGCTTATTATTTGGAATTATCAGATTTCCCTGCAGAGGTCATCCCCCCTCTTATAGCAGACTACGAAGCATCTATACTTGCTGCTCTGCAAGCTAGTGGCTATGGATTGCAAGGCCTCTACTGTGAGAATATGTCTCAGAAGACATTCTTGGTTGAAGGTATCGGACTTTGCTCCCACCATTCAGCTACTTGTTCTTAATGCTACCTTTAAAACGGTTTCAAAATTTTTGAACCATAAAAACCAAAACCTCTGGTCATTCCTTACTTCAGTGCATTCCATGTATCATTCATATAGGGCGAAACTTTTTACGAAAGTAACTTTCGGAGACCTGCAAGTAGACCGGTTCGCTGTCTCTATTGGCCTCCCGCACCTCTGACAACAAACCAAAGACAGCCAGAGCTGTGCCTTGGGTTCCCCACCAGGGACCGAAAACAGCATAACGGTCTCCCCAAATCAGTGGTTCCGGGACCACAAACCATGGGGGTGACAGCTGAGTTTCCCTGTACTTACAGGGTTGGCAAGTCATAATGTTAGAACCCTGAACACCTCTCTGTCCTGGTGTCAGGAGTTGGGGCCTTTCCGCTTAAAAAAGACCATCGAACCAATGGACTCCTCTCATAAAGGTCAGGAATTTTACTCTCTTCTCTTCTGGACAATGATCACGGAAGACCATTGTCCTATATTAAATCTCAAAACTCTAATCTTTTATAGAGTACAAAAAGTTGAAAATGGTCACACTCCTAAGGACCGTACCACTATTGCACCAAGGAGATTGGCTTTGCGCTCTGAACACGAAACTCTCATTCGGGCTGGACTCTGCCTCCAGAGTCTTCAAGTAATGCCTGGCTGTTGTCTCTGTGACTCTTCACAAAGTGGGCTTCTATGTTTTTCCATACTGAGATGATTGGCTTCTCAAAGCATCATCAACAGTTCTCCTAGCAAGAACACTATCGAGAACCCTAAAGTTGTTCAAGTCTCTAGGTATAACAGTAACTATAATCTAAACGGCATACACTCAATGTCTTCAATACATTGGTAAAAATCTGGATATCTCAGTGGGAAACACTTTCTTTCCCTTAATAATTGGATGGCGAGCCTTGTCTACCTGGCTTCCCATTTTCTGCCACACCGGATATGTCTCAGCCAGACTTATATCTACAGACTTTTGGGACACTTGGCTGTGACCATCCCAATAGCTCCGTTCGCCCGATTTATAGATGAGAATTTTTCAGTGGAACCTGAAAATACATTGATATCAGAGATCTAATGACCTAGAGATGGATGTCATGGTCTCATTGCCCGCTGTCAAAGTTCTCCATTGGTGGGTGCATATGGCCACCCTTGCGATGAATGCCTCGTAAAGGATGAGGGTACTCATTTCAAAGATCTACAAACTCACCAGGGTGTTTGGCAGCCAGGCAACGCCCATCTGCATCTTAAAAAAAACATGTATCATGATCCAATCAGATATTTTTTTTTTATTCTTTGTTAACCAGGTAAGGCCCACTAGGCACAGGTGCCTGTTTCCAGGGGTGACCCGGGAGCACTAGGAAGGTTAAGTGACTTGCTCAGAGCCACACATAATGCAAGTGGAGGTTGTGAGAACTAAACCCAGGTGTGTCTGCTGGATGTACTATGCTCCTTCACAACTCATTACTCTAACCTTTAGGCTGTACTGCCAACTGCAGTGTGTTACCTGCCCTAACAGGTCGGTACCAGCTCTTACCCTCTGTGCAGAAGAACCATGAGAATATGGTTCTGGGCCATGAACAAAGGACTATGCCTCATAGAGATGCATGTCCCGGGCAGCAAGAATACAATAGCGAGATGCCCTCAGCCATTTCAGACAGTGGCACAAGAATGGGAGATCCCCCAGAACATAGTTGAAGACATCTTCGTCCACCGGGGTCTTCCCGACATGGATCAGTTTCTGTCCACTCAATGCAAAGCTGCCTCAGTACTGCTCACTAAAGTCAGGTCCGGACACTATCTGGCTGTATACTTTGGCTCTTTCCTGGAGACAGCACTGTGGCCAGGACATGTATGGTTCCCACTGTTACAATTGATGGTTCAGGAACAGATACCTCTCCCTCTTTGTTCCACTCTCCTGCCTTAAGCTCCGGGAACACTCCTTCTTCCAAATCTGTGTTTACTGCTCCTCCACACTTGGCTCTCTAGGTTCCAAGTTCCCTCTACAATGTCAGGAGTCCTTCAACCAGCCAGGGTGACTTCTCCCATAAACTCATATTCACAGAAATAGAAACATGTCTTTATCTGGGCAGAAGGGATTGAGTTGGACCCTTTTTCTTGTCCTCCTCTGTTAATACTGGACTACTTGCTGTCCCTTTTCAAAGTGGTGGGTTCCCCACACCTTTATTCCGATCCATTGGCTGGCAAACTTCTGCCTTTCATTCCCTGATTGGAGATAGGTCTCTGATTCAGTTGGAGATCAGGAGAACATTTTTGGGAGGCATTCTTCACTTAATCGGTGAGAATCCACTGACCTCTATGTGATCTTCATTTTGTCCTAGAAAAACTGACAGACCCTTTCGAGTCCACAGCTACATGTGAACTGCACTTCCTATTTTGAAAAACTAATTTCAGTGCAATAACATCAGCTAGACATATTTCTGTGTTACAGTCTCTGATGTGTAAAGAGCCCTATTTGAATTTTCCTAAGGACAGGGTGTCCTTAAGTGCCAATCCTAACTTTCTCCAACCTAAGGTGGTATCAGAATTTACTTTGACTCAGTAACCATTCAGCTACCAATGTCTTCTGGGAATGCTTGCTTTCAGTGTCTGGTTGTTCACAGTACCTTACATTATTAAAACGATGCGACAACGCAAAACAACACAACCTTTTGATCCGTCTTCAAGGGTTGAGCTCTTGCAGCAGGTAATACCATTAGGACTGAAGCAGGCAGGCATCAGGACCCCACAGAAAACTTGTAGCTAGCAGTCTGAGGCAGGGGACCGCCTCGACGTTGGCTCTGTCCGACGTCCTACGTTGTATAAAGGGGGCGGTCCCGTGGCACCACCCCAGTTCTTTTTCCGCTGTCGACCCGCGTAGTTCGGCTCCACGGACACCTCTCTCTGCAGTTGACAGCTTCGAACACCAGATAAGTAATTTCTATTCTATTCTCGTTTTTCTAAATCTTAACCTAACACCTTGTTTATGTTGTTGCCCGAAAATGTAAGAGTGCCTGTGGGAAGCAGATCCTGGCAAAAGACTGCCACGTGGACTGCCTCATCGGCCTAGACCCGGACCATCAGCCTGACTCTGCGACCACTGCCAGAAGTTCAATCAGAAGTCGCGCACCAGGAGAGTCCACGCCTTGAAGACCTTTCACTTAGAAAAGAAGCTTGTGGTCATGCAGCGAAGTTTGGGGCCAGCTGTTCCTCTCCCACTAGAGATTCCCCTTCCAAAGAA
Organism: Neoceratodus forsteri; assembly: GCA_016271365.2. NCBI lineage: Eukaryota > Metazoa > Chordata > Ceratodontiformes > Ceratodontidae > Neoceratodus > Neoceratodus forsteri. The sequence continues at coordinate 730,288,776 of CM057449.1, read as the reverse complement.
AAGGCCTCGTTGGGGGGCATCACAAGGAGAAGGATAGGGCCAGGTCTGAATCCCGCCATCCACTGCCAGCTAAACAGTCGTCTTCCTCCAAAAGGTCGGGTTCTCTTCCAGCAACCGACTCTTCCCGCTCTTCTAAGTCCGCTTTTCTCCCTGCTCAGGGCCGCCAACAGGAGTCAGCATCAGCGGGACATCGTTCTTCTTCCTGGGCTCATCGACCTCATAAACCCACAGGGTTGACCCAGGAAAGCTTGCCCAGGGCTCTGGACATGCCTAGTTCCTCGGAAAAGAGGAAACATTCAGAGGAACATTCTGGTAGGCAAGGGGATGTCCGGGCTCTGATGCCCCCCCCCAGGCTAAGGTGCGCCCACCGCTAGACGTCCGCCCACCTAGCCGCTTGCCTACCCCGACGACCTGCTCCCTGATGCCAGAAACGGGGCAGTTGCTGGACGAGGATCAGCCATCGGCCCCTCCTCCTACAGGCCCGATGCCAGCTGATGCCGGCATACCGGACCCGAAGTCTGCTACACCAATAGAGGTGCCGGATCCCCAGACTCCTGTCCCCAAGGACCCGACGCTCGGTCCGTCCCACCTGACGCCGGCTCCAGCGGTTGTCCCAGTGGCGGACATAGGGAATTTATTTACCACCTGGTGGAATACCGTCAAGGGGGACCTGCTATACAGGCCACCGGACAAGGTCCCTACTCCACCTCCTATGGGTCCTTCTCCTACCCCAGTTAAGGGCCAAGCGGATGAGCACCCAACTCCATGTCCAAAGGGGAAGTGAACGACACGGTCTCCATCCCCGTCTCCTTCGTCCCCCCCAACACGTCCTCCTCGGATGAGGCAGGCGAAGACTCGGACACCTCAGAGGACAGGTTTCTACCCCCTTCACCAGGACCCAGGGACTCTCCATGGTCCCCTCCGGGTGATCCCTCATTCCCTGACATCATGAAGCACATCCAGACTATTTACGAATGGGATACCGAGGCCCTAGACCCAGAACAGAAACGTCTATCTAAGTTCCTGGGAGAAAAGGAACCAAAGCCACTGGTCATCCCACCATTCGTAGAACCTTTTCAGGATGTCACTCGCCTTACCTGGAGTACACTATCTATCCCTGCAGTTCCAAGGAAGGCCAACAGACTTTACAAGCTGCCCAAATCGGAACCATTCCTTATGGAACCACCTAAGCACCCATTCTTTAGTCCTTACAGCTGCTCATGGTCGGGGGGGCCCAACTCAAACACTTAAGCTCCCAGGCCCCAGATCCCGTCTCAAAGAAACTGGACAGCTGGGGCCAAAAGGTTTTTTCTTTGGCTACAGGGTCCATCAGGTCCTTGAATTTTATGGCCCGCATGATCTCCTACCAGCAATCCCTGTGGAGAAAAACCATGGATTTGACACAGACTCTCCCTGGCTCCTATTCAATGCAGGAGATTTTGGCCTGCGTTCAGTCAGGCCTGGACGTGGACAAACATGCCCTCTGGTGTTCTTATGACGCCATTGATATGGCCTCCAGGGCTGCCGCATCAGGCATATGCATGAGAAGGCAGTCCTGGCTCAGGCTTATTGGTTTCCAGCAAGATCTTCAGGACTGTATCCTGGATTCCCCCTTTCAGGGCCCGGTCTTGTTCAGCCCCAAGGGGGAGCAGATGGTGAAACAACTGCAGGAATCGAGGAAAGCAGTTGCAGATGTACAAGTCTCAACCCCAGACTACCCGCCGAAGGCCTTTTCGTCAGTGTCAGACCCAAGGACGAACCGGCAGACAATCCCAAGGAAAGGGATTTAAGAGACTGGGTCACCCTGCCCATCAAGGTTCCCAGGGCCCAGGCCCCTCCAACCCCTTCTACCTGACTCCCAGGGCTACCCTCCTCTTGGGGACAGGCAGAATGAGCAGGTAGGAGGGCGCTTTGCGCTTCACCCGCTCGAGTGGTCCAGTATCACAACCGACCAATGGGTACTGGATACCATTCGGATAAGGTATTCAATAGAATTCACCTCTATCCCACCAGACACCTCCCCCCCCAAAAGTCCCGTTGTTCACCGCAGCACGATCTCCTCTTGGAAGGGGAGATACAGCAGCTCTTGGACAAAAGAGTGATTCAAAGAGTCCCTCCGGCCCAGAGAGGGAAAGGTTTCTACTCCTGCTTCTTCCTCGTCCCGAAGAAGACAGGAGACCTTCATCCCATTCTGGACCTCAGCTAACTCAACCTCTCAATGAAATATCAGAGGTTCCACATGGTCACCCTGGGGTCCCTTTTTCCCTTACTCCAACAAGGAGACTGGCTATGCTGTCTGGATATGTAGGATGCCTACCTGCACATCAAGGTCCTGAAGACCCACAGACGTTTTCTGCGGTTCTGCTTCAGAGACGAGCATTACCAATTCAGGGTTCTGCCCTTCAGCCTCTTGTCAGCACCCAGGATATTCACCAAGTGCCTAGCGGTGGTAGCAGCAGCAGCCCTTCGCAGGAGAGGCCTCTTTGTCTACCCCTACCTGGATGATTGGCTCCTCCCTGCTCAGTCAGAGGAGGAGCTTCTAATTGCCCTAACAGAAACACGGGCCCTGTTTTCGTCCCTGGGCATCACAGTCAACTGGCTGAAGTCACACCCTTGGCTGACACAATGGCTGTAGTTTATAGGAGCCATCCTAGATACCGAACAGGGCAGGGCTTTTCTGCCACCGGACAGAGCAGAACGCCTTCAGGGGTTAGCCAGAAGCCTGCAACGAAACCCATCCTCCCCTGCACGGGTGGTTCTACAGCTGCTAGGTCATATGGTGGTGGCCATCACCACAGTTCCCTTAGCCAGACTCCACATGAGGGCATTGCAGTGGCACCTCGAGGTACAATGGGACCAGTCAGTGGACGATCTGGATCTCCAAATCCAGATATCTCGAGCAATTCATCGTTCTCTGAAATGGTGGCTCTGCATGGACAATCTGAGCGGTGGCTTTCCTTTCCGCAGACCTCGACCGCTTCAGACCCTAACCACAGACGCCTCTCTGTCAGGTTGGGGGGCTGATCTAGGGGATCACAGGACCCGGGGGTTCTGGTCTGTCACAGAGTGCTCTCTTCATATCTATGTCCTAGAAATGAGAGCGGTGCTGAATGCACTCTTGGCATTCTGAGACCAGCTTCTAGTGGGTCCTCTTCTAGTGCAGACAGACAACACACCCGTCGTCTTCTATATCAACAAACAAGGGGGAACTCACTCGTATCCCCTTTGCAGAGAAGCCATGAGAGTGTGGGATTGGGCAGTAGAACACAGTATCGACCTCACCGCAGTTCATCTGCCAGGGGTCCAGAATGTTCTCGCCGACAGTCTCAGTTGCTCTTCCTCTCAGAATCATGAGTGGGAATTGCTCCAAGATGTCACAGATGACCTCTTTGACTGATGGGGCTAGGCAGAGTTGGACCTCATTGTGTACCTGTGCAACGACAAACTGCACAATTTCTACTCACTCGCTCCGGGGCCTGGTGTTTTCTGGCGAGATGCATTGTCCCTCTCTTGGGCAGGGAAGTTCCTTTATGCCTTCCCTCCTTTTCTCCTCATTCAGAGAGTGCTGCTCAAATTGCAGTCAGAGGCAGCCAGAATGATTCTGGTGGCTCCTCTATGACCTTGTCAAATTTGGTATCTGCTGCTCCAGCAACTCTCTCTGGAACCTCCAGTTCAGTTGCTACTCTCCACCCACTTGCTCTCTCAAGAACAGGGGACTCTCGCCCATCCTGCTCTTCACTCTCTTCACTTGCATGCTTCGCTCCTGCAGTCCTACGGAAGAGAGATTAGGAGTGTCAAGCAGAGTGGCTGAAATTCTGGTGGCAGCCAGGAAGCCTTCTACCAGAACCACATATGCTCTGAAATGGAAACGCTTCTGTTTATGGGCATCTGTCCATTCCCTAGATCCCTTGGGTTGTCCGGTCAGGCACATGCTAGAGTATCTTCGACACCTTTTGGACTTAGGGTTGAGTTACTCCTCAATCAAGTTGCATATGTGTGCGGTCTCTGCATATCATAACCCAGTCGGAGACAAAACTCTGGCTCAATTGGATGCCTGCATGACTTTTCTTCGAGGGATATTACCCTTCAGACCTCCCAAGAGGGACATTGTTCCTCCTTGGGACCTCCTCTTCATTCTGGAGAAACTCACACTTCTTCCCTTCGAACCAGCAGCCTCTTGCGAGCTGTGCTTCCTCTCTTGGAAGAGACTACCCTTGGTGGCTATCACCTCTGCTCGAAGAGTTTCGGAACTCCAGGCTCTGATGTGTAAAGAACCGTACATAGTCTTTCACAGGGACAGGGTGAATCTGCGTACAAACCCCAAATTCATGCCGAAGGTGGTATCCGTACTGACCCTGAACCAGGATATTAACCTTCCGGTATACTACCCTAACTCTTCCAACCCGGGTGAAGCACTGTTGCACACCCTTGATGTTCATTGCATTTTGCGATATTATCTCCACAGGATTCGCTCCTCCAGGAAATCGGACCAGTTGTTCGTTTCTTTTGTGAAGCGAATGTTAGGAGCTCCTGTGTCTAAGCAGACACTAGCCCATTGGCTAGTGCATTGCATTATGTTCTTTTTTTTTTTTTTTTTACGCCTTCCCTCCTCCTTGGCTGCCCACTCCTTCAGGTCCCCTAGGCCCTTCCCGACTGCCTGCCCATCCCCACGCCAGCCATTTACCTCATATTGCGGCTTCCCCCAGGTAACCCGGCGTATCCCTTTGCTGGACAGATCCCCCTACTCCGAGGGGGAAGGCACTGGTGGGGCCGGCCAGCGCACACTACTTGGTCCAGGGTGTCGCTGAGGTGTGCTGGTCGTGGGTTTGTCAGCAGCGGAGGGCTGGAGACAGTCATCCAGCCAGCCAGGGAGCATTTTCTCTGGTTTTCTCTTGGGGAGTGACGTCCTGATGTCAAGTCTAATGCCAACGTCTGCCATTCCTCTTGTGCACTGAGCCCGGCGTTCTGCTGTGTCACCAGCCTCTCCATGAGGTCAGCAGGTGCAGGTGCACATCCCCGAGAAGGAGAGCTGTCCCTGGACGCTTCATCCTTCTCCCCCCGGCCGGCCCTCCAGCGACACGAGTCTGTTCTCGAACCCAGGTTGCCGGCGTCGCAGACAGAAATCCAACCACTGCGCCGACGGGCTGGCTTGCATTGCATTATGTTCTGTTATCAGCACCACAACAGACCTATCCCGGGTGCTGTTAGGGGTCATTCCACCAAAGCGGTGGCTTCTTCATTTGCAGCACTGAAGAACGTTTCTTCAGCAGATATTTGTGCTGCTGCCACATGGTCCTCTGTCCACATGTTCATCAGGCGTTACAGCCTGGACATCGCTTCCAGAAGGAGAGCAGGTTTTGGACTAGCAGTCCTGCAAGGCCTTCTCTCATAGATGTCCGCTCCATCTTATTATATATCTCCATCCGCCCTATCAGACCTGGGCCTATCCTTGGGTACTACTTGGAACTCAGTTCTAATGGTATTACCCGCTGCAAGAGCTCCACCCTCGAAGACAGATAGTACAGTTACGTAAGAACTTACTGTAACAGTAGATCTTCGAGAGGAGCTCTTGTAGCAGGTGGCTTTCCCACTCTCCTTCCCCCTGGATAGCGTAGGGGATTATAATTAGTATTATTATTCTGGGTTTCCATCCAACCAGGATGCGGAATGTTTTGCTACCTGGTTTTCCAAATTCTATCTAGGCGGGTCTCCGGCGGGAGAACTGGGGTGGTGCCAGGGGACCACCCCCTTTATACCACGTAGGATGTCGGGCAGAGCTGACGTCAGGGGCAGTCCCCTGCCTCAGACTGCTAGCTACAAGTTTTCCATGGGGTCCTGATGCTTGCCAGCTTCAGTCCTAATGGTATTACCTGCTGCAAGAGCACCTCTCGAAGATCTACTGTTATGGTAAGTTCTTACGTAACTGTACTTTTCGTTCGCCCCAGGTAATGAGGACAACCCAGTTTTAAAGCAGTGTCTGTCCACTTGGATGGCCAGCTACATTGTTTGTTGTCATAAAGCAAAATATAAAAAATGAAAACTACTCCTAGGTATGTTCTAGGCTCACTCCACGTGAGCTCTAGCTGTCTCCATAGCTTGATTTTACAGGGGTATCGGCTGCTACAATTGGGGATATGGCTACTGGTACCAGGATTCATACCTTCAATTAACATTTCGTTTTTGGGCTTTGCTTCCTGAGACTACCTTTGAACGAACAGTCCTCTAAGGTCTTCTTTCAGACAGACTTTCCTGCTGCCCAGGTTTCCCGTCGCTGCTGGTGAGTCATTCCTGTGTGTTATGACCTGCTGCAAGAGATTGGCTCGATGAAGATAGTACAGTTGCATAAGAACTTGCCGTAACAGTTGATCTTTGAGAGTATCTTTTGCAGCAGATCATGCTGCCCCTTCCTCCATCTCCCCATTTCTGTCTACACTATAGGACAGAGATTTTTTTCTTTATTTTCCAACTTACATAGGTATACATCTGTCCCCCTCTCTCTCGCTCATATATATATAGTTATGCAATAGGAGTGGGCTCAAAACTCATTGAATAAATCCATTTGTCTTCACGGTCGTTGAATAAATACAATGTATCCATATAGTAGCTATGTCACAATCACTCTGGAACTCATTTAGAATGTTTGGCCTCAGTAGCAGCACTACCCATGTTCAAATGTGAATAACTTTAAAACAAAAAAAGATAGCATGGTACCGTGAGCATGAATGTTGTTCAGCACAAAATTATCTACAAAATGAGTGGTGTTTCATTTATAGATACCGTATAGAGTTTTTTATAATTAGCAAAAAGACCAGAAAATGCAAGTTTTGTTCACTTTTTTGACAAACATATGCCCCCCCCAAAAAAGATAAGCAATCAAAAAGAAAAGCCCCTGCGCTGACAGAAAGCATCCCTATTGCATATGCCACTCGTGAGGTTACCCGAGGTCAAACAGCACTTGTGTAGATAAATCATTTATCTGAAAGCTCTCAATTGTATAGCCCTTATATCTGTCTATATATCTATATCTATATATATATATTTATATATCTTTTTTGTTTATCTCCAAAAAGTGGATTTTCACATTTCTCCTCGGTTCTCTCGGAGACTTCTTGATTACTCGAACTTCTGTTCGGTCGCTAATGAGGAAAAGAACTGAGGAATCTGGGGACCGCCCTCTCTTTTATACAGGTCATGTGGTGCCATAGTGGGCAGTCCCATTCCGACTGTTGAAAAGTCCTCCGGAAACAGTGCCTGTGGTTGGAAGATTCCTATATGTTATGACCTGCTGCAGGAGATGCTCTTGAAGATCTACTGTTATGGTAAGTTCTTACACAACTGCACTTTCTGGTTCAGTGTTGATGTAGCAGCAGCAGCCCTACCACCACCGACATGCTTGTATGTGTAGAGGTGAAGCTCATACTTGCTAGGTGGGGGATCTGGATGTTTGCGAGTGGGGGTAAAATGGCACAGTGCAATCAGCTTAGGAAAATGTGATCCCTTTTTGCTGGTCCTTGCATCCAAAGTCACTGCTTGGGAAAGTTATTTCCTTTCTATTTTATGCCTTGGTCTGAGTGGGGAAAAAAGGTAAGATCATAGCCTACATGGGGGGACTACCAAAATAGATTAAAAAAGAAACAAACAAAAAAAAAAAAAAGATTTGTGCTGTCCTTCAATAAAGAAATTGTTCATTTTTCCTTTGCAGGAGCAGTTGCTGCAAGCAGTGGAGTTCAGGAACAGGTTTGCTGCACAGCTGTTTCTCCCTGCCAGCATTATTCCTGTTGAAAAAAAAGTAAGTTTTAGGAATATCACACAGTATGAGGAGAATCAAAACATAACCGACAACATTCTGCAAGGACAAGGTTACAAATTGCGTAAAGAAGGGCATTTATGAACAGTGGCAATCATAGTTTAAAATCCCATGAAAAGCTATTTGAAATGTGGCATTGATCTTATCTGTAGTTGGCAGCAGTCCGGATATATCACTGACTAAGTCAGCCCTATATTGATAGTACATTGCCACCATTTTTAGAAGCTTTTGGTATCATACAGAGCGAAGCTGTGCCTAACCACATTACAGCTTCACCCTACATCACATCCCAAGGTTCTAAAATGGGGGCAACATTGTATCGCGATAGGGCAGACTTATTATCTGATATCTCCGGACAGCTGCCAGCTACGGGTATACCTCTTTATTTTTTTTTTTTTAACTTTTTATGCTGCTCTCTCGCTCAGTGACCCAGACCTCCTTTCAGTCTTGTCGGTGCCACCATCCCATCCACTGAGGCATCCTACCAGAAACCTGGAATTCCAGACCGTCAGCAACACCACAAGTCCAGACCCGCTAGCTTACCCTCTAGGGCAGGGTTAACTTCTGCTCGGTGGTGACTTTCCACACAGTCCAGCTGATCACATGGTGGAGGTGAAGTTTGGAGCCAGACCCAGGTGGTAGAAGCCCAGTGTTGAAAATGGGGCCAAAGGTGAGGCTTCATCTTCTTGGTAGGCAGCATTTTCTCGTTTTCATTCTTGGTGCTGCCTGTACAGTGATGCCCAGGCATGTCTGGGAGTGCTCCTTCATGCAGCATGCCAGTGTCTAATAGCACTGCCCACACTGTGCAGCCAGGGTGTGCTACCATCTAGCCTCTGCTAGATGCACCAAGAGCTGGGAACCCCCCCAAGCAGGAGGGCAGTCCCTTAGGATGCTTAGTCTTCCTCGCTTGGCTGACCTTCCGATGACTTAGAAACATAGAATTTGACGGCAGATAAGGACCGCTTGGCCCACCTAGTCTGCCCATTTTCCTACCTAACAGATAAGCTGCAGATCCTAGTTAACCAACAGCTTACTTCCTCCTACCCCCCACTAGGACTGCCTTATGTGTGTCCCATGCATTCTTAAAGTCCCCCACTGTTCTTGACCCCATAACCTCCTCAGGGAGGCTGTTCCATGCATCCACAACCCTCTCAGTGAAAAAATACTTCCTCACATTCCCTCTGAGCCGTCCCCCTTCTATCTTCAAATTGTGCCCCCTTGTTCTTGCACATCTTTTTCTGGAAGATGCTACCCTCTTGGACTTTAATTCCCTTAAGGTACTTGAAAGTTTCTATCATGTCCCCTCTCTCCCTTCTTTCCTCAAGGATATACATATTAAGATCCTTTAGTCTTTCTTCGTATGTCTTCTGGTGCAGACTCTGCACCATTTTGGTTGCCCTCCTCTGGACAGCCTCCACTCTATCTATGTCTTTGCGGAGATAGGGTCTCCAGAACTGCACACAGTACTCCAGATGGGGTCTCACCAACTGTCTCGCTTCTGAACCTGGATTACCAGTGTTGCAAATTGTGCGCTGCTGCTGTGCTAGTAGGCTGGCTTTCAGTATCTCATTTAAAGCAGCAATGCAACGAAATTGGGCAAGATATTTGACCCTACCTTTTTTCACTATAAAAGATTCCAGGCATCTTCCACTTTAATCTGGCGGCATAATTTTCTAATTCCACCAAAATCTGAGTATTTAGTAAATACTCTGAGTTTTTTTCTCAAGAAATAAAGATGGCCACCACATTTTGCATAGAAATAGCATTGTAGATCAGGCAAGGGTTAGAATCGAAAATATAAACAAGTCTCATGGTTCACAGGATAAAAGGTACCTAGACAAGTACATTTGACAGGCATGCTAATGTTTCTCTTAATTGTAGCTGAAACTAGCACTTTAGGAAGAATGTTTTTTATCACAACGCTGCTTTAAATGAGCTGTTCATGGACTTTGAGACTGTGGTGGGCATAATTCAGAAATGTTTCATTTATTATGAAAAGCAAATATGGCAATTGATTGTTTTATCGATGTAATGACTGTAGACCGTGACAAGAGATGACAGCTAATGGGATCACATACTACAGGTGAAGTATGATAGAGGGCTGTGTACAGAGGCTTAATGCTGTAGGCCGAGTAAATCGGACATTCTGCATTTGAAATTTTTGGTTTTTTTGTTAACCAGGTAAGTACATTGAATACATGTACCCATTTTTAGGGACTATCCTGGTGCACAGCACAATACAAACATAACAACAATACATCAATTAAGTAATCTACAAATAGTACAAAAACAATCATGAAGTACAATACAAATGGTACCTAGTCTTAATTACAAAAAAATACAGTACAGTTGAACCTAGTCAGATAAAACAAAAACAGGAGTTAATGTTCATGTATTGAAACAACACTTGCTTGAAGCATGTAAATTTTTATTTTTTATGTTTAAAATGTATTAACTGGGTAAGAACCCAAGAGCATAAATGCCCATTTTCAAGGGGGGCCTGGACACATGTACATTCACCGTTCATCCAAAACGCACTTGAAATTAAGTAAAAACATACAAACAAGCCAGTAGAATAAGGTCATTTGGTTTATCTAGTCTGCTCATATTTCAGGTTCCTCATCTTAAGCTACTGACCCTGCCCCCCCTCGCTCTTCCCCTCCGTCTGCCCCTCTCTTGACCCTGATTTTCTCCCTAACTCTGTACGAGCTTCTCTTGAAGCTGTCCATTGTCTTCAACAAAACCACCTCTTCCAGAAGTGCATTCCAACTCACTACCACCCTCTCCATGAAGAAGTGCCTCTTAGCCTCCTTCTGAACCTCTGCAACTTAAGACTGTGTCCCCTCATGTTTTGGCTTCCACTAAACTTAAGAGACCCTCCTTATCCACCCTATTAATTCCTTTCAAATACTTGAAGGTCTCAGTCATGTCCCTTCTTGCTCTCCTCTCCTCCAAGGAGTGCATGTTCAGGGCTTCCAACCTCTCCTCATATGTTCTACCCTGCTGGCTCATGATCGTCTTTGTTGCCCTCCTTTGGACTATCTCCAGCAGGGTAATGTCATTTTTAAGGTATGGGCACCAGTACTGTACACTGTACTCTAGATGTGGCCTCACTAGTGACCTGTACAAGGGCAGCACCACCTTCTCTTGCCTGCTACTGATTTCTCTGGCAGTGCAGCCTAACATTTTATTTGCCTTTGCTGCTGCTTTCCTCCACTTCTTGGAGTGCTTCAGGTCACTAGAGATCCTTCTCTGATGCAGATACCTGGACCCTTCCAGGCTATGCTCAGTCCTGGGATTCTTGGCTCCATTGTGCATAACTGTGCATTTCTTTGCATTGAAGCCAAGCTGCCAAATCCCAGACCACCTCTCTAGCTTTTCCAGATCCTCCTTTAGGTCTGGTATCCCTTTTGCTGTGTCCACCCTATCACAGACTTGGTGTCATTTGCGAATGTGCACATTTTGCCCATAATGCCATCCCCAATATCACTTATGCAGACATTGAACAGCACTGGTCCTAGCACCAAGCCCTGTGGGGCTCCACTGGAGACCTTCATGTTGCTAGATAGCTCACCTACCCCCCCCACCACCACTTTCTAGGTCTTGTCCCTCAGCCATTTTCCCACCCATCTGGTCAACTTCTCCCCAGCCCTGAGATCAGGGGTGTGCAAATCCCATTGCCCCCATCCGAGGCAAGTAAATTTAATTGAAGGGCAAGTACAAAAACAGAGCTAATTTCATTGTAATTATTAGGGGGGAAGTAAAAATTCAGCTACAGTCATGGCTGGGCAAGTAATAAAAGTTTTAATTTGAACACCCCTGCCCGAGATCTGCCAACTTCCTGAGCAACCTCTTGTGGTGTTCAGAGTCAAAGGTCTTGCTGAAATCCAGGTAAAGGTTGTCCACCGCTTGGCTCTTGTCCACTGTTTTAGTGACCCAGTCAAAGAAATCAGTCAGAATTGTTTTGACACTCTCACCCTCTTATAAACCCATGTTGCTTCACATCCTGGAGATCATGCTCAAGAATTTATATACATAACATAATCTGAATCCACAAAATAGATAAGATCTTTGCCTGTGAGATGTTTTAAAACACAGTGGTCTAATATTGAGGCCCTGTGAAAATCTGATCTGATGTATTGTAGAATGAATCTTATTTTTACTGTATTTTATTGGAATATTTGGAGTAACACCTTTGAGCAGTGCTTGTTTACAAAGGTTCCACGTCAGAAGTACATGTTAAAGTACAGATACAGTTATAAAGTACTACATGTGGAAGGACCATGCAAGGTCCCAGGTATATTTACAAAATTCTGAGGTTCAAACACAGACTTGGAGAACAAGTTCCTATGTACAAGTTTAATACAAAGGTGCTGTAGCAGCTGGTGTGGCATTGTCTGTGGTTAGAGCTTAAGGCAGTTGCATAGTTGCAACTTGTATGAATCATGAAAACCCAGAGGAAATCGCCAGAATTACTTCTTTAGTGAGGTGTAGTTTGTGGAGCTTGCCTGGTTTCGGTAAGGTACAGTCCAAGACAAAAAGGTTTTCTGGCCTGCTCAGGCAGAATAATGCCCAAACACATTCAAATCTTTCTGATTCAGTTATTTTTTTTCTTTTTCCAATTTATTCAAGTCCCCACTTTGCAACTTTGTCTGCAGTATTCCAAGTATGTCATAGAAAGCACAGCCAGGTGAGACGTTGTTAGTGGGATCTGGCTAGTGACTGCACAGGCATACATTTTGTTGGGCAAGGTATTTTTTCAGGGACGATTTAAATAGGCTCAGTTTGGGTAACTCTAGCAGTGTGGTGAGGAGTTCATTTAGCCAGGTTGGTGCTCTCGGTACGGGAAGGCCCTCATGACTTGGCTGGTCCTACAGTGTGGAACGTACAGGGTATTTCTTGCTACACTCCTAGTAGAGTGTTGGGTAAAGTTGATATGTAGCAGGGATTGGAGAACGGGGTGGGGGGGTGAGCCTTAGCTGGGGCTCCTTCCCAATTAGGCAGGTTTGGAATTTTATCCTGAGGTCTAGTGGAAGCCATTTCGTAACAGATTGAGGTTGCATGAGTGTGTGAGCCAGTCTGCATCAAGGACGAGGCGACAGGCCTAATTTAGGATGGTCCTTAGTCTTTTGAGGTTAGTGTGTGTTGCAGCTTCATAAATTACTAATCCATAATCCAGGGTGAAGAAGACCAAGGAAGCTACAGCACGTTTCCTAGTCTTTGGTGTCAAAAAGTGCTTGTGTCTGTATAGAACCCCCAGTTTTTTGTTTGCTGTACTAACAACATGGTCTATATGTTGAGTGTAAGTCAGTGAGCTGTTGAGGTGAATACCAAGATATTTAAAGGAATTAACCTGTTCTAAGACCTCACTATCTTGGTTGTGAATGGACAGGGGTAGAAGTTTATTCTTCCTTTGTTAGAAACATAGAAACATAGAAGTTGACGGCAGATAAGGACCGAAAGGCCCACCCAGTCTGCCCATTTCTTTTTCTACCTTATAAATATGCCATCGGCCTTTGCTCTGTCAGTGACCTATCTATTCATAGTCATTTGTATTGCTCCCTTATGCCTATCCCATGCCTGTTTGAAGCCCTGCACTGTATTCATAGCCACCCACTTCTTTTGTGGTAAGCCATTCCATGCATCTACCACCCTTTCTGTGAAAAAGAATTTCCTCACATTCCCCTTAATCGGCCTCCCTCTAATCTCATGCTGTGTCTCTTGTCCTGCTATTTTTCTTATATTTAAACATGTTAGACTCTTTCACCTTGTTAATGCCCTTAAGGTGTTTGAATGCCTCGATCATATCACCTCTCTCCCTCCTTTGCTCAAGGGTATACATATTGAGCTCCGTTAATCTGTCCTCATATGTCTTCTGATGCAGTCCCTGCACCATTTTGGTTGCCCTTCTCTGGACTGCCTCAATTTGGTTAATGTCCTTGTGAAGGTGTGGCCTCCAATACTGCACGCAGTACTCCAGATGGGGCCTAACCAATGTCTTGTACAGAGGGATTATTACCTCCCTCTTATGACTTGTGATACCCCTACTAATACACCCTAACGCCCCCCTAGCCTTACCTACTGCTTTAGAGGTCTGCTTGGATGATTTTAGGTCATCAGTGATGATGATGCCCAAGTCTCTTTCTTCCTTTGTGACTGCTAGCAACTCCCCTCCCAGCCTATAAGTGGCTTCAGGGTTTCTCTTCCCTATGTGCATGATTTTGCACTTCTTTGCATTAAATCCCAGTTGCCACTCTTCTGACCATTCTGCTAGTTTATCCAGATCTCTTCTCATTCTGCCCACCCCATCTGGATCATCTACTCTGTTGCAGATCTTGGTGTCATCTGCAAACAGACAAGCCTTACCCTCTAGTCCATCTGCAAGGTCACTAATGAAGATGTTGAAGAGGACTGGCCCCAGGACTGATCCCTGAGGTACCCCACTTGTGACTTGCATCTCTTCTGACTGTATACCATTTACCACCACTCTCTGTTTTCTGCCAGTCACCAGTTTGCCACCAGTTGACCAACTTCTGACCCACCCGAGCCTACCCAGCTTATTTATCAATCTTCTATGTGGAACAGTGTCAAAAGCTTTGCTGAAGTCAAGGTAGGCGACATCAACTGCTCCCCTTGGTCCACCACTCTGGTTACCCAGTCAAAGAAATCTATGAGATTAGTTTGTGAGGACCTTCCTTTGTAAACCCATGCTGTCTTGGATCCTGTGCCCTATGGATTCCAGGTGTTGCACTATCCTTTCCTTAAGAGTGCCTCCATAATCTTGCCCACTACTGAGGTAAGACTGACCGGTCTGTAGTTCCCGCCTCCTCCCTGCTACCACTCTTGTGGAGCGGGATCACATGAGCCCTTCTCCAGTCTTCTGGGACCTCTCCTGTGCTCAGAGACTCACTAAACAATTCTGCTAATTGCTCTGCTAGTTCCTCCTTTAGCTCCTTAAGTACCGTGGGATGTATGCCATCAGGTCCCATTGCCTTATCCACCCTGAGCTTAGCAAGCTCTTGTAGGACCCTTTCTTTTGTGAAGGGAGTAGTGCTCACCTCCCTCCCCCCTGTGTCCATGATGCTGAGCTGTGGGCCCTGCCCTACCTTCTCTTCAGTAAATACTGAGCAAAGGTATCTATTTAGGATAGATGCCTTTACAGGGTCCTCCTCCTCACATGCTCCCTTTTCTCCATTAGCTAGCAATCCCCTCTGGACTTTCTCCTTTCACTAATGTATCTATAGAAAGTCTTGTCACCTTCTTTTACTGTTTGTGCTAGTGTTTCCTCAGTTTGGGACTTTGCCTGCCTTACTGCCTTAACTGCTTCCCTTAGGGCAGTTTGGTATGCCTCCCTATCTTCATCCCGCTGTGTTCTCTTATATTTCCTGAAGGCCAGCCTTTTGGCTCTGACCTTTTCTGCTACTGTATTTGAGAACAAAGTGGTTTCCTTCTTCTTTGCACTTCCTTTTCTGTCTAACACAATGGGATGTTGCTTCAAGTATTGCATCCTTAATGCTTGCCCCTTTGCCTGCCCCTCACCTGTGTTTCTTTTTGCCAGGGCTAGCTTAACTCTGTTGGCCATCTTATCAAAGTCAGCTCCTCTGAAGTCCCATATTTTGCCTTGGAATGGGATGATTTAGATGTAGTAGCCAAATTGAACCATACCACGTGATGGTCACTGGCCCCCAGGTGACCTTCTACCTGGAGATCTGTGATCCCTTCTTTGTTCGTCAGTACTAGATCTAGGATAGCCCTGTCTCTTGTGGGTTGTTGTACCAGTTGTTTGAGGCCCTCCCCCTGCAGGGAATCCACTATGAGCCTAGTTCTGGCAGATGTTCCTGCTGGTATTGACCAATCTGTATCTGGCATGTTGAAGTCTCCCATTATCAGAACCTCCCCTTTAGCTGTCATGTTTTGTATATCTTCTAACAGTAATGTGTCTATGTCCTCCCTCTGGTCTGGGGGCCTGTAGACAACCCCAGTTCTTATGGCTGTCCCATTTCCTGTTTCCAGGGTGACCCACAGTTCTTCTGGCTCCTTATGTGTATTCTGAATTTCTGTAGCTTTGATATTTTCATTAACATACAGGGCCACTCCTCCCTTTTTGCACCTCGGTCTCTTCTGAACAATACATAGCCAGGTACTAAGTCTCCCAAGTGTGGTTACTGGTAAACCACGTCTCACTAATTGCTACTATGTCCAGTTTAGCCTCTGACATTATTGCCTGCAGGTCTGGGATCTTATTTCCAGGCTGTGAGCATTTGTACATGATTTTCCATTGGCCAGATTTTGGTGTGTTAGTTGTTGGGTGAAGTTTGGCATTACCCTGTGCATCGTATGGGGAGACAAACCTTTTTCTTACCTGGTGATGCAAATGAGCGGCAAACACGCTGAATTCCTGTTTGACCACTAGCTGAGGGGAGGTGTTCTTCCCATTCGCGTATGGGGTGCTGCACCCTCTCCCCATTGCTAGTTTAAATATTCTGCAAAGACGTCAAACTTCTGCCCCAATGCACTGACTCCTCTTTAGTCAGATGCAGTCCATCAATTTAAAGAACTTTCGCTCCCAGAACTGTTGCCAGTTCCTACAAATCTGTGTCCTTTTCCTGG
Organism: Neoceratodus forsteri; assembly: GCA_016271365.2. Lineage (NCBI taxonomy): Eukaryota > Metazoa > Chordata > Ceratodontiformes > Ceratodontidae > Neoceratodus > Neoceratodus forsteri. The sequence goes on along the minus strand of CM057449.1, from coordinate 730,272,359 downwards.
CACCAGTCCTTGAGCCCGTGTTTAGCTCCCTGTCTCCCCTTCTCTGAACTTCTGTCCATCTGCTTCCTCTCCCAGACTGGCAGGATCTCAGAGAAGGAGGTGCCAGACGAAATAGATGATAGTTTGTCACCCAGCCTAGTCAGGTGTTCCTTGGTCTCCACAACTGACGGCTGGCGGATCATAGTCCCCTATGCATGTCTAGGACATCAATGTTTTCTCCTGCTTTGTGAACAATTTGCAATGCGTCAGTGTCTCTCCATGCTGATGTACCTGGGAGACATCTGACCATCACCCTGGCTGGAAATGGGTATCAACTCCCGAATCATAGAGTCTCCTATGATCAGAAGTTTTTGGATTTCCTTTGTGCTTGTTTAGTTTTGGTTCCTGATTTGGGTGAGTTTTGTTGTGCTAGCTCCTGTGCTGCAGTGTCCTGCTCTGCAGTGTCTTCTGCCTCTTTATTTGATTTCAGAGATAGAGGCAGATACCTGTTTGTAGTGTTTATATGGTTTTTGGAGGCAATGTGTTGGAGAGCAGAGAGTGATGGGGCTCCTGATTTGCTCCTCCTAACCACCTGCCGACCAACTAACCTCTGCGGTCGAGGTTTTTCTGTTGGATACTAGGGAAATGGCGGGTGGTTCTTATAATGTATTTCCTCTTCAATATGAAATTTGAGGTGTGCAATCTCTGCCCATGCTTCCCGGAGCTGAGCCCTAAGATCTCCAAAGGCCCAGCATGTAGGACAGTGTCCTAAATCCTGTAAGACTGTCCTTCTGAAAATTGTTCCACAGTACCTGCAGTTAATGAAATCCATTCCAAATAAGTTGCTGGGTTTGTAACCTAGTCAGAGTAATTAGAAGGAAAAAAAAAAAAAAGGAAAAAAATGCAAGTAATGGTTTAATTGTGCTTTGTTTAACTTGTTATAACAAGTTAAATTACTTGTCCCCTGTAAATGAGATCACCTTGTGAGCCCCCACTGATCCGCCCCTTCCTGCTCTGCCACAGGAAATGTCACAACTGTGGTACCCTATAAAAGGAGTGTAGCGTGGGGTGGTTGGGGATGGGGGGTGGGTGGCTGGGCCTTCCCTGCCTAAAATAAGAACCACAGGACGAAAGAACAAGGAGGTAAGAGCAGAAACAATCAGTCAACAACAAATGCAGTAACCCTGAAAGCTTATCCTAATGTTAGATAAAACTGTAAAACCTGTAAAGCACCACCTGTAATAATTTCAGAGAAGATATACCCTGTAAGAAACACTTTGCTCCAGAGAAAAATAAAGCAGTAACAGAAGATATACCTTGCAAAGACAATTTGAATCAGAAGATTACAGCAGTAATCTGTTAGCAACACCTGTAGGCACACCTTGTAATAATGCAGACGGGTATACCAGCAACAACAATTTGAATCAGAGAAAAAATAAAGCAATGAAATGTTAGCAACAAACAGTAGCAATCCCTGTGAGTAAAAAATAAAAACACCACCACACAGTAAATCTGCTTAGCCAAACTAAGTCTTAATCCTTCTCCCTTGCTCTGGTAAGTTTCTCTACTCTGCCTTTCAAGCAGTCTTAGAAAGAAAGAGCTCAGGTGAAGCTAGGTGCCTTGGCCAGCAAACTAAGTCTTCTGTTGGCTGGCAGATATCATAGATTTTGTTTTTTTGTGGTTTAGATAAGCTGCTTATTCTGTAGGAACTAGTGCTCAAGGAAGTTGAAGTTGTGCTGCTAGGGTAGATAACCACATTATCTGTGTAGAGCAAGACATGGGCATCAACGCAGGCTTTAGGCAGGTCATTAATGAACAGACTAAACAGTAGTGGGCCCAGTACTGATCCCTGGGGAAGCCCAATCATCACTGCCTTAGAGTCTGAAAGGACTCCACTAACTTTCACTTTTTGGGTGCAGCCTGTTAGGTAGTTCTCGAACCCACTCCACAGTTTCCCTGGATAGGCCAATCCCTTCAAGTTTTTCTGTAATCAGTATGTAGTTCACAAGGTCAAATTTTTTGGTAAGGTCAATGAAAATAGTCCCAACCATTTCACCTTTGTCGAGTGACTCATGTAGTGAGTTGGTAAATTCAAGAAGGGCAGAGACAGTGTTGTGCAGTCATCTAAACCCGTGCTACTTGGGGCACAGTAGGTTGTAACAATTCAGGTAGTGCACCATCTGGTCCGCGACTACTCGTTCAAACACCATGAAGTCTTGCTATATTATGACTATATGCAGTCAGCCACTGCAGTTGAACTGCCCCGGAGAGGAAAGAGTTAACTCCAGAGAGTCTGGAGTTCCACAGCGCGAGGGCGCTATACCAAAGCTCTGTCTGGCCAGTTTCAAATGAAACTGTCAGATTCTTTACTCCGCTTCACTGAACAGTCGCTCGGAGATCAGCTCCTTCACATCGGTTCATTTCTCGGTTCAGCAGTATTTTTGATTCATTTGAACCTGCAAATATTTATTTTACCGTATTGGTTAAAAGCTCTATCTGGTAAACCGTAAGTAGAAAATTTAAAGTCTGTGGAAATTCAATTATCGGTTCGGTTTTGAACCGATCGGTTTGCTTAATTTAACGCTTTAAAGTGTGGTTGGGCTTTAGAGCGGTTCGGTTCTTATCGGTTCTAAAAAACCTTGCTTTTAAAATAGGTTTTTTCAAATACCCGTGACACGGTTAGGAACCGATAAGGGTGTCTTGCCTGGCACTGCCATCAAAAGGGCAAGTTTTTGGTTAGGCTGGCATTATGTCTGAGAAACCCAAAAGAAAAACCGGGCCCACTGGGTTTCAACACTGTGATGTCTGTGGGGAAGCCTTTGCCAAGGCTGACCCACACACCACTTGTGTTTATTGTTTGGGGGCTGACCACCTCCTGTCAGACTGCCAGGTGTGTAAAAATTTCCCTGCAGCCACCCTGGAAAAGAGATTGGGCCGGCTCAGGGAACAAGAGGCCAAGAAGTCCGCTGACCCGGATGGCCAGCCCAGTCCAGTACCCACTGGACCAGAGGGAGTGCCCTCTGACCAGGGCGAGACTTCCTCGGGCCAAAGGAAGGCTGGTTCAGGGGAACCAGTCTCAGTGAAAAAGACTAAGAAATCAGTAGGTTTGGAGTCCAAAATTGTCTCTCCAACTGCTGCAGAAATAGCTAAAGCCATACAGATTGTCCAGTCACTGTCTCAGGGTCTGCCGAACCACCTACAGTTGGTAAAGGTTGGTTAGTTCAGTGCCAGTGGTTCAGGAGTATGATGTTGAGAATTTTATGAACCACAGGAGGGAGGGGCGAATTTGATCATTACATGTGTGGCTGGGAGGGTCTGGGCGTGCCCATTGAACCGGACATTTCTCCAGACAGACCTTTAGAATCTCCTCCTATTCGGTCTGAGTCCCTTCTCATTTTATGTTTTACAAAAGGTTGCAGAAACCCTCCAGCTTCCTTTAGAGGAAGCTGTGGATGCAGGAGGGAGCCTGATTATGTAGAAATGATGGATATACCAGAGTCTAGGAGGTTGTCTGTTCCTTTGCATAAGTCATTTAGGAAGCAAACAACAAAGATTTTAAAATCCTCATTCTGTCCCTCCTGTAGATAAAAAATGGACAGAAGATATACCTTGTCAGGCTCTGATACAGACTTCCTCACTGAGCAGTGTAGTCATGTAGGTGTGGTACAAGCTGCAGCCTGTGACAAGGCTAATATTCCTCTGGCCTCACATCCTCCTGATAAGGATTCCAGGAGGATTGATGCCATGGCGAAAAACAGTATATGGCAGCTTCTTTGGGACTCAGGCAGGCAAATTATATGGCTTATGTGGCTAGATATCAGAAATCTAGGTGGGACACAGTATTGCAGTTAGCCAAGCAGGCCCATGGCCAGCTGGCTAGTGAGTTGGAACAGGTGGCTGCTGATGGCATTGAAGCCTCTAAAGTTCAATTTCATACTGCTGTTGATGTTAATGATGTTTCCTCTAGGGTCATGGCCACTTCTGTAGCTTTCCGTAGGTTGGCATGGCTCAGATGCACTAATCTGTCCCAAGATACTCAGTCAAAGGCTATGGATTTTCCTGTTGTGGGTAATTCTCTGTTTGGAAACAAACAGAAAACTATATGAAAAGATGGATGAATACAGAACTACCTACAAAAGTGCCCAGGCTAAGGGAGTGCCACTCCACAGAGGCGCCTCCCAGAGTGAGGGCAGGCCTTTCCACAGGCCTTTTACCAATTTCAGGCCTCCTCTGCATTTGCACAGAGGGTTTCTTTAGAGCAGAGATAGGCGGGGCACAAGTAAACCGTCCCCTCCCTCAGCCTAAGGCTACTGCCAAGCAGGCACCCTGATGGGGTGCCCAGGGCCGATTCTCCTGTACCAGTGGGGGCAGGTTGGTTTATTTCAGCCAGAACTGGGTGTCCCTAACCGGACAGGTGGGTTCTGGAGGTAATAAAGCCAGGGTCTGGTTCTCAGCTTCAAACAGTTTCCGAAGATGAGAGCCAGACATTTTCCACAAATCCTTCAGAAGCCCTTGCTTTGGAAGCAGAGGTTTCTTCTCTTTTGGACTGAAAAGCAGTAGAAAGGGTCCTCCTTGCCATCAGGGCAGGGGCTGTACTCAAGATACTTTCTTACCCCAAAAAAGACAGGAGAATGGCGGCCCATTTTAGATTTAAAGTACCTGAACAAGCATCTTTTGAAACCAAAGTTCAAAATGTTAACTCTTGACAATGATTTTGCCTCCCTGAGGCCAGGGACTGGTTAGCTTCCTGGACCTCAAGGATGCCTATTTTCATGTTCTGATCAGGCCTTCTCACGAAAGTACCTCAGGTTCGAACTCCCTCAGGCCACTACCAGTTCAGGGCAATGCCCTTCGGCCTTACCTCTGCGCCAAGGGTATTCACGAAATGTCTAGCTGTGGTAGTGGCTCATTTAAGAAGGCAAGGGATTGCTGTGTTTCCCTACCTGGACGACTGGCTCAGTCCCCAGATCAGGTAAAATCCCACTTGCAAGTCACCCAGCAGCTTCTCACTTCCCTGGGATTCCTGCTGAATTTACCAAAGTCAGTTCTCGAACCAGTTCAGGTACTAACTTTCATAGGTGCAGAATTGTACACAAAGTTAGCCAGGGCATTTCTCCCCTCGGAAAGGGTAGACAGACTCATTGCCTGGCATCCTCCTTTACCCTGCGGGTCTCTCGACCAGCAAGGCATTTTCTGCAACTCCTAGGGCACATGGCTGCTTCCACAGCTGTAGTACAAGGAGCAAGATTCCAGATGAGGGACATTCAGTTCCATTTGAGGGCCTATTGGTCTCAAAGGAGGGACCCCCTTTCCAAATTGGTTCCAGTGACCCAAACCCTGATCCTGGCCTTACACTGGTGGCAGGATCAAAGCAATCTAAAACAAGGGGTTCCTTTCATTCCGTTTCCCTCCCTCACCCTCACCACGGATGCTTCCCTGTTAGGGTGGGGAGCTCACTTGGGTGACCTGTCCACTCAGGGAGTGTGGTCTCCCCAGGAATCTCTGCTCCACATCAATCTTTTGGAACTCAGAGCTGTCCTTTTAGCTCTTTAGGCATTTTCAGCTTCTGTGCAGAACAAAGTAGTTCAAGTCAGGACAGACAACACCACAACAATGTGGTACATCAACAAGCAAGGGGGCACTCGGTCATCAGCCTTGTGCACCGAAGCAATGAAGTTGTGGTCTCTGGCTTACTCCCTGAACACCTCCCTGATAGCAGTTCACCTTCCAGGGAAGGACAATGTCCTGGCGGATGCCCTCAGCAGGATTTCTCAGGGCCATCACGAATGGGCTCTGAATCCTCAGGTGCTGGGGTCAGTCTTTGCCAGATGGGGCACCCCTCAGATAGATCTTTTCGCAGCCCCAGACAACCACCAACTTCCTCTGTTTTGTTGCAGGCCTCCAGTGCTGGGATCAGTCCCCCTGGACGCCTTTCAGTTGGATTGGAAAGGGAAGTTCCTGTATGCCTTTCCCCCCTTTCCCCTTCTTTTCAGGGTACTAGTAAAAATCAGATCTCAGCCCTGCAAGGTGATTCTGATTGCTCCAGATTGGGCCAGACAGCCCTGGTACCCACTGCTTCTGTCCTTGACAGTCCACCCTGCCCTGAGCTTGCCCAGAGTCCACGACTTACTGGCCTTTGCACAGGGGAGAGTGTGGTATCCGGACCTCAAATCCCTTCATCTCAAGGCATGGCTCTTGAGGAGTTAGAATTTGTTGACTTACACCTTTCTCAAGGTGTTTTGGATATTTTAAAGGCTTCAAGGAAGCCTTCCACTAGAACCACTTACAATTCTAAGTGGAAAAGGTTTTCCATCTGGTGCTCTGAGAAGCAGATTATCCCAGAATCTGCTGATCTGCCCATTTACTGGACTATTTGGTCCATTTAAATTCCTTAGGCCTTAGGCCAGCTACATTAAAGGTTCATCTGGCAGCTGTCTCTGCTTTTCTGTCAGCAGGAAGCCTGCTTCTTTTCTTCTCACCCTGTGCTTTCCAAGTTTTTAAAGGGTTACTTCACACCAACCCTCCTTTTCGAGAACCAGCTCCCGCTTGGGACCTGAATGTTTGCATTGCTCAGTTAATGCAACCCCCCTTTGAGCCTCCTCAGCAGAGCTCAAGTTTCTGACTTGGAAAACTGTTTTCCTAGTGGCTATCACTTCTGCCAGACGCATAAGTGAACTACAGGCCCTGTCCGTGGAAGAAGATTTTATCTCTTTCCACAGAGGTAAGGTAGTCCTCAGGACTAACAGGAAGTTTTTGCCTAAAGTGGTTTCAGATTTCCACCTGAACCAATCCATCTCTCTTCCAGTATTTTTCACTGAGCATTCTTCCTCAGGTGAGAGGAGTCTGCACAGCTTGGACGTCAAAAGAGCCTTAAGCTACTATTTGGAACGCACCAAGGGTCACAGGTTCGAATCCCTCCAACTCTTCCTTACCTATGGTGAGGTTGGCAAAGGGAAACCTGCCACTAAGAGGACAATTGCAAGGTGGATTGTCTCTTGTATCCAATTTTGTTATCAAAAACTAGGTAGAGAACCCCCCTCAGGACTGAGGGCTCACTCCACCAGGGGTACAGCTGCATCTCTAGCGGCTGCTAGAGATATTCCCATTCTGGAAATCTGTCAAGCTGCTACTTGGAAAACAGTTCACACTTTTACCAAGCATTATTCCCTGGATATTCAGTCCAGGAGAGATGCTCGTTTTGGCACAGCTGTGCTTCAGAGCCTATTTCCTAAATAGGTTCTGACCCTCCTCCATGGAGGTACTGCTGTGTAATCTGCATATAGTCATAATATAGCAAGACTTCATGGTGTTTGAAGAAAAAATTACTCACCTTAGTAATTGCTTTTCTTCTCATGGAGTCTTGCTATATTATGACCACCCTCCCTCCTGCCCCTCTCAGAACTTCTACTTGGGTAGGGGTGGCAAATTAGTGCAAGCACTGTCATGCCATTTTAGTTCTTCCCTTCACCCCCTTTATTTAGGGTTAGGGAATTAGGTATTTCTGTTTTAAGTAATATGTTGGCCCCCTTCCTGGACTTGAGTCTTGGGGGAAGGGGGGTCTAATAGTGCTTGTTAGGGAGAAACTAATAATACTATTATTCATTGTTGTTATTATTATTGCTGTTTATATTGTTGTTTATATTGTTGTTATTCCTACTAGTAGGTAGCCACTTGGCTAGTGTAGAGCTTTCCACACAGACTTGTTGCTTAGTGTTAGCTTCGTAAAGATCTGACAGTTTCATTTGAAACTGGCCAGATAGAGCTTTGGTATAGCGCCCTCGCGCTGTGGAACGCCAGACTCTCTGGAGTTAACTCTTTCCTCTCCGGGGCAGTTCAGCTGCAGTGGCTGACTGCATATAGTCATAATATAGCAAGACTCCATGAGAAGAAAAGCAATTACTAAGGTGAGTAATTTTTTCTTCCAGTGCCTTGGAAAGAGGAGACAGTGTGGGAGATTTATACCAGTCATAAAAGAAAATTGTTCTGAAATTTTAAGAGATTTTCAAAACTGTAATATTGTGTAATAGAAACATCTCATTTCAAGTGAAAACCAATTTAATGAGTTGGAAAGTTCACAGAGATGTTGGTTGTGTGAACTTAAGAGCGCAAAGTGACAAATTGAATTGTACAACACTGGAATTCTGGAAAATAATTATTCAAACAACATGAAGTCTTGCTGTATTCTGACAGTAGCAGTGAGTCCCAACCTTCGAACTGCCCCGGAGATGAAAGAGTTAACTTTCCATGCCAGGCATGGAATGCTGAGCTCGAGCTCGGTTGAGACTCTGTCTGTTGCTGTTTAAACTCAAACCGTCAGATTCTTTACTCCGCCTCACTGAACAGTCGCTCCGGAGATTTCTCCTTCTGCTCGGTTCAATTTGTCGGTTAAAGTACCGCTTTTCTCGGTTTTCGACCGAATTTAAACCGTAACCTGTCGGTTCAGTCTCTGTCTGTGGTATTTGTGAGTACTAGATAGGTTATATTTTATTCTATTCTGTGTGGAACTTGTAAACGGTTCATCGGTTCGGTTTGAACCGATCAAGTTGTTACAAAATCTTAACTTGTACTTTTAGAGTGTGGTTACCGGTTCTTATTGGTTCTAAAAAAAAAAGGATTTTATTACGTTTTTTTCCACGACCCCTGACACAGTCAGGAACCGATAAGAGGGTCTTGCCTGGCGGATTGCCATTAAAAGGGTAAGTTTGGTTAGGACTGGCACAATGTCTGAGAAACCGGGCCCACTCTGTTTCAACACTGTAGTGTGTGTGGGGAAGTCTTTGTTAAGGCTGACCCCCTCACCACCTGTGTTTATTGTCTGGGGTTTGACCACCTCAATGCAGACTGCCAGATTTGTAAAAATTTCCCTGCAGCTACCCTGGAAAAGAGAGTTGGTAGGCTCAGGGAAAGGGAGGCCAAAAAGTCCGCTGAACCGGATGGCCAGCCCTCTGACCAGGGCAAGACTTCTTCGGGCAAAAGGAGAGCCGATTCTGAGGAGTCAGTTCCGGCTAAGAGAACTAGAAAAGAAAAATCAGCTGGTGTGGAGCCAAAACTTTCCTCTCCAGCCGCTGAAGGAATAGCCAAAGCGATCAAAATTGTGCAGTCGCTTTCCCCGGTTCCGACCGAACCGGCACCATCAGGCAGACGCTCGGTTCGGCTGGTTCCACTGGTTCAAGAGTATGATTTAGAGGAATTTTATGAACGGAGGAGGAGGAGGAAGAGGAGTATGAGGAAAGTGAATGTGGTTTTGAAAGTCTGGATGTGCCTATTGACCGGACATCTCCCCAGACAGACCTTCAGGGTGTCTCCTCCTAGGCTTTCTGAGTCCCCTCCCATTTCATGTTTTATAAAAGTGGCTGAAACCTCCAGCTTCCTATGGAAGAAGCTGTGGATGACCAGGAGGAGCCTGACTATGTAGAAATGATGGATAGCCCAGAGTCTAGGAGGCTGTCTATTCCCTTACACAAATCTTTTGGGAAACAGACATTTAAGATTTTAAAGACTCCTAACACTATACCTCCTGTGGATAAAAGAATGGACAAGAGGTATACATTGTCAGGCTCAGATATGGAGTTCCTTACACAACAATGCAGCCATGTTGGGGTAGTGCAGGCTGCAGCCTGTGATAAGGCAAATATTCCCTTGGCTTCACACCTCCCGGACAAGGACTCCAGGAGGATTGATGCCATGGCAAAGAAACAGTACATGGCAGCATCCTTGGGACTCAGTCAGGCCAATTATATGACCTATACTGCTAGATATCAAAAATCCTGATGGGACACTGTTAATGGCTTTAGCAAAACAGGTCCCTGGCCAGCTTGCCAAGGAGCTGGAGCAGGTGGCTGCTGATGGTATTGAGGCATCCAAGGTGCAATTTCATGCTGTAGTGGACTCCAGTGATATGTCATTTAGAGTCATGGCTACATCTGTGGCACTTCGAAGAATGGCTTGGCTCAGATGTACTAGCCTGTCACAGGATACCCAGACTAAGGCCATGGATTTTCCTGTTGTGGGTAATTCTCTGTTTGGGGAGCAGACAGAGAATTACATGAAGAAAATGGATGAATATAGGACCACCTATAGGAGTGCACAGGCCAAGGAAGGCAGGCCACTCCTCAAGGCAGCATCCCAGGGGCAGGGCAGGCCTTCCATAGGCCTTTCTACAAGCCCAGCCTCCTCTTCTGCTTATGCCCAGAGGGGTTCTTTAGAGGAGGAGGCAGGCAGGGGTACAAGCAGGTCTGCTTCCACCCCTCAGCCCAAAGTCCCTGCCAAACAGGCACCCTGATGGGGCTGCCAGGGCGATTCTCAACTTCCTGTAGGGGCAGGCTGGCTTACTTTGTCCAGGACTGGGAGTCTCTGACATCAGACAAATGGGTCCTGGAGGTAGTAAGCAGGGACTGGTTCTCAGCTTCAAAAGTTTCCAAAGATGAGAACCAGATCCTTTCCACCTGCAAATCCCTCAGAGACACTTGCCCTAGAGACAGAGGTCTCTTCCCTCCTAGCTCTCAGAGCTGTGGAAAGGGTTCCACCCCTACACCCGGGCAAAGGGTTGTACTCCAGGTACTTCCTTACCCCAAAAAAGACAGGAGAATGGCGGCCCATCCTGGATCTCAGATACTTAAACAAGCACCTTTTAACACCAAAATTCAAAATGGTGACTCTGGGAATTATTCTACGCTCTCTAAGGCCAGGGGACTGGCTAGTGTCCCTGGAACTCAAGGATGCCTACTTCCATATTCTCATCAGAAGCTCCCATCGAAAGTACCTCAGATTTGAGCTGCCCTCAGGCCATTACCAGTTCAGAGCAATGCCCTTTGGTCTGACCTCTGCTCCAAGGGTATTCATAAAATGCCTGGCAGTGGTAGTTGCTTCTCTAAGAAGGCAAGGGATTGCCATCGTCCCTTACGTGGATGACTGGCTCATAGTAGGCCAGTCCCCAGACCAAGTCAAGTTACACTTACAGATAATTCAGCAACTGCTCACCTCTTTGGGTTTCCTTCTGAATCTTTCAAAGTCAGTTCTAGAGCCTGTCCAGCTCCTCACCTTCATAGGCGCAGAGCCAGAGCTTTCCTTCCCCTGGACAGGGCAAGGACCCTTGTCTCTCTGGCTTCCTCATTCACCCTGCAGGTGTCTTGATCAGCAAGGCATTTTCTACAGCTCCTGGGGCACATGGCTGCTTCCACAGCAGTAGTACAGGGAGCAAGATTTCAGATGAGGGACATGCAGTTCCATTTGAGAGCCTTCTGGTCTCAAAGGAAGGATCCTCTGACCAAATTGATCCCAGTAACTTGAACCCTGATCCAGGCCCTACAGTGGTGGCAGGATCAAAACAATCTGAGACAAGGGGTTCCCTTTGTCACTCAGTCTCACTCTTTAATCCTTACTACAGATGCCTCCCTCTTGGGGTGGGGGGCTCATATGGGCGACCTGACCACCCAGGGGTTGTGGTCCCCTCAGGAATCTCTGCTTCTCATCAATTTGTTGGAACTCAGAGCAGTATTTTTAGCACTTCAAGCTTTTTCCAAATCTGTTCAGAACAAAGTTATCCAGGTCAGAAGAGACACCACCACCACAATGTGGTACATCAACTAGCAAGGAGGCACTCGGTCTACGGCCTTGCGCACAGAAGCAATGAAGTTGTGGTCTCTGGCTTACTCCCTGAACACCTCCCTCACGGCAGTTCACCTCCCAGTCAAGGACAATGTCCTGGCAGATGCTCTCAGCAGGATATCCCAGGGCCATCACGAATGGTCACTGGATCCTCTGGTCTTGGAGGTGATGTTTTCAGATGGGCACCCAGCGGATAGATCTTTTGCAGCCCCAGACAATCACCAACTTCCTTTTTTACTGCAGGCCCCAGTGTTGGGCTCAGTCCCCCTGGATGCCTTAGTTCTCAGTTGGGAAGGGAAGTTCCTGTATGCTTTTCTCCCCTTCCCTCTCCTGTTCAAAGTGCTAGTCAAAATCAGATCTCAACCGTGCAAGATGATCCTGATTGCTCCAGACTGGGCCAGACAGCCCTGGTATCCACTCCTACTGTCCTTAGCAGTCCATCTTCCCCTGTGTCTTCCCAGGAATTACAACCTGTTAACCTGTGCTCGGGGAGGGTTTGGTACCCGAATCTCAAATCTCTCAATCTCAAGGCCCGGCTCTTGAAGAGTTAAAGTTTGCTGATTTACACCTCTGCCAAGGTGTAATGGATATTCTGAAGGCTTCTAGGAAACCTCCACCAGGGCTACTTATAATTCCAAATGGAAAAGATTTTCCATCTGGTGCTTTGGGAAGCATATTTCCCCAGAGTCTGCTGATCTGCCCACAGTCCTTGAGATTATATGGTCCATTTAAATAGCTTGGGGCTGAGACCAGCTACACTGAAGGTGCATCTGGCAGTTGTTTCTGTTTTTATTTCAGCAGGTAAGCCCTCTTCTCTTTCAGCTCTCCCTGTATTCTCCAAGTTTTTCAAGGGATTGCTTCACACCAACCCTCCATTCAGGGACCCTGCCCCTTCTTGGGACCTTAATGTTTGCATTGCTCAGCTTGTGCAACCCCCTTTTGAGCCTTTGTCTTCAGCAGAGCTTAAGTACTTGACTTGGAAAACTGTGTTTCTGGTAGCCATCACTTCTGCCAGACATAAGTGAATTACAAGCTTTGTCAGTGGAGCCTGATTTTATCTCCTTTCATAGAGATAAGGTGGTCCTCAGGACTAACGGAAGTTCTTGCCTACGGTGGTTCAGATTTCCACCTTAATCAGTCTGTGTCTCTTCCTGTGTACTTCACTGACCATTCCTCCTCTGGTGAGAGGGCTGCACAGTTTAGATGTGAAAAGAGCCCTTAGCTACTACATAGAGCGTACCAAGGGTCACAGGTTTGACTCCTCCAATTGTTCCTCACTTATGGTGAGGTTGGTAAAGGGAAACCTGCCACTAAAAGATCCATTGCCAGGTGGATTGTCTCTTGTATCCAATTTTGTTATGAAAAACTGGGTAAGGTTCCACCCTCAGGCCTGAGGGCTCACTCTACCAGAGGTACAGCTGCTTCCCTGGCTGCTTCCAGGGACATCCCTATTCTAGAGATATGTCAAGCAGCTAGCTGGAAAACAGTTCACACTTTTAGCAAGCATTACTCCCTGGATATCCAGGCTAGGAGTGATGCTCGGTTTGGCACAGCTGTGCTTCAGACGCTGTTCCCTAAGTTGGTTCTGTCCCTCCTCCATGGAGGTACTGCTTTGTAGTCTGCTACTGTGAGAATACAGCAAGACTTCATGTTGTTTGAAGAAAACATTACTCACCTTAGTAATGTTGTTTCTTCTAATGGAGTCTTGCTGTAGTCTGACCTCCCCCTCTGCCTGCCCCTCTCAGAACCTCAGTTTTTGGGATGTGGGTGGGCAGTGCAGTGTTGGCACTCAGTAGGTGCCCACCTTGTTGTTTCCACCCCCTTTTTCTTGGGTGAGTGGGTGTTGTGTTTTTCATTTTTTGGGACTCCTGACTTGTCTTTGTTTTGGGACCAAAAAAAAAGTGTTTTATGTTTAGTAGCCAGTTGGCTAGTGTAGGTTTACAGCTTCCACACAGGACCTTAGTGAGTTTAGCTCGTAAAGATCCGATGGTTTGAGTTTAAACAGCAACAGACAGAGTCTCAACCGAGCTCGAGCTCAGCGTTCCATGCCTGGAATGGAAAGTTAGCTCTTTCATCTCCGGGGCAGTTCGAAGGTTGGGACTCACTGCTACTGTCAGAATACAGGAAGACTCCATTAGAAGAAACAACATTACTAAGGTGAGTAATTTTTTCTTCTGAGGCTGTACTATAAACAGGCAATTCATAGTCAAAGATAGTAATAAAAATTGAGCCAGTACTTTCCAAGAGTGCAGTGTTAAACAATTTTTTAAAGGGTACAATTGTCCCACTCATATATGGGATGATTTAATACATTAATATGAGATTCAAAAGTCAAGTTCTGATCTAATGTAAAACCTCTATAGCACAAATTGTCAACACATTCAGTCTCAGACCCCACCCTGTAGACAGGCAGGGGCAGAGAAAGCATTTTCTGTGAAGTGTCAACTTTCAAGTACTTTATTTTAGAAGCATTCAGTATGGGCTGAGGTTTCACTGCTATGCTGATGATACCCAGCTCTACCTATCTTTTGTGCCCAACCAGGATAGAGCTCTGTCGTTATTTAACAACTGCCTCACTGAAATCCAGAACTGGATGAATTCGAGCTGGCTGAGGTTGAACTTGGAGAAGACGGAGGTGATGGTTGTGGACCCGGGTCGCAGGATAGAGGGGGTGAGAGCTGGTTTGCCCTCAGGATTATTTCTGGGTGGCTCCCAGCTCCCAACCTCTGAACAGGTGTGGAATCTGGGGGTGATTTTTGACGACGGGCTGGCGTTAACGATCACAGGTGTCAGCAGTCATCAAATCGGCCTTTTACCATCTGAGGAACATCTCCAGGATCAACCACCTAGTTCTAGGAACATGGATATGTTGTTCATCCACACCTTCTGGCAGGTTCCTTGCCGCTTTAAATCTTGCCGGAAGGTCTTCAAGCTGGCTCCTCCCACCCACCCGGGTGGTAAATCTCTCGGCTCCGCCCCATGATGCCAGATCTTCCTTACCGCTTGGAAGCTCAGGTTCCCTCCTTAGCGCTCTGCGTTTTCGACTGGTTCCTGATTTTTCGGTTTCTCCAAATTTAGTTGGAAGTTTTCTAAAACTTTGGTCTTCTTCCCTCACTGCTGCGATGGATATTTCGTTTCCCGGCTCCCGGGGGCGCCCAGGTAATACCTCCAGGAAGGACCCGCACTCCACGTGCGTTTACTGCCTCGACTTGGACTATGATCTGCAAGTTTGTGATTTTTGCTGTGCCCTTTTGACCAGCGTCCTGGAGGATCGTGTGGCCCGTTTGGGGCTCGGGCGACCTGAAACTTTTTCCGCGCCGGAAAAATCCTTGGAGGCTCATCGGGCGGTGTCCGCATCGGCTGTCTCAGCTGAGCAGCTCGCTCTCTTTTCCTCCATGGAGGAGGCGACCAATTCTCTTCCCCCCTCCTCCTCAGTCGCGGCGCTTATCCCGCTGTCTTTGAGTTCTCCTCATTCAGCTTCGTTCATGGAGCTTCGCCAGTCCCTTTCCTCGAGGGAGAGGGACCCGGGACCTGCCTCGGCCCAGGTCAAAGAGTCGCAGGCTAAGTCCCATCGCTTGGCGGAGCGGAGAGTTCCTCCTGTCTGCCAACCGACTTCGTCTAGAGGCGGCTCTGGCCGCTGGCTTTTACGGGTGTCCCTGTCAGGTCAGCTGGCCATGACTCCCGTCGACATTGTGGAGTCTCTCAACCCGTCACCCGGGCTGTCTACTGCAGGAGTCGTCAACCCTTCGCCGGTTTCCCCGGTGGAGGCCGAGTTCTGCCTGCCTTGGGCGACAGGCCTCGGTCTTTCGTCGAGCCGAGGAAGAGCGGGCGTCGCCCGCTCCTTCCAAACCACCACCCAGTTTCCCAGTTTGGGTCTCGGTCTGGGTCCTCTTCTCGAGTCAAGCCGCTCCGCCGACTTCGGCGATCTCGGTCGGGGTACCGAGTTAAGTGGCATTAGCATTCCTCCTCGTCTCCCTCCTCGGATGAGGAGTGGCTCCGATGCAGATGGTGTCGACGTTACGAGGAGTTCATGTGGCAGCAGTTGCTATTGTCCGGGCATCAGTCGACTCCGATTCATTCCCCGTCCAGCAAGCAGCTGCCGCCCGAACGGCCGACACAACCGCTCGCTGCAGTCGAGGTGCCCACTTCAGGGCCAGTTGTTCGTCCGAACCTTGC
Organism: Neoceratodus forsteri; assembly: GCA_016271365.2. Taxonomy (NCBI): domain Eukaryota; kingdom Metazoa; phylum Chordata; order Ceratodontiformes; family Ceratodontidae; genus Neoceratodus; species Neoceratodus forsteri. The sequence continues at coordinate 730,256,597 of CM057449.1, read as the reverse complement.
TGCCCCACCGTCTTGGTGGAACCTCGATCGGGTCACACCTGTCCCACAGGTTGTCTGTTCCCTCACTCCCGCCCGCCTCAGTGGGCGAAGAGTGACTCAGGCCTGAGGCAGCTCTTTGCAGACCCTTCGGAGTCCGACGTCGACTCCTCCATGTTCCCCAGTCGGAAGGACCCGGGGTCCTCTCCGGAACGTTCTGTGGATGACAGCCCATCGTCCTTTATGGGTCTGCTTCAGCTCATCTCGGAGTTCACCCGGGTTGCAGCTTGAACCCGTGTCCAAACGGGTCTCTTATCCCCTGACGGAGATTCTAGACTGATGGGGTTCACCCTCGGAGGCCTTCCCGGTGGCCGAGGCCATTGTCGGCCCAGCCTTGGAGCTCTGGCAGCGGCCTACTTCCTGTCCTGCGCCCTCGGCCAGGATGGCCAGGAAGTACTCTGTCTCTGTCGGTTCTTTGCCCGGTTTCTCGGAGCACCCCTCTGCTGAGCGGTTAGTTACTGATAATGTCTTCCAGTGTTCTGTGAACGCTCGGGATGTGGATAGGCCCCCCGACAAAGAGTCCAAAAGGATGGACTATGTCGGGCGCAAGGTTTACGCTGTGTCCTCCCTAGGTCTCCGACAGGCCAGCTCGGCCGCACTGATGGCACATTTTTCCCACACCCTTTTGGGCTCCCTGGATGAGGTGCTCCTTCATCTCCCCGGCCGACCTGCAGACCACGGTCCGGCGGGTGTGGGACCAGGGTAGGGCGGTGGTGAAGCAGCAGCTTCAGACTGCTCTGGACTTAGGCGATTCCTGTGCCAGGTCAGTGGCGGCTGCAGTGGCCATGCGCCGCAGGGCGTGGCTGAGGTTATCCTCTTTCTCTACGGATACCCAGCACAAGTTGGCGGATATCCCCTTCTTGGGGACTGACTTCTTCGGCCCTGGAGTGGAGGGACACCTCCAGGGGACCGAGAAGTCCAATGCCACTCCGGACTCTGTCACCCCCGCCCGGAGGGACAAGGGCCGCTGGCAGCCTTTGCGTAAGCCCCTTTGTCCCTCGGCCCCTGTGGCTCAACTGGCCCATCAACTCCAGCATGAGGGCCAGCAGGCTTGTGCTGGGCGTCCTGACCCCAAGCCAGCGGCTTCCTCTAAAGAGAAACAGGGAGGTAAAGGCCCAGGAGCTTCCTTGGCCAGTCCCTCCTCCAAGCCTGCTCAGTGACTGGCTGAGGGGCGCTGTCCCCGGCTCTGTCACCCCTACCCGGGTTCCCCCGTGGGGAGACGGCTCCGCCCCTCCTCCACCTGGTCCGCTTTCCCAGACCTCTGGGTGTTGGAGGTGCTAGGGGAAGGTCCTGCCTTGGGATTGCGAGCAGGCCCCACCCTTTTGAGCCTTTGTCCCTCGGGGGCCATGGGGTCTGCAGCCTCTTTGTTGGCCCGCCGAGCTGACTTGCCTGGCCCCTCGAGATAGAGGTGATCAGGAAGGTGGCGGATCCTCCTCCAGACCCTGGGTTCGTGTCCAGGTATTCCTGGTCCCTAACGGACGGGGGGGGGCTTGCGCCCCATTCTTGACCCGCACGACGGGATGGTCTCTCTGTCTCAGATATCCCATCCTCAGAACGAGGCGTGTGGCTCTATTTCCTGGACCTCCAGGACATACTTTCACTTCAATCAGTCCGTTTCTTGGGAGACTCCTCCGTTTCTTAAGCGGGGGATCTCTTTATGAGTTTCAGGCCAGGCCCTTCGGTCTCTGCTCAGCAGCATTCCTGCGGCACTGAGGGGTCCGGGTGTAACCCCACGGATGGCGGCCTGACTGCAACCCCCTCCAGGGCGGAGGGGGATGGTCTAGAGTTCTGGCCCTCTAGGTTGCTCTCAGACTGGTCTCTTTTTTATTGGAGCCATGTTGGAACTCGTGTCTAAGCGGGTGATCCTTCTTCGGGACGAAGCTCGACTCTTGAGTCTGAGCTCGGCTCCGGGCGGACAGGGCCGAGGTTCTTCCTCCCTTACCTAGTCAGGTCTGACTGGGCAATTGCGCCCTGCCTGGGACTTTCTGCACCTCCTGGGCCTTGCGGCGGCCTGCACCAGCGTGGTCTGTTTGGATCCGCCGGTTCATGCGTCCCTTAATGGGGGCTGGCCAGCCAGCGGTTACAACGCTGCGTTCCTTTGGACCAGTCCGTGACAACAGCCCTGGGGTTAGGGAACGCTCTCCTTCAGACTGTTCCAGCTCATTTGTAGGAGAACATCCCTTTCGTCCGCCCCGAGTCGACGGCCTTCTCCGACCGATGCATCTCGGATGGGTGGGGGTGCCCATCAAGGGGAATAAAGAGTGCACCGCCTCTGGTCCTCTCTGGAGTCCCGATGTCTTTCCTACCTGCTGGAGCTCCAGGCGGTCCACTTAGCTTGCACCGCTCGCTCCGTCTGTGCGGGGTCTAGTGGTTTAGGTCCAGGTGGACAATACCACGACCATGTGCTACCTAACCTGCCAGGGTCGGATAAGCCCCTTACCTCTGCGTAAGGAGGTTCTCCGCATTAGGTCTTTCGCTCAGCCGGGAGGTGGTTTCCTAGCCATTTCGATGGCAGGAGCCTCCATCACCCTGGCCGATGCCCTAAGCCGGTTAAGGGCTGCGCCTCATGAGTGGTCTCCCTGCCGGAGGTAGCACAAGATCTTTCTCCCTCTAGGTCACACCTCGAGTGGAGGGAGAATTCGAGGCTGAGACTGTCTCATGCCCTCCCACTCAGCACGGTTCGCTGTAGGGGATGCCTTTGAGGCCGTGGACCCCGGGCCTCTTCTACGCCTCTCCCCCATTTCCCTTGACCCTCAGGCAAGGCGAGGAGGGTCTAGGCGCAGGTGATTCTGGTAGCCCCAGACTGGTTTTACTAGCTCTGGTATCCAGCTCTCCTCATTCTCAGCCCCAGGCTCCCGAGGCAGCTTCCAGCCCGCCCGGTCCTGATCTCTGTTGTTAGGGGAAGGTACTCCATCCGGACCTTCAATCCCTGCACCTGACGGCCTGGTCCCTGTGCGGCTAGTGGCCAGGTCTTGGGTCTTCCAGCAAGGCCCTCGACATTTTTGAGGCATCCTGCCAGGAGTCGACCAGATATGCTCGTCTTCAGATGGAAGAGTTCTCCATTTGGTGTTAGGATAGGGCCTGGTCCCCTCTCCTGTTCCTCGGTGAGCATTCCGGACTACCTGTGGTCTGTTCTTTTCTTGAACACGGGCTTCGGTTGACGACCCTCAAGGTGCTCCTGTTAGCCACTCCTGTCTTCCGGGCGCAGGCCGGAAGGTAGTCGGTGGCGCAGGAAAGGTGGTCTGGCGCTTTCCAAGGCCTTGATCACACCTCCCCTCTGGGGAGAGTATCCCCATTTCTGTGGGATCTTATGCTGGTATGGGCTTAGCTCACGGGCAAGCCGTTCGAACCTTTGCACAGGTGTGAGTTTCCCCACCTGTTGTGGAAGAACACCTTCTTGGGGGCTACCATGCCAACCAGAAGGACGGGAGAGTTCCAGGCGCTCCTTTGAATCTCCCTATCTGGTCTTCCACAGGGACAAGGTTGTCCTGCGCCCCACCCGAAGTTCCTTCCGTAGGCGGTGGCGGAGTTTTTTTCCCTAACCTGGTATTGTCTCTGCCGGGGTTCAACCCCATTCACACCTCGGAGGCCGTATATAGGATCCATTGGGACCCTATTTAGCGGGCGCCTTCCCAGGGAGCGTAGGGCTGAAGTTCGGGAGAGGTTCGCCAGCTGTTTGTCATCTACGCTGAAGCCGCACCTGGCAGACCTGCAGCCAAGCGGACGATGAGCGGGTGGGTCATCTCCTGCATAGATCTCCACTATAGGTGGGCGGGCTTGGAGCCTCCCAGAGGGATAAGTGCTCATTTTACCCGGCCTTCCGCTGCATCGGTGGCTGCTTCCAAGGATACCCCGTCCAGGATATCTGTGGGACTCCTACCTGGAAGCTGGCATATACCGTTTTTACCCCCTACCACATCGACCTTGCGTCACGCCGGAATGTTGGTCGGGGCCTCGGTTCTCCAGTATTTATCCCTAAGTAGGGGGTGTGCGCCTTGCCTCCCTCCTCCCAGGGAACTGCTAGGAGTCTGCCAGAAAGTGTGGATGAACAACATGTCCATGTCCCTAGAAATACAGGTTACTCATCTGTAACAGGAGTTCTAGGAATGGTATATGTTCATCCACATGACCCACCCGGCCTCCTGGCACAACCTGGCTTCCAGCGGGCTAGATCTGGCGTCATCAGGCAGAGCCAAGAGTTTTACCACCCGGGTGGGTGGGAGGAGCCAGCTTGAAGACCTTCCGGCAAGATTTAAAGCAGCAAGGAACCTGCCAGAAAGTGTGGATGAACAACATATACCATTCCTAGAACTTCTGTTACAGGTGAGTAACCTGTATTTCCGTCCAGTGACTTGCCTACATTGGTCCATGCCTTTGTGACCTCGTGCCTTGACTATTGCAACTCCCTTTATCTAGGGTTACCTGGGCTTGTTATCCGCTGCTTGCAGCTCATACAGAACTCTGCGACCCAGTTATTGACGGGTACTCCTCATACCTGTCACATTTCTCTGGTGCTGTGCGAACTGCACTGGCTGCCAATACAGTGGCGGATCACCTTTAAAGTTGGTCTTCTGACTTATAAAATCCTACACGGACTTGGCCTGGTCTATTGAAAGAGCTTCTCGTACCCTACTGCCCTAAGCGATTGCTCCGCTCGGCAGACAAGGGATTGCTGGAAGTTCCGAGGGTTTCTTTGAAATCTTCGGGGGCCCATGCTTTTATGTACCAACCCTCCAACCCTCTGGAATTCTCTACCCCGTCCGCTTCGGGAGTGCACATCTGTGGAGAAATTTAAACTTGCCTTAAAGACCCATTTGTGGTTGTCAGCGTTTTCTCATTGATGTCTTAATGATGATGTTTTAACATATTTTATGTATTAGTACTAATGTATTTGTTTTATTTATTGTTTTAAGAAGTCTACTGTTAATGCACCTTGGTTTCAGAAAGACGCAATATAAATAAAGTATTATTAATAACACACTGTCAGACAACCAACTTGCTATCAAAAAAATCAGCTTGCAAAATAGGATTAACATCAGACAATGAACTTCCCTTACTAAACAACACTGTATCATCAGCATAAAACTCTGAATAAGTAGTAAACATGAAATAAAGATCATTCAAGAAAATAAAAAGCAAAATAGGTCCCAGTATTGAGCCATGGAACACCTATTCTTATAGGACCCAACGGAGAGGATTTACCTTGTAATGTAACATATTGAGACTGCTCAGTAAGATAACTCTGAAATAAGTGTAGAAGACAGACCAACATTTATGAGCTTTGAGAGCAGGTGACTGTAGTGCACCAAACCAAAAGCTATGTTAGCACAGCAAAATGTAAATATAGTCTCAAAACATTTTTAAAACCAGAAACGTCTGAGCCATTATAATGTATATGATGAATTCAGAATACACATAAGGAGCCAGAAGAACTGTGGGTCACCCTGGAAACAGGAAATGGGACAACCATACGAACTGGGGTTGTCTATAGGCCTCCAGACCAGGGGGAGGACATAGACACATTACTGTTAGAAGATATACAAAACATGACAGTTAAAGAGGGGGGGTTCCGCTAATGGGAGACTTCGACATGTCAGATACAGATTGGTCAATGCCAGCAGGAACATCCGCCAGAACTAGACAAATAGTGGATTCCCTGCAGGGGGATGGCCTCAAACAATTGGTGCAACAACCCACAAGAGATAGGACTATCCTGGATCTAATACTAATGGGGAAAGGATCACAGATCTCCAGGTAGAAGGTCACCTGGGGGCCAGTGACCATCACATGGTATGGTTCAGTTTGGCCACTAGAACTAAATCATCCCATTCCAAGGCAAAACGATGAGACTTCAGAGGAGCTGACTTTGATAAGATGGCCAACAGAGTTAAGCTAGCCCTGGCAAGATGAAATACAGGTGAGGGGGTACAGGCAAAGTGGGCAAGCATTAAGGATGCAATACTTGAAGCAACATCCCATTGTGTTAGGGAGAAAAGCAAGAGCAAAAGAAGGAGGAAACCACTTTGGTTCTCAAAAACAGTAGCAGAAAAGATCAGAGCCAAAAGGTTGGCCTTTAGGAAATATAAGGGAACTCAGCGGGATGAAGATAGGGAGGCATACCAAACTTCCCTAAGGGAAGCAGGGAAGGCATTAAGGCTAGCAAAGGCCCAAACCGAGGAAACACTAGCACAAACAGTAAAAGAAGGGGACAAAACTTTCTATAGATACATTAGTGAAAGGAGAAAGTCTAGAGGGAGTATTGCTAAGATCAAAGGGGATATGGGGGAGTGTGTGGAGGAGGACCAAGGAAAAGCATCTATCCTAAATAGATACTTCTGCTCATTATTTACAGAGGAGATGGTAGGGGAGGGCCCACAGCTCAGCACCATGGACACGGAGGAGGGAGGTGTGCACAAGTCCCTTCACAAAAGAAAGAGTCCTACAAGAGCTTGCTGGCAGAATTTGTCTGTTGCACTTACCCGGTCAACAAAAACTTAATAAGTAAATAAACTCAGGGGTGGACAAGGCAATGGGACCTGATGGGATACATCCCAGGGTACTAAAGGAGCTAAGGTTAGAACTAGCAGAGCCATTAGCAGGAATGTTTAGTGAATCTTTGAGCACAGGAGAGGTCCCAGAAGACTGGAGAAGGACTCATGTGATCCTGCTCCACAAGAGTGGCAGCAGGGAGGAGTCTGGGAACTACAGACCAGTCAGTCTTATTGCAGTAGTGGGCAAGATTATGGAGGCACTCCTTAAGGAAAGGCTAGTGCAACACCTGGAATCTATTGGAGCACAGGATCCAAGACAGCATGGGTTTACAACAGGAAGGTCCTTTCAAACTAATCTCATAGATTTCTTTGACTGGAAAACCAGAGTGGTGGACCAAGGGAGTGCAGTTGATGTCGCCTACCTTGACTTCAGCAAAGTTTTTGATACTGTTCCACAAAGAAGATTAATTAATAAGATGGGGTAGGCTCAGGATGGATCATAGGTTGTCAGCTGGGTAGCAAACTGGTTGGCAAGCAGAATACAGTCAGAAGAGATGCAAGTCACAAGTGGGGTACATCAGGGATTAGTCTTGGGACCAGTCCTCTTCAATATCTTCATCAGTGATATTACAGATGGACCGGAGGGTAAGGTTTGTCCATTTGCAGATGACACCAAGATCTGCAACAGAGTAGATGATCCAGATGGGGTGGGCAGAATGAGAAGAGATCTGAAAAAAAACTGGCAAAATGGTCGGAAGAGTGGCAACTGGGGTTTAACGCAAAGAAGTGCACATAGGGAAGAGAAACCCTGAAGCCACCTGCAAATCACAAGGGAAGAAAGAGACTTGGGCATCATCATCACAGATGACCTGAAATCATCCAAACAGACCACTAAAGCAGTAGGTAAGGCTAGAGGATGTTGGGTGTTAGTAGGGGTATCACAAGTTGTAAGAGGGAGGTAATAATCCCTTTTTACAAGACACTGGTTAGACCCCATCTGGAGTACTGCATGCAGTACCGGAGGGCGCACCTGCACAAGGACATTAAGAAAATGGAGGCAGCCCAGAGAAGGGCAACCAAAATGGTGCAGGGACTGCATCAGAAAACATATGAGGGCAGATTAATGAAGCTCATTATGTATACCCTAGAGCAAAGGAGGGAGAGGTGTGATATGATCAAAACATTCAAACATCTTAAGGGTATTAACAAGGTGAAAGAGTCTAACATGTTTCAATATAAGACAAATAGCAAGATAGCAAGACAAGAGGGCACAGCATGGGATTAGTGGGAGGCCGATTAAAGGGTAATGTGAGGAAGTTCTTTTTCACAGAAAGTGTGGTGGATGCATGGAATGGCCTACCTCAGGAAGTGGTGGATATGAATACAGTGCAGGGCTTCAAACAGGCATGGCTAGGCATAGGGAGCGATACAGATGAGTATGAATAGATAGGCCATTGAGAGTAAAGGTCTATGGCACATTCATGAGGTAGAAAAAATGGGCAGACTGGATGGGCCTAACAATGTTTCTGTGTTTCTATGAAGTCTTCCTCAGTTTCAAAGCTTTATAGGAGAATGAGAATGGACCAAAATTTGTCTTCCTCTTTGGAAGTTGCATGTGAATAATGCATTCTTTCCTCAAGGGGAAGCCAATGTAATAAAACTGTATAATTTACCATAATGTACGTTGTGGTGGAATAGAAGTGAATGACTAGGCCGTCCCATCGGCACAGTGGCAGCATTATCGTTCAAACATGAAGTCTTCCTGTATTCTGACAATAGCAGTGAATCCCAACCGTCGAACTGCCCTGGAGGTGAAAGAGTTAACTTTCCATGCCAGGCATGGAACGCTGAGCTCGAGCTCGGTTGAGACTCTGTCTGTTGCTGTTTGAACTCAAACCGTCAGATTCTTTACTCCGCCTCACTGAACAGTCGCTCCGGAGATTTCTCCTTCTGCTCGGTTCAATTTGTCGGTTAAAGTACCGCTTTTCTTGGTTTTCGTCAATTTAAACCAGAACCTGCCGGTTCAGTTCTCTGTCTGTGGTATTTGTGAGTACTAGATAGGTTATTTTATTTTCTATTCTGTGGAACTTAACGGTTCATCGGTTCGGTTTGAACCGATCAAGTTGTTAAAAAATCTTTATTTGAACTTTTAGTGTGTGGTTACGGTTCTTATCGGTTCTAAAAAACGGATTTTATTACGCTTTTTTCCACGACCCTGCAACACGTCAGGAACCGATAAGAGTGTCTTGCCTGGCGGATTGCCATTAAAAGGGTAAGTTTGGTTAGACTGGCACAATGTCTGAGAAACCCAAAAGAAAACCGGCCCACTGGTTTCAACTGATGCAGTGTGTGTGGGGAAGTCTTTGCTAACGCTGACCCCCACACCACCTGTGTTTATTGTCTGGGGTTTGACCACCTTAATGCAGACTGCCAGATTTGTAAAAATTTTCCTGCAGCTACCCTAGAAGAGAGAATTGGTAGGCTCAGGGAAAGGGAGGCCAAAAAGTCCGCTGAACCGGATGGCCAGCCCGGTTCGGTTCAAACCGAACCAGAAGGAGTGCCCTCTGACCAGGGCGAGACTTCTTCGGGCAAAAGGAGAGCCGATTCTGTGGAGTCGGTTCCAGCTAAGAGAACAAGAAAGGAAAAATCAGCTGGTGTGGATCCAAAACTTTCTTCTCCAACCGCTGAAGAAATAGCCAAAGCGATAAAAATTGTGCAGTTGCTTTCCTCGGTTCCGACCGAACCGGCACCATCAGGGAGGTGCTCGGTTCCACCGGTTCAAGATTATGATTTAGAGGAATATTATGAACCGGAGGAAGAGGAGTATGAGGAAAGTGAATGTGGTTTTGAAAGTCTGGATGTGCCCATTGACCCGGACATCTCCCCAGACAGACCTTCAGGAGTGTCTCTCCTAGGCTTTCTGAGTCCCCCTCCCATTTCATGTTTTATAAAAAAATGGCTGAAACCTCCAGCTTCCTATGGAAGAAGCTGTGGATGACCAGGAGGAGCCTGACTATATGGAAATGATGGATATCTCAGAGTCTAGGAGGCTGTCTATTCCCTTACACAAATCTTTTGGGAAACAGACATTTAAGATTTTAAAGACTCCTAATACTATACCTCCTGTGGATAAAAGAATGAACAAGAGGTATACATTGTCAGGCTCAGATACGGAGTTCCTTACACAACAATGCAGCCATGTTGGAGTAGTGCAGGCTGCAGCCTGTGATAAGGCAAATATTCCCTTGGCTTCACACCCCCAGACAAGGACTCCAGGAGGATTGATGCCATGGCAAAGAAACAGTACATGGCAGCATCCTTGGGACTCAGACAGGCCAACTATATGGCCTATACTGCTAGGTATCAAAATCCAGATGGGACACTGTCATGGCTTTAGCAAAACAGGTCCCTGGCCAGCTTGCCAAGGAGCTGAGCAGGTGGCTGCTGATGGTATTGAGGTATCCAAGGTGCAATTCCATGCTGCAGTGGACTCCAATGATGTGTCATCTAGAGTCATGGCTACATCTGTGGCACTTCGTAGAATGGCTTGGCTCAGATGTACTAGCCTGTCACAGGATACCCAGACTAAGGCCATGGATTTTCCTGTTGTAGGTAATTCTCTGTTTGGGGAGCAAACAGAGAATTACATGAAGAAAATAGACGAATATAGGACCGCCTATAGGAGTGCACAGGCCAAGGAAAGGCAGGCCACTCCTCAGAGGCAGCATCCCAGGGGCAGGGGCAGGCCTTTTCCTAGGCCTTTCTACCAAGCCCAGGCCTCCTCCTCTGCCTATGCTCAGAGGGGGTTCTTTAGAGGGAGAGGCAGAAGGGGTACAAGCAGACCTGCTTCCACCCCTCAGCCAAAACCTGCTGCCAAACAGGCACCCTGATGGGTTTGCCAGGGCCGATTCTCCACTACCTGTAGGGGGCAGGCTGGCTTACTTTGTCCAGGACTGGGAGTCTCTAACATCAGACAAGTGGGTCCTGGAAGTAGTAAGCCAGGGACTGGTTCTCAGCTTCAAAAAATTTCCAAAGCTGAGAACCAGATCCTTTCCACCTGCAAATCCCTCAGAGGCACTTGCCCTAGAGGCAGAGGTCTCTTCCCTCCTGGCTCTCAGAGTTGTGGAAAGGGTTCCACCCCTACAGCAGGCAAAGGATTGTACTCCAGGTACTTCCTTACCCCAAAAAAGACAGGAGAATGGCGGCCCATCCTGGATCTCAGATACTTAAACAAGCACCTTTTAAAACCAAAATTCAAAATGGTGACTCTGGGAATTATTCTACCCTCTCTAAGGCCAGGGGACTGGCTAGTCTCTGGACCTCAAGGATGCCTACTTCCATATTCTCATCAGAAGCTCCCATCGAAAGTACCTCAGGTTCGAGCTGCCCTCAGGCCATTACCAGTTCAGAGCAATGTCCTTCGGTCTAACCTCTGCTCCAAGGGTGTTCACAAAATGCCTGGCAGTAGTAGTTGCTTCTCTAAGAAGGCAAAGTATTGCCATCTTCCCATACCTGGACGACTGGCTCATAGTAGGCCAGTCCCCAGACCAAGTCAAGTTACACGTACAGATAACTCAGCAACTGCTTACCTCTTTGGGTTTCCTTCTGAATCTTTCAAAGTCAGTTCTAGAGTCTGTTCAACTCCTTGGCTTCATAGGCGCAGAGCTAGATACAGAAAAGGCCAGAGCTTTCCTTCCCCTGGACAGGGCAAGGACCCTTATCACACTGGCCTCCTCATTCACCCTGCAGGTGTCTCGACCAGCAAGGCATTTTCTGCAGCTCCTGGGGCACATGGCTGCTTCCACAGCAGTAGTGCAGGGAGCAAGATTTCAGATGAGGGACATTCAGTTCCGTTTGAGAGCCTTTTGGTCTCAAAAGAAGGACCCTCTGACCAAATTGATCCCAATGACTCGAACCCTGATCCAGGCCTTACAGCGGTGGCAGGATCAGAACAATCTAAGACAGGGAGTTCCCTTTGTCACTCAGTCCCGCTCTTTAATCCTTACTACAGATGCCTCCCTCTTGGGGTGGGGGGCTCACTTAGGCGACCTGACCACCCAGGGGTTGTGGTCCCCTCAGGAATCTCTGCTTCACATCAGTCTGTTGGAACTCAGAGGAGTATTTCTAGCACTTCAAGCTTTTTCCAAATCTGTTCAGAACAAGGTTATTCAGGTCAGAACAGACAATACCACCACAATGTGGTACATCAACAAACAAGGAGGCACTTGGTCTACGGCCTTGTGCACAGAAGCAATGAAGTTGTGGTCTCTGGCTTATTCCCTGAACACCTCCCTCACAGCAGTACACCTCCCAGGCAAGGACAATGTCCTGGCAGATGCTCTCAGCAGGATATCCCAGGGCCATCACTAATGGTCACTGGATCCCTGGTCTTGGAGGTGATATTCTCCAGATGGGGCACCCACAGATAGATCTTTTGCAGCCCCAGGCAATCACCAACTTCTCTTTTTGCTGCAGGCCCCCAGTGTTGGGCTCCAGTCCCCTGGATGCCTTAGTTCTCAGTTGGGAAGGGAAGTTCCTGTATGCTTTTCCCCCCTTCCCTCTGCTGTTCAAAGTGCTAGTCAAAATCAGGTCTCAACCCTGCAAGGTGATCCTGATTGCTCCAGACTGGGCCAGACAGCCCTGGTATCCTCTCCTGTTGTCCTTAGCAGTCCATCTTCCCCTGTCTCTTCCCAGGAATTACACCCTGTTAACCTGTGCTCAGGGGAGGGTTTGGTACCCGAATCTCAAAATCTCTCAATCTCAAGGCCTGGCTCTTGAAGAGTTAGAGTTTGCTGATTTACACCTCTGCCAAGGTGTAATGGATATTCTGAAGGCTTCTAGGAAACCTTCCACCAGGACTACTTATAATTCCAAGTGAAAAAGATTTTCCATATGGTGCTCTGGGAGGCATATTTCCCCAGTCTGCTGATCTGCCCACAGTCCTTGATTATATGGTCCATTTGAATAGCTTGGGGCTTAGAACAGCTACACTAAAGGTGCATCTGGCAGCTGTTTCTGCTTTCATTTCAGCAGGTAAGCCCTCTTCTCTTTCAGCTCACCCTGTATTCTCCAAGTTTTTCAAGGGATTGCTTCATACCAGCCCTCCATTCAGGAACCCTGCCCCTGCTTGGGACCTTAACGGTTGCATTGCTCAGCTTACGCAACCCCCTTTTGAGCCTTTGTCTTCAGCAGAGCTTAAGTACTTGACTTGGAAAACTGTGTTCCTGGTAGCCATCACTTCTGCCAGATGCATAAGTGAGTTACACGCCCTGTCAGTGGAGCCTGATTTTATCTCCTTCCATAGAGATAAGGTGGTCCTCAGGACTAACAGGAAGTTTTTGCCTAAGGTGGTTTCAGATTTCCACCTTAACCAATCTATGTCTCTTCCTGTGTACTTCACTGACCATTCCTCCTCTTGTGAGAGGAGGCTGCACAGTTTAGATGTGAAAAGAGCCCTTAGCTACTACATAGAACGTACCAAGGGTCACAGGTTTGACTCCCTCCAACTGTTCCTCACTTATGGTGAGGTTGGGAAAGGGAAACCTGCCACTAAAAGATCCATTGCCAGGTGGATTGTCTCTTGTATTCAATTTTGTTATGAAAAACTGGGTAAGGTTCCACCCTCAGGCCTGAGGGCTCACTCACCAGAGGTACAGCTGCTTCTGGCTGCTTCCAGGATATTCCTATTCTAGAGATATGTCAAGCAGCTACCTGAAAACAGTTAACACTTTTACCAAGCATTACTCCTGGATATCCAGGCTAGGAGTGATGCTCGGTTTGGCACAGCTGTGCTTCAGAGCCTATTTCCTAAGTAGGTTCTGTCCCTCCTCCATGGAGGTACTGCTTGGTAGTCTGCTATTGTCAGAATACAGCAAGACTTCATGTTGTTTGAAGAAAAAATTACTCACCTTAGTAATGTTGTTTCTTCTAATGGAGTCTTGCTGTATTCTGACCTCCCCCTGCCTTCCCCTCTCAGAACCTTTGTTTTTGGGATGTGGGTGGGCAGTGGCAGTGTTGGCACTCAGGAGGTGCCCCACCTTTTTTTGTCATCACCCCTTTTCTTGGGTGAGTGGGTGTGTGTTTATTCATTTTTTGAGTCTCCTGACTTGAATCTTTGTTTTGGGACCAAAAAATATTTTTTTTATGTTAGTAGCCTGTTGGCTAGTGTAGGTTTACAGCTTCCACACAGGACCTCAGTGAGTTTAGCTCGAAAAGATCTGACGGTTTGAGTTCAAACAGCAACAGACAGTCTCTCAACCGAGCTCGAGCTCAGCATTCCATGCCTGGCATGGAAAGTTAAGTCTTTCACCTCCGGGGCAGTTCGAAGGTTGGGACTCATTGCTATTGTCAGAATACAGCAAGACTCCATTAGAAGAAACAACAGTACTAAGGTGAGTAATTTTTTCCTCTCTACTCTGGCCATCCATTTTTGGGAATGAGCCAGGGTTGTGGGAGGGTCAGCGGGGAGAGTGGGATCTGGGATGGGATTATGCCATTCTCCACTGCAGTACTTCTGCTTGGGTGACAACAGCTGAGAATGCAGGGTGGAGTAGCTGGGGATGAAGGACGTTGGCTGGCTATTAGTGCTGGAACACAATTACGAACATACGAAATTGCCAACGGAAACAGGCTTCATGGTCCATCGAATCTGCTCGAGTGTGCAGCTAGCAACTCATCTCGCAGCTGCCCCCCTCTTCCCAGTATCCCTTCCCCTGTCCCAACCTCTCTTGAAACTGCCCACCGTCTTACAGGACTCTATCTCATCTGGTAAGGTTTTCCTTTTGTCCACCTCTCTTTCAGTGGAAAAATGTCTCCTCATCTCCCTCCTGAATCTTCCCCCACTCCAATCTCAGTCCATGCCCTCTCATGTCCCTCTCCTTTTTCATCTGGAAAATCCCTTCTGTGTTGCTCTTGTTTATCCCCTTTAGATGCTTAAAGATCATGATCATATCCCCCGCCATCCCTCCTGTCCTCCAGTGAATACATATTTAACTCTCCCATCCCTGGATCATTTTTGTGGCTCTTCACTGCACTCCCTCCAACAATCTGATGTCTGTCTTCAGGAATGGGCACCATTACTGCACGCAGTACTCCAGGTGGGGCCTGATCAATGATCTGTACAGAGGCAGGATAACCTCCTTCCTTCTGGAGGAGATCCCTCTTGCAATACACCGCAGCTTTTTGTTGTTTTTTCCTGCTGTCTTCCTGCACTGAGCAGAGTTGCTAGTGCTCCCTGTAATGATCACTTCTAGGTTCTTCTCCTTTGTGGAGCTCCTCAACTGTACCCCATTCAAGTGATAATCCCTTCCCTGGTTCCTGGCTCCGAGGTGCAGAACCTTACATTTTTTGGCATTGAACCCCAACTGCCATGTTTCTGCCCACTCCTGAAGCTTAGTCAGGTCCTCCTGCAACCTTTTCCACCCCCCCCCGCATCATCAACCACAGCTCCCATCTTGGTATCGTCTGCGAACAGACTGATCTTGCTCCGTATCCCGTGTGAGATATCTGTAATAAAAATCCCAAACAGCACCGGTCCCGGTACAATTGTGTGCTCGTTTACACATTGGAGCCCTCACCATGGTCGCACAGGGTAGGGGGAAAACCCACCTGTCTATGCAAGATGAAGCCTTGTATGCTCCAGGCCTGTGTAGCCCTCTGTACCCCTTTACTTGCTAGTGCTTCTGTGTGGTGGGGTGGAGGACCTGTCTCCGTCTTTCAGCACCATGGTGGGGCAGTGTAGTCACTCCATGTGCACATACTACAATTTACTGACCTGGTTTCAAGTGGTTGGCATGGGGCCTTTCTGATGTCTGTTCCCCACCCCCATTGAGAAGGTCCAGGGTTCCCACACTGGCTCCTGCACCCGGCTGCCCCCATTCCCTGCACATGGAGGCCCACTGCGACCCCCACCACCAGCTGACCTTGCCCTATGAAGACGAGGAGCCATCCACAACATCGGCGACAGCAATCTCCTGAGACCTCCGTGGAGCCATTTCATAATCATTGGCATCTCTGCCTCTCTGGCAGATGCTCTTTTATGGAGTCAGGGTCATCCTGACATACCCTGCCGAAACTGCGGGCAGGCTAGATGCCCCGATCCCATCGCCATTTCCAATTCTTTGGGGGAAGGGCTGGCATCATGTTGCCCAGGCCGCCGCACCATTGCTACAGATCCTAAGGTGGGGCATGATGGCCTCTGGTTCAGGTTTGCATGGACAGTAAGTGGCTTCAATTCCAGTACATACTGTGGGCCTTTTATGCCTAGTGTCAGCCAGTCCGCTGCCCCAGCCCCAATGTATGTGGTTTGTGTTCTCTGCTCTGAAGGGGAGTGGCATGCTTGTAATGACAGTCAGCTGAGAAGGGTGCCCAGAGAAATGGGGAATGCATCGAACCACCAACCCAGAGGGACAGATAGGGGAACCTGGTCAAATGATTGACCCCAGTGAGGATGAGGGAGAGAATGGGGAAAGAAATCATGAACAGTGAAACAGCTCACTTGAGGATCCCGTGTCAGGGCGATCACACTGCAGGCCCCAGGGAGGACATGATTATGACTTGGGGGGGAGGGGGCGCCGCAGATCTCCTGGTGGTCATCTGGGTCACTTTGAGGAGTTGTGTGGTTTGCTGGATGGTGGCAGCTTAATACAGTTTGCCAAGTTTGGCGTGATAGCATGGCCACTATTGTAGGCTGTGCTGGTCTGTCTTGAGCAGCTACAAAAGGTATTCCTTTGCATCTCGATGCCTCCTTAGCTTGTTCCGCAGTTTAAAATATCTTTGAGCCCTCTGAAACAGAATCACCATCTTGACTGAGTAGGGGGTATAACATTTTAGACCCTGGGCTTGCAGTACTTTCATGAGCAGGATGTACGCTCGCCACTTAGCTTGGAGGGATGAGGGGTAATCATTATAAAAGTTTACCCACTTTTTATTGTACATTACATCTTTAATTTTCAAACAACATGAAGTCTTGCTGTACTCTGACTATTGCAGTTAGCCCCAGCCTTTAAACTGCCCCAGAGAACAAAGGGTTAACTTTCTATGCAGAGCATAGAATCCTGAGCTCGAGCTCGGTTGAGGTCTCTGTCTGCATCCCTTTGAAATCCAACTGTCAGGTTCTTTACTCCACCTCACTGAACAGTTGCTCCTGAGAATTCTCCTTCAGCTCGGTTCGAAAAGTCGGTTCAAGTGTCGGTAAAAGTGTCTGTTTTAAGCCGAATTTGTTCCGCTTAGTCGGTCCAGCCTCTGTCTGTAGTACCATGAGTACTAGCTAGGTTTTACCTATTTCTGTGTGGAAATTGTAAACTTGTTTGATCGGTTCGGCTGAACCGATCACTTTTAGTGAATTTCTGTCTTTTATTTTAGAGTGTGGTTACCGGTCCTTATCGGTTCTAAAAAAAAAAACGTGTTTTGAACGTTTTTTCCAACACCCATGATGAGGTTAGGAACTGATAAGGGAGTCTTGCCTGACGATTGCCATAAAAAGGGTAAGTTTGGTTAGGTTGGCCATGTCTGAGAAACCCAAGAAGAAAACCAGGGCCACTGGGTTTCAGCACTGCAGTGAGTGTGGGGAGGTCTTTGCCAAGGCCGATCCCCACACCACCTGTGTTTACTGTCTGGGGTTCGAACACCTCGATACAGACTGCCAAATCTGTAAAAATGTTCCTGAATCTACCCTTGAAAAGAGATTAGGTAGACTGAGGGAAAAGGAGGCTGAGAAGTCCGCTGACCTGGATGGCCAGCCCTGTTCGGTTCCGTCCGAACCAGAGGGAGTGCCCTCTGACCAGGGCGATACTTCTTCAGGCAAAAGGAGAGCCGATCCTGAGAGGTCAGTTCCTACAAAAGGAAGCATAAAGAAATACGACGATTCCGGATCCGAGGTTCATGTAACAACCACCCGAAGAAATAGCCAGAGCGATTGGATTGTGGAATTGCTTTGCCGGTTCCGACTGATCCGGCACCATTTGGAGGGGCTTGGTTTGGCTGAGTTCCTTGGTTCAAGATTATGCCCTGAAGATTTTTATGAACCGGAGTTTGAGGAGGAGGGGGAGTTCGAGGATGATGGTGACGATGGTGAAAGTCTGGATGTGCCTGTGGAACCGGCCAGCTCCCTAGACAGACCTTCTGGTGTTTCCCCTCCTAGGCTTTCTGAGTCCCCTTCCCACTTTCTGTTTTACAGAAAGGTGGCTGAAACCCTCCAGCTTCCTATGGAGGAGGCCATGGAGGATCAAGAGAAGCTTGATTATGTAGAAATGATGGACATCCCAGAGTCCAGGAGACTGTCTGTTCCCCTTCCCCTCCACAAATCCTTTGGGAAGCAGACACTCAAAATCTTAATGTCTCCCAATACTGTACCTCCTGTGGACAGAAGGATGGACAAGAGGTACACACTTTCAGGCTCAGATATGGAGTTTTTATACCAACAATGCAGCCATGTTGGGGTAGTGCAGGCTGCTGCCTGTGACAAGGCAAATATTCCCTTGGCTTCACACAACCCAGACAAAGACTCCTGGAAGATTGATGCCATGGCAAAAAAGCAGTACATGGCATCTTCCTTGGGACTCAGGCAGGCGAACTATATGGTCTATACAACCAGGTACCAGAAGTCCAGGTGGGACATTGTACTGGCACTGGCTAAACAGGCCTCCCCCCAGCTAGCCGAGGAGCTGGAGGAGGTGGCTGCTGATGGGACTGAGGCATCAAAAGTACAGTTTCATGCTGCTGTGGACTCCAGTGATGTGTCATCAAGAGTCATGGCTACATCTGTGGCTCTTCAGAGAATGGCTTGGCTCAGATGTACTGGCCTCTCACACGACACCCAGGCTAAGGCCATGGATTTTTCTGTAGTGGGTAATTCTCTGTTTGGGGAGCAGACAGAGAAATACATGAAGAAAATGGACAAGTATAGGACCACTTATAGGAGTGCTCAGGCCAAGGAGAGGCAGGCAGCTCCTCAAAGGCAGCAGTCTAGGGGCAGGGGCAGGCCTTTTCATAGGCCTTTTTACCAAGCACAGGCCTCTTCTCCCTTTTCACAGAGTGGGTTCTTTAGAGGGAGAGGCAGAAGAGGGATGAGCAGGGCTGCATCCACTCCTCAGCCTAAGACCCCTGCCAAGCAGACACCCTGATGGGCCTGCCTGGGCCGACTTTCCTATTCCAGTAGGGGGCAGGCTGGCTTACTTTGTCCAGGACTGGATGTCTATTACCTCAGACAAGTGGGTCCTGGAAGTAGTAAGCCAGGGACTGGTTCTCGGCTTCAAAAAATTTCCGAAGATGAGAGCCAGATCTTTTCCACCTGCAGGTCTCTCAGAAATCCTTGCCCTAAAGGCAGAGGTTTCATCTCTTCTGGCCTTAAGAGCCATAGGGAGAGTTTCTACCCTACACTGGGGCAAAGGTCTGTACTCCAGGTACTCCCTTACCCCAAAAAAGACAGGGGAGTGGCGACCCATCCTATACCTAAGATACCTGAACAAACATCTTTTAAAACCAAAGTTCAAGATGGTAACTCGGGAATAATTCTTCCCTCTCTAAGGCCAGGGGACTGGCTAGCCTCCTTGGACCTCAAAGATGCCTATTTTCACATTCCCATCAGGTGCTCCCACAGAAAGTACCTCAGGTTCGAGTTGCCCTCAGGCCACTATCAGTTCAAAGCAATGCCCTTCGGCCTAACATCAGCCCCAAGGGTTTTCACAAAGTGCCTGGCAGTAGTCGTTTCCTTTCTAAGAAGGCAAAAGATTTCTATTTTTCCATATGTGGATGACTGGCTCATACTGGGCCAGTCTCCCGACCAAGTCAAGTCAGACCTGCAAGTGACCCAGCAAGTGCTCACTTCTTTAGGATTTCTTCTCAATCTTCCCAAGTCAGTTCTCGAGCCAGTGCAGCTCCTTACCTTTATAGGGGCGGAGCTGGATACTGTCAAAGCAAGAGCCTTTCTTCCCCTGGAAAGGGCAAAAATTCTTATAGAACTGGCTTCTTCCTTCAGCCTTCAGGTGTTCCGACCAGCAAGGCATTTCCTTCAGCTGTTGGGCAACATGGCAGCTTCTACAGCAGTGGTCCAAGGGGCAAGATTCTAGATGAGGGACATTTAGTTCCATCTGAGGGCCTTTTGGTCCCAGAGGAAGGATCCCCTTACCAAACTGATTGCAGTGACTCGGACCCTGATCCAAGCCCTTCAATGGTGGCAGGATCAGGACAATTTAAGGCAAGTGGTCCCATTTGTCACTCAGTCTCATTCAGTGGTCCGTACCACGGATGCTTCCCTTCTGGGCTGGGGAGCCCATCTGGGGGCCCTCACTGCCAGGGACTGTGGTCCCCTCAGGAATCCCTTCTCCATATCAATCTCCTAGAACTCAGGGCAGTTTTTCTGGCCCTGCAAGCTTTCTCTCCGTCAGTGCAGAACAAGGTGGTTCAGGTCAGAACAGACAACACCACCACCATGTTGTACATCAACAAGCAGGGAGGCACTCGGTCTACAGCCTTGTGCACAGAAGCCATGAAGTTGTGGTCCCTGGCTTATTCCCTGCAAACCTCTCTGATAGCAGTCCACCTTCCATGGAAGGACAATGTGCTAGCAGATGCATTGAGCAGAATCTCACAGGGCCATCACGAATGGTCCCTGGACCCTCTGGTGTTGAAGGTGATTTTTTTCAAGGTGGGGCACTCCAGAGATAGATCTCTTTGCAGCCCCAGACAATCACCAACTTCCTCTCTTTTGTTGCAGACCCCAGTCTTGGGCTCAGTCCTCTGGATGCTCTGATTCTGAACTGGGAAGGAAATTTCTGTATGCCTTCCTCCTTTCTCTACTGTTCAAAGTTTTAGTCAAGATAAGGTCACAACCTTGCAAGGTGATTCTGATTGCTCCAGACTGGGCCAGACAGCCTTGGTACCCCCTTTGCTGTCCCTAGCAGTCTATCTTCCCCTGTCTCTTCCCAGGAATTACAACCTGTTAACCTCCTCTCAGGGGAGGATTTGGTACCCTAATCTTCAGTCTCTCAATCTCAAGGCATGGCTCTTGAAGAGTTAGAGTATGCAGATTTGCATCTGTCCCAGGGGGTTCTGGATATCCTCAAAGCCTCTCGAAAGCCCGCCACTAGAGAAACCTATAACTCCAAATGGAAGAGATTCAGCATTTGGTGTTCCAAGAAACATATTTTCTAGGGACATGGATATGTTGTTCATCCACACTGTCTGGCAGGTATCCTTGCCGCTTTAAATCTTGCTGGAAGGTCTTCAAGCTGGCTCCTCCCACCCACCTGGGTGGTAAAACTCTCGGCTCCGCCCCATGACGCTAGATCTTCCTTACCGCTTGGAAGCTCAGGTTCCCTCCCTAACGCTCTGTGTATAAGACTGGTTCCTAATTCTTTGGTTTTCCGAATTTAAAAGGTTTTTGCATTATAGACTTCGGTCTTCTATCTCTCGCGGCTGCGATGGACAAATCGACTCCCGGTTTTCGGCAGTGCCCTTGCAGGCAGAAGATATCTCTGACGGATCCGCACTCCACGTGTGTCTACTGTTTAGGCCTTGAGCACGACCCGCAGGCTTGCGACCTGTGCTCTTCCTTCTCAGCCTACGTCCTCGAAGACCGTGCTGCCCGTTTACAACTGGGGCGCCCCGAGAAACGTTTTCCTCCATTAAAGTCAAAAGAGGCCGTCGGTCGTGTTTCTCATGGCGCGGGTTCGGCGGATCAGCTAGAGCAGATGATCGCCCTCGAAGAGGAGGCGGCATGGGCCGCATCTTCCTCGACCGCGGCATTTATCCCGCTCTCCCTGGGTTCCTCTTGCACAGCTTCCTTTAAGGAGCTTTGTCTGTCCTTCTCCACTAGAGGAGAGGGACCAACGTCTGCTGGACCTTCTTCTCGGTCCAAAAAGAAAGACAAGGGTAAGTCCCTCCGTCGATGCTCTTGAGAGCGGGAAAGGTCCCTCTCCCCGAGTTGTCGGCCATCGACTTCGGTCGATCGTTCGGCTTCGGCCACTAGTCTCACGGTGTCCCCGTCAGGTCAGTTGTCCGAGACTCCCGTCGACGCAGTCGAGATCTTTCTCGACTCGTTGGATGGGTTGTCGACTAGCGGCAAATCCTCTTCGGTTTCCCGGTGAGTTGAGGATCCAGCTGGCTTGCCAGTGCCTCCGGTTCCGGAGCCCTCGGTGGACCCTCCGAGCCGAGGGAGGAGCCAGTTCCACCTGTCCCTCTCCACACCGTCCCTCAGAAAGGCCGATGTTCTCGGTCTCGGACTTCTTCAGGTCCAGCCGATCCCGCCTTGGTCATGGCGGTCTCGGTCTCTGCACCCCATGATGGCGGCGCCCGCCGCTTCGTCCTGGTCCTCCTCCTCCTCGGATGAGAGGCTTCGGCGTAAGATTACGTCGACGATACGATGACCTCATGTGGCAACAGCTCCTTCTGACCGGGAACAAGCCGATGTCATCGCCTTCCCCAGCCATTAAGTGGCTGTCACCGGAGCGGCCGAAACAACCCCTTGTTTTACCCGAGGAGCCTGTTCCCAGACCGGTTGTTCGGCCAAAACCAGCTGCCCCACCGATTCTGGTGGAACCTCCGCCTTCACAGCCGCTGTTTGGGGATCCGACCAAGAACTCTTGGTCGGCTCAGGGTCTGCCCCATAGGCTGTCGGTCACCCTCACTCCCGATCGCCCTCGGCAGGTGGAGGGTGGCTCAGGCCCAAGGCAGCTCTTTGTGGACTCTTCTGAGTCCGGCGACGATTCCTCCCTTTTCTCCAAGCGAGTGGACTTGTAGTCCTCTGGAGGTCAGTCGCTGGACGACAGCCCTTCGTCCTTCCTGGGTTTGCTCAGGCTCATCTCGGAGTCCACCGGGATGCAGCTCGAGCCCGTATCCAAGCGGGCCAAGTATCCCCTCACGGAGATATTGGACCGAGGGGATTCCCCTACGGAGGCCTTTCCTGTGGCCGAGACCATTGTGGGCCCGGCCTTGGAGCTCTGGCAGCGCCCTGCTTACTGCCCTGCGCCTTTGGCCAGGATGGCCAGGAAGTATGCGGTCCCTACCGGTTCCCTGTCCGGTTTCTCGGAACATCCCTCAGCTGAGGGGTTAGTTACCGAGAGCGTTTTCTGGCGTGCTGGAAACGCTAGGGACATGGACAAACCTCCCGACAAGGAGTCCAAGAAATTGGACTATGCTGGGCGAAAAGTCTACGCTGCGTCCTCCCTTGGCCTTCATCAGGCAAGCTCTGCCGTGCTTATGGCACATTTCTCCCATGCCCTGTTGGGCTCCCTGGACGAGGTAGTCCCTCATCTCCCGGCTGACCTGCAGACCACGGTTAGGCAGGTGCGGGACCAGGGCAGGGCAGTGGCCAAGCAGCAACTTCAGACTGCTCTGGACGTTGGAGACTCATGCGCCAGGTCAGTCGCGGCCACAGTGGCTATGCGCCGTCGGGCATGGCTGAGGATATCCACCTTCACAGCGGATGTCCAGCACAAATTGGCGGATGTCCCCTTCCTGGGGACCGACCTCTTTGGCCCTGGAGTGGAGGGCCACCTCCAGAGGATCGAAAAGTCCAATGCCACCTTGGACTTGGTCTCATCCGCTCAGAGGGACAAGGGCCGCAGACCGCAACCCAAGCCCTTTCGTCCATCTGCGCCCCCGGCATGTCCGGCCCAGCAACACCAGGGCCAGCAGGCTCGCGCACGTCCCCAAACCCAAGCCCGCTTCCTCCTCCAGGAAGCAGGAGGTAAAGGCCCAGGTGGTCCCTTGGCCGTCCATCCTCCAAGCCTTGCACAGTGACGGGTTGAGGGTGTCGCCCAACCTCGTCACCTCACCCAGGTTCCTCTGGGGATGGCTCTGGTACTTCCTTTCCGCCTGGTCTGCTATTACCTAGGCCGTGGGTGTTGGAAGTGGTGAGAAAAGGCCTGCCTCTGGAGTTCGAGCAGGCCCACCCTTCAGAGCCGTCCGACCTCGGTGGGCCTCGGGGTCGGCTCGCTGTCGCTCCGCGAGCCAACATCGCTCTCCTCCTTGAGAAGGAGGTGATAAGAGAGTGGCGACCCTCCTCAAACCCGGGTTCATGTCCAGGTACTTCCTGGTTCCGAACGGACGGGGTGGCGCCCATTCTACGTCCTCACGACCTAAAACAAGTTCCTATGGTCTCGAACCTTCAGGATGGTCACTCTGGCTCAGATAATACCATCCTTGAACACGGCGTGTGGTTCTGTCTCTGGACCTAGAGGACGCGTTTTTCACGTCCTATCCGTCCGTCCCATCAAAGGTTCCTTCGCTTTCGAGCGGAGGGATCCCTTTTCGAGTTCCAAGCCATGCCCTTCGGCTTATCTTCAGCTCCCAGGGTCTTCACCAAATGCATGGCAGTGGTGACAGCATTCCTGCGGCGCTGAGGGTCGGGTTTACCCTTACCTGGACAATTGGCTGATAGCAGCCTCCTCCAGACAGGAGGTGGAACAGTCCAGAGATCTGGCCCTCCAGGTTTGCTCTCAGGTCGGCCTCCTCATCAACAGGCCAAGTCGAACTCGAGCGAAGCAGGTGACTATTTTCATCGGGTAGAGCTCGACTCTCTTGAGCCAGAGCACGGCCCCGGCGGACAGGGCCGAGGTTCTTTCCTCCTTGCCCAATCATTTCTGGTTGGGCAATTGCGCCTGCCTGGGACTTTCTGCGCCTCCTGGGTCTCATGGCGGCCTGTACCAGCGGGTCCGTTGGGCCTGCTGGAACATGCGCCCTTCAGTGGGGCTGGCCAGCCAGTGGTCCCAATGCTGCGATCCATTGGACCAGCTAGTAGCGGTGACCCAGGGGATGGGGAACGCCTCCAGTAGTTGACCATTCCAGTTCATCTGCAGGAGGGCATCCCTGCTTGTCCGCCCAGCCGACGGTCTCTCTATCGACGGTGCCTCTCTGATGGGTTAGGTGCCCATCTGGGGGAACACAGCGCACGGCCTCTGGTCCCCACGGGAGTCCCGATGCCACATCAACCTGCTGGAGCTCCGAGCGGTCCGCCTAGCTCTCACCGCCTTTGCTCCGTTTCTTCGGGGTCAAGTGGTCTGGGTCCAGATGGACAATACCACGACCATGTACTATCTAAACTGCCAGGGCGGGATGCACTCCATGCTTCTATGCAAGGAAGCTCTCCGCATCTGGTCACTCGTGCGCAGCCTGGAGGCGGATCTCCTAGCCATTCATGTGGCAGAAGCCTCCAACACCCTGGCCGATGCCCTCAGCTGGATAGGGTCTGCGTCCCACGAGTGATCTCTCCTGATGGAGGTAGTACAAGATCTATTCTCCCATTGGGGCACACCTCAGGTGGACCTGTTTGCCTCCAGGGAGAATGCGAAGCTGAGGCTGTTCCATGCCTGCCCTCCTCAGCAGGGATCGCTGCAGGGGGATGCCTTCTCGAGGCCGTGGACCCCGGGCCTCTTCTACGCCTTTCCCCAGTTCCCCTTGATGAAAAAGGTGCTTCTCGAAGCAAGGAGGGACAAGGCACAGGTGATTCTGATAGCCCCAGACTGGCACCGCCAGTACTGGTACCCAGATCTCCTCAGCCTCAGCTCCAGGCTCCCGAGGCAGCTTCCAGCTCGCCCGGACCTACTCTCAGTCAATTAGGGGAAGGTATTCCATCCGGACCTTCAATCCCTGTGCCTGACGGCCTGGTTCCTGAGCGGCTAGACTTCCAGGCCTTGGGTCTTTCCTACGAGGTCCTCAACATAGTTGAGGCATCCCGTAAGGAGTCGACCAGAAAATGCTATGCCTTCAAATGGAAGAGATTTTCCATTTGGTGCCAGGGCAAGGGCCTGGACCCTTTCTCCTGTTCCTTGGCGAGCATATTGGACTACCTTTGGTCCCTTTCTCAGCAAGGGCTTAGGTTGACGACCCTTAAGGTGCACCTGGCAGCCATCTCTGCTTACCGGGCGTGGGCCGGGAAGCAGTCGGTGGCGCAGGAGAAGGTGGTCTGGCGCTTTTTCAAAGGCCTTGATCAAATTTCCCCTCCGGTGCGAGAACCTCCACCTCCGTGGGATCTACTGGGTTGGCATTGGCAAAGCTCATGGGCAAGCCATTCGAACCAATGCACAGGTGTGAACTCTCTCACTTGTCATTGAAGACCGCCTTCTTGGTGGCTATCACGTCAGCCAGAGGGATGGGAGAGCTCCAGGCGCTCTGCATCGAGTCTCCTTGCCTGGTCTTCCACAGGGACAAGGTTGTCCTGCGCCCCCACTCGAAATTCCGTCCGAAGGTGGTGTCGGAGTTTCACCTTAACCAGGTGTTGACTCTGCCGGTGTTCTACCCCAATCACCTCGGATGCGAATATAGGCTCCATACTCTGACTCCTAGAAGGGCTGCCACTATAAGGAGCCACGGCTGGAAATTCGGGAGAGGCTCGGCCAGCTGTTTGTCACTCTACGCTGAAGCCGCACTCTGCAACCTGCAGCCAAGGGACGATAGGCAGGTGGGTCACCTCCTGCATAGATCTCTGATATGAGTTGGCGGGCATGGAGCCTCCAGAGGATAAGAGCTCATTCTACCCGCCATACTGCTGCATCGGTGGCTGCTTCCAAGGACGTCCCTATCCAGGAAATCTGCAGGGCTGCTACCTGGAAGTCAGCACACACCTGCATCACCCATTACCACATCGACCTTGAGTCACGCTGGGATGCTGGTTTTGGGGCCTCGGTTCTCCAGTCTCTATTCCCTAAGTAGGGGGTGTGCGCCTTGCCTCCCTCCTCCTGGAGAACTGCTAGGAGTCTGCCAGACAGTGTGGATGAACAACATATCCATGTTCCTAGAAATACAGGTTACTCACCTGTAACAGGAGTTCTAGGAATGTTATATGTTGTTCATTCACACGACCCACCCGACCTCCCCGGCTTCGACGCACAACCTGAGCTTCCAGTGGGCCAGATCTGGCGTCATGGGGCGGAGCCGAGAGTTTTACCACCCGGGTGGGTGGGAGGAGCCAGCTTGAAAACCTTCCGGCAAGATTTAAAGCGGTAAGGATACCTGCCAGACAGTGTGGATGAACAACATACACCATTCCTAGAACTCCTGTTACAGGTGAGTAACCTGTATTTCCCAGACACTGCTGAATTGCCTACAGTTCTGGATTATATGGTCCATTTGAATGGCTTAGGCCTCAGACCAGTTACTCTCAAGGTGCACTTGTCAGCTGTTTCTGCTTTTCTGTCAGTGGGGAAGTCTTTCTCACTATCATCTCATACTGTGTTCTGTAAATTTTTTAAGGGATTGCTTCATACCAATCCTCCCTTTAGAGACCCTGCCCCTGCCTGGGACTTAAATGTTTGCATTGCTCAACTTATGCAACCTCCCTTTGATCCTAAGTCCTCAGCAGAGCTTAAGTACTTGACTTGGAAAACTGTGTTTTTAGTAGCCATTACCTCTGCCAGACGTATCAGTGAGTTGCAAGCCCTGTCAGTGGAACCTAATTTTATCTACTTTCATGGGGATAAAGTGGTCCTTAGAACCAATAGAAGGTTCTTGCCCAAAGTGGTTTCAGATTCCCACTTGAATCAGTCTGTCTCTTCCTGTCTTCTTCACTGATCATTCTTCTTCAGGAGAGAGGAGGCTACACAGTTTAGATGTTAAAAGGGCCCTTAGCTATTACATAGAGCGTACCAAGGGTCACAGGTTTGATTCCCTCCAGTTGTTCCTCACTTATGGAGAAGTGGGAAAGGGCAAACCTGCCACCAAGAGAACTATTGCCAGGTGGATTGTGTCTTGTATACAATTCTGCTATGAGAAACTAGGAAAGATTCCACCCTCAGGCCTGAGGGCTCACTCCACCAGAGGTACAGCAGCTTCCCTGGCTGCTGCCAGGGATATTCCTCTCAGAAATTTGTCAAGCAGCCACCTGGAAAACAGTCCTTACCTTTACCAAGCATTACTCTCTGGATATCCAGGCTAGGAGTGATGCTCGGTTTGGCACAGCAGTACTTCAGAGCCTATTCCCAAAGTAGGTTCTGTACCTCCTCTGTGAAGGTACTGCTTGGTAGTCTGCAATAGTCAGAATACAGCAAGACTTCATGTTGTTTGAAAAAAAAATTACTCACCTTAGTAATTATGTTTCTTCTAATGGAATCTTGCTGTACTCTGACCTCCCTCCCTGCCTTCCCTCTCAGAACCTGTTTTTGGGAAGTGGGTGGGCAGATGCAGTGTTGCACCTCAGGGGTGCTTCTTTTACACCCTCCTCTTTTTGTTTGGGTGTTTGTTTTATTATTATTATTATTATTTGAATTGGTTTTTGGTTTTGGGATTCCTGACTTGAGTCTTCCTTGGGAATCCAAAACTCTTGTTGCCAGTTGGCTAGTAAAAATTTGACAATTTCCACGTAGGATAGTTTGTGAGTTTTTTGCTCGTAAGAATCTGATGGTTGGATTTCAAAGGGCTGCAGACAGAGACCTCAACCGAGCTCGAGCTCAGCATTCTATGCTCTGCATAGAAAGTTAACCCTTTGTTCTCTGGGGCAGTTTAAAGGCTGGGGCTAACTGCAATAGTCAGAATACAGCAAGACTCCATTAGAAGAAACATAATTACTAAGGTGAGTAATTTTTTCTTCCATGCCCTGGATTACACATCCTGCTTGTTGTTGTACTGGAGAAACCTGGCTATTATATCTTGAGCGGACATCCACTGCTGATGGTTGCAGGCATAGGCTGTCTCGAGTGTCCATTCTTGTGGCAGGCCCAGGAAGTCCCACAGTAAACTGATAAAGGAGATTATGTTCGAGCCTTCTTCTCCCTCCGGTATTTCGTACAGGGGGAGGTTGTTATGGTGATTCTGGCTTTCTTCGTCCTCCACCCTTGTCTTTAATATGTTAATTAGCAATGTGGTGCTTGAGACTTGCAGTCTCCGCAGTGTCCTTGCAGCGGTCTGTGGAAGTTAGCTGTGCCTTGGGCCCCTTGCTTCCCATTTAGATACACTTTGGAGCACAGTGGTGGTGTTGTGGATCTCTTTCCTGAAGTCTCGCAATTCAGAGATCAGTATGTCCAGCTTTCGGTTAATGGATTATGCTTGGGGGGAGGGGGTTACGGCACTGTGGTGGTGGCCGGACCATGAGGATGCTACTGAGGCCTGGGAGTATTTGCTGTCACAGCCGCCCACCATGAATACCTTGCCATCCTCTGTCTCTGAGCTGGAGTTCCTGGGACCGGGCCTCTCCATCCCTGGTAGAGATCTCCCTCTGATGAACGGTGCAGGTATACATTGCAGAAAAACTGCCTTTAGAAGGGATTTGAGAGAGAGAGTGATATTGCAGCCCTAGCCCTCAAGCTGTTGTCTTGAGGGTGACTTCACCAAAAGTCCCAAGTTTATTATTTCTGACAGCAGTGTGACTGTAGAGTAGGTTGACTCTACAGCAGCTTGTGGACACCTAGTAACAGGCAGCACCCCAGAAGTTTAGAAGAATGTGCCTGTTAAGTCTTAGCTTTCAAATTGTTGCGATAAAACTCTCATCTCAGCCTGAAGGAGTCTGGACAGGGACCACTTGCCACTGCTAGGGTGTAAGAAGTAAGCAGTAACATGACAAGATGTGAGTTATATATAGGATAAAGTATGGGGTGCAGTGTGTTACGAGAAATTAACACACACCTGAGTTGTTGGATGGCACATTCGCCCTCGGGGTTTATGATTGCCATCCAACAATGAGGGTGTGTGTTAAATTCAAGTGAAACACATTGCACCCCATATTTTGTTTTATATAATTGAAGGGTGCCTTATTTTGTTGTTGAGGTTTGAAATAAAAAAAGAAGAAACTGGAATTTTACTTTGTGATAATGAAACACTTTTTGAAACAAACTGAGAACTGGAGGTTGAACATGTAAATTTAAATAGTTAAGTACTAAAAAGAAGAAAAAATTAAGAATCAATAACTGTGGTGGTTATTAACTTTGCTTCGCCTGTTTTGAAGTACTGTGATTGTTTGACCTGCAGAGGAAAGCTGAGGGTTGAAAGGGAGATTAGTTAGAGTGTGTCGTGAAAGTTTGTACTGTAGCAGTCTACTGTGTTATAGCAAAACATACTATTTAGGAGGCAAATTAATGTGTGAGTGTTGTCTTTGGCTTACAATATCTTCTTTGGAGGTGTATGAGTCATCGATGAGTCGGATTCTTCATGTATTTTGTGGTTTCTGGTTGGAGTTGTAGACATTTACAGTGACTGAGCTGTGGAAAATTCAGGCACTCCCAGAAGTAGCCTGCATGGTACCGGAAGCTGTTTCTTTGTGCTGTGTAGTTTGTGGTTTGAAATCTAGTCATTTTTTTTATTTTACTGAGGTGATACGAGGGAAACGAGAAGGTTTAGTATGCAACAAATGGCAGTAAGGAGGTGAGTGTTTGGTACTTTGAGAGAAAAATGGACAGTGTGAAGCTCGAGTGCATTTGAATAGGAAGGACCCGAATGAATGCTGTAACACCTACTCAGGTGTTACGGTATTTAACACACGGTTTTCTCCATTGAAAAAAACGGAACCCATTAATTATACTCTGATAACCACATGCCTACGGGCATAGTGAGCCTTACTGCCCCTAAAGGTGCATTTATTAGAGCATAACTCTCACCCTGGAGTGTGTTATTGTGCTTATAAAATGGGTATTTGCAGAAAATATTTAAACTGTTCAAAAAAATTTGCTCATTGTGTTAAATATTTCCACCAGTTAAGAGTTACTACTAGGGGCACTGTGTGTGCTTAAAATATTTGACTACTTTTTTTTTTTTCCAAGTTTGTTTTTATTTTAGATTTTTTTTTTAATTTGAGCTCTTATCTGAGCTCTTTCTAAACGTGAACCCTCATTTGATCGTATTCTGTGACTGCAAACAAGTGCAAGTGCTGTAAGCGGGAGGGAGTGAAAGCACCAGAGTCGGGTTGCTAGGCCACTGGCAAGACAGATTTTCTTATGGTCTTACTACCAGTTCATTACCTTCTGTGGTAGCTGGTTTTGTAAAAGTAGTGGCAATCTCACTGCAACTGTGGAAAGGGAGGGAGTGCGAGAGAGCCTGGTTGGCTGTCTTGACAAAGTAGTAAGTACTGTAGGTCAGGAAAGAGAGTGAGTGGGTTGGCAGGAACAGCGATTTATAAAAAGCAAGGCAAACAAAAAAAAGTTCAGTATTTAAATTGTAGTTTTGTGGTTTCTGAGGGTTGAAGCTAGGGGAGCAGCTTGCTTAGAAACAGCATGGTGGCTACATCATTTTTTAACGGTGTTGTCGGCATCACATAGATTTTTTCTGTCATGAGGACACAGGTACTGGGACTTTTTATTTTTCCATACTCAAAAAGACATTTCCTGGAATGCTGCCTTAGCCAATCATATTCCAGGATTACCGTTACACATTTTATAAATGTCTTTAAAAATAGGAAGGAAAATTGCTACATTCTGATTGGGCAGGAGCTATCCCCAGGCATGCATCTGTACAGCAACAACCCTGCGGGTGACACTTTTCTGACCATTAGAATGCAGGCTTCCTACATAGCTATGCCTGCCAGAAAGTTTAAAAAAAATTCTGGCAGCCATGTTACTTAGGTAAACACCCATTACTTGTAATAACCCACTAACTAACATTTCCTTTTTTTTTTTTTTTTTTTACATAATGTTTTTATTGAGCTTTAATGCCGGAAAATAGGCATTCTCATGCCTAGTGTACCCACCCAGTTATCAAAAGCAAGCAAATAAATAAATAACACTCACAAGAAGCTGACAAACATAGGTGGGTTCAAAATACATTCAGAAATTATTCCTTCAAACCGATGCCTTGGGCTGGGGAGGGATGGAGGGAGGGAGATGGTCTGTGTAGTGTATTGTATCGTAAGGTAATGTAATGTCTTGTCTTGTACTTTGTCTTTCTTGTGGACATGTAATAAAAAATAAAGCATTTTAAATATAAAAAAAAGAAATTATTCCATTTATAACAGGCAAATTCCCATGCATAGCGAAACCCAACCCCTAGAGAATGGCATGGGGAATTAACCACATGCAGCACAGATTATCCCAAGGCCTACAGAACAGGGAGAGCCTCAGAGGGAGAATTAACACCAGGCGACCTCTATTGGGCCCATTAGTGCATGAGCTAACCAGCCCACAACTCCCCTGTAAGACTACATAGCCATATATAAATAACAGCCCCAAATGTACCACGACTCACTAACCATAAAAGAGGCCGATGTAACCAGTAACCCCATGAATATACTTAGGGGACAAGCTGCATCATCTTCTACCTTCAGAACAGAATCCATATATTCCCATTATAACACACAATTATAACATGTAGTATGTTCAAGATCTCAAAGTTCCAGGCTCTGTGGCACAGCTTATCCAAGTTCTAGGGACACTCAAAGTCCTATATAAACAAGTCCAACGGGCTGCTAGAAGGGGAAAAAAATGTAAGAACTTATCCAGATCCCAGGAAAGCTCAAGTTCTTGTATAAGTAAGTTCAACAGGCAGCTGTAAGCCTGTAAGGGAAAAGGAATATAACATTAAACGTCACCCTGCCCCTAAAAGGTAGCAAACACCCTATAGACAGCCCACGAGATCCAGAACACCCACAGATTTATCTGTATAAACTGATAATATGCATTAAGTGTGGAAACCTCTACAATCACAAAGTACATTTCAATTTGGAGCAAGTCCTTATGTAGATCACTCTCTTTTTGATGCAGCGGCCCCTGGCTCTTGGGTCACCTCCTGCTCTATAATTCCCAGCACCTTCTCCAGCGCCGAAGGATCGTTGAACAAGTATACTTTGTCCTTCCACACATTGTGCAACCTGGCTGGATATAATAGCTGATGAGAAAGTTTCAACTGCCAAAGATGGCTGCAAATGCCGTCAAAGGATCTACGACGCTGTCTGGTCTTGTATGATAAATCCTGGTAAATAGACAGGGCTGATTCTCCATATTTAAGAGCCCCTCCTCCTCCTTGCCGCAGCCAGTATGCGATCCTAGTCCCCTACACCAGAAAAGATTACCACGATTGTCCTGGGGCTGTTCTGCCGCTGCGGGGTGGGGCGGGTCGAAAGACCCATTTCCAAAGAGAGTGGCGGCTCATCCTCATTAAATCTAAGCAAATCAGGTAAGAGAGTGTGGATGAAGTCCAGGGGGTCCTCCCCTCCACTGACTCTGGTAATCCCAAAATGTGGATATTCCATTCCCACACTTGATTTTCCAGCACCTCAGTACGACGGCGGAGCGCAGTTGTGTCCCTAATTAGCTTGGTCAAGACGTCCATTGTCTTATTTATATTCCGCTCCAATTTAGTCACCGTCTGATGGGTGAACTCTGTCTTGGATTCCAGCGCCGCTACTCTGGGGGTCAGCGAATCAGACTTACGGTCCAGATCTTGAACAATTCAGACCAGCTGCTGAAGTGCCGAGATGACCATCGTAAGAGACACCTCCTCTGGATCACCAGAACCATCGGCCCCTGCTGCGCCGCTCTGGGAAGGTCCACCACCTTATTTACTTCTAGGGTGGAAAAAATCCGGTGGAGCAGCCGTAAAGCCCTTAGTTTTCCCCATTATGTTCAGGACAAAGACTGTAGCAATCTCAAGAGGAAGCAAGGTCAGAAAAAGAGTTTCAGAGATGATGGTTAGTATCAAAAAAGTAATAGAAATATACAGAGCTTCAGAAATATGTTCCTCCTGTGTGGCTGCTCAGCAACGCCACCCCACTAACTAACATTTTCACCCATCACACTAATTATCCATCTCCACCCTGCAAGTCAGACAAACATAGCAAAAAAGAAAAAAAATAATTCTCGGGACATGGATATGTTGTTCATCCACACTGTCTGGCAGGTTCCTTGCCGCTTTAAATCTTGCCGGAAGGTCTTCAAGCTGGCTCCTCCCACCCACCCGGGTGGTAAAACTCTCGGCTCCACCCCATGATGCCAGATCTTCTTTACTGCTTGGAAGCTCCTGTTCCCTCCTTAACGCTCTGCGTGTAGACTGGATCCTAATTCTTTGGTTC
This sequence comes from Neoceratodus forsteri, assembly GCA_016271365.2. Lineage (NCBI taxonomy): Eukaryota > Metazoa > Chordata > Ceratodontiformes > Ceratodontidae > Neoceratodus > Neoceratodus forsteri. The sequence goes on along the minus strand of CM057449.1, from coordinate 730,223,147 downwards.
GCCCCAAACTTATTTTAAAATTTTCAAGACTTGGTCATCTTTCTCCCTGGCGGCTCGATGGACACATCGACTCCCAGATTTTGGCGGTGCCCTTGTGGGAAGATTTCCAGGACAGACCCCGTACTCCACGTCGTCTACTGCCTCGGCCTAGAACACGACCCGCAGGCCTGTGAGTCATGCCGTTCATTTTCGGCCAACATCCTGGAGGATCGCGCTGCCCGGTTACAGCTTGGGTGCCCCGAGAAGCGCTACCCACCAGTTAAGTCGAAGGAGGCTTGTTGGGCGGTTACCGTGGCGGCTGCCTTGGCTGAGCAACTCGAGCAGATGATCGCCCTCGAGGAGGAGGCGGCTCAGGCCATGTCATTTTCTTCCTCGGTTGCTGCATTTATCCTGCTCTCACTGGGTACTTCGTATTCAGCTTCTTTCAAGGAGCTTTGCCAATCCCTTTCCACTAAGGGAGAGGGGCCATCGGGACATTCCTCTCGGTCCAAAAAGAAAGACTTAAAGGATAAGTCCCATCGTCGGCGTTCGTGGGAGCGGGAGAGGTCCCCTTCCCCGGACAGTCGACTGTCGACTTCGGTCGAGGTTGCGGCTAAGGCTGCTGGCTTCACAGCGTCCCCGTCAGGCCAGCCGGCCGAGACACCCATTGACGCGGTCGAGATTTTTCTCGACCCATCGGACGGGCTGTCGACCGGTGAGGCCGACAACCCTTCTTCACCGGTTCCCCCGGTGGAGACCGAGGACCTGCCTGCACCCCCGGTGCCGCAGTCCCCGGTTAAGGCTTCCGAGCCAAGGGAAGAGCGGGTGTCTTCCGCCCCTTCCCAGACCCGTCCTCGGAAACGCCGAGGATCTCGGTCTCAGTCTCGGACATTGTCTCGGTCCAGCTGATCCCGCCGACATCGGCGGTCTCGGTCTTGGCACCGAGGTAAGTGGCTCCGCCGCTTGTCCTTGTCTTCCTCCTCGGAAGAGGAGAGGCTTCGGTGCAAATTGCGTCGACGCTACGAGGACCTGATGTGGCAGCAGTTACTTCTGTCCGGGAGCAAGCCGACTCCGTCGCCTTCCCCGGCCATCAAGTGGCTGTCACCCAAGCGGCTGAAACAACCCCTCACTGTAACCGAGGTGCCCAAGCCTGGGCCGGTTGTTCGGCCGAAACCAGCTGCCCCACCGATTGTGGTGGAACCTCCGCCTCCACAACCGAAATCGGGGGTGCTGACCAAGGACTCTCGGTCGGGTCAGGGCCTGCCCCACAGGTTGTCGGTCACCTTCACTCCCAACCGCCCTCAGCAGGTGGAGGGTGGCTCAGGCCCCAGGCAGCTCTTCGCGGACTCCTTGGATTCCAACGATGACTCCTCCCTGTTCTCCAGGCCCATTGACCTGGAGTCCTCTGGGGGCCAGTCGATGGACGAAAGCCCATCGTCCTTCATGGGTTTGCTTCCGCTCATCTCGGTGTCCACCGGGATGCAGCTCGAGCCCGTATCCAAGCAGGCCAAGTATCCCCTGATGGAGATACTGGACCGAGGGGATTCCCCCATGGAGGCCTTTCCGGTGGCTGAAGCCATTGTTGGCCCAGCCTTGGCGCTCTGGCAGCGGACTGCTTCCTGTCCTGCACCTTCGGCCAGGATGGCCAGGAAGTATGCAGTCCCTACCGGCTCTTTGCCCGCTTTTGGAACACCCCTCTGCCGAGGGGTTGGTCACCGACAGCGTTTTCCGATGTTCCGGGAATGCTAGGGACGTGGACAAGCCCCTTGACAAGGAGTCCAAAAAGCTAGACTATGCCGGGCGCAAGGTGTATGCTGCATCCTCCCTTGGCCTCCGCCAAGCCAGCTCAGCCATGCTGATGGCACAATTCTCCCACGCCCTCATGGGCTCCCTGGATGAGGTGATCCCTCATCTCCTGGCCGACCTGCAGACCATGGTCCGGCAGGCGCGGGACCAGGGTAGGGCAGTGGCTAAGCAGCAGCTCCAAATGGCTCTGGACATCGGAGACTCCTGTGCCAAATCGGTTGCGGCCGCGGTGGCCATGCGCCACAGAGCATGGCTGAGGATATCCACCTTCACGACAGATACCCAGCACAAACTGGCGGATGTCCCCTTCTTGGGGATCGACCTCTTCAGCCCTGGAGTGGAAGGTCACCTCCAGCGGATCGAAAAGTCCAGTGCCACTCTGGACTCGGTCACCTCTGCCCAGAAGGACAAAGGCTGCCGACAGCAGCAGCACAAGTCCTTTCGTCTTCTGCGCCTGCGGCACGTCCGTCCCAACAGCACCAGCACCAGGGCCAGCAGGCTCGAGCTTGGCATCCCAAACCCAAGCCCGCAGCTTCCTCCAGCAGGAAGCAGGGAGGTAAAGGCCCAGGAGGTCCCTCGGCCGGTCCCTCCTCTAAGCCTTCCCAGTGACGGGTTGAGGGGTGTCGCCCCCAGCCTCATCACTCCCCCCGGGTTCCCCCAGTGGGGGGACAGCTCCGCCACTTCCTTTCCATTTGGTCCGCTATCACCACGGACTGTTGGGTGTTGGAGGTGGTAGGAAAGGGCCTGCCCCTGGAGTTAGAGCAGGCCCCGCCCTTCCGAGCTGTCGCCCCTTGGGGGCTACAGGGTCTGCAGCCTCTTTGTCGGCTCACCGAGCCGATATTGCCCTGCTCCCTCGAAAAAGAGGTGATCAGGAAGGTGACAGATCCTCCTCCAGACCCTGGGTTTGTATCCAGGTACTTCCTGGTCCCAAAACGGATGGGGGGCTGGTGCCCCATTCTCGACCTGCACGACCTGAACAGGTTCCTAAGGTCTCAGACCTTCAGGATGATCACTCTGGCTCAGATAATCCCATTCTTGGAACGAGGCATGTGGTTCTGCTCTCTGGACCTTCAGGATGCGTTCTTTCACGTCCCAATCCGTCCGTCCCACCAGAGATTCCTCCGCTTCAGAGCGGAGGGATCCCTTTACGAGTTCCGGGCCATGCCCTTCGGCCTTTCCCTTGCTCCCAGGGTCTTAACCAAATGCATGGCAGTGGTGACAGCATTCCTGCGGCGCCGAAGGGTCCGGGTGTACCCCTACCTGGACGACTGGCTGATTGCAGCCCCCTCCAGAGCGGAGGTGGAGCGGTCCAGAGATCTGGCCCTCTAGGTTTGCTCTCAGGTTGGCCTCCTCATCAACAAGTCCAAGTCGGAACTCGTGCCAAAGCAGGTGATACAATTCATCGGGGCAGAGCTCGACTCTCTACGAGCCAGAGCACAGCTCCCGGGGGACAGGGCCAAGGTTCTTTCCTCCTTTGCCCAATCATTTCAGGTTGGGCAATCGCGCCCTACCCGGGACTTCCTGGGCCTCATGGCGGCCTGCACCAGCGTGGTCCGTTGGGAGGCATCCCCTTCAATGGGGGCTGGCCAGCCAATGGTCACAGCACTTCGATCCGCTGGATCAGCTAGTGACAATGACCCAGGGGATGTGGAATGCTCTCCAGTGGTGGACCGTTCCAGCACATCTGCAGGAGGGCATCCCGTTTGTCCGCCCCGAACCGACGGTCTCGCTATCGACCAATGCCTCTCTGATGGGTTGGGGTGCCCATCTGGGGAGCACAGAGCACATGGCCTCTGGTCCCTCAGGAGTCCCGATGCCATATCAACCTGCTGGAGCTTGAGCGGTTCATTTAGCCCTCACGCCGGCTCCATTTCTCTGAGGTCAAGTGGTTCAGGTCCAGGCAGGCAATACCCGACCATGTACTACCTAAACCGCCTGGGCGGAACGCGCCCATGCTTCTGTGCAGGGAAGCTCTCCGCATTTGGTCACTGTGGCGCAGCCTGGAGGCGGATTCTCGCCATTCATGTGGCAGGAGCCCAACACCCTGGCCGGCGCGCGTCGGGATAGGGGCTGCATCTCACCAGTGGTCTCTCCTGCCAGAGGTAGTACAAGATCTCTTCTCCCACTGGGCACGCCTCAGGCGGACCTATTTGCCTCCAGGGAGAATGCGAAGCTGAGACTGTTTCATGCCTGCCCCCCTCAGCAGGGCTCGCTGCAGGGGGATGTCTTCTCGAAGCCGTGGACCCCGGGCCTCTTCTACACCTTTCCCCATTTCCTTGATCCACAATGTGCTTCTCAAGGTGAGGAGGGACAAGGCGCAGGTGATTCTGGTAGCCCCAGACTGGCCCCGCCAGTTCTGGTATCCAGATCTCCTCAGTCTCAGCTCCAGGCTCCCGAGGCGGCTTCCAGCCCGCCCGGACCTGATCTCAGTCAGTCAGGGGAAGGTATTCCATCCGGACCTTCAATCCCTGCACCTGATGGCCTGGTTCCTGAGCGGCTAGAGTTCCAGGCCTTGGGTCTTTCCGACGAGGTCCTCAACGTCGTTGAGGCGTCCCGTAAGGAGTCGACCAGAAAATGCTACACCTTCAAATGGAAGAGATTCTCCATTTGGTGTCAGGGCAAGGGCCTGGACCCTTCCTCCTGTTCCTTGGCAAGCATTCTGGACTACCTGTGGTCCCTTTCTCAGCAAGGGCTTCAGACGACCCTTAAGGTGCACCTGGCAGCCATCTCTGCTTACCGGGCGTGGACAGGAAGCAGTCAGTGGTGCAGGAGAAGGTGGTAGGGCGCTTTTTCAAAGGCGTTGATCACATATCCCCTCCGGTGCGAGAACCTCCACCTCCGTGGGATCTACTGCTGGTATTGGCTAAGCTCATGGGCAAGCCATTTGAACCGATGCACAGGTGTGACATCTCTCACCTGTCGTGGAAGACCGCCTTCTTGGTGGCTATCATGTCAGCCAGAAGGATGGGAGAGCTCCAGGCACTTTCCATCGAGTCTCCTTATCTGGTCTTCCACAGGGACAAGGTTGTCCTGCTTCCCCAACCGAAATTCCTTCCGAAGGTGGTGTCGGAGTTTCACCTTAACCAGGTGTTGACTCTGCCGGTGTTCTACCCCAATCACACCTCGGAGGCCGAATATAGGCTCCATACTTTGGACCCTAGAAGAGCGCTTGCTTATTACAAGGAGTGGACGGCTGAAGTTCGGGGAGAGGTTCGCCAGCTGTTCGTCACCTACGCTGAAGTCGCACCTGGCAGACCTGCAGCCAAGCGGATGATAAGCAGGTGGGTCACCTCCTGCATAGATCTCTGCTATAGGTTGGCGGGCATGGAGCCTCCCAGAGGGATAAGAGCTCATTCTACCCACCATACTGCTGCATCGGTGGCTGCTTCCAGGGATGTCCCTATCCAGGAAATCTGCAGGGCTGCTACCTGGAAGTCAGCACACACCTTCATCACCCACTACCACATCGACCTTGAGTCATACTGGTTTTGGGGCCTCGGTTCTCCAGTGTTTATTTCCCAAGTAGGAGGAGTGCACCTTGCCTCCCCCCTCCCAGAGAACTGCTAGGAGTCTGCCAGACAGTATGGATGAACAACATATCCATGTCCCTAGAAATACAGGTTACTCACCTGTAACAGGAGTTCTAGGAATGGTATATGTTGTTCATCCACACGACCCACCCGACCTCCCAGGCTTCGACGCACAACCTGGCTTTCAGCAGGCTAGATCTGGCATCAAGGGGTGGAGCCAAGAGTTTTACCACCCGGGTGGGTGGGAGGAGCCAGCTTGAAGACCTTCTGGCAAGATTTAAAGTGGCAAGGAACCTGCCAGACAGTGTGGATGAACAACATATACCATTCCTAGAACTCCTGTTACAGGTGAGTAACTTGTATTTTCCCAACTAACTAATCTTTTGTAATAATTTTTCTGCATTCTGTTTTTTTTCAGGCCTCTGATCCATTGCCCTAAAATACTGGCTTCATCTTCTTTGTCCTGCTGCCACCTGCGCTGGCCTCAGCCCTGCCCACACTGCCATAGCTATCTTCTCTGTTACCCGATGCCATGCTGCATGCCTGCATCTTTCCCTGAAACTCTTAAATGTTAAGCCCTTGCCACAGTCTGCATTTTCTGACATTTTCAAAAGCAGACTGCAACAGTCTTGGCCAACTGCAAACCTGGAAGTCGCTCACTTGGCAGTTGGCTGTAAACTGTGTCAGCAGTGCTTTTGCTCCCCAATCCATCCACAGTCTAAATTAAAAGGAACACAACTCTTCTTTTAGAATCACAGTCCAGAGGCACAAAACAAATAATAAAATAAATTCTTCAGCGGGTGGACTGAGATACTGCACTCTACTGTACAAACACCACTGACCTCTAGTGGTTGAAACACCATATGCATAAAAAAAAATGTATATTAAAAACAGAATACAAATACTACTTTTCTCCTTTATAAATCTAATTGGACATCTTTTTTTTTTCTTGCTCCTCCCCAGGCTCCCCGGCTGGCCACCCCTTCGGGTCACCTAGGCCTGCCGCCACTGCGCCCCATCGCCATCACCTTCGCCACTTCGTACTGCAGCCCCCGAGTAACTAGGCGTAACCCTTTATCGGGTGGGTCCTCCCTTCTGAGGAAGAAACGCCTCATAGGCACAGATACATATCCCAGGCGCGGTGGGGTCGGCTTGTCCTCTGGACTCTTTGTGACGGGACCGGTGGCCATCATCTGGTCAACCGGGGGGGCATTTTTCCGCTTTTCTACCTCTCCCCACCTCCCATAGTGGACCTAGTTGTGATGGCAACCTGGGGTGGGGACATACGGTGGCGTGTCGAGGCATCATGCTGCCTATAACGTCATCCAAGCCACTGCCAGGTGCCGACGGTCTGAACTCCCTCCCTGCCGGTCTCTGCTCCTGGTATCCGGACTTCTCTTCCTCTTTACATAAGACTGTTGACATTTTCCCAGAACCTTTTCCCATTGCTCCAGTTCTGGGTTTATGTCTTACAGAATTCAGGCTTATTAATTTCTATTCTCTTTTTGTATTAGAAACATAGAAACATAGACTGTGAGGGCAGATAAGGACTGCTTGGCCCACCTAGTCTGCCCATTTCCCTACCTACAGGATAAGTTGCAGATCCTAGTTAACCAGCCTATTTCTTCTTACCCACCACAAGAATTGCCTTATGTCTGTCCCATGCATTCTTGAATTCTCCCACAGTTTTAGACCCCACAACCTCCTCAGAAAGGCTGTTCCATGCGTCCAACACCCTCTCTGTGAAAAAATACTTACTCAAATTGCCCCTGAACCGCCCCCCCCTCTATCTTTAAAATGTGTCCCCTTGTTCTTGCACATCTCTTTTTCTGAAAGATGCTTCCCTCTTGGACTTTGTTGATTCCACTGAGGTACTTAAAAGTTTCTATCATGTCCCCCTTCTCCCTCCTTTCCTCAAGGGTATACATATTAAGCTCCTTTAGTCTCTCCTCGTATGGCTTCTCTTGCAGACCTGCACCATTTTAGTTGCCCTCTTCTAGACTGCCTCTATTCTGTCTATGTCCTTGCGGAGATGGAGTCTCCAGAACTGGATGCAGTACTCCAGATGGGGTCTCACCAACTGTCTGTACAGAGGGATAACAACTTCCTGCATCCTGCTGGTGATGCCTCTCTCTATACATCCCAGTATTCCCCCAGCCCTCCCTACTGCCTTCTCACATTGCTTGCTAACCTTAAGGTCATCTGATATGATTACTCCCAGGTCCCTTTCCATTTTTGTTGTTGTTACTACCTCTCCCCCCATTGTGTAATCTTCCCTTGGGGTTTTTGTTTCCCAGGTGCATTATTTCGCACTTTTTTTGCATTGAATCCAAGTTGCCATACTTCTGACCATTCCTCCAACCTTGCCAAGTCCCTTCTCATCCTTTCTGTGCCTCCTTGTGTATCAACCCTGTTGCAGATGTTTGTGTCATCTGCAAAGAGGCATACTTTTCTTTCCAGTCCCTCTGCAATGTCACTTATAAAGACATTAAAAAGGACTGGACCCAGTACTGAACCCTGCGGTATCCCACTAGTAACCCCTCTTTCTTCAGAGTGGACTCCATTTACAATTACCTTCTGTGTCCTGTTGTCCAGTCAATGTTTTACCCAGGCTACCACCCTGGGACCCACTCCCAGGCTGGTTAATTTGACAATTAATCTTTGTGGGACTGTGCCAAATGCCTTGCTAAAGTCTAGTTAGGCCATGTCCACAGCCCCTCCCTGGTCTACTACTTTGGTCACCCAGTCAAAGAAATCAATTAGATTCGTCTGACATGACCTTCCTGCTGTGAACCCATGCTGCCTTGGGTCCTGTGCCCCACTGGCCTCTAGGTACTCAACAATTCTTTCCTTCAGAAATGATTCCATCACTTTCCCTACCACAGAGGTCAAACTGACAGGTTTGTAGTTTCCTGCCTCTGTCTTGGTCCCACTTTTGTGAAGGGGAATCACATCCGCCTTCATCCAGTCCTCCGGTACCACACCATCCTCCCATGATTTGTTAAAAAGGGTAGTCAGTGGTTTCACTAGTTCTCGCCTTAATTATTTTAGAATTCTGGGGTGAATTCCATCAGGTCCCTTTGCTTTGTCAACCTTCAGTTTTAGTTCTTTCAGAACCCTTTCTTCTGTGAAAGGACTGGGATCGCCCCCCTATCAAGAGTGCTTCTGTTAATTGGTTTAGGCACCTCCCCCTCCTCCTCTTTTGTGAATACTGAGCAGAAATATTCGTTCAGTATCCTTGCTTTTTCACTGTCCCTCTAATCAAAAGCATGTATATTACTTGAATGAAATAAAATGGAAGTGACAACCAAGGAAAAAGATTGTGGAATAATAGTCTACAATGAAATGACTTTCAAGGCACAAAGGTCAGAAGTCATCAGGAAAACCAATTATATGATAAGAAATATAGGAAAAAGTTTCATAACTAGGACTAGACAATGTCTAGTACCACTGTACAAGGCATATGTAAGACCTTATCTAGATTACGGATCACCAGTATGGAGTCCATATATGAAAGGTGAAAAAATTAGATTAGAGAAAATTCAAAGAACATACACAAGGATGATATCTACAGAAAAAGGTAGAGGATATGAGGAAAGACTGGATAGACTAAAAATGTTTACATTGGAAGACAGAAGAAAAAGGGGGGATTTACTACAACTGTTCATGATTATGAAAGATCCAGAACTAATGGAAGGATTAGGAATAGAGATAGTGGATAAACCAGAAGGATTAAGAAATCATAAGTGCCAAATAAAAATAGAGATGGTTAAAAGAAACTTCAGATATTATTCTTTTGTACAGAGAACAGCTAGAGTGTGGAATGCACTGCCCAATTACATAGTAAATAGTAAAATCTTGGAACAATTCAAAAAAGAAATAGATAAATTGATTTGTGTCAGGAATTGATGTGCCCGCTGTGCGGGGGATGGTTTAATGGGCCTTGAGCCTTCTTCCATTCTATCACCTAGTATAAGACCTAGTATATCCCTTCTTTTTCACTGTCCCTCTCTGCCCACCCACTGTCCATTCTTTTCAGCCTCACTATCCCTCCCTTTGTCTTTCTACGCTCCCTGATGTACTTATAAAAGGTTTTATCCCCCTTCTTAACCGAGTTGGCTATCTTTTCCTCAGTTTGGGCCTTTGCTATTCTGACTTCCTTCCCTGCTTCCTTCTGCCTTAACTGGTACAGCTCTCTGTCCTGCTCCTTCTGTTTTCCTTATACTTCCTGAATGCTATCTTTTTCTCTCTGACCTTTCCCTGCCAACTCTTTTGAGAACCATAGTGGCTTTTTCTTTCGTTTTGATTTATTTGCTTCACACAAAGGCTTGTTGCCTCTGTGATGGCAGTTTTGATGTTTCCCCATTGTTGCTGCATTCCTTCTTCTAGCCTGTTTGCTAGTGCTTTTCTAAGGCACTCTCCCACCTTGCCAAAGTCAGCCCTCCTGAAGTCCAGTTATTATTTTCTTAGCTCTGTAAACTTCTGTAGGTGTACTGAAGACCCCGATTCCCTGGCCATTACCCACCTGTTGTCCCTTTCCTTCATTAGGGACAGCAGTTCTGAAGAGGGACAGGAATTTGAAGCACCTCTAACCTTATGTTTTTTTAACTGGGACAGATTGGTCACATACATTGTTAAATTCAGTCATTAGAAAGTCTAGGGCCAAATCAATGTAAGGTCAAGATAGCTCTAGTTGATTTGAGTCACCTTATTCTTAAACTTGGTTACCCTATCCTTTTTTAGGATGCGACTAAGAATAACCCAGAGAGAGGCATCGACCTTACCAGTGAACGGCCACTTATGCTGTCAAGGGGGGACCTTAACATTTTTTATTCTGTCAGAATGGGTACCAGTATCCCTTCAGTAAGTGTCTGTGTACAAGTTTTTTAATTAGTTCTGGTTCAGAAAATGGGCTTTTTATTTCCTGGCATCTAATTGGCTGGTACCCTTGCCACGGGGGTACGTTAACTTACAATAGATGCCCAGGAAATAATAAGTACCAGCCCAAGTGCCCCTTCATCCATTCAGGTATCCTTCTGTCCACCCTGCTTGCTCATTGGCTGAAAGCACCCCACTGAATTTGAAATTGCTGCCATTTTTTTTCTCTCTTTTAGCGAGAGGTACTGCCCTCCCAAACCTCCCTAATTCATTCCTAGCTGCCACACAAAACTGCACACTAATCTCTGCTGTGCTCACTTGTCACTACATTAAAGAACTATACCACATTAAATAAATCGTAGCCACAGATTTCAAAATGAAAACCAAGCCGTTACTGCAATCGGCTTCTCATAGCTGCGGTCACAGCGCACGCCTCTCCATAGTAGTAATCACACAGCTGCTGCTTGCCATACACTGGGCACCTCACAGCAACACATAAAAAAAAAAAGTGAAAAATAGCCATGTCATACAACAGCTTGGTACCCCAGCTTGGTAGTGGACATTAAACACAGATTACTATGACACCCTACATACTGAGGTGGCACACACACTGCCACTTTTTATCACAGATCTACAGAAATAATGCAAAAGTTTTTTCTTTTTAAATTAGTAGCACTAGCACGTCTCGTGCTCAGCGCTAGTTAGAAATGGTGCTTCTGTGAACTGTGTCCCTGACTCGCTCCCACTTCACTCCTGCTCCAGTAAAGCGTAGAGAACTGTTTTTTTTTTTTTTTTACACAAATTAAGTTCTGCTTACCTCAACAATGGCATTACCTCGATGTCTAATGTCTGTTTCGTCTATCGCACTGCTTCGTTCAACAGTCAGTAGTGTCTCAAAGCAAAAAATAAAATATAACTGTGCCTAGGCAAGGGGGGTGGGTCTCACAAAGGTACCACAAAAAAAAAAAGAGGCACACAACAGAGCTGGCAGTGAGAGGGAGGGTTGTGTTTCAAGAACCAAGGAGGGGTATGCTGCACATATGTAGCAGTAAAAACCAAACTCTGGCCAGAGCCGATAGGGCTGTGACGAGCTGCCAAGTGAGCAAAGTTACACGTGTGTGTAGAAATTATTGAACGCCCAGGTGTAACTTGGCCATTTTTTGGAGGTGTTGCACCAAATTTTCAATATGGCCTTTTTGGGACCCCTCCTCATGAAGACTGTCGGTGTCATTTTGTTAACTTGTCCTGAAGGGTGATTTCGCAGAGCGACTGCACCATTCTGTGCCACAAGTGCGAAAACACGTTTCGGGCAGGATGTGATAAATGACAGCTATACTGTTAAAAAGGAGGAGTGCAAAAATGGCAATGTTGAAAATGTGGAGGGAAAATATAAAAAATTGGCAAGGAGTGCGTATGAAACTGCGCAGAACAAGACGTCAGAATAGTCATTCTTCCTTTTTGGAATTTTTCACTAGATTTGCACAGGATGGCACCCCACCTCATGAACAGTGCCATTGTCATTTCATGAATCGGCCTGATTCCGTGCAGTGACTGCAAAATCACCTTTTGGGACTGAGTAACGAAATGACAGTGAAAGTTTTCACGAGGTGGGGTCCCAAGAACTCCATGTTAAAAATTTGGGGCCAGAATTCCAAAAAATGGCTTATCAACATAAATTGCAAACCCCATTGAATGGCATTACAGGATGCTTACCTTTGATTCTTCAGTTTGCAGTTCGGCTTTGAAGAATTCAGACATGTCCCGGTCCAGAGAAGATGGCAGCAGTGACCTCCAGAGGTAAGTATGGGGTAAAGGGGTGGGGTCCGGATAGGTGGGTGCTCAGTGGGAGGGTGGGGATGGGGGGGGGACTGGGACCACGACGAGGGACCATTTTCTTTTTTACAGATTAAAAAAAACACATCGGGGGACTGTTTTCTTTATTTACAGCAAAACAAAACAAAAAAAAAAAAACAGACATTGGGGCACACTGGGGTGGGCTCCCAGTGCACCACATGAGTGGGGGTGGTATATGATGCCGACACGGGATTGGGCACCCGATGTTGGCAGGGCAAAATACATTTGGGCATACTGGGTGGGCCCCAGTGTGCCACATGAATGGGGGGGGGGGCTACATATTGCCAACACGGGGATTGGAAACTCTGATGTTGGCAGAGAAAACAATACATTTGGGCACACTTGGATGGGCTCCCAGTGTACCCCATGAGTGTGGGGGGGGGCTACATAACGCCAACACGAGGATTGGGGACCCCGATGACGGTGTGTTTTCTTTGTTGCCAGTGCTGGCGGTGGTGGCGCAACTGCACATGTGCGGCACTTGCGCATGAACAGTTGCGGTGAATGGCATTTTGCCATTCACAACACGACATCAGCAGAACTGCGCATGTGCGCAAGTTGCGCATGTGCAGTTCATGTCCTGGAATGCAGAAGTAACAGCCGAAATAGTGCATCTGTTATTCCGTAGCGGCCGATCGTGGTGGAGGATTTCAAGCTCCATTGGACTTTCAGAAGGATACTTCCAAAAGTCCAATGGAAGGTTCCAGGATTAGCCGTCTTAGAGCTACTGAGTGATCCTAAAATGGCTGTAGGCTCTGACCACAGCCCTAAAAACCTGTAACACAAGTAAGAAATGCTGCACTACACTCTACTGGTAAGAACTGGTAAGTATACCAGTAGAGGGACTACTTTACTAGCAAACCAACTTTAAGTTCAGTTTTAGTTACTATTTTTTTTTATTTCTTAAATGTTACAAAAAAACTTGCATATAGCCCATTTTCTAAGTGCAGTAATACCCTCCATGGTCGGTGGTGTGGGGCAATACCGGACCTTCCAGGGGTCATAAGGCCCTCCACTTGCAGCATTAGGCCTCATTACACCCCTTGGCAGTCTGGTATTGCCCATTATACAATGGCAAGGAAATTTCCTGAACTCTGATTGGTCAAACTGGTACTGGAGCCGGGATGTTATCCCAGCATAACATCCCGACTGTAGTCCCAGTACAAACGGGACCGCATAAATAATTTAAAAAGAAACGCTCCGCAACCTTGTCTACGAGCAGCTTCAGCAACCCGTGTGCTGCTCAAATCGGCTGTCCCGCCCAGCTCACCAGTGACACACAAATCAATACTCTGGGCAAAACAAGTATAAATAGCGCACCCCACCACACACAAACAAAATATTCCTTAAAAAACGATAACATAACGGCGACAGTGCGGCGAGTGAACGAAGTCTAACCCTATTCAAAGTCCCACCACGTGGCTCTCGCCACACGCCGCACTTAAACGAATTACCTGAAAAATATTTTATTTCAAATAAAATCTGCTCCTACCAACGACGCTCATTTCACTTCACCACATCCTCCTGGCACCAGTCGGACAGCGAAACAGCGCAAACCGAAGCAATATGAAAATGACAAACGAGGACGTTACTGTGGGGAAAAATAACAAACCAGGACGTTACTGTGAGAAGTACAAAACCAGCAGCTTAGTCTGAATGAAAGACATTAACAGCAGCTCCACCCACTGGTCACAACAGTAAAACAGCACCTCCACCCTCTGGTCACAACAGTAAAACAGCACTATTTTTAATAAGTACACCTACACATGAAATAAACAGCAAAAATCCACTTTTAAAATATATTTTTTATCTTTTCATTTTTTACAGTAGCGAGCCATTGTATAATAGGAATAATGCCCTCCAGGGTGGGTGTTATGCTGGGATAACATCCGCCTTGGGTGTTGGACGCCCTCGGCCGTTGGCCTCGGGCCCAACCACCCAAGGTGGGATGTTATCCCAGCATAACACCCACCCTGTCGGGCATTATTCCTTTATTATTGCCCACTCTGTCAGGTATTATTGCTTGCATAATCAGAAAATTTTGGGGCTAAGAACATACCTGTAATCCTACCCCTGTGGTCATTACTGAACTTTGAGTTCCAGTTGACATTAAAGTCACTGAGGACTATTTTTTCCAAATTCAGATTTATTTGTTTAAAGTATACAGTATGTTAAAGGATTCCAGGCCCTAACATGTTTTCTAGGTGGGATGTAGGTGGTCTTAAGGACAAGATTCTTGTGGCTGTTTCCCAAAGTCAGTTTAGTAGCCAAACATTCACAGTCACTCGACTTTTATATCAATTTTTGAGACCTGTAAATCAATTCTAAAGTAAATTATACATCCCGCCCCACTTTTCTATGTCTATTCTATTCTGTCTTAGTAGATTGAAACCAAGGAGGGAAAGAGCAACATCTGATTGAAACCAGGGAGGGAGAAAACAACATTTGAAAATCATCCGTAAATTAAAGGATGGTATAGCCTGTCATGGAATCTTGAGACAGGAAAATGTCACTGAAGGACAAGCTGTGCTTAACATACAGCTTAGCAGTATACGACTTGCCCCTCAGTGTCATTCATTCTGAATTTGATTTGTTTTCACTATAGAGTTTATAGAGGTCTGTATTTCTATTAATTTTATTTTTCATTACTAGGTATATTTACATGTCTTCTACAGTTGATCTACTCCTGCTGTTTAATCCTTTGCTGAAGTCACTATCCTTGCTTTGTGGCATCATTATTTCTATAGCAACAACATTTGATGTCACAAACAGAAGATTGGGACTTCAGCAAAGAATTAAGCAGCAAAAGCTAATGAACTGTAGGGGACACAATTCTGTTTCCATGCAAACTAGTAATGAAGAGCAAACCGAAAATGGATTCAGAAAATATAACTAAACTGTCTACACATTATATAGTGTATTGTGGAACACAGTTGAGGATAGAATTCCATTCCTAGAATAGATTTGTTGTGCTGTAGTATTGCCGGCTGAATGTTGTGATGCAGTACGGATGTCACTATTGCAGCAGAGCAACTTGGAATACCGCCACATGGCTGCCACATTGAAACCTCAGCTCCAGTTGCTGATGCTCACAGCTTCAGCGATTAAAAAAATAAAAATAAAAAAAAAAAACTTTCTTTTTTCAAAATTACATTGTCGGCAGTCATGCAAATGTAGTATATTATAAGAGACTATATAAGTGCGATCCATACACAGACAAGCCTGTGCCCGAATCTTGAAGTTTCCATGGCAATCAGGGGACCTCTTGACCTGCACCCTTGAGGTTCCTGGTTGCCATGGTGACCTCTCCATTTAGACACAGGCTTGCTGTGTATGGATGCCCAACCACAATTCTCCATATAGTGTATGGTTCAGTGTTGCTGAGTATGGAAATCCACACACTTCCAGATGTTGTTGTACCATAGTAGCTACGTCACTGCTGTGAACAACAGTGAAGAATATCTTGTGTCTATTAAGATTCCTCATAACAAAGATATCAGCCAGTATGAAAACCCCCAAGATGACTGTTAAAGCTACTGGAATAGTTGCCAGCTCATGTAACTATTACTTAAAACACATTAAATGTTGTTACTCTTATTCTGTTGCTTTCTCTGTTTTCTGTTTATTTGGCCACAGTGGAAGACAAAGTTGTTAGCAAGTAGGTAAATTAATTACAAAAAAAAAATGTTTGGGGAACATTGCACAAGACTGATGTTTCCATCTCTAACTGAGATGCCATAGAAACCTCTCAAGCTTCACTTTTGGGGCTTATGATGGCATCTCGCCCCTCAGTGGAAACAGCCTTGTTGTGCATGGTTACCCATACATTATTGTGTATGTTTTATAAGTTTTCTCAGACGTGGCAAAATCACTGATGCACTGTTAAACAGATCTATATGCTTTTCATCTCTTTGCAGTGTTTGTTTATCGATATCTCAAATGTCACCTGGCCCAGCCCTGATGCTAGAGAGGCTACAACATTTGCAGATGATGGCAGTGTGAAGGTCTCCTCGGTGGATGGTCATGCTGCTCTCCACCTGTCTCCACAGCAGCTGGAGTTTACAGCTGAGTTCCTTTCTAGAGTCAGTCTGAAGTTAGTGCCATCACTACTTATTTCAGAACAACAGGATTATAAAAATGTGGATAGCAAACAACATCAAAAATCATGTGAAGGCTGCACCATGGGAGAAACCTCTGAAATTACTAAAAGCTCATTTAGAAAGAAAACTATATCATTTTCTAACACAAATACAGAATCTGAAAAAATGAACAATACCAAGATAACTGTGAGCCAGAAGAGAGGGAAGGATAATGAATCTCTACAGTCCTGCATAAAATCTGCATTGGAATATATATGGGTGGTGCAGCACCATTCTGTGTCATTTTGCCCAGAAGAATGGAAGTATCCTCTGTCGCTGGCTCTACATTTAAGTCAGACGGGTAATAATGTGCTGAAGACTGATGAGAAAGAGGACAACAAAAGTAATCATGATGTTTTAGAAGAAGAGACAAAGGATAAGCGAACTACTCTGCTGCCTAAGCCTCTGCCTCTTAATTGTAGAACACCGCACCTTCATAGGTAAACAGTTCTGGGAGCGGAGTACATTTTTTTTAATTTTACTGCTAAAAATTGCAATGTTGCGCTGATGATTTGGGGGCTGTGGAGGAAGGGAGGAGGGCTTCAGAGGGAGGGAAGTGGGTAGGAAGTGAGCCGAGAGATAGCCGGTCCCGATTTTAAGTCATGGGTGGTTGCCTGGTTACAGCACTCCAGTAGGGAAGCTATACTTCCTGTATAACTACCACAATCCCTAGGGACCCTGGGGTGTGTGTGCCATGAAACAAGAGTGTGGTTTCTAAGTGCTGTCTGAGGACATCGGTAGGGAGTCTTCAGGGAGGACTGCAGGCCATGCTGGTTGGTGGAGGGTAGGTAAGTGTAAAAATAGATACACTGTTAGGTGCTCGTAAAAGTTTGCAACTGATCCCTATCAAGGGTCAGCTTGTAAATATTTAACAGATTAGGAGAGTGCTACAGAAGGCAGCTGGCTCATCTGGGACCAACCCATAAGGGTAGCAACACAGGCAAGAGAGTGCAGCTGATCCTTGTCTAGGGTCCGCTTACATTTGTACTGAGTTTCAAAGAAACATAAGGAAGGAAGCATAGCTGAGTACAGTAATAAAGAAGAGGCATGCAGTGGGGGCAGGTTGAAGCAGGTAGAGTGGTGGAGTGCTGGGGGCGTAGGTGGCAGTGTTTCTGGGAACTCTAGGAGGTGGAGGATGCCTGGTTTGTTATATTAGACAGCTGAGGGTAGAGTTTTGGCAGCTAAGGCATGAGATAGGTGCACTGGAGGTAGGTAATGGGGATTCATAGCATATTTCATTTCATTTTATTTGTTTTACCAGGAAAAGCTCCATTGAGCAAGGCTGATTTGCAAGGAGGTCCTGGTTAGAACAGTACAGTACAGAATAATCACAGAGATTGCAAGTATACAAGATAAGAAATAGAAAAAAAAATTACAAGCAGTGTATAGTCTGAATCAATTAAAGAATTATAACAAAAGAAGAAAAAGTAAAATAATATAATATAAAACATAATATAAGATAGTAAGGACATTACAGTTTAGACAGTTATAAATTGGAGGCAGTATACCGCAGTGGTTTAAGGCTCTGAGCTGCAAACCTGGAGACCTGGGTTTGAATCCCACCGTCCCCACTTGTATACTGTGTGAACCTGAGCACGTTACTTAACTTCCTTGTGCTCCCAGATCACACCTGTAAACAAGCTTCCGCTTAGTGTCTCTCTCCTGGTTAAAAAAAACAACAATCCAGCAATCACCTTGCAGTGTTCGATGGGAGGGGCAGAAGGGCCACAGGGCTTGGAGGCATGTAAGGGGGGAGTGAGCAGGAGTGGAGCCAAGGCAGGGAGGTCTAAGCATCATCATAGGTATCATGGGTACCATGCAAGCTAGTTGAGCCATAGGCCCATAAAAGAGCTTGTCCTTTACACAAAGGGATAACTTTCAATTCCAGCTTTCTTGAAATAATTATCCAGTCTTGTTTTAAATACAATAATTGAACTGCTGCTTATAACATCAAGTGGTAGCCTATTCCATATACTGAAAACCTCTAACTATACCATCTTGCTCTCCTTTTAGTTAAACTAGTTTCACCTTTAAGCAATACGTCATGAGCCTCTGAGGCCGGGAGGTCAGAAGGCTGTGTGTTCTATCCCCACACCAGGCACTTGGGTTAATATCCCAATACTGACACTGCAGTGCAGCATGAGGGTGGGGTGCTGCACTCCTGAGGTACCGTCTTTTGGGTGAGACGTTAAACTGAGGTCCCATTTGCCTGTTCTGGTGGTAGTTCAGGTGGATGTTAAAGATCCCATGGCACTTCTTGAAAAGAGTAGGGGAATTTTTATTCAAAGCTTCAAAAACAGAAACACACAGAAATGTATTACAGTATACAAATTCATAAAGGAAAGCAAGAAAAGAAAAAAACACAAACAAGTATTTTGGCATACAGGAATAATAAATGGAAATAAAACACATTGCTGGAACCCCCTTTAGAAGAGTAGTGAAAGTGTATATAATAACGTAAAAGAAGAAATATGTACAGAATCGTGTTTCTTCACATGAAATCATAAAACAAGGGAAAAGTAGACACAAATAAGCATTTCATCGTACATTAATCTGGTATCATATCCAATCAACTGAGTCCCATCTAGATTTATAGATGGAGGAAGAAAGTTTTTCATAAGCCTGTAGTCTCAGCCTAATAACAGAATTTGCAACCATAAAAAACAACTCGTCCTGTGTAAAATATTGCTGTTGAATGGTAAGGCGACACCTCACATGGCAAATATAAAACTTGAAGCAGAGTAAAATCAACCACAGTGTCACCTTATCATATTTAATCCATATAGGTGGCAGAATGCCTGTACTTACTATTTCCAAGGACGTGGGAAAGAATGGAGAAGTAGGCCACTGAAGTTTAACAAGTCTCCAAAAGTCTAAAATATAAGGGCATTCCAAAAACAAATGTTCCCATAGTTTCAGTCGTTTCTGGGCAAGTGTCTCTAAGGCAATAGCGGTCAGTGATCGGTTTATGTTTTAAGTTAGCCCGAACATTTAATTTACCATACAGAGATAACCACAGTACATCCCACATGTAAGGTGGTATCCGAGTAGAGATCAATATATTGCCTATCAAAAGTTTGTTTTGTGAAGAATAAAAATCAAATGGGGCCGTATCTTGGAAATATTTTTGTAGTACATAGACATAAAATTCTTTTCTACTAAGATGTAGATAGTGTGCCGTGAAATACCCCACATTTTAATTTTACCAAAGCATAACTTCGATTGTGGAAGATGAGCTATAGACATTTGCCTTGGAATTCTATCATGTTCAGGCCATAAGAAAAAAAAAATCTCCCACAGAATCTAGAAACCACGGTTTCCATTGGTCATCTCTATCTGAAAATAACGGTCTCAGGTTCGTATAAAGAAACATGGTAAAAAAGAAAACTATAGGATGTATCATTTTTAAACCACCATGCTTCTTTTCCCGAAACAAGAGACATTGTTTTATGGGGTTTAATCTACTGCCCCAGATACAGGAAAAGGAAAAAAAAACTATATATCTGTGTTTCCAGGGCCGAAGGAAGACTGAAAACTGCACTTAAGTATAAAAAAATGGGCAACAAAAAGGTTTTAACCATTTGAACCCACTTTAGTTTGGACAGTCTCCATGTGTTCCATAGACCTACTTTATGTTGTGCTTCTTGTAATTTATATTTCTAGGGACATGGATATGTTGTTCATCCACACTTATTGGCAGATTCCTTGCCACTTTAAATCTTGCCGGAAGGTCTTCAAGCTGGCTCCTCCCACCCACCCGGGTGGTAAAACCCTCGGCTCCGCCCCATGACGCCAGATCTTCCTTACCGCTTGGAAGCTCAGGTTCCCTCCTTAACGCACTGCATTTAAGACTGGTTCCTAATTCTTTGAAAGTTCGAAATCAAAAAGTTTTGTGCTAAAAAGACTTCGGTCTTCTTCTCCTCGCAGCTGCGATGGACAAATCAACTCCCGGTTTTCGGAGGTGCCCTTGCGGGCAGAAGATGTCTAGGATGGATCCGCACTCCACGTGCGTCTACTGCCTGGGCCTTGAGCACGACCCGCAGGCCTGCGACTTGTGCTCTTCCTTTTCGGCCTACGTCCTTGAAGACCGTGCTGCCCGATCACAACTGGGGCGCCCCGAGAAAAGAATTCCACTGTGAAATCTAAGAGGCCCGACATGTGTGTCCGCAAGGCGGCTCGGGCGGATCAGCTCAAGCAGATGATCGCCCCTCAAGAGGAGGCGGCAAGGGCCGCTTCTACCTCAGCTATGCATTTGTCCCGCTTCTCTCTCGGTGCCTCAGACTGCTTCTTTTTAAGGAGCTTTGTCTGACCCTCTCGACCAAAGGTGAGGGTCCAACTTCTTCGGGACCTTTTTCCAGGTCCAAAAAGAGCAAAAGTAAGTCTCTCCGTCGATGCTCTTGGGAGCGGGAAAGATCCCCCTTCCCTTGTCGACAGTCGACTTTGGTCGACCCCTCAGCTTCGGCCACTGGCTTCACGGTGTCCCCGTCAGGCCAGTTGACCGAGACTCCCTTCGACGCGGTCGAGATTTTTTCACCCGTTAGACGGGTTGTCGGCTGGAGAAGCTGAGAATCCCTCTCCCGGTTCCCCGATGGGAGTTGAGGATCCGGCCGGGTTTGCCTACATGCCCTCCGGTTCCGAGCCTTTGTGATTGTCCAGCCGGGAGGCCGATTCGACACTTCTTCTCGCCTTCCCGGCCTAGTCAAGACTCTCGGTCTCGGACATCCTTGCGGTCCAACCGATCCCGCCACCATAGGTGGTCTCGGTCCTGCACCGCTGGCAAGTGGCGCTCACGCCTTCCTCTTCCTCGACGAGGGAGGCTTCGCGCAAGCTGCCGGAAGTACGAGGAACTCATGTGGCAACAGCTCCTTTTGACCGGGAATAAGCTGACCCAGTCGTCTTCCCCGGCCATTAAGTGGCTGTCACCGGAGCAGCCGAAACAACCCCTCGTTGTAGTCGAGGAGCCTGTTCTCAGGCCGGTTATTCGGCCAATTCCAGCTGCCCCACCGATTCTGGTGGAACCTCGGCCTCCACAGCCATTAGTTGGGGCTCCGACCAAAAATTCTCGGTCGGCCTTGGGTTTGCCCCATAGGCTGTCTGTCACCCTCACTCCCGATAAACCTCGGCAGGTGGAGGGTGGCTCAGGCCCGAGGCAGCTCTTTGAGGACTCTTCTGAGTCCGATGATGGTTCCTCCCTCTTCTCCAAGCGCATGGACTTGGAGTCCTCGGGAGGGCAGTCAATGGACGATAGCCCTTCGTCCTTCTTAGGGTTGCTTCGACTCATCTCGGAGTCCACCGGGATGAAGCTCAAACCCGTTTCTAAACGGGCCAGGTATCCCCTCACGGAGATTCTGGACCGAGGGGATTCTCCTCCGGAGGCCTTTCCGGTGGCGGCCGTGAGTGGGTCCGGCCTTGGAACTTTGCTTGGCGTCCTGCTTCCTGCCCTGTGCCTTGACCAGGTTGGCCAGAAGTATGCGGTCCCTACGTTCCTGTCCGTTTTGAACACCCTCGGCCGAGGGGTTGGTTACCGACAGCGTTCCGTGCGAGAACGCCAGGGATGTGGACAAACCTCCCGACAATGGAATCCAAGAAATTGGATTATGCCGGGCGAAAAGTCTTGCTGCGCCTCTCGGCCTTCGCCAGGCAGTTCGGCGCCCTCATGGCACATTTTTCTCACGCCCTGTTGGGCTCCCTGGATGAGGTTGTCCCTCATCTTCCCGCAGATCTGCAGACTACGGTCAGGCAGGTGCGGGACCAGAGCAGGGCAGTGGCCAAACAGCAGCTCCAGACTGCGTTAGACATCGAGGACTCATGTGTCAGGTCTGTGGCGGCCGCAGTGGCCATGCGTCATCGGGCTTGGCTGAGGATATCCACCTTTACCTCGGATACCCAGCACAAGTTGGCGGATGTTCCCTTTTTGGGGACTGACCTCTTCGGCCCTGGGGTGGAAGGTCACCTGCAGAGAATCTAGAAGTCCAATGCTACCTTGGACTCGGTCTGTTCCGCTCAGAAGGACAAAGGCCGCAAGCCACAGCCTAAGCCCTTTCGTCCTTCTACGCCCGCGGCGTGCCCGGCCCAGCAACGTCAGGGCCAGCAGGCTCGAGCTTGGTATCCCAAACCCAAGCCGTCGGCTTCCTCCAACAGGAAGCAGGGAGGTAAAGGCCCAGGAGGTCCCTCGGCCGGTCCCTCCTCCAAGCCTGCCCAGTGACGGGCTGAGGGGTGTCGCCCCCATCCCTGTCACCTCACCCCTGGTTCCCCCCGTGGGGGGACGGCTCAGACACTTCCTTTCCGCCTGGTCCGCTGTTACCACGGACAGGTGGGTACTGGAGGTGGTGGGAAAAGGCCTACCTCTGGAATTCGAGCAGGCCCCGCCCTTCAGAGCCGTCGCACCTCTGGGGGCCTCGGGGTCCGCAGCTTCACTGGCGGCTCGCCGAGCCGACATCGCTCTCCTCCTCCAAAAGGAGGTGATCACGGAGGTGGAGGACCCCTTCAGACCCGGGTTCGTGTCCTGTATTTCCTGGTTCCGAATGGACGGGGCTGGCGCCCCATTCTCGACCTACACGACCTGAACAAGTTCCTAAGGTCTCGAACCTTCAGGATGGTCACTCTGGCGCAGATAATACCATCTCTGGAACACAGCGTGTGGTTCTGCTCTCTGGACCTACAGGACGCGTTTTTTCACGTCCCTATCCGTCTGTCACATCGGAGATTCCTCCGCTTTAGCGG
The DNA here is from genome assembly GCA_016271365.2 of Neoceratodus forsteri. Lineage (NCBI taxonomy): Eukaryota > Metazoa > Chordata > Ceratodontiformes > Ceratodontidae > Neoceratodus > Neoceratodus forsteri. The sequence goes on along the minus strand of CM057449.1, from coordinate 730,200,238 downwards.
AGGGATCCCTCTTCGAGTTCCGAGCCATGCCCTTCGGCTTATCTCCAGCTCCCAGGGTCTTCACCAAATGCATGGCAGTGGTGACAGCATTCCTGCGGCGCCGAGGGGTCCGGGTGTACCCTTACCTGGATGATTGGCTAATAGCAGCCTCCTCCAGACGGGAGGTGGAGCGGTCCAGAGATCTGGCCCTCCAGGTTTGCTCTCAAGTTGGCCTTCTCATCAACGAGGCCAAGTCGGAACTCGAGCCAAGCAGGTGATCCTGTTCATCGGGCAGAGCTCGACTCTCTTGAGCCAGAGCACGGCTCCGGCGGACGGGCGAGGTTCTTACCTCCTTTGCCCAATCATTTCTGGTTGGGCAATCGCGTCCGCCCGGGACTTCCTGCGCCTTCTGGGTCTCATCGGCCTGTACCAGCGTGGTCCCGCTACACATGCGCCTTCAATGGGGACTGGCCAGCCAGTGGCCACAACGCCGCGATCCTTGACCAGCTAGTGATAATGACCAGGAGATGTGGGCGGCTCTCCAGTGGTGGACCATTCCATTCCATCTGCAGGAGGGCATCCCGTTTGTCCGCCCGAGCCGGCGGTCTCTCTGTCGACCGATGCCTCTCTGATGGGTTGGGGTGCCTCTTCTGGGGAACACCGGGTGCACAGCCTCTGGTCCCCGCAGGAGTCCCGATGCCACATCAACCTGCTGGAGCTCGAAGCGGTCCGCCTAGCTCTCACCGCCTTTGCTCCATTTCTCCGGGGTCAAGTGGTCCGAGTCCAGACGGACAATACCACGACCATGTACTACCTGAACTGCCAGGGCGGGACGTGCTCCATGCTTCTATGCAAGGAAGCTCTCCGCATTTGGTCACTCGTGTGCAGCCTGGAGGTGGATCTCCTAGCCATTCATGTGGCAGGAGCCTCCAACACCCTGGCCGATGCCTTGAGCCGGATAGGGGCTGCATCTCACAAGTGGTCTCTCCTGCCGGAGGTAGTACAAGATCTGTTCTCTCACTGGGGCACACCTCAGGTGGACCTGTTTGCCTCCAGGGAGAACGCGAAGCTGAGGCTGTTTCATGCCCGCCCCCCTCAGCAGGGCTCGCTGCAGGGGGATGCCTTCTCGAGGCTGTGGACCCGGGCCTCTTCTACGCCTTTCCCCCATTTCCCTTGATTCACAAGGTGCTTCTCAAAGCAAGGAGGGACAGGGCGCAGGTGATCCTGATAGCCCCAGACTGGCCCCGCCAGTTCTGGTACCCAGATCTTCTCAGCCTCAGCTCCAGGCTCCCGAGGCAGCTTCCAGCTCGCCCGGACCTGCTCTCAGTCAATCAGGGGAAGGTGTTCCATCCGGACCTTCAATCCCTGCACCTGACGGCCTGGTTCCTGAGCGGCTAGAGTTCCAGGCCTTGGGTCTTTCCGACAAGGTCCCCAATGTTGTTGGCGTCCGTAAGGAGTCGACCAGAAAATGCTACGCCTTCAAATGGAAGAGATTCTCCATTTGGTGTCAGGGCAAGGGCTTGGACCCTTCCTCCTGTTCTGTGGCAAGCATTTGGACTATTTATGGTCCCTTTCTAGTCAAGGGCTTAGGTCGGCGACCCTAAAGGTGCACCTGGCAGCCATCTCCTGCTTGCGGGCGCAGGCCGGGTCGATTAGTGGCGCAGGAAAGGTGGTCGTGGCGTTTTTCAAAGGCCTTGATCACATTTCCCCTCCGGTGCGAGAACCTCCACCTCCGTGGGATCTACTGCTGGTACTGGCAAAGCTCATGGGCAAGCCATTCGAACCAATGCACAGGTGTGATCTCTCTCACCTGTTGTGGAAGACTGCCTTCTTGGTGGCTATCACGTCAGCCAGAAGGATGGGAGAGCTCCAGGCGCTTTGCATCGAGTCTCCTTACCTGGTCTTCCACAGGGACAAGGTTGTCCTGTGCCCCCAACCGAAATTCCTTCCAAAGGTGGTGTCGGAGTTTCACCTTAATCAGGTGCTGACTCTGCCGGTGTTCTACCCCAGTCACACCTCGGAGGCCGAATATAGGCTCCATACTCTGGACCCTAGATGGGCGCTCGCTTATTATAAGGAGCGCACGGCTGAAATTCGGGGAGAGGTTCGCCAGCTGTTTGTCACCTACGCTGAAGCCGCACATGGCAGACCTGCAGCCAAGCGGACGATAGGCAGGTGGGTCATCTCCTGCATAGATCGCTGCTATAAGTTGGTGGGCATGGAGCCTCCCAGAGGGATAAGAGCTCATTCTACCCGTCATACTGCTGCATCGGTGGCTGCTTCCAGGGACGTCCCTATCCAGGAAATCTGCAGGGCTGCTACCTGGAAGTCAGCACACACCTTTATTACCCATTACCACATCGACCTTGAGTCACGCCGGGATGCTGGTTTTGGGGCCTCGGTTCTCCAGTCCTTATTCCCTAAGTAGGGGTGTGCGCTTGCCTCCTCCTCCCGGAGAACTGCTAGAGTCTGCCAATAAGTGTGGATGAACAACATATCCATGTCCCTAGAAATACAGGTTACTCACCTGTAACAGGAGTTCTAGGAATGGTATATGTTGTTCATCCACACGACCTACCGACCTCCCCGGCTCCGGCGCACAACCTGAGCTTCCAGCGGGCCAGATCTGGCGTCATGGGGCGGAGCCGAGAGTTTTACCACCCGGGTGGGTGGGAGGAGCCAGCTTGAAGACCTTCCGACAAGATTTAAAGCGGCAAGGAACCTGCCAGACAGTGTGGATGAACAACATATACCATTCCTAGAACTCCTGTTACAGGTGAGTAACCTGTATTTTCTTACCTAACGAGCCATTACAGTACGCTTGTGCTGTAGCTTTGACATAACAGGTTTGAATCCATGTAATGAAAGCATGAGGTACTCTGTAACTTGCCAAACAGTTCCACAAATACTCATGTCTCACATTATCAAAGGCTTTTGCCTGATCCAGACTGATAATCAGTCCTGTAAGTTCTCCCGTAGCTCCTCTGTGAAAAATTTCACGTAAAAGTATTAGACTATCCGTTATTTTCCTATCAGGAATTGAACAGGTCTGTGCGGGATGTAAAATAAAATTTGCATGATTTAACAATATATTATTCAATATTTTAGTAAACAATTTAAAATCAGTATTTAGTAAAGTTGTGGGTCTCCAGTTCATCAGATCCCCTCTGTCCCCCTTCTTATACATAAAAATGACTAAGCCATCATTCATACTGTCTGGTAATATTCCCAAAATTAATATTTCGTTTAAAATTTCCGTAAATTCTTGTAATAAATGTTGAAATAGAAGCTTATATAATTCATAAGGGGATACCATCATTTCCAGGGGCTGTCCCTGCCTTGGTTTGGGAAAGTGCAGTAGAGACCTCTAGTGCTGTGATATGTGCCACCAACATAGATATACTAGGTGCCGATAGTTGAGGCAAATCGCACTGTGCCAACCAGGTTCTATATGCTTGAAGTAAAGGTTCAGTTATACCAAAGAGCGTTTGGACATGTAAGTCTACAGCATGCATAATATCTTTGGAGTCCGTACACCATTTCCCAGTCTGGTCAGTAGTACCCGTCATGTATTTCTTTTGTCTTTTGAAATGCACTAAATTGAAAGGAATTCATGAAAGCCTTAGTTCCCTGTGTTCCAAACCGCCGTTCAGTTTCTAATGATTTTGAACAGTCATATTGCATTTTGTTCATTGATCCCTAATTCTGTGCAACATAGAAAGAACCTATTGTGTGGGCATGTGTGATTTTGTATTTTCTTGAAACTTGGCTTCCCAGCCAAATGCCCTTTGGGGTAACCCTTGCCTCAGTGTTTGCGCACAGAGGTTCTTTGTCTTTTAAATAGTCTTTTATTTTAATGGGTTCACCACAACATATCCAAGACACGCTGTCTTAGGGTAGCTGGTCCATGCCACTGGGGTGTCAAACAGACGAGGCATACTGATGAGTCCTGGTAGGACGAAACACGTGTCTATGTCATCTATTAGCACCCTTTGCAAACTGTGTGAGAGGCCTTTCGGCACCATGCAATTCAGTTTAAAGTTGGACCAGCATAACATTCTGTGGTGATTTGCATATGCAGCACATGATGCTTTGCATTGTGTGGGCATGTGTGAGTTTGTATTTTCTTGAAACTTGGCTTCCCTGCCAAATGCCCTTTGGGGTAACCCTTGGCTCAGTGTTTGAGCACAGAGGTTCTTTGTCTTTTAAATAGGAAGAACCGAAACATCCCCTTGAGCCACACGAAAATGTAGGTCCAAAAATTGTTTTCTATAGTCTTTATATTGATCAGTTTTATATTTACCATTGATTTGCCCAATACTTTGAAAATAACGTTTAATATCAATTATTGTATCCCTCCACCATTCCCAGTATGTATCATAAAGACATACAACAGATTTCCTGGCACGTAATAAGGCTAGAAAACCTTCTTCTATTGTGGGGAGAAGTAACAATGCTAAATTCAATCTCCAATACCCTGGTCCTCGGTGCATAGGTGTATGGCTGGCAACTGTGGCTTCTATAAAAACATGGTCAGAGGAAGCAACAGGCTGGGTCCTAGTCTCTATTACCTTCAATGAGTCAGAGAGAAACCAAAAATCTATGCATGTAGCTTTAATACCCTGAAAATAAGTTTTTGCAGGGTTCCCATTAAGAGCCATAACATCACTAAGACCTGTTTGAACTAATAAATCAAAGTCAATTAGCATCGTAATACATCTTAGTGGTACGAAGTCCTCTATCTGTCCTATATCTACTGCAGTTAGTCTACTCCCAAGAATATATATTTGGACGTAAATAAATATGATTGTATCAGTCGAAAAATCTCAACTCTAGCAAATTTAGTCTGAGGTGCGTATACATTTATAAAGCAACATTGTAAGCCACTAATCACTACATCCAACAGTAAAACACGTCCAGGAAAGACATCAACCAAGTGTAACAGATGTGCTGTGGGATTATTAAGTGCAGTGCCTATACCACTACAGACATCCTCTCCTACCGACCAGTAAGTGACTCCCCAACTCCAACCTGTAGTCGCCTGTTCAACATCAACTTTAGTATGCAATCTGGTATCTTGTAAAAATACAACATCAGAATCCATTGTTTCAAATAGTGAAAATATTAACAGTCTTTTCCTATCAGATTGAATACTGTTAACATTCAAGGAGGCCACTGAAATCTTATTTGTCTCTAACATACAATAAACATATAGAATGTGCCAGATTCTAAGTTACATCTCAACATAATAGGGGATAAAACGATATCAAATAGCATTATTTCTTCCTGTTCCATTTCCTCACCCCTAATTTATTTTTTTTCTTTTTGATCGAGTCTGAATGTGGCAAGAGCTGGTCACCATCAGATGTCCCGTCATGTTGTGATGAATGTACAGAGGTTGAATCAGACTCTGTACCTACATCATCTTGTAGTACTTGAAATGTATTATGAAGAGGAGTTGTAGGAGAATCAAGAACAACTGTCCTTGTATTTCCAGATCGAAGGCTACGTCTTCTGGTAGTAACCAGAGTGTAGGCCTCCTCAGGTGGTGGGGGGGAGGCATCGAAGTCGGAGTGTCACAAGGAGCAACTACCCGGGACACAGGTTTTGTTGTTGCCAAAGCTGGCGCAGGTGTATCAGGAACCAGAGCAGTCACAGGTCTGTCTTTGTCTAAAACAGTTTCCTGAGCAACTATGGTGGATGTCTGGGCACTCCTTGGGGGGGGGGGAAGGAAGGCAGGCCCCTGTCTCAGTGCCGCCTTAACAGCAGTGTTAAATTAGAAATCTTGAATACAGTAATCTCCAGTTCTAGGGACATGGATATGTTGTTCATCCACACTGTCTGGCAGGTTCCTTGCTGCTTTAAATCTTGCTGGAAGGTCTTCAAGCTGGCTCCTCCCACCCACCCGGGTGGTAAAACTCTCGGCTCCGCCCCAAGAAGCCAGATCTTCCTTACCGCTTGGAAGCTCAGGTTCCCTCCTTAATGCTCTGCGTATGGACTGGATCTTAATTCTTTGGTTTGCTCAAAACTAATTCTTACGTTTTCAAGACTTCGGTCTAATTACTCCCTCGCGGCTGTGATGGACAAATCGACTCCCGGTTTTTGGCGGTGCCCATGTGGGCAGAAAATGTCCAGGATGGATCCGCACTCCACGTGTGTCTACTGCCTCGGCCTAGATCATGACCCGCAGGCCTGCGAGTTATGCTGTTCGTTTTTGGCCAACGTCCTGGAAGACCGCGCTGCCCGGTTACAGCTTGGGCGCCCCAAGAAGCGCTACCCACCGGTGAAGTCCAAGGAGGCCCGTTGGGTGGTGTCCGTGGCAGCTGGCTTGGCTGAGCAACTCGAGCAGATGATCGCCCTCGAGGAGGAGGTGGCCCAGGCCGCATCTTCATCTTCCTCGGTCGCGGCATTTATCCCGCTCTCTCTGAGATCCTCCTACACAGCTTCTTTTAAGGAGCTTTGCCAATTCCTTTCCACGAAGGGAGAGGGGCCATCGGGACACTCTTCTCGGTCCAAAAAGAAGGACTTGAAAGGTAAGTCCCACCATCGGCGTTCGTGGGAGCGGGAGAGGTCCCCTTCCCTGGACAGTCGACACTCGACTTCGGTCGAGGAATTCGCGGCTAAGGCCGCTGGCTTCACGAGTGTCCCGTCAGGTCAGCTGGCGAGACACCCGTCAACAGGTCGAGATTTTCTCGACCCATCGGAAGAAAGACTGTCAACTGGTGAAGTCGACAACCCTTCTTCACCGCTTCCCCCAGTGGAGACCGAGGACTCGCCTTCACCTCCCGTGCCAGAGTCCCCAGTCAAGGCTCCCAAGCTGAGGGAAGAGCGGGTGTCTCCCGCCCCTTCCCAGACCTGCCCTCAGAAACACCGAGGGTCTCGGTCTCAGACCTCGTCTCGGTCCTGCTGATCCCGCCGACATCGGCGGTCTCGGTCTCGGCACCGAAGTAAGTGGCAGCGCCGCTCGTCCTCGTCTTCCTCCTCTGAAGAGGAGAGGCTGCGGCACAGATTGCGTTGACGCTACGAGGACCTAATGTGGCAGCAGTTACTTCTGTCCGGGAACAAGCCGATGCCGTCGCCTTCCCCGGCCATCAAGTGGCTGTCACCTGAACGGCCGAAACAACCCCTCGCGGTAGTCGAGGTGCTCAAGCCTGGGCTGGTTGTTTGGCCGAAGCCAGCTGCCCCACCGATTGTGGTGGAACCTCCGCCTCCACAACCGAAATTGGGGGCGCCGACCAAGGACTCTTGGTCGGGTCAGGGTCTGCCCCATAGGTTGTTGGTCACCCTCACTCCCGGCCGTCCTCGGCAGGTGGAGAGTGGCTTAGGCCCCAGGCAGCTCTTCGCGGACTCCTCGGAGTCTGACGACGACTCCTCCCTGTTTTCCAGGCCCCTTGACCTGGAGTCCTCCGGGGGGCAGTCGATGGACGAGAGCCCATCTTCGTTCATGGGTCTGCTTCAGCTCATCTCGGAGTCCACCGGGATGCAGCTTGAGCCCGTATCCAAACAGGCCAAGTATCCCCTGACGGAGATACTGGACCGAGGGGATTCTCCCACGGAGGCCTTTCCGGTGGCTGAAGCCATTGTTGGCCCAGCCTTGGAGCTTTGGCAGCGGCCGGCTTCCTGTCCTGCATGCGGTCCCTACCGGCTCTTTGTCCAGTTTTTCGGAGCACCCCTCTGCGGAGGGGTTGGTCACCGATAGCGTTTTCCGGTGTTCCGGGAACGCTAGGTATGTGGATAAGCCCCGCGACAAGGAGTCCAAAAAGCTGGACTATGCTGGGCGCAAGGTGTACGCTGCGTCCTCCCTTGGCCTCCGCCAGGCCAGCTCGGCCGTGCTGATGGCACAATTCTCCTACGCCCTCATGGGCTCCCTGGATGCAGTGATCCCTCATCTCTCGGCCGACCTGCAGACCACGGTCAAGCAGGTGCGGGATCAGGGCATGGCGGTGGCAAAGCAGCAGCTCCAAATGGCTCTGGACATTGGAGACTCCTGTACCATATCAGTTGCGGCCGCAGTGGCCATGTGCCGCAGGGCATGGCTGAGGATATCCACCTTCACGGCAGATACCCAGCATAAACTGGCGGATGTCCCCTTCCTGGGGACTGACCTCTTCGGCCCTGGAGTGGAAGGCCACCTCCAGCGGATCGAAAAGTCCAATGCTACCCTGGACTCCGTCACCTCCGCCCAGAAGGACAAGGGCCGTCGTCAACAACATGAGTCCTTTTGCCCTTCTGCGCCTGCAGTACATCCGGCCCAACAGCACTAGCATCAGGGCCAGCAGGCTCGCGCTTGGCATCCCAAAGCCAAGCCTGCGGCTTCCTTTAATAGGAAGCAGGGAGAAAAAGGCCCAGGAGGTCCCTCGGCCGGTCCCTCCTCCAAGCCTGCCCAGTGACAGGTTGAGGGGTGTTGCACCCAGCCCCGTCACTCCCCCCTGGGGGACGGCTCTGCCACTTCCTTTCCGCCTGGCCCACTATCACCACGGACCGCTGGGTGTTGGAGGTGGTAGGAAAGGTTCTGCCTCTGGAGTTCGAGCAGGCCCCACCCTTCCGAGCCATCACCCCTCGGGGGGGCCACGGGGTCCGCAGCCTCTCTGTCGGCCCGCCGAGCCGATATTGCCCTGCTCCTCGAAAAAGAGGTGATCAGGAAGGTGGCGGATCCTCCTCCAGACCCGGGGTTTGTGTCCAGGTACTTCCTGCTCCCAAAACGGACGGGGGGCTGGCGCCCCATTCTCGACCTGCACGACCTGAACAGGTTCCTAAGGTCTCGGACCTTCAGGATGGTCAGTCTGGCTCAGATAATCCCATCCTTGGAACGAGGCGTGTGGTTCTGTTCCCTGGACCTTCAGGACACGTTCTTTCACGTCCCAATCCATCCGTCCCACCGGAGATTCCTCCACTTCAGAGCGGAGGGATCCCTTTACGAGTTCCGGGCCATGCCTTTCGGCCTTTCCCTAGCTCCCAGGGTCTTTACCAAATGCAAGGCAGTGGTGACAGCATTCCTGCGGTGCCGAAGGGTCCGGGTGTACCCCTACTTCGATGATTGGCTGATTGCAGCCCCCTCCAGAGTGGAGGTGGAGCGGTCCAGAGATCTGGCCCTCTAGGTTTGCTCTCAGGTTGGCCTCCTCATCAACGAGGCCAAGTCGGAACTCGTGCCAAAGCAGGTGATACAATTCATCGGGGCAGAGCTCGACTCTCTACGAGCCAGAGCACGGCTCCTGGTGGACAGGGCCGAGGTTCTTTCCTCCTTTGCCCAATCATTTCAGGTTGGGCAATCGCACCTGCCGGGACTTCCTGCGCCTCCTGGGCCTCATGGCGGCCTGCACCAGCGTGGTCCGTTGGGCCTGCTGGTACATCGTCCCTTCAATGGGGACTGGCCAGCCAATGGTCACAACGCCCGATCCGCTGGATCAGCTAGTGACAGTGACCCAGGAGATGTGAAGCGCTCTCCAGTGGTGGATCGTTCCAGCACATCTGCAGGAGGGCATCCGTTTGTCCGCCCGAGCCGACGGTCTCTATCGACCGATGCCTCTCGGATGGGTTGGGGTGCCCATCTGGGGGAGCACAGAGCGCACGGCCTCTGGTCCCCTCGGGAGTCCCGATGCCACATCAACCTGCTGGAGCTTCGAGTGGTTCGTCTAGCCCTCACCGCCTTCACTCCGTTTCTACGGGGTCAAGTGGTTCAGGTCCAGACGGACAAAACCACGACCATCTACTACCTAAACCGCCAGGGCAGGACGCGCTCCATGCCTCTGTGCAGGGACGCTCTCCGCATTTGGTCACTCGTGTGCAGCCTGGAGGCGGATCTCCTCGCCATTCATGTGGCAGGAGCCTCCAACACTCTGGCCGATGCCCTAAGCCGGATAGGGGCTGCGTCCCACGAGTGGTCTCTCCTGCCGGAGGTAGTACAAGATCTGTTCTCCCTCTGAGGCACGCCTCAGGTGGACCTGTTTGCCTCCAGGGAGAATGCGAAGCTGAGACTGTTTCATGCCCACCCCCCTCAGCAGGGCTCGTTGCAGGGGGATGCCTTCTCGAGGCCGTGGACCCCGGGCCTCTTCTACACCTTTCCCCTATTTCCCTTGATCCACAAGGTGCTTCTCAAGGCAAGGAGGGACAAGGCGCAGGTGATTCTAGTAGCCCCAGACTGGCCCCATCAGTTCTGGTATCCAGATCTCCTCAGTCTCAGCTCCAGGCTCCCGAGGCGGCTTCCAGCCCTCCCGGACCTGATCTCAGTCAATCAGGGGAAGGTATTCAATCCGGACCTTCAATCCCTGCACCTGATGGCCTGGTTCCTGAGCGGCTAGAGTTCCAGGCCTTGGGTCTTTCCGACGAGGTCCTCAACGTCGTTGAAGCTTCCCGTAAGGAGCCGACCAGAAAATGCTACGCCTTCAAATGGAAGAGATTCTCCATTTGGTGTCAGGGCAAGGGCCTGGACCCTTCCTCCTGTTCCTTGGCAAGCATTCTGGACTACCTGTGGTCCCTTTCTCAGCAAGGGCTTCGGTCGACGACCCTTAAGGTGCACCTGGCAGCCATCTCTGCCTACCGGGCGCAGGCTGGGAAGCAGTCGGTGGCGCAGGAGAAGGAGGTCGGGTGCTTTTTCAAAGGCCTTGATCACATATCCCTTCCGGAGAACCTCCACCTCCGTGGGATCTACTGCTGGTATTGGCTAAGCTCATGGGCAGGCCATTCGAACCGATGCACAGGTGTGACATCTCTCACCTGTCATGGAAGACCGCCTTCTTGGTGGCTATCACATCAGCCAGAAGGATGGGAGAGCTCCAGGCGCCTTCCATCAGTCTCTTATCTGGTCTTCCACAGGGACAAGGTTGTCCTCGCCCCCACCGAAATTCTGAAGGTGGTGTCGGATTTCACCTTAACCAGGTGTTGACTCTGCGGTGTTCTACCCAATCACACCTCGGAGGCCGAATATAGGCTCCATACTTTGGACCCTAGAAGGGCGCTCACTTATTATAAGGAGCGGACGGCTGAAGTTTGGGGAGAGGTTCGCCAGCTGTTTGTCACCTACGATAAAGCCGCACCTGGCAGACCTGCAGCCAAGTGGACGATAGACAGGTGGGTCACCTCCTGCATAGATCGCTGCTATAGGTTGGCGGGCATGGAGCCTCCCAGAGGGATAAGAGCTCATTCTACCCGCCATACCGCTGCATTGGTGGCTGCTTCCAGGGACGTTCCTATCCAGGAAATCTGCAGGGCTGCTACTTGGAAGTCAGCACACACCTTCATCACCCATTACCACATCGACCTTGAGTCACGCCGGGATGCTGGTTTTGGGGCCTCGGTTCTCCAGTCTTTATTCCCTAAGTAGGGTGTGTGTGCCTTGCCTCTCTCCTCCTGGAGAACTGCTAGGAGTCTGCCAGACAGTGTGGATGAACAACATATCCATGTCCCTAGAAATAGAAGTTACTCACCTGTAACAGGAGTTCTAGGAATGGTATATGTTCATCCACATGACCCACCCAACCTCCCCAGCTTCGACGCACAACCTGGCTTCCAGCGGGCCAGATCTGGCGTCATGGGGCGGAGCCGAGAGTTTTACCACCTGGGTGGGTGGGAAGAGCCAGCTTGAAGACCTTCCGGCAAGATTTAAAGCGGCAAGGAACCTGCCAGACAGTGTGGATGAACAACATATACCATTCCTAGAACTCCTGTTACAGGTGAGTAACCTGTATATCTCCAACCTCCATTACAGAATCCCTCAGCTTCTAGTATGGATTCAGGATTACCCTGAATAGTACATTTTCTTTCCAGCCAGTACGTGATATCCCCAGCATTCACTCCCTCATTACGAAATAATACAGTTATCACTTTAAACGACTGTTTTGTGAGGGGGATGGCTTGAAAATGGGACCGGGCCGGATTTGGTTTCGAGACCACATATTTCTTCCAGAATTTATTAAGCAAATCTGGAGTGTGAAAACTGATGTCATAGGTATTGTCACCGGGGGTATGTATAAGGGCATACACCTTGCTGGGTGAAAAACCCAGCAGTTGTTTAATCAAGACCTTTCCAATATAAAACCGATCTGGCATAGTATCCATGGAACCCAAAAATCTTAATTGGACCGCATTCCTGCATTTTGCCAGTGTGACAGACTTTTCAGAGAGGCTAGCAAACGTAGCAGGAGGGTCTGTAAGGGCAGACTGGTCCTGTACAACATTTAAATCAGAGCTAATGTCTCCCACATTATGTTCCATATCATGAACCTTAGTTTGTTGTACTGTTTGGTTATGAGAAAAGAGATACTGGCATCAGAGTTCTGTATAGGGGTAATAACAAGAAGAGGGTCTTGGCCTTGTGGATCATTTTAAACCAGCATCAGGGGAAAGCCCAAGACTGTCAGGTAAAGAAGTAGATGAGAAATTAACATTAATCGTCTTAGATATACCTCCACCCTCCATGGACATTCCTGGAAGAGGTATCATAGGCTCAGCTATCCAAACACCCGACTCGTTTTGTATCCATCCTGCTCCCTGAAGAGCCTTTTGTGGGGACCAGGACTCACAATCCTCAGCGACCATGGGGTTAGGGTTCTGGATCAGGGGTTCTTCATCCCCCAATTCAGGAGATATCAGACTCCTTAAAACTTTACAACCAGTACCTGGTAGGCCCGAGGGGGAATCAGTATCTGGCCGTTTCCCTTTTCGATCCTCCTCAGCCTGTAACTGCACCCTCTGAAAATCCTCCATCGCTTTTTCCAGAAGCCGCCATTTACTTTCTAATAAGGATTGCATATCGTCAGACCCCTGCGACAGGGCCTGGTCTTCTCGAGAATCCACATCGCCATCGCACTCTATCCTGGCTAGATCCGCAGGCTCCGCCCGGAATACTGGGCCGTCCCCCGTCGCACGTCTTCCGATGTCTTCTGCATCGTCAAGCGAGATGCGCCTGCCATGGGGGTTCTGGTACGATGTGCTCGCCACCACTCGGGTTCATCCCAGCCGTACCACTTTCCCTGCAGGAAGGATTGAGGAGTGGACAAGCAGCCGTTCATCCTCTGCTGCTCTCAGCAGCCTTCTGCAATCCAAATCACGCTGACTCTCCACAGCACCTCTGCCGAAGAGTAGAGGAATTTCCCCGGTGCCCTGGCCAAATTTCCCCCATTCACTAAAAATACTACCAACAGCTTAATCTGGGTCATAGTCAGTTGGCATTCATCTGTATCCCCCTCCTCGGGTCGTGCCTGAAAATAGGCAGAATTTGTCTAGTGCACTTACCCAGTCAACAAAAAATAAAATAAATAAATGATCTCTTGTGCTGTACGTTTGCTTCCTAAGTTGAAAACCAAGGCACTCCCATAGATCATTATTGGATATTGACTTAAATAATGAACACAGATCCCCTCTAAGTCTTCTGTACTTGAGTGTGTACAGGTCCAATTCAGTCAACCTGTCTTCATAGCATGGATGCTCAATGCCAGAGACCATCTTGGTTGCCCTTCTCTACACCCTTTTAAGGATCCCAATCTCTGCCCTAGTAATCGGGGACCAAAACTGGGAGTAATACTCCAGCTGTGGCCTTACCAGGGAGAAAAATAAGGGCATAGCCTTACTTTTGATGTGTCTGCGTCTGCAATGGAGAATGGCATGTACCTTCTTTGTACTCTGCAGCATTGTTTAAATTTCAGGTCACTGGGCATGATTACGTCCAAGTCCCTCTCCTCTGTTGTTTCCTTGCATTGTCTGCCATTTAATACATACTTTGCACCCGGATTTTTTCTTCCTAAGTGCATGACTGCACACTTATCTAAGTTAAATTTGAGCTTGTGATTGTCTGCCCAATCCTGCAAATTATATATATCATTCTGTAACCTGTCCACATCCTTAGGATTGCTGACAACAGAATCAACCTTAGTGTCATCAGCTTATTTAAATATCCAGACACTGTCATCACAATACATTGTAGCCACATACATATTAAACAGAATGGGTCCAAGTACAGAACCCTGCGGTACTCCACTTGTCACCATTTCCCAGTCTGATGATTTGCCTCTGATCTTGACTTGCTGTGTCCTCCCATAGAGCCAAGATTTAATCCATGTCACCTGTCATAGGGTGTGGGATTTTCAAAGCAATCGACACAGGCAAACAATTTGGTGCATAAAAAATGCCAGGATGGCATTCATCATTTTATTGTTCACATAAAAGATGAGAAATTAAATATTTACAAAAATGAAGACGGTTAGCTTTTTTCAAAGAACAAATAAACAAAATCACTGCTGGAGCAGCAGGATCGCCAGGTTTTGCTCAGCCTGCTCAAAGTGGTTGTGTAAGCCCACTCTCTCACCAGGTCTTACACCTCTCACAGCCAGTCTCCAACTGACTCCCTATCTAAAATTTCTGTCCCTAGTGGAAGCTTTTATACCTTTGTCTAAGTGGTATCAGATGTCATGTGACTGGACAATTAAACCTTTCTTCCCTAATAATCATGTTCACTAAACATCCTGGATATCAGAAAGCATTCATAGTACAGCAAGAATGACTGACTTTTATATTCAACATTTATTATACATAATAGGTGGCTAAGCTCCCTTAAACATCTTTTTGTCATGAGAGAGCGCATTAAAGGGTGAGGCCCCTCCTACTTTGCTGACCTCATCAGCCACCATTTTGAATAAAAACATTTTGACTGTGGGCTGCCATACCTGTTGTAGTCCCTCTTCTGCAGCTCCACAGTAACAGGTACAACAATTTTTATTTTATATAGTTTTGTTCCTCGGGAATCTCTGAGTTGGCAAAGGGAAGGGTAGATTAAGGGTGCACTCCTTATCTCCCTTCTCCTGCCAGCTCATGAGACCTGAATCCCATTTCTTTATTTTCTTAAATTGCTTTCAAGAAACAGCCAAAAGAGCTTTTAAATCTTTAGCTGTACACTTTGTTTATGTGCAGGGGCACCTGCAGTATTTATTTGAGCCCCTGACAATCTCTGCAAAATGCCAAGCAGCCTCCGGCTGAAATTGTAGCCATCGGGGTACATTTCATTTGGGCCCATTTCTGGCCCTTTTTATTTTTTTAAGGCAGACCCAGATTACAACTTCTCTGGGCTGCCAAAATCACGTTTATACTATTTTCTGTATGTATGGGACACTACAAGGCATATTGCCTCATGCCCTTAGTGTCCCTCTTGTCCATAAATACTTTTTAAATTTGTGCTGCCCTGCGCGGTAGTCTGGAGCGCTTCTGTAGACGATGGAGCATCCTGCTCCGATCATGCTTTCATTCCTGAGTTGCACCTTGTGACTAGGGGAACAGGACTTTTAAAAAGCAGCTGCATTCTGCAGCAATGGATCCAGTGCTAAGCTGCATTTGCAGCGGGACTGTTCTATACTCAGGGGCACCAGAGAGAGAGAGAGAGAGAGAGACAGACAGCTAGGAACATGCATGCTCCTATTTTACTTTTAGCACCAGCTCTTTCTCTTCTCTCTTCTAATGCGGCTCTTTTTCTTTTTTGTTTTAGAAATGGACAGCTGTTTTTACCAAATGACAGCCTGCCGCTCACTTTCTAATACTGGAGCTCTGGTGGGAATCCTTATTCGAAACAGGATTCGGCCTCTGCTCTGCAAGATGTCTGTCTGTCCTCCTTTTTATTATTGCAACAGGCAGTGTATCTTAGTGCCACAGTAGCACACCCAGGCTCCGAAGCACAAACGGAGCCTCTCCTGCTCCTATCAATAATTATTTTCTTTATTTTTTTCTGTTTTGGGCGGCTGACCCAGTTCATCAGCATCCTGACAGCCGCCTGCTCTGCCCAGCCAACAAAACAGCGAGAGAGAGAGATTTTAAGGGGCAAACATGATTCCATTTCAACGCCACCTCTCTCTCTCCCCCTCATTGTGGGGCCTTTTCTCTTTACTTTTAAAGTAGCAGTGCAACGAAAATGGGCTAGAATCTGACCCCACATTTTTTTTCTTCCTAATTGATGCCAGATGGCTTCCACTTTATTGTGGTGGTAAGAGCTTCAGTTTTGATTATCATTTAAGAATTTTATGAAAGTTTTAAAGTAATTATTTCTCAAGAAAAAAAGATGGCCGCCTCATTTTTGCATATAAATAATATTGAGGACCCAAGGAGGGTTAGAAAACAAGACAAAAATGCAGATGTACAGTACACAGCATAGTAAGCATCCAGAAAACCCAAATCAACAGTTCTGCTAATATTTTTCATAACTGTAGCAGAAAATAAACTTTTTGGAATTACTTTCTTCATTGCACTGCTGCTCTAAAAGTGGGGCAGCAGAAATGTTTATACGACAAAGTAGCATTTGTTTTTTAATCATCTAACGCTACCTGTGCCACAGATATTTATTCAGACGTATCTTTTTCAGCTAACCTGCTACCATGACACGGGGGTCACTATACATTGACCTCCTTCTACTGGACCTTTGTTGAAAGAGAAAATAAGAAAATTAGTGGGGTATAGAATAAAGGAGGGGGAAGGGGATTCGCCAGGAGGCGGCCAACCTTCCAGACTAGAGTACTAGAGTGTAGTGGAAAGGACAGTACATAGCAAAGAAAAGAACTGTTGCAACAGTAAGATTGTAAAAGATGTGGTCCATCTATCGTGGCAGGGACTCTCCCCGTCACTTTTCTTAGCACATCCATTTAGTATATTCCACCAGGCACCTCCCTAATGGACATTACTCCAGTGCCCAAGTGCCACTTCATTTCCCAGTAAGGAAGTACAGCCAGCATATAAATCTGGCACGTTAGCCATATTGCAGATATTACAAGAACCTATGCTATTTTTGTAATCATCTGACATTCGTAGGGCATACATCTCAGCCTTCAGTATACCTTTCTTAACCATGGAGTTGGGGTTTAAACAGGAGACAGGGGTCACTCTGTGACATCACCACAGTGATATCTACTCCTGTTTCCAGTAAGGTTTTTATTAGTTCACTATGTGGGACAGTATCAAAGGCCCTGCTATATTCTAAGAACACAACAACCACAGGGTTCTGTCTATTGAGTGACGTATTCTTTCAAAAAACTGCAAAGGATTGGTCTGCCGTGATCAACCCAAAATGAAGCCATACTGGTTTATATCATCCAAACTAGATTTCTTGATGAAATCCTCTCTCTCTCTCTTATATATATATATATATATATATATATATATATATACGGATATGTAACAGGGACCTGTGCAATACATGATTTATTTTCACAAGAGCTGTTTGACCTTGGGTAATCTCACGAGTGGCGTAAGCCACGAGTGCTGTGCTCAGGGTCAAACAGCTTGAATGAAAGTAAATCATGTATTCCACAAGGTCCCTGTTACATATTTCATTTATGCAATAGGGATTATTTAGAATTGTCTAAGGAGTTTTGTTTTAAATTGTTTATTTAATTTTTCATGTTAACATACATGGACTTTTTGTAGTTTTCCCAGGGTAGCTCAGCATTGCATAGTGGTTGCTAAGCAGTTGCTATGAATGCTCCAACTTTACGTTATGGACAGTACATAATGAAAAAGTTTGATGAACAATTCTTCTGTTTTTATATTTTTGGGGGGGAATTTGTTCATCAGAAAAAGTAAATAAAAACTGAATTGTCTGCCATTTTTTTGCTGATTATATAAAAAAATCTAAAAGGCATCTATATATGAAACACCTCATTTTGTATATAATTTTGTGCTGAACAACTTTTGTGCTCAACGTACAAATGCTATCAGTTTTCGTTTTAAAGTTATTTGTATTTATTTGTCGAAAAAGTGCAAGAAAAACTTAGCTTTCTGCAGTTTTTGCTAATTCTACAAAAACTAAAAGGTATCTATAATTACTCAATGGCAAGAACATTTCCTGGACTCTGATTGGTCACTGTGTGCCTGAGACAATGATGATATTACACAATAACATCACTGTGTGGATTTGTTGGCTACCCTCAACTTATTTTTTTCAGAAACAGATATATTGCCACACTAAAAATCTACTAAAACCTTTCTTAAATATTTTTTTTTTATTTTGTATAACATCAAGCCATTGTATAATTGCAATGAGGCACTCCGAGGTGTGTGTTATTGTGTAATAATGTCACTCCTGGGGTGGTGGAAGCACTCGGCATCGCGTCATGCTTCAACCCACCCCAGGAGTGATGTTATTACACAATAACACACACCTTGTCGTGACTTATTGCTTAAATAAAACACCACTCATTTTGTAGATATTTTTGTGCTGGACAACTTTTGTGCTCACA
This sequence comes from Neoceratodus forsteri, assembly GCA_016271365.2. NCBI lineage: Eukaryota > Metazoa > Chordata > Ceratodontiformes > Ceratodontidae > Neoceratodus > Neoceratodus forsteri. The sequence goes on along the minus strand of CM057449.1, from coordinate 730,182,053 downwards.
GTACCATGCTATCTTTTTTTCACTTTAAAGTTATTTGCATGTGAATATGATTAGTACTGCTACTGAGGCTGAACATTTTAAATTGGCTGACATAGCAACTGTATATATAAATGAGTGATGACATAGTAACTATGTACGTAAATGAGTGATGACATACTTACTATGCACGTAAATAAGAGGCACGAGTGAGTGTTACGAGTGGTCACTGTCAACTGTACTACATAAATGTTTTATCCCACACTGACTCCCCGCATATTCGATTTATGCAACTGGCACATTTTGGTTTTGGGTGGTGGTGTTTGTGCTGAGTGTGTGTTTTTTTTGTTTTATATTAATCTTTGTGGGGTTATTTTCTTATGCGGGTGGTTCTTCTGCATTAGGTTTTAAGTTGTCTCTGGTTGAATGAATGGGACTGAAGCTGTGTGTTTTGATTGGGTGAGGACTGAAGTACAGTAATATGATTGGTGGGTTGTGTTGTTAAAGTAAGTTTGGATTGGTCATTTTTGTGAGGAGGTTTGGCTTGTAGGTGCTGTGATTGACGTGTGAATGCACTGTGATTGGCTGGAGGGTGTGGTAGTGTGTGGAGTGTGTTGATTGGTGGGTGTGCCTATCAGTCTTGTACGCCGTTTTCCTATTGGTTGATGGGTGGGTCTTTAATTTGTGGCGCAGTTCGGAAAGGATTGGCGGCTGTGGCGTGTTGGAGGGGCACTTCAGAGAGCGGCGTGGTGTCTTCAGGGGAGCCAGAGAAGAGTTGCTGCTATCGGATGGATGTTAATGGGGAGCTCGGTGATTTTGGCGGCCTGTTATGGATTTCCTCTACGGTTTTTCTTCGGTGATTGCTGGATGGATGTGGATCTTGGCATGTGGCGTTTGTTGGGGAGTGCTTCATTTCGGTCACTGTTGGATTAATTTATTTTGGATTTTTTTTTTTTACTTTGGATTCCTGAATTTTCTGCTATGGATGTTTCCTGTGTTTGGATCATGGCTCTTCGATGTCCGATATCTAGAGATTTTTACTAGGGATTGAAGTATCGGGAGACTTGTTATATATTTTTTATTTCAAGTTGAACAGTCATACCATTTATGTTTGTGGATTGGGGTTTTTTGGTTTTTTGTTTGGGGGTGCACTTTGATTTGTGGACTGGATTTGTGTGGGGAGAGATACATGACAAGGTAAGAAACATTTTAAATATTTATTGAAAAGTATACATGGTATAGAAACAGAAAGCTGACAGTGCACAGGAAACATTTACTTTTATTTGAGTGAGAACTTTCAAATGTTATACATAATAGCTTATAATCCAATACTGAAAGTGGTCACTGCTTAAATAACAGAATATTGTAAGAATGAAGGGGAGTACAGTAGGGTGTTAGAGCTGGAAATGTAGTAGGATTGTGAAACTTTATTGAAATATAGATAGATGCAGAACTTTTGAAACAGTTTTCTTTCTTTTTAGATGTACAGTGATTTTTATCTTGACATTTACTTAGAGTCCGTCTTTGCAAAAGAATGTTGTCTTTTGGGTAATGGTATTGCATTATTTCTTCATACCAATGCAGAGTTAATCCAGCAGTTCACATTGTCATTTGGTGGTACATACATGTAGGAAGTCACTTCAGGATATGCTGCTGAAATGGTTCTTCGAGGTATTTGGGTTGATGTTTAATTTTTTTTAGTCCGTGTCACTTTTGGAGTCCAGTACCATGGCCCTTTTTTTTTTTTTTTTTGTATAGGAGTCATATTTGTTGCCTGTGATAAAGAGAAAGATACATTTTTAATTGCATTACTATTTTGAGGGGGGGGGGATTGTGTGAGTTTTGATATGGAGTACATTTATTACCTTGAATTATGGTGAAGTGGATGTTTTTTGCATGGATAGAGGGTTGGTAGAAACAGGATCCAAGAATGTTTGGATGATTTTGTGGTATCCCTTTTAGTTGTGGTTCTGTTTCTGTTTGAATGACTTTTGAAGTGCTGGGCTCGCAGTTCAGGATATTTGAGATTTTTTGCTGCTGTTCTTCATTTAGCCGTGAATAGTCATTAAGACTCTGCACGTTTTTTTATGGCCTGAGATTTGCATTATCTCAGTGGGAGGTATGCCAGAGTCATTTAGCTTTTGAATCAAATGCTTCCTCACAGAGTGGTTTGTTAACCGCTTTTCAGTTTGTATGGATGATTTGGCTATCATTGTTTTTACTATTGCTGCAAGCTTGTGGATTCCCACAGGTTGGTTTTTAAACCATACGGTTGGCTTTAGCTGCTTGCACTGGTTGTTTGTAGCAAGGAAGAATGGTGACTGATCTGTCAAACACTGTGGTGGTCGTTTGTCTTTGTAGGTTGTGTAGTTAAGCACTGGGCATTTGTAAGGGTTGTTTACTAGTTGGTAGGCCCTGGGTTTTATTTTTCTGGTATCCTTTGGGTTAGCTCCAGTGCGGGTCTTTGTTTGGCGCTCTTGGTCGTATTGGAGGTATTTTTGTCCGTTTTCATCTGTTTTTAATGATATGACTCCCCATTTTAAATTTCTCTTTTCTGTGTTTCCTTTAAGTCCAAAATACATGCTGGTGACCACCCACATTGTGTTTAGTAATGACTCAGGGTTGTGGGGTCCCAAGAGATGTTCTTCATACAGTTTTTCTATGATGTTGTCTGTTAGCTTATCTGCTGCTCTGGGTTTTGAACCCTTGCCTTCTGATTTTAGGTTTTTCTGTTTAGATAATAACACTTGCCTGGCCTTTTCGTATACTTGTGAGGAAGATCGTGAATGTGGGTAGTCTTTACTTTTGAGGTGTCTTTCGATGCTTTGAAATGTTGCATGCAATGTTAGTGGCTCATACTCTGAACCACCTCTTTTTGTACAGTTTATGAAGTAGTGGCATAGAAAAGTGTTGAGTGATTGTGGTGGAATATCCTGTAGAGGGCGTTCTTCTGAGAAGTTCTCTTTCAGGTACTGTTTGAACATTGTGACATCTGTTTGCGTTTTTTTTGCTGTATTTATATTTTTGGCTTTTTGAATGTAGGTTTCTATGTCTTCTATGTTTATATGCACTTTTTCGTTTTTGCTGTAGGAGTCGCTGTGTTGGAAAGTACTGCTGGTTGAAGGGTTGGCATGCTGGCGCAGGTTTTGCTCTGCGGTTGTTGCGATGGCAGTGGTTGATTCTGTCGGTGGCTCAAGTGGTTCCGTTTCTTCTTCTATCTGTGTCATTATTTGCTCCGGTTCTAATTCAAAACTGCTGTTTAGTTGCTCATTTCTGGACATATTTTGCACTTTTTTTAGCCTTTTAAATTGCTGCTCTGTGAAGTAATGTGTTCGCTGTTTTCGCTAGGAGGTTGGTGTTCTTATGTTTAGCAGTTGCCGTTTGGTTCAGTACGAGGATTCAAGGGGCATCCTTGCCAGCTGTGCATGAGATGGTATTTGTGACGAATTTTAATTGGTTTGCCTGTGGTTGCTATATGTGTTTTAGAAGTGAGGAAATTAGGTCTGGTCTGTTGTATGTTATGATGCAGTTACTGTGTGGATAAATAGAGTGTGACGTAGATAGTATGTGGATAAATACATTTATCCACATAGTAGTACAGATAAACGGCTTTATCAGTGCACATTTATTCAGACACCTGTTGCATAAATGGTTTTATTTACACAGTAGCTACAATACACATTTATGGCATGCATTTATTGTTCACACCTGTTGCGTAAATTCTTTTATAATGCCTTTCAAAACTTTACCCAAGGTTGAAGTTAGGCTTATAGGTCTATAATTCCCAGGGTCCTTCCTATCTCCCTTTTCAGGGTTTTAAATAATTGATTAGCAGTTTTTTTCTTCAGACGATGCTAACTGTACAGAAAGTATTTATATAGGTTTTCTAGAAGTGTTATGTTTGTTAAACACAGTGAGGCAAGTGCTATGTATTTTCACAATGTTTTAGCACTTTCATGAGAAAAACGCTAATCAATTTTTGGAGTTAAATAAATCCCTGCTTTTTATATATATAGTCAATACTGTTGCCTCACGCCAATTACTGACTGCAGAACCATAATTAACTGCTATCTGGAATAGTGACATAATAGGTCTCACCAATTCTGCAGCTAGTTCTTTAAGGAACCTAGGGTTGATCCAGTCAGGACCTGGAGCCTTATAAGGGCTAATTTTTTCAAGTCTTTTCTTAACATCTTGTTCTGTAAGGACAATTGGTGATCTTGCCACATCCAATGCTTCTATTTCTAGGCTAGCTGTCTGCTCACCAAATACTGATGTAAAACAACTATTCATCCATTCTGCCTGGCCCCACTCATCCATAATAAGGTCATCTTTCTTATTTACCAATACTTCGAATTGTATACTACCTGCCTGATTCTGGTTAATATAATTATAGAAGGCGTTATCATTATCTCTAACACAAGTTGCCAGTCCCAGTTCAAAGTTTTGTTTAGTAGCTCTTACCTTCACCTTACAGTCCATTGCTAACTTTCTATATTTGGACCATGCTGTAGTTGAGTTAGTTAACTTTGTTTTTTTATATGCCTTCTTTCTGCTCCTAATGTATTTTATAGTTGTGTGATTAGACCAGTCACAGATCCTGCCAGCACTGTTGTACTTTTTCTTTCAGGGACATATAGATCTATTAATCTGGATAGTTTACTGGATTGTACACACCATATCTGATTTTGGTCCAACCCCTTAAATGATGATTTCCAGTCCCATGACCGCAGTTCGTTATTTTATCAAAGTCAGCCCTGTCAAAACATTTAATCTTTGTAATGCCCTTGGTCTTATATTTTATTTTAATGATATCGAACCTTACCATATTATGGTCACTGTTGGAGAGGGTTTGATAGTATGACAATTTTCCAGTTGCACAGTCATATTGCTAAGGACCAGGTCCAAAGTATTTTCCCCCCGGTCACAGTTGTAACGTATTGATCTAGTCCAATGCCATTTGTAATATCTAAGAAATCATTCTTGGTGGCTGACCTACCCTCGGCTATCTCCCAATTGATTCCAGGCATATTAAAATCACCGAGCAATACAGTGTCTTCCATAGGGTTTAGTATTTTCAAAGTCTCATATAAATCCATATCCTTTATTATCTCCTGAGACGATGGCCTATATATAACACCCAGTATAATTATTTTTTCGCTTAATTGGTGTAACGTCACCCATACCTGATCAGGCTTGTCTTCTGCATCTAATTCTATTTGTTCTGCCTGTATGGAGTCAGATATGTATAAATCTACTCCTCCACCTTCTTTACCAGATCTGTCTTTGTGAAACAACTTAAAACCAGTTATATTCCTCCCCCAATCTACCCCACCATGTTTCGGTTATTGCACAAATCTGTATCCCTTTTCTTACTAGGGTATATTCTGATTCATCCATCTTCTTAATTATGCTTCTGGCATTAACAGGGAGACACCTCCATTTACCATGTTTGTTCATATTGTTGGACCTCGTAGTCAGTGTGTTTGCTTTCTCTCTGGTGATTCCCCCTTTGCCCCTTCATATTCAGTTTAAACAGGTCACTATACTGCTACTGATCTTGTTTACCAGAAGCCTGGTACCATGCCAATTCAGATGCAGGCCATCTCTCCCAAATGACCCCAAATCTCTGAAAATGTCCCAATTTCTCTGAAATTTAAACCCTTCCCTCATGCACCACCTTTTTAGCCAACCGTGAAGTTGCAAAATATCCTGAGTTCTTTTATGGCTTTTATTTTATGGTACAAGGAGAATTTCTGAAATTATCACTTCACACTTCATTTCTTTTAGTTTAAGTCCAATCCATTCTAAATCTCTCTGTATTTCAGTCTCTCTCTTCTCCCTATATCGTTGGTACCCAGGTGCAATACGACAACAGGATTACTGGAACTCTCAAGGCAACCTTTTAAATTGTTAGGATGTCCTGAATTTTAGCACCAGAGAGAGGACATCATGGTATATTCTTTTCTACCTCTGCAGATAATTGTGTCTGTATACTTCAGCATAGAGTCTCCTAGTACTACTACTACACCCCTCTGTTGTGTGCTTCCGTCCTCAGTTATAGTTGGCACACCTGCTTTATCATGTTCTGCAGAATCTTGTTGAGAGTATGCGCCATAATTAATTGTATGGGCCAGTCAGGGGCTGTGCCATTATTCTGCATTATGCTGTTCCCTACTTCTGTCCTGGGTTGATGATCACCGAGTCTTTCTCCTGTGTAGTTGTGAGGTCTTGCGACTGTACTGTCTGTATTTCCTCATTTGGTGAGGATTCACACTGCAGAAACATTTCATCACTATCTTCAGTATTTGCAAGGACTGCAAACCTGTTCTGCAGCTCTGTATTACTTCCCTCACCCCCACAGCTGACTGACTTTTTCTCTTATTACTGCCTTGCACTATACTCCCTTCTTCAGTAGGCCCTGCAGAATCATACTTGCACAAATCCATGTCAGTTGAGCTCCGAATATTCAGCACACGTCAGTTGGGCAAAGTCATTTCAACGCTGCGTTAGTTCAGCTCCGTTATTTCAGCACCTGTCAGTTCAGCTGTGTTCCGTGCGGCAGCATTCCGTTCAGCTCCATTCAGCTTGGAACAGTGCTCAGCTCTGAACACACTCTGAGCACATTTGATTGCTGCACAAATGCTTGGAACAGTGGTGCACAAATAGGGAGTATAAACTTTAGCCAAACACTAGTTTTTTTTTGGTTTTAAAGGGGCAGCTCCGAACTGTCCTGGCTAAAGCAAGCTGGCTCACAAATGCTCGTTTGTTTGATTGCTGCACAAATGCTGCACAAACAAAATTGCATCTGCTAGCCTTTGGTTTTACATTGGGAACTGCTGTGAGTCATTTAATTTATTTTATACAGTGTTTTGTAGAGTATGTATATCTGCTGCACAAATGCCGCAAGGGATGATAAATGTCAACGTCTGGCTTTGTGCATGATCGCTAAGAGCTGCAAGTCTGCCTTTAGCAGCTAAACGCTATAATAAAAATGCTCAATTAGAGCTGACAGTGTAAATGGCTGTAAAGCTATGCCAGGTGTTGACAGTTTAGTACTGACGCTTATGATGACAGGAATAGCGAAAGCTGTAGTAGTAGAGAGTTCACTATATAATTGCAACAGCTTGCCAAAGCTGTAGTGGTAGAGAGTTCACTATGTAAGTAATAATATCCGACAGGGTTGGCGTTATTTGGATACAACGGACCGCCCAGGGGCGTAATGAGGCCCGACGCCGCAGGCGGAGGGCCTTATAGCCCCTGGAAGGTCCGTTATATCCCATAACGCCTACTCTGGAGGGTATTATTACACTTAGAAAATGGGATAACATTATTTGTTTTAATAAAGTTTATAAAAAAAGAAATATTGATGAGAAATTATCAGAAATGTCAGGTTCTGTAAAATAGTCCTTTTACTGGCACTAGAGGGTGTTGTTGCTTATGAGAAGGCAGTTTTTTGTATTAAACAAGGACTGCAGTGTTTTGCTATTGTTGGCATTTTAGGACTCTTGCAATAGTTTTCCCATCGGACTATTGTGATCTATATAGTAAAAAAATGATGTTATTTTTACAGTTTAAGCACACAGGTTTGCAGTAGCGGTGCAGAGAGAATAATGTGGACATCTGTTAAGCAAGATTGGAATGGGAAGGTACAAATCGAGTGGGCTGATGAAGTCGGGAAACAAGGTATTTTGATTTAGAGTGTGGAGATGATTTGTTTGTGGGCAACTGACAGGTTGTTTTTTGGAGTTCTATCGTGGTCAGGCCCTGAAGTGGAGCGGTGATTTCCTGTACTGAGCCCCGGAGATGGAGTAGTGCTGTCGGCTAGTGTGTGCGAGAGCACGATGGTGATCGGAGGATGGGAGTGGCAGGGACAGTGGTATTCTGGTGATGTTTGTACGATTAAAAAGAAAGAAAGGAAAACTTTTTGGGAATTTTTTTTATAGTACTATGTGTAAGAGCTGTAGGGACTAGTGTGAGGAGGACTGAGTTGCATGGGGGCCATTTGGATCTGTATCTCGCTAAGCGAGTTAAAAAAATTGGCTGGTATGATGTTTCAGGTGGGCACAAGGATACAAGGTGGTAATGGGTACTGCGAAGGAGAACTTATTTGCCGGGCGTTGTTAAAAAATAGCAACACTGGCGGCAGGGGGGGATTAGCCAATCAGCTTCTGACTTTTGCGATGCCCATTTTCTAAATAATTGCAACAGCTTGCCATGTAGCATGGATTTTGTGTTTTTTATTCTGCACGCTGTGAAGCCAGTTTCTTTTCTTCTGTGCTGACATGGCATCCCACGATAATGGCGAATCAATATTAGTGAAACAAAAATAGCAAGTCAGTATTAGCGAAACACAAAACAGCAACCATAACAAAATAGCGTCAGCACATAAAGGCAAAGTTAGCCGACACAAAACAGTGAATCTCACAATCGCGTCCCGCTAGCTGCCCCTGACATTTTCTATTCAACAGCGAACATAAAATAGCGGTGGCACATAACAGTGAACCACAACATATGCTTACTACCCTTGATCCACATCTTGATTGTTCCTGCAGTCTGAGCTCAAATCACTGTCTGCTTGCTAACTGCTAACTTGCTACACAACAGGTGTTCGTGATCATAGCAAACAGGAGCATATAAAGGGGTTGGTATTGGCCAGTCTACTGTTTTGTTCTACTGTTCTGTTCCTGTTACTGAGGAGATGGCTTTTGAATTTGTCAAGTCAGAAAGATAGGCCACTAGTACTGTATGCTGGCTACCGCTATCAAAAGGACAAGGAGACAGCACAGAAAGTGTATTGGAGATGTGCTGACTCCCACCGATTCAGTTGTTTAGCCCGCCTGCATACTGTTGCAGACCATGTTGTGACTGTAATTAAAACACACAATCACATACCCAGTGCTGGAGAGGTTGATGTCTAGAGGGTTATGTCTGACCTCCGAGATCGGGCTCAATCAAGTGTAGAGACCACATCACAGGTCATGCTAGAGTGTACTGCCACTACTCCTGATTCTGTGGCTGGTCGTCTGCCTGGAGTATGTCTGCTAAAACTAACTGTGCAGCGTATTCGGCAGGTTGAGAGGAGGTGACCATTACTCCAGCTACGGTTGAGGAGCTCATAATGCCAAGAGACTTTACTTTGACTAACTCTGGTAAGCGATTCATGGTGTACAATAGTGGTAAGGAGGCTGATCATATTCTGATGTTTGCCACAGACAGCAATATACGTTTCTTGCAGGACTGTGATGACTGGCTGATGGACGGTACTTTTAAATCATGCCCTACTTTGTTTAGCCATCTATATACTGTTCATGGGCTGAAGTCTGGATCTGTAATAACAGTGGTTTATGTTTTGATGTGCTCCCGCAAGTCTAGCTCGTATGCCAGGGATTTCTCAGACCTGAAATCACTCAGTCCAGGTTTATGTCCAAAAAATGCTATAATGGACTTTGAAAAGACAGCCTGGAAGTCTTTTTCTGGCTGTTTTTCTGACTGCTCAGTTAGGGGGGTGTTTTTTTCACTTTGCCCAGGCAGTGTGGAGGAAAATTCAGAATGCCCTGAGGTGCAAGACTGTTCTTGACGGGATGCTGATTTTGCTCTGCATTTAAGAATGTTACTGTCATTGGTCTTTGTTCCACAGTCTGATGTGGTAAGCACATTTGAAGAGCTGCAAAAGTAGGAATTTATTTTGAGGCATGAGGGCCTCGAGGTCGTTTCGGCTGTCAGAGAGCATCTTTTCCAGTAGCCCAATGGTATGGTTACAAGGCTACTTGTCTTAGTCTGGCCCACACTAACAATGCTGTGGAGGGATGGCATGGGGAATTTAACAGCCACATAGGTGCCTGCCATCCCAGCATTTGGCGGCTTATGCAATGTCTACAGAATGAGCTACGCATAAATGAAGTCAAAATGGAGCAGCTAGTCTCTGAGTTAGAGTCTGGAGGCATTAAGCAAAGATACAAGGACCTAAATGAGAGGATTGTCACTATTGTTTCTGAATACCAGGTCCGAAACCACTATGAGTACCTTCGAGGTCTCGCATACAGTTTTCAGTTCCAAGTGTGACAACCTGACTGCTATTCTGCCGGATTTAGTGCTCTGTGTGTATACAGTACTTATATAATAAAATGTCAGCGTCTGCATTATCTCTTTAGCCAGTTCGTTTTTTTTTTTGTTTTTTTTTTATGTTCAGCTAGTCAGCATTTTAACGCCTGTTTATTTGGGATGTCTGAGCAGCACGCTATATTAACATAGAAATGTTTATGCAGCACACTGAGTTTGTGGCTTGACTTTCTTTTTGTCATCGATAAAGTCGCTATTTTAACGCCGAATGTTATTTTGGCTACATGCTATTTTAACATCGGCAATTTTGTGCCGGGGCTGAAAGTAGTTTTGCCGTTTTGCATTTGCTATTATGTATGTTGCGATTTTATTTTCGCTATTTTAACATAGAACCGCTGACTTCTGTCTGTTGAGGTAAAGTTAAAGATGAACACTATAGGGAGCCGTGGGGGCTTGAGTTCATAATGTGCCATATATAAGCCACTCATATTTCACTGTATTTGTGATTGCCAGAGATTGTGAAAGCTGTAGTGGTAGAGAGTTCACTCGTGACAGCTTGCCCATGTCTGCATGGATTGTTATTTTTATTCTGCGTCTCATGGAACCATGCTGACATCTGCCTGCTGAGGTAAAAGTAAAAGATGAACACTATATGGTGCCATGGGTGTGTGTGTGTGTGTGTGTATATATATATATATATATATATATATCACTCACATTTCACTATATTTGTATAAAAAGAGCACTGGTACGCCAAATTGATGCACGAGCTACAGGTTCAGTTTGCTGAACTGTACCACGCTGAATAAACAGTGCTGAAATAAGCGCTAAATACGTCACACTCAGTTGACGTGACACACACTCACTCTTCTGTTAGAGGTATTTTATTTTTAATCCCCTGCTCCATTTAGTAGTAAATTACTGGGGACAGTATAAATAGGTGTACCCGCCTCATTTTCTTCCTGTAATGCCATTGTGGTATAATCTACAAATTGCTCCAGTGATTTAATTTCATTTTGTGTGTCTAATCTTTTTGTTAACTGTGTAATCTCTTCCCTGAATTCATCTATTAGAATGCATTTGGTGCATTTAAACTGCTCCTTTGTGTCACCATGTATATACATAGTACACATAACACAACACTTCATATTTTTAATCATGGCAGAATTCGCATCCATCCTAAGAGTAACTTGGTAACACAAACAGTGCTTTAAACACAACTTACTTTAGACTGACTAGCCCTTGTGTACAGAAACAAGCAAATAGAGGTTCAAAGGGGGCTGGCTGCTTCATTCGCTTCCTTCGGCTGATGCAGACAGACGCAGCTTACCTCTGCCAATGTCGCTGCCACTCGCTTAGGCCACCAACTTATGGGTAAGGAACCAGAAGTGACGTCATACCCCAACTTCCTTTCACTCATGGATAAAAATAATAAAATATAGTAGCGCTATGCAATTAAACTGCCTTTAAAAGGGCAATTTGAGAGCACTGAAGTGCACAAAAGGGTACCCCAACTACAGGGAGCCTGTAGCAGTGTTGCTCCAACCCCTCAAAACATGGTGGGGGGGCTCAAGGGTCACTAATCGGCAGTCTCACTGCCCTCCTAAGTGTAACTATAGCTTCCTTTTTGCTCCCAAATCAAAGCTGTGCATATAAAAACACCAGCCCTTCCTCCTAAAACTCTCAGGGTCCAAAACTTGTTCCAGAAATCACCTCCACTCGCTTAGGCCCACAAGTTATGGGCGAGGCACTGGAAGTGACATCACACCCACTAGCAGGGGAGGTTGCAGCGAGCAGTAAGCTAGGCAGGCCCCCCTTCTCCAACAGGAATGGAGGACCAGGGAGGAGGAGGAGGAGGAGTGGATAACAGTAAGAGGGAAAGATAAGGCATGAAGGGGAAGGGTCCTGTGGAAGCATATCCAGGACTGCTGGTGAGGAACTCATTCCTTCATGTGGACTGGGGAGAGGCGGGGGTATTTTTGGTTTTGTAATGTATTTTCTAGGGACATGGATATGTTGTTCATCCACACTGTCTGGCAGGTTCCTTGCCGCTTTAAATCTTGCGGGAAGGTCTTCAAACTGGCTCCTCCCACCCACCACCGGGTGGTAAAACTCAGCTCCGCCCCATAGCCTTGAGATCTTCCTTACGCTTGGAGCTCAGGTTCCTCCTTAGCAGCTCTGCGTATAAGACTGGTTCCTAATTCTTGAATTTTGAAATTAAAAGTTTTGCTAAACAGACTTTGGTCTTCTCTCCCTCATGGCTGCGATGGACAAATCGACTCCGTTTCGGAGATGCCCTGCGGGCAGAAGATGTCTCAGATGGATTCCGCACTCCGCGTCGTTTACTGCGAGCCTTGAGACGCGACCCGCAGGCCTGCGACCTGTGCTCTTCCTTTTGACCTCGTCCTCGAAGACCGTGCTGCCCGTTTACAACTAGGGTGTCGAGAAGAGATTTCCTCCGTTAAATCAAAAGAGGCCGGTTGGCGGTGTCCGCGCAGCGGGCTCGGCCGGATCAGCTCGAGCAAATGATCGCCTCGAAGAGGGGTAGCGGGCAGCATCTTCCTCGACCGCGGCATTTATCCGCTCTCCTGGGTTCCTCTTACACAGCTTCCTTTAAGGAGCTTTGTCTGTCCCTCTCCACTAGAGAGAGGGACAACGTCTGCTGGACCTTCTTCTCGGTCCAAAAGAAAGACAGGGTAAGTCCCTCCGCGACGCTCTTGAGGCGGAAAGATCCCTCTCCCCGGGTTGTCGGCCATCGACTTCGGTCGATCGTTCGGCTTCAGCCACTGGTCTCACGGTGTCCCCGTCAGGTCAGTTGACCGAGACTTCCGTCGACGCAGTCGAGATCTTTCTCGACTCGTTGGATGGGTTGTTGACCTGCGAAGGCGAAAATTCCCTCTTCCCCGGTTCCCCCAGGCTTGCCAGTACCTCTGGTTCCGGAGCCCTCAGGTGAACCCTCCGAGCCGAGGGAGGAGCCGGTTCCACCCGTCTCCTCCCCGCACCGTCCTCGGAAAGGCCGAGGTTCTCGGTTTCGGACTTCTTTGCGGTCCGCCGATCCGCCGTCATAGGCGGTCTCGGTCTCGGCACCGCGGTAAGTGGCGCCGCCGGTCGTCCTCGTCCTCCTCCTCGGATGAGGGGAGGCTTCGACGTAAGTTACGTCGACGATACGAGGACCTCAAGTGGCAGCAGCTCCTTCTGACCGGGAACAAGCTTCTACCTCGGCTGCGGCATTTGTCCCGCTTTCTCTCGGTGCCTCTTATTCGGCTTCTTTTAAGGAGCTTTGTCTGACCCTCTCGACAAAAGGTGAGGGTCCAACTTCTTCTGGACCGTTTTCTTGGTCCAAAAAGAGAGACAAGAGTAAGTCTCACCGTCGACGCTCTTGGGAGGGGAAGATCCCTCTCCCTGGTTGCCGAGCCGTCGACTTGATCGACTCCTCGGCTTCGGCCACTGGTTTCATGGTGTCCCGTCAGGCCAGTTTGACCAGACTCTCGTCGGCGTGGTTCGAGATTTTCTCGACCCGTTGGACAGGTTGTCGGCTGGAGAAGCTGAGAATCCCTCTCCCAGTTCCCCGGTGGGAGTTGAGGATCCCGTTGGCTCGTCTGTGCCTCGGTTCCGGAGCCTTGGTGGAATCGTCTGAACCAGGGAGTGCCGATTCCGACACCTCCCTCGCCGTCCTCGGCCTGGCGAGGTTCTCGATCTCGGTCTCCGGGCGTCGTCTTGCGGTCCAGCCGATCCGCTGTCATGAGGCGGTCTCGGTCTCTGCACCGCGGCAAGCGATGCCGCGCTCTTCCTCTTCCTCCTCCTCAGATGAGGGAGGCTTCGGCGCAAGTTCGTCTGGTATGAGGAACTCATGTGGCAACAACTCGCTGACCCGAATAGCCCGACGTCGTCTTCCCGACCATTAAGTGGCTGTCACCGGGCGGCGAGACAACCCTCGTTTGGCAGAGGGCCTGTTCCCAGGCGGTTGTTCGACCAATTCCAGCTGCCCACCGATTCGGTGGAACCTCCGCCTCCACAGCCGTTAGTTGGGGCTCGACCAAAAATTCTCGGTCGGCTCAGGGACTGCCCATAGGCTGTCTGTCCCCCCTCACTCTGATAGACCTCGGCAGGTGGAGGTGGCTCAGGCCAGGCAGCTCTTTGAGGACTCTTCCGAGTCCGAGATGATTCCTTCCTTTTCTCAAGCGAATGGACTTGGAGTCCTCAGGCGGACAGTCGGTGGGCGATAGCCCTTCCTTCCTAGGATTACTTCAGCTCATCTCGAGTCCACGGGATGAAGCTTGAACCCGTTCTAAGCGGGCCAGGTATCCCCTCACGGAGATTCTGGACCGGATTCCCCTCGGAGGCCTTTCGGTGGCGAGGCCATAGTGGGTCGCCTTGGAGCTCTGGCAGCGCCCTGGCTTCCTGTCCTCGCCTTGGCCAGGATGGCCAGGAAGTATCTGGTCCCTACCGGTTCCCTGTCGGTTTTGGAACACCCCCGGCTGAGGGTTGGTTACCGACAGCGTTTTCGGCGTGCGAGAGCGCTAGGGATTGAGACAAACCTCCGACAAGGAGTCCAAGAAATTGGACTATGCCGGCGAAGTCTATGCTGCATCCTCTCTTGGCCTTCCCAGAGCCAGTTGGCCGTCCTCATGGCACATTTTTCTCATGCCCTGTTGGGCTCCCTGGATGAGGTCGTCCCTCATCTTCCCACGGATCTGCAGACTACGGTCAGGCAGGTGCGGGACCAGGGCAGGGCAGTGGCCAATCAGCAGCTCCAGACTGCTTTAGACATTGGGGACTCATGTGCCAGGTCTGTGGCGGCCGCAGTGGCTATGCGTCGGCGGGCTTGGCTGAGGATATCCACCTTTACTTCGGATACCCAGCACAAGTTGGCGGATGTTCCCTTTTGGGGACTGACCTCTTGACCCTGGGGTGGAAGGTCACCTGCAGAGGATCGAGAAGTCAATGCTACCTTGGACTCTGTCTCTCCGCTCAGAAGGACAAAGGCCGCGAAACCACAGCCTAAGCCCTTTCGTCCTTCTGCGCCCCGGCGGCGTCCGCCAGCAACATCAGGGCCAGCAGGCCTGGGCTTGCATCCCAAACCCAAGCCGGAGCTTCTTCAACAGGAAGCAGGAGGTAAAGGCCCAGGAGGCCCTCGGCAGTTCCTCCTCCAAGCCTGCCCAGTGGCGGGCTGGGGGTGTCGCCCCAGCCCGTTACCTCACCCCAGGTTCCCCGTGAAGCGGCTCGACACTTCCTCTCCGCCTGGTCCATTATTACCACGGACAGGTGGGTACTGAAGGTGGTGGAAAGGCCTGCCTCTAGAATTCAGGCAGGCTCCGCCCGCTGAGAACCATCCAGCACCTCAGGGGCCTCGGGGTCCGCAGCCTAACTGTCGGCTCGTCGGGCCGACATCGCTCTCCTCCTCCAAAAGAAGGTGATCAGGGAGGTAGCGGACCCTCCCTCAGACCCGGGGTTTGTGTCCAGGTACTTCCTGGTTCCGAAACGGACGGGGGGCTGGCGCCCCATTCTCGACCTACGACCTGAACAAGTTCCCAGGGTCTCGTACCTTCAGGATGGTCACTCTGGCTCAGATAATACCATCCCTGGAACACGGTGTGGTTCTGCTATCTGGACCTGCAGGATGTGTTCTTTCCGTCCTATCCGTCCGTCACCCGAGATTCCTTCGCTTTCGGCGAAGGGATCCCTTCGAGTTCGAGCCATGCCCTTCGGCCTGTCTCCAGCTCCCAGGGTCTTCACTAAATGCATAGCAGTGGTGACAGCTTTCCTCGCACGCGAGGGTCGGTGTACCCTTACCTGGATGATTGGCTGATAGCAGCCCCTCCAGACAGGAGGTGGAGTGGTCAGAGATCTGGCCCTCCAGGTTTGCTCTCAAGTTGGCCTTCTCATCAGCGAGGCCAGAGTCGGAACTCGAGCCGAAGCAGGTGATTCTGTTTATGGGGCAGAGCTCGGACTCTCTTGAGGCAGGCACGCGCTCCGGCGGACAGGGCGGGGTTCTTACCTCCTTTGCCCAATCATTTCTGGTTGGGCAGTGCGCTCTCCCGGGACTTCTCACGCCTCCTGGGTCTCGTGGCCTGTACCAGCGTGGTCTGTTGAGCACGCTGGCACATCGCCCCTTCAGTGAGGACTGGCCAGCCAGTGGTACTGGCGCTGCGATCCATTGGACCAGCTAGTGATGACCCAGGAGATGTGGAACGCTCTCCGATGGTGGACGTTTCATCTCATCTGCAGGAGGGCATCCCGTTTGTCCGCCCGAGCCGGCGGTCTCTATCGACGATGCCTCTCTGATGGGTTGGGGTGCCCATCTGGGGAACACCGTCTTGCCGTCCTCTGGTCAGCGAGAGTCCCGATGCCACATCAACCTGCTGGGCGGTCCACCTAGCTCTCACCGCCTCTGCTCCGTTTCTCCGGGGTCAAGTGGTCCGAGTCCAGGCGGACAATACCACGACCATGTACTACTTAAACCGCCAGGGGGGGCGTTCCATGCTTCTTTGCAGGAAGCTCTCCTCATTTGGTCACTCGATGCGCAGC
Organism: Neoceratodus forsteri; assembly: GCA_016271365.2. Classification (NCBI taxonomy): domain Eukaryota; kingdom Metazoa; phylum Chordata; order Ceratodontiformes; family Ceratodontidae; genus Neoceratodus; species Neoceratodus forsteri. The sequence continues at coordinate 730,165,487 of CM057449.1, read as the reverse complement.
CTGGGCGGATCTCCTAGCCATTCATGTGGCAAGAGCCTCCAACACCCTGGCCGATGCCCTGAGCCGGATAGGGGCTGCATCTCACGAGTGGTCTCTCCTGCTGGAGGTAGTACAAGATCTGTTGTCCCACTGGGGCACACCTCAGGTGGACCTGTTTGCCTCCAGGGAGAACGCGAAGCTGAGGCTGTTTCATGCCCGCTCCCTCAGCAGGGCTCGCTGCAGGAGGATGCCTTCTCGAGTCTGTGGACCCCGAGCCTCTTCTACGCCTTTTCCCCATTTCCCTTGATTCACAAGGTGCTTCTCAAAGCAAGGAGGGACAAGGCGCAGGTGATCCTGATAGCCCCAGACTGGCCCTGCCAGTTCTGGTACCCAGATCTCCTCAGCCTCAGCTCCAGGCTCCCGAGGCAGCTTCCAGCTCGCCTGGTCCTGCTCTCAGTCAATCAGGGGAAGGTGTTCCATCCGGACCTTCAATCCCTGCACCTGACGGCCTGGTTCCTGAGCGGCTAGAGTTCCAGGCTTTGGGTCTTTCCGACGAGGTCCTCAATGTTGTTGAGGCGTCCCGTAAGGAGTCAACCAGGAAATGCTGTGCCTTCAGATGGAAGAGATTTTCCATTTGGTGTCAGGGCAAGGGCTTGGACCCTTCCTCCTGTCCTTTGGCAAGCATCTTGGACTATTTATGGTCCCTTTCTAGTCAAGGGCATGGGTCGGCGACCCTAAGGGTGCACCTGGCAGCCATCTCCGCTTACCGGGCGTGGGCGGGAGCAGTCGGTGGCGCAGGAGAAGGTGGTCTGGTGCTTTTTCAAAGGCCTTGATCACATTTCCCCTCCGGTGAGAGAACCTCCACCTCCGTGGGATTTACTGCTGGTACTGGCTAAGCTCATGGGCAAGCCATTAGAACCAATGCACAGGTGTGAACTCTCTCACCTGTCGTGGAAGACCGCCTTCTTGGTGGCTATCACGTCAGCCAGAAGGATGGGAGAACTCCAGGTGCTCTGCATTGAGTCTCCTTACCTGGTCTTCCACAGGGACAAGGTTGTCCTGCGCCCTAACCCGAAATTCCTTCCGAAGGTGGTGTCAAAGTTTCTCCTTAACCAGATGTTGACTCTGCCGGTGTTCTACCCCAATCACACCTCGGAGGCCGAATACAGGCTCCATACTTTGGACCCTAGAAGGGCGCTCGCTTATTATAAGGAGCGCACGGCTGAAATTTGGGGAGAGGTTCGCCAGCTGTTTGTTACCTACGCTGAAGCCACACCTGGCAGACCTGCAGCCAAGCGGACGATATGCAGGTGGGTCACCTCCTGCATAGATCTCTGCTACAAGTTGGCGAGCATGGAGCCTCCCAGAGGGATAAGTGCTCATTTTACCCGCCCTTCCGCTGCATCGGTGGCTGCTTCCAGGGACGTCCCTATCCAGGATATCTACAGGGCTGCTACCTGGAAGTCAGCACACACCTTCATCACCCATTACCACATCGACTTTGAGTCACGCCGGGATGCTGGTTTTGGGGCCTCGGTTCTCCAGTCTCTATTCCCTAAGTAGGGGGTGTGCGCCTTGCCTCCCTCCTCCCGGAGAACTGCTAGGAGTCTGCCAGACAGTGTGGATGAACAACATATCCATGTCCCTAGAAATACAGGTTACTCACCTGTAACAGGAGTTCTAGGAATGGTATATGTTGTTCATCCACAAACCTGATCCCGGCCCGGCTTTAGCCAGCCTGAGCTTCCAGCGGGCTAGATCTGGCGTCATGGGGCAGAGCCAAGAGTTTACCACCGGGTGGGTGGGAGGAGCCAACGAAGACCTTCCGGCAAGATTTAAAGCGGCAAGGAACCTGCCAGACAGTGTGGATGAACAACATATACCATTCTTAGAACTCCTGTTACAGGTGAGTAACCTGTATTTATTGCATATAATAATTAACAAATTCATCTTATGAAACAAAAAATCTTGCAAAAAAGAGAAATTAAGATACATGGTACAGCAAAGAAATGGCATGAAACCCCCGCTACATGCGTAAATCCACCCTGACAAAATACCAGGTCCTTTTCTGTCGGACCACTCCGGGCCAGCAATCCTTTAGGTTTAGAGCCCCTACCTGGATCAGTAATCTCCCCCCTGAAATCAGTAGGCACCCTACTCTTTGTGCCTTTAAAAGTAGCCTTCGTCAGCACCTGAATTCTCTCAATAGTTGCGAACGCCCCCTGTAACAAGTCAACTCCTCTGTGCCCTCTTGTAACCCCCAAGCTTGGCTCCTATTGTCTTAGGCTCGAGCCTCTATCCTGAGCACTCTTCCCCCTCCTTTTCCCTGACTTCAGCACACATACCCCTCAACCCCTACTCTATATTGACTACGTCACCTTAGACTGCATCAACCCTACTCTCACGCTTCTTCCCCATCTTTCCCTCCACTCCAGCCCTTTCCTTTCCTTTTCCTACACACCTCCCTATCCTTTCCAACCTTATCCTATTCCCTCTTTTCCTGTCTCCCCTCCCCTTTCATCCCTGCCTTACTCTGTAGCCCTGCTGCCATCCCCCACCCTTCTGCTTCTTGATGCACCTCCCACATATCTTTGACTTCAGCCTTTATTTCTTTCCTCGCTCTCCTCTTCTTTTTGTACCACATATATATTTATGCCTTTTTTCCATTTGTAAATACCCTGTACCTATGTATTTCTTATTATGACCTGTAAATAGTTGCTAAAATTGTACTTTAAATGTATTGTTTAATTCATGTTATCTTCTATGTTCATCTATATTACCTGTTTCTGTATTTTACTCCCCGTCTCTGTTTGTACTTGATGCGGAACCTTTGTAAAAGAACATCTGTATCAAAGGTATTGTAATCCCTAGTAATAAATAAATAAAATGAACCATACAGTTAAGAAGTGGAAAGAAATATCCTTGTACAAATTACTTACTGGAATGTTATAAATAACCCAGCATTGAGACATTGGTGGGAAGAAGTGCTGGTCAGATAATGAAGAAAGGAAAAACCGAGCTCATTCCCTTTTCGGAAATTCATATCCTTTATTTGTATTTTTCTAGTATTTAAGAATTAATCGTTTGGTAGCCATAAATGGTGCTAAGACTGTCATTAGTTCATTTTTCAAGAATAATCTTTTATCGTAATGTTCCAGTATAAATGTTTCACTTGTTTTGGAAAAAGAAATCTCTAATCATCTTAAGATGTCCAGCAACTCTGCCCACCAAACCTGTACAACAGAGCAGCTCCAAAACATATGGCTGGAATCAGCATTTTGTTCATTGCAGTGCCAGCATTTGTGATCAGATCTTACTTCGAAGGGGCTCTTGCAGCAGGCATCACCGGTAGGACTGATGCCACCAGGACCACACGAAAAACCTCTAGCTAGCAATGTATCATGGGGGACCACCCCTGCTGATATCAGCACGCTGACATCTGTCTATCATATAAGGAGGCGGTCCCCCAGACCTACCTCAGTTCTTTACCGCCATTGAGCCACGCACATCGGACCTTCAGGGATGCCTGCTTCAGTTGACTGCCATTTTCTCACATTTTACTCATGCTTTATATTTTTCTTTTCAGTGATTGAAACATTGACTTTTCTGTGTTTTATTTCCACAAAATTTATGTCTTCTTCTCCAGCCTTATCTTCCGAACGGCCGACAGAGTGTGCCTGCGGCAAGCAGATACCCGCCAAAGATGGTCACTCTCCCTGCCTGCTCTGCTTAGGCCCTAACCACGACAACAACGCCTGCCAGCACTGCCAGGACTTCAGCCAGGCCACATGGAGATGCTGCTTGAAAACTTTGGAAAGTTACCTGCTTAAGCAGAAGTTGGTCATGGTGGAGAAGGAACTACAGGCCAATAGTTCTTCTGCCTCCTCAGCTCAGTCTTTCGGGGCATCCTCCTCCTCCTCTTCTTCTTCCCAGAAAAAGAAGAAATCGAGTGGGAAACATAAGCATCGGGACAAGCACTGGGACCGTCTTTGGTCATTCTCTCGCTCGCGGTTGCCGCACAGACTGGCCACCGCCTCTGGGTCTTCCTCTCACAGGGGGTCAGCCCCTCTTCCCTCATTAGTCCTCACACCCTCCGGACTGCTGGTGGTGCAGCCACCTGCCCTCATCTCCATTTTGGGTGGCAGCTCTTCTGGACAGAGGACTTCGTCTCCTGCCTCCCAGCTTCTGAAGCTCAGTCCCTTGGCTCCCATGGATCCTCAGCCAGGTGGCTCGGCCGGGGGTTTGTACCTCTGGCAGCAAGTCTTCGCCCGTTGCTCCCTCCCTGGCCAAGATGTTGCCTTTGTCAGTCCCAGACTCTGGGGCTAATGTTAGCCCTTCCAGGCATCGCCCAGAGCAAGTCCTCGCCTCCTCCTCTATGCAGGCGATGCCTCTGCCCTCGACTTGGGGTACTTCTTCCCCACAGGCGCTGCCCTCACCATTGGGGCCAAAATCGGGTACCTCCCTGGACTGATGCCAGCTTTTGCCACTCAGGCCGGCGCCAGCCCTGCTGACACCTCAGCTGATGACTTCTCAACTGTCACCTCAGCCTCGGCCTATGCCTCAACTGATGCCGACTGACCCTCCTCGGGATCCACAGCCGGCACCTGAATGGCCTACACCAGGGTACCGTATGCCAGCTCCTCCACCAGTGTATCTGTACCCCCCTCCTCAGTATCCTTACCCTCCTTATAATCCACCTCCGCCAGTGGATTATAACGCTCTTTTAAATGCCTGATGGTCCTTCATGCAACATAAGGACGCATCCAGAAGTTTTTCTCCCCCTCATCCCCCCCCGGGATCCCCCACCTCAGGACCCGGACTGGGCAGAACCTAGCGACTCTAGTATTACGGGGTTTTCTGGGCGACGTATCAGTGCTGGCTCCGGCCAGCATGTGGATGACTGGCGCCCCAGATGTCAGTCCCTGACAGTGCTCTGTCCAGGAAGACTCATCATCTTTGTCTTTGGAGTCCTCTGAGGGCTCCGGGGCTCCTCTGAGGGGCAGAACCAGGCCAGGGAAGCCCCTAAATCCCCTCCTGATGACCCCTCTTTCCTTGACGTCATGCATCGTATCCCATATCCAGTCACTCATGGGATGGGAAACGGAGGAGCTTGACCCGGAGCTCCGTCACCTGGCAGTATATCTCAGGAAAATGGAGACCCTCCCTTTGGTGGTGCCTCCTGTCATTGACTCTCATGAAGACGTTACTAAGGCGGTGTGGAACCACCCTTCTTCCACCCTGGCTTTACCCAAGAAAGCGGATTGCCTCTATCATGCGCCGGTAGGCAAGCCCTTCCTGGGGAGCACCCCACAGCAGACTCTGTGGTCACGAATGCGGCTCATGACCATACGAAGAGGCCCGAACACTTTAGTACTCACCCCCCTGACAAGCAGTCTAGACAACTAGACCAGTGGGGCAAGCGAATGTATGCCTCTGCCACTTAGATCGGTTCATTTCCTCTACTGCTCTCAACTTTGAACTGTTCAGCGTCAGCCCTTTCGTCGGTCCTCCCGCCAGCCTGCTGAGGGCCAGCAGGACCCTCCTCTTGGTGGTGCCTCCTTTAATTGACTTTTATGAAGCCATTACTAAGGCAGCGTGGAACCACCCTTCTTCCACCCTGGCTTTACCCAAGAAGGTGGATCGCCTGTATCATGCGCTGGTAGGCAAGCCCTTCCTTGGGGAGACACCACGGCAGACTCAGTGGTCATGAATGTGGACCATGACTGCACAAAGACGCCCAATTACCTTCGTACCTACCCCCCCTGACAAGGAGTCTAGACAACTAGACCAGTGGGGCAAGCAAATGTATGCATCTGCCACTCTAGCCATTCGGGCGGTTAATTGTTTGGCCCATATGGTATAGTACCACAATGCCCTCTGAGTTCATGCAAGGGATCTGGTTCAAACCCTGCCAGAGGACTCTAGCAAAACACAGTTAGCCCAACTCCTGAAGTCGGGGTCGGATGTGGGCACCCATGTTCTGTGAGCATCATTTGACACTGTTGATGCCTTTGGGCGAAGGGCGGTGACAGGGATTTGCCTTCATGGCCATTCGTGGCTGAGGGTGTCTGGCTTTGCACCTGATATTCAAGCCAGCCTCTTGGATGCCGCTTTCAGGGTTTCCGTCCTGTTTGGGGGAGATGCTCAAGACATTATCTCCCTCCTTCAGGAGTTGGGCAAAGCCCTTAGATTAGTTCATTTCCTATACCACTCTCAGCTCCGTACTGCCCAGTGTCAGCCCTTTTATCGTTCCTCCCGCCAGCCCACTAAAGGCCAGCAGGTAAAAGGCCTCTTCAGGCGTAAAGCCCACACCCCACCATCTGGAACGTCTGCCCCTAGGGCACCATGAGCACCCACAGCCGCTCTGCCCACCCCTGTGTCCACCGCCTGACTCCTTGCCCGACCCCCGCCCCCAAGCAGAGATCTTGTGGGAGGCGGTTGGGGGTCTGTTCTCCCTTTACCACAATGGGTGGTGAGCAGTTACCTCCGATCAATGGGCGTTCCAGCTTATCAAGCATGGTCACACCCTAGAATTTCTGGACCCCCCAGAATACCCTCCCTTGCTCGCCCACTACCCTCCAGCCCATATCTCCCTCATCTGGGAAGAGATTCAGGTTTTCCTGCACAAAAGAGCCATAGAGCCCATCCCTCAAGCTCAGAGGAAGGGGGTTCTACTCCCACTACTTCCTTGTCCCCAAGAAAATGGGGGATCTGAGGCCGATCCTGGACCTCAGCCACCAGAACCTGTACATAGGGTACAAGCACTTCAGGATGGTCACTCTCCAAGGGTTGATTTTCTTCCTTCACCAGGGGGACTGGCTCTGCTCCCTGAACATGCAAGATGCCTATCTTCAAATCCAGGTCTTCCCTGCCCACCAATGCTTCCTCCATTTCTGCTTCCAGGATGATCATTTTCAGTTTCCTTTTAGCCTTTTCTCTGCACCTCAGGTTTTTAGCAGTTGCCTGGTGGTGGTGGCCGTGGACCTGAGGAGACAGGGTTTCTACATGTTCCCTTACCTGGACGACTGGCTGCTGACAGCCCCTTCTAGGGACCTTTTGCTGAAAACCCTGGAATGCACCTTTCGGCTTTTCCCGGCTTTGGAGATCATGGTCAGTCTGCCAAAGTCTTATCTCTTTCTGTGCCAGCGCCTCCAGTATATTGGCATGGTCTTGGACTCTTCCCATGGCAGAGCCTTCTTGCCAGCAGAGAGGAATGCCTGATAGAGAAGGCCCGTCTAGTCTCCTCCAGTCATCCGATCCCGGCCAGAGCATTCCTCTGCCTGTTGGAACACATGGTGGTGGCTGTAGCCACAGTTTCCCTGGCCTTTCTGCACATGAGGGTTCTGCAGTGGACCCTTTGGGTCCAATGGGACCAACATACCGACAACTTGGATCAGCTGGTAATGGTCTCCGACCTGGTGAGGAGAACCTTGGAGTGGTGGCAGAACCCTGCCAGTCTCCTGCGCAGGGTCCCCTTTCAGGCTCTATCCCCTCAGTAGATCCTCACTACGGATGCCTCAGGTCTGGGCTGGGGTGCTCATTTGGCTGACTATCAGACCCAGGGGACCTGACATCAATATGCTGGAGTTGCGGGCAGTTCTTTACACTCTGCAGGCCTTCCAGACCCACATTCTTCCCGGCTTGTTGCTAGTGCATATATATATATTTTTTTTTTATTTAGTTTTTGTTGACCGGGTAAGTGCACTAGACAGATTCTGCCTATTTTCAGGCACGACCCAGGAGAGGGGGATACAGACAAATGACAACTGACTTTGAACCAGATTAAGCTGTTGGTAGTATTTTAGTGACTGGGGAAATTTGGCCAGGGCACCGGGGAAATGTCCCCTACTTTTTTCGAGAAGTGCCATGGGATCTTTAACATCAACCTGAACTACCACCAGAACAGGCAGATGGGACCTCGGTTTAACGTCTCATCCAAAATATGGCACCTCAGGAGTGCAGCACCCCCCTCATGCTGCACTGCAGTGTCAGTATTGGGATATTAACCCAAGTGCCTGGTGTGGGGATAGAACCAACAGCCTTCTGTTCTCCCGGTCTCAGAGATGAATGTGCTACCTGTTGAGCCACTGACACTACATCAACAGGCAGGGGGACACTAATTCTTACTGCCTTTGTCGGGAGACAGTGAGAGTCTGGTACTGGGCCATCGAGCACAGCCTGGAACTCTCACCTATCCATGTTCTAGGCATCCAAACGCCCTGGTCGACAGTGTCAGATGCTCCTGGTCAAGGGCTCATGACTAGGAACTTCTGTCCTCAGTGGTCGAAGATCTCTTCAACAGATGGAGGCCGTCCATGGTTGGACATTTTTGCGTCCCCACTCAACACAAATCTGCCACTTTTCTGCTCGCTCGATCCAGGGCCTGGAGTTTTCTGGTGCAACACGTCCCTCACTTAGGAGAGGTTTGTGTACACCTTTCCTCCCGTCCCACTCCTGCAGAGGGTTCTTCTCAAGCTCCAGTCAGAGGGGGCAGAGATAATTCTCGTTGCCCCCTACTGGCCATGTCAGATTTGGTTCCTCCTGCTACAACTGCTGGCAGTGGAACCTCCAGTACACTTGTTGCTGTGCACTGCCTTGCTCTCCCAGGAACAGGGCACCCTGGTCCATCCAGACCTCAAGTCCCTGCATCTACATGTGTGGCTCTTACAGACTTGGCTAACGCCTGCTTTGAGGTTTCTTCCACTGTCGCTGATGTCCTGGTGGCTGCTAGAGAACCTTCCACTATAGCCACCATTGCCTTAAAGTGGAAGCGTTTCTTCTCTTGGCTGCTGCTCGCCACCTGCATCTCTTCACCTGTCCGGTGAGTTTGATTTTGGAGTACCTTCTCTCTCTTTCGGATCCCAGCCTGGGGTACTCCTCTCTTAAGATGCACCTTTCCGCCATCTCTGCGTACCATGCACCTATTTGGGGCAAATCTGTTGCCCAGCTGGAGGTATTCTGCATTTGAAGCCTCCCATTTGGGATCCTTTCCCCCATGGGACCTCATGCTGGAAAAGCTCACTCTGCCGCCCTTTGAACCTGCTGCGAATTGTGAGCTGCGTTTTCTGTCATGGAAAGTGTTATTTTTAGTTGCTGTTACCTCTGCTCATAGGATTTCTGAGCTCCAGGTTCTGATGTGTAAAGAGCCTTATTTGGTTTTTCACAAAGACAGGGTGTCTTTGTGTACTAATCCTAAGTTTTTCCCTAAGGTGGTGTCTGAGTTTACGTTAAACCAGTCCATCCATGTTCCAGTTTATTTTCCTGAGTATTCAAATCAGGTGGAGGCTTTGCTCCATACTTTGGACATAGAAACATAGAATTTGACGGCAGATAAGGACCGCTTGGCCCACCTAGTCTGCCCAGTTTCCTACCTAACGGATAAGCTGCAGATCCTAATTAACCAACAGCCTACTTCCTCCATCGGACGTCCATCGGGTGCTTAGGTGTTATATAAACCGCACCCAGATGGTTAGAAAAACTGACCAGTTGTTCATTTAATTTATGCCCAAGATAGAGGGGCACCTGTTTCAAAATGGTGTTTGGCAAAATGGTTGGCCAGTTGCATTGTTTACTGCTACCGCAAGTACAACAAGCCCTTGCCTGGGGTGGTAAAAGGCTACTCCACCAGAAGTATGACTACCTCTACTGCCTGCTTCAAGAATGTCTCTGCTGTGGACATCTGTGCGGCTGCCACCTGAAATTCCGTCCATACTTTCATCCGACACTACAGTCTGGACATTGCTTCTAGGTGCAGTGCCAATTTGGGACTCGCTGTCTTTCACAGCCTTCTTTCCTAAACCTTCTGCCTCCTCCCAGCAGTCCTTTCGGTCAGTTCTGGTACTGCTTGGGACTCAGTCCCACTGGTGTTGCCTCCTGCAAGAGCCCCCTTTAAGTAAGATAGTACAGTTACGTAAGAACTTAACATAACAGTAGATCTTCGTGAGGAGCTCTTGCATCAGGCACTGCTTTCCCTTCCTCCTTACTCCTTTCCCGATAGCTTCTGCTCCTTTGCTCCTCTTCTGCTTTCCCCCTGCTCTGAGGAACTGCCTTGGTCCTCCTTTTTGCCTCCTCTTCTGGAGTCTCCGGTGGGAGAACTGAGGTAGGTCTGGGGGAACCGCCCCTTTATAGGATAGTCAGACATCAGCATGCTGATGTCGGCAGGGGCAGTCCCCCATGATAGACTGCTAGCTAGAAGTTTTCCGTGTGGTCCTGGTGCCTGGTGACTTCTGTCCTACCTATGTTGCCTGCTGCAAGAGCTCCTCTAGAAATATACTCTTCTAGGGGCGTGGATACGTTGTTCTGTCCACACTGTCTGGTAGATACCTTGCCACTTTAAGATGGGCCGGAAAGTCTTCAAGCTGGCTCCTCCCACTCACCCGGGTGATGAAACCCTCGGCTCTGCCCCATGACGCCAAATCTTCCTTACCGCTTGGAAGCATCAGGTTCCCTTCTTAGTGCTCTCGCATTTTGCAAGCCCTGGCTCAAAAAACTTCGAATTTTTTTCCTAACCTTAGTTTGAAACTCATTTGAGTTCAGTCTTCACCTTCTTCCCTTGCAGCTGCGATGGAAGACAAGACCGTTCAGTTCTGCTGATGCCCCTTGGTCAGAAGATGTCGCGCACCGACCCCCGCGCCTCGTGTGTTTATTACCTCTGGTATGACCCTGATCTGCAGGCTTGTGAGATGTCCTTTTCACCATCGGTGCTTGAAGACTGCGCTGCCCTACTCCAGCTGGGGCAGTCGGAGAAATGGTACCTGCCGGTCAAATCGAAGGAGGCCCATTGGGTGGTGTCTGGCAGCGGGATCTGTGGGAACAACTGGAACAGCTTGAAACAGCTCACGGCCCTCGAGGAAGAGGCGGCCCAGGCCGTGGTGAGCTCCTCTCCGGCTTCGGCCTTATTCCGCTCCAACTGGGCTCTTCTTACACGGGTTCCTTTTTGGAGCTGTGCCAGTCCCTCTCAACTAAAGGGGAAGGGTCCTTCTGGGTCTCACACCCCTTGGTCCCAGAAGGATCCAAAAAAAAGGTAAGATCCACGTCTACGCTCTTGAGAGCAGGAGATCTCATTCTCCGGACCGTTGGCTCTGACTTGAGTCGATGTTTGCGACCTGGGCAGCTGGTTTCCCAGTGTCCCCATCAGAACAGTTGGCTGGCCAGTCGAAGCGGCAATTTTCTCCAAGCCACCGACAGCTCTCTCTCAGAGACTGGTGCTTCGGTGCCTTGCCTCAGACCATTGAGCTGAAGTCCATGGCTCAGGACCCTGAACTGGAGGGCAGCGGGTTTCCCCGCTACTTCCTCGGTCCACCACCAGCACCACCGACTGTCTCCAGTCCTCCTCGCTTTGGGGAGATCTACGCCCGGCGTCAGCGGTCCCGACATTCACCGGAGGTAGGCGCGCCCATCTTCTTCCTCATCCTCCTCGGCTGAGGACAGGCTCTAGGCGCAGAAATTGCGTCGGCGCTATGAGGATCTAATGTGGCAACATCTCCTTTTGGCCAGCAGCAAGCCGATGCCGGCTTCCACACCGGCAATTAAATGGCTGTTGCCTGAACGGCCGAAACCGACTCCCGCTGCCAGCTCCCTGGTCGAGGACTGTGATGGCTCAGCCAGAACCGGCTGCCCCGCCCATTGTGGTGGAACCACCGCCTCCCCAGCCAAAGAATGGGGCACCACTCAAGGATTCTTGGCCGGCTCAAGGTTTGCCCCATTGGTTGTTGGTCACTCTCACCCTCAATCACCCTCGGCGAATGGAGAGTGGCTCAGGCGGTCACCAGCTGTACGCAGACTCTTTGGAGTCTGAAGACTCCTCATTGCATTCCTGTCCAGTCGACCTGGAATCCTCGGGGGTCATTCTGTGGATGAGCCCACCTCATTCCTCGGCATCCTTCAACTCATCTGAGTCCACCGGGGTGCGCTCGAACCCATGCAGAAATGGGTCAGATATCCCCTTATGGAGATTCTGGACAAGCGGGACTCCCCCACGAAGGCCTTTCTCATAGCCGAGGCCATTGTGGGCCCAGCGTTAGAACTCTGGCAGAGCCCAGCCTCCTGCCTAGCACCATCGGCCGGGATGGCCCGCAAATACGCGGTCCCTACTGGCTCTCTCTCCAGCTTCTTGGAGCACCCCTCGGCCAAGGGGTTGGTGGCAGATTCTGTCTTCAGACGCTGGGGCAACACAAGGGACATGGACAAGCCCCCAGATAAGGAGTCCAAGAAACTAGACTACTCTCGGAGAAAGATGTATGCTGCCACCTCTTTGGGCCTTTGCCAGGCCAGCTCGGCTATTATGATGGCACACTTCTCTCGTGCCCTTTTGGGCTCCCTGGATGAGGTGCTCCCTCATCTCCTGGCCAACCTCCAGACCACGGTCAAGCAGGTCTGGGATCAGGGAAAGGTGGTAAAACAGCAGCTCCAGACGGCTCTGGACATTGGAGACTCTTGTGCCCGTTCGGTAGCGGCCGCAGTGGCCATGTGCCACAGGGCTTGGTTGCGGATCTCGACCTTTGCGGCAGACATCCAACACAAGCTCCCAGATGTTCCGTTTCTGGGCACCGACCTGTTCAGGCCTGGTGTGGAGGGCCACCTCCAGCTCATTGAACATTCCAATGCCACCCTAGATTCGGTCACATCTGCACAGAAGGACAAAGGCCGCCATCAGCAGCGTAAGCTCTTTCATCCCTCCGCTTATGTGGCAAGACCTGCCTAGCAGCATCAGCAGTAAGGACAGCAGGCTCAAACTTGGCGCCCTAGAGCCAAGTCTGTCACTTCCTCGGTTCAGGAAGGCCAGGGGGAAGGGCCCCAGCGGCTCCTCGGTTGGTGCCTCCTCCTCCAAACCTGCCCAGTGATGGGTTGCGGGGTGCTGCCCCCAACCTCGTCTCACCTCTCCTGTGTCCCCCCGTGGGGGGCCAGCTCAGCCATGTTCTTTCCGCCTGGTCCGCTATCACCACGGACCGCTGGGTGATGGAAGTGGTCAGCAGGGGCCTGCCTCTGGAGTTCGAGTAGGTCCCTCCCTCTCGAGCCTGGGTCTGCAGCCTCCCAGTCGGCTCTCCGAGATGACATCGACCAGCTCCTCCACAAAGTGGGTAGTCAGCAAGGTGGCGGATCCTCCTCTGTGCCAAGGTTTATTTTCCAGGTGGTACTTGGTTCAAAAATGGACGTGGGGCTGGTGCCTCGTTCTCGATTTGCACGACCAGAACAAATTCATAAGGCCACGCACCTTTCGGATGGTAACCCTGGCTTAGATAATACCACCCCTGGAGCAGGACATGTGGTTCTGCTTCCTGGACCTCCAGGATGCGTTCTTTCATGTCCCAATCTGTCCATCTCATCAGCGGTTCCTCCGCTTTCAGGTAGAGGGAACCCTCTACGAGTTCCGGGCCATGCCCTTTGGCCTCTCATCAGCTCCCAGGGTCTTCAGCAGATGCATCGCAGTAATGGCAGCATTCCTGCGGCGCCAAGGGGTTCGGGTCTACCCTTACCTGGATGACTGACTGATAGCAGGTCCCTCCAGGTTGGAGGTGGAGTGGTCCAGAGATCTGGCCCTGCAGGCTTGCTCTCAACTCGGCCTCCTCATCAACGAGGCCAAGTCGGAACTTGTGCCCTCGCAGGTGATTCACTTCATGGGGTGGAGCTCGACTCTCTTCGAGCCAGAACCCGGCTCCTGGCGGACAGGGCCGAGGTCCTTACCTCCTTTGACCAATAATTTCTGGTTGGGCAATTGTGCCCTGCCCGGGACTTCTGCGCCTTCTGGGTCTTATGGCGGCCTGCACCAGCATGGTCCGTTGGGCCCGCTGGCATATGCACCCCCTGCAGTGGGGGCTGGCCTGCCAGTGGTCTCAGTGCTCAGGTCATCTAGACCAGCCAGTCTCTGTGACCCAGGAGATGTGGGACGGCCTGCAGTGGTGGCTTGTCCCAGCTTATCTGCGGGAGGGAATCCCGTTTGTCCACCCCGAGCCGATGGTCATCCTGACAACCGGCGCCTCTCTGATGGTTGGGGTGCCCATCTGGGGGAGCACAGAACCCACGGACTGTGGTCCCCTCAGGAGTCCTAATGCCATATCAACCTGCTGGAGCTCTGAGCGGTCTGGCTATCCCTGACCGCCTTCACTCCATTTGTTCGGGGTCAAGTGGTCCAGCTCCAGACGGACAACACCACGACCATGTATTATCTCAACAGACAGGGCGGGATGCACTCCTTGCCTCTGTGCAAGGAGACTCTTCTCATTTGGTCTCTCGTGCTCAGCCTGGAGGCGGCTCTCCTAGCCATTCATGTGGCAGGATCCTCGAACAGTCTGGCCGATGCCCTCAGCCAGATAGGTGATGCATCTCACGGGTGGTATCGTCTGCCGGAGGTAGTTCAAGACTGTTCTTCCACTATGGCATACCTCAGGTGGACCTGTTTGCCTCCAGGGAGAATGCCAAGCTGAGGCTGTACCATGCCCGCCCCCCTCAGCAGGGCTCACTGCAGGGGATGCCTTCTCCAGGCCGTGGACCCCAGGCCTCTTCTACGCCTTCCCTCCTCTGCCCTTGATCCACAAGGTGCTCCTCAAGGTCAGGAGTGACAAGGCACAGGTGATCCTGGTAGCCCCAGACTGACCTCGCCAGTTCTGGTATTCAGATCGCCACAGCCTCAGCTCCAGGCTCCCAAGGCAGCTTCCAGCCCGCCCGGACCTGCTATCTGCCATCAAGGGGAAGGTACTCCATTCGGACCTTCAATCCCTGCACCTGACGGCCTGGTTCCTGAACGGCTAGAGTTCCAGGCCTTGGGTCTTTCCAATGAGGTCCTCAACATCGTTGAGGCATCCCACACAAAGAGTCGACCAGAAAATGCTATGCCTTCAAATGAAAGAGATTCTCCATCTGGTGTCAGGGCATGGGGTTGGACCCCTCGTCCTGCCCGCTGGCTAGCATTCTGAACTACCTGTGGTCCCTTTCCCAGAAAGGGCTTTGGTCGACGACCCTCAAGGTGCACCTGGCAGCCATTTCTGCTTACCGGACACGGGCCGGTAAGCAGTCAGTGGTGCAGGAGAAGGTGGTCTGGTGCTTTTTTCCAGGGCCTAGATCACATACCCCCTTCGGTATGTGAACCACCACCTCCGTGGGATTTACTGCTGTTATTGGCAAAGCTCACGGGCAAGCCATTCAAACCGATGCAGAGGTGTGACATCTCCCACCTGTCATGGAAGACCGCCTTCTTGGTGGCTATCACGTCAGCCAGAAGGATTGGGGAGCTCCAGGCGCTTTCCATCGAATCTCCCTACCTGGTCTTCCACAGGGACAAGGCTGTCCTGCGACCCCACCCGAAATTTCTTCCGAAGGTGGTGTCGGAGTTTCACCTGAATCAGGTAGTGACTCTGCCAGTGTTCTAGCCCAGTCACACCTCGGAGGCTGAGTACAGGCTCCATACCTTGGACCTGAGGGCAGTGCTCGCCTACTACAGAGAGCGTATGGTGGAAGTTCGGGGAGAGGCTCGCTAGCTGTTTGTCACCTACGCTGAAGCCGCACCTGGCAGACCTGCAGCCAAGCGGAAGATTGGCAGGTGGATCACTTCCTGCATTGATCTCTGCTGTAGGTTGGTGGGTAGGGAGCCTCCCGTAGGGCTTATGGCTCATTCCACCTGCCATACCGCTGCGTTGGTGGCTGCTTCTAGGGATGTCCCTTTGCAGGAAGTCTGCAGGGCTGCTACCTGGAAGTCAGCAAACACTTTCATTTCCCATTACCACATCGACTTTGAGTCATGCCGGGATGCTGGTTTGGAACCTCAGTTCTCCAGTCCTTGTTCTCTAAGTAGGGGGTGTGTGCCTTGCCTCCCTCCTCCCGGAGAACTGCTAGGAGTCTGCCAGACAGTGTGGATAGAACAACATATCCACTCCCCTAGAAATACAGGTTCTAGGGACATGGATATGTTGTTCATCCACACTGTCTGGCAGGTATCCTTGCTGCTTTAAATCTTGCCGGAAGGTCTTCAAGCTGGCTCCTCCCACCCACCCGGGTGGTAAAACTCTCGGCTCCGCCCCATGACGCCAGATCTTCCTTACCGCTTGGAAGCTCAGGTTCCCTCCTTAACGCTCTGCGTATAAGACTGGTTCCTAATTCTTCGGTTTTCCGAATTTAAAAGTTATTTGCATTATAGACTTCGGTCTTCTATCCCTTGCGGCTGCGATGGACAAATCGACTCCCGGTTTTAGGCGGTGCCCTTACGGGCAGAAGATGTCTCGGACGGATCCGCACTCCATGTGTGTCTACTGTTTAGGCCTTGAGCACGACCCGCAGGCTTGCGACCTGTGCTCTTCCTTCTCAGCCTACGTCCTCAAAGACCGTGCTGCCCGTTTACAACTGGGGTGCCCCGAGAAACGTTTTCCTCCGGTAAAGTCAAAAGGCCCTGGTCGAGGCGGTTTCGCGGCGGAGCTCGGCCGGATCAGCTAGAGCAGATGATCACCTCGAAGAGAGAAGGGGCGGCGCATCTTCCTCGACCGACATTTATCCGCTCTCCCTGGGTTCCTCTTACACAGCTTCCTTTAAGAGCTTTGTCTGTCCCTCTCCACTAGAGAAGAGGAACCAGCGTCTGCTGGACCTTGTTCTCGGTCCAAAAAAAGACAAGAGTAAGTCCCTCCGTCGGCGCTCTTGGGAAGCGAAAGGTCCCTCTCCCCGAGTTGTCGGCCATCGACTTCGGTCGATCGTTCGGCTTCGGCCACTGGTCTCACGGTGTCCCCGTCAGGTCAGTTGACCGAGACTCCCGTCGATGCAGTCGAGATCTTTCTCGACCCATTGGACGGGTTGTCGACCGGCGAAAATCCCTCTCCCGGTTCCCCCGGTGGGAGTTGAGGATCCCGCGGGCTTGCCAGTGCCTCCGGTTCCGGAGCCCTCGGGTGAACCCTCCTCCACCCATCCCTCCCGCTCCGTCCTCGGAAGGCGAGGTTCTCTGTCTCAGACTTCTTCGCGGTCCAGCCGATCCGCCTTCATAGACTGTCTCGGTCTCGGCACCGTGGTAAGCGGCGCTGCCGCTCATCCTCGTCCTCCTCCCGCGGATGAGGGAGGCTTCGGCGTGAGATTACGTCGGCGTCCGAGAGGACCTCAAGTGGCAACAGCTCCTTGTGACCGGGAACAAGCCGGCCCGTGCCTTCCCGGACCATTAAGTGGCTGTCACCGGAGCGGCCGAAACAACCCCTCGTTTTACCCGAGGAGCCTGTTCCCAGGCCAGTTGTTCGGCCAAAACCAGCTGCCCACCGATTCCGGTGGAACCTCCACCTCCACAGCCGCTGTTTGGGGCTCTGACCAAGAACTCTCGGTCGGCTCAGGGTCTGCCCCATAGGCTGTCGGTCACCCTCACTCCCGATCGCCCTTGGCAGGTGGAGGGTGACTCAGGCCCGAGCAGCTCTTTGCGGACTCTTCTGAGTCCGGCAGCAGTTCCTCCTTTTCTCCAGCGGTGGACTTGGAGTCCTCTGGAGGTCAGTCGCTGGGCGGCAACCCTACGTCCTTCCTGGGTTTGCTCAGGCTCATCTCGGAGTCCACGGGATGCAGCTAGAGCCCGTATCCAAACGGGCCAGTATCCCTCACGGAGATATTGGACGAGGATTCCTAAGGAGAGCCTTTCCTGTCGCTTGAGGCCATTGTGGGCCCGGCCTTGGAGCTCTGGCAGCGCCCTGCTTCCCTGCCCTCGCCTTGACCCAGGATGGCCAGGAAGTATCACGGTCCCTACCGGTTCCCTGTCCGGTTTCTCGGGAACATCCCTCAACCCGAGGGTTGAGTTACCGACAGCGTTTTCCGGCATGCGGAAAGCGCTGAGAGCGATGGACAAACCTCCCAACAAGGTCAAGAAATTGGACTATGCGGGCGAAAAGTCTACGCTCGTCCTCCCTTGGCCTTCATCAGGCAAGCTCGGCCGTGCTTATGGCACATTTCTCCCATGCCCTGTTGGGCTCCCTGGACGAGGTAGTCCCTCATCTCCCGGCTGACCTGCAGACCACGGTTAGGCAGGTGCGGGACCAGGGCAGTGGCCAAGCAGCAACTTCAGACTGCTCTGGACATTGGAGACTCATGCGCCAGGTCAGTCGCGGCCGCAGTGGCTATGCGCCGTCGGGCATGGCTGAGGATATCCACCTTCACGGCGGATACCCAGCACAAATTGGCGGATGTCCCCTTCCTGGGGACCGACCGCTTCGGCCCTGGAGTGGAAGGCCACCTCCAGAGGATCGAAAAGTCCAATACCACCTTGGACTCAGTCTCATCCGCTCAGAGGGACAAGGGCCGCAGACCGTAACCCAAGCCCTTTCGTCCGTCCTGCGCCCCTCGGCACGTCCGGCCCAGCAACACCAGGGCCAGCAGGCTCCGTGCTTGGTGTCCCAAACCCAAGCCCTTGGCTTCCTCCTCAGGAAGCTGAGGAGGTAAAGGCCAGGTGGTCCCTCACCGGTCCCTCCTCCAAGCCTGCACAGTGGCGGGTTGAGGGGTAGCGCCCCAACCTCGTCACCTCACCCAGGTTCCCCGTATGAAACGGCTCCGACACTCTTTCCGCCTGGTCTGCTATTACCACAGATCGGTGGGTTGTTGGAAGTGGTAAGGAAAGGGCCTGCTTCTGGAGTTCGAGCAGGCCCCCACCCTTGAAACCGTCGCACCTCGGGAGGCCTCGGGGTCCAGCCTCGCTGTCGGCTCGCGAGCGACATCGCTCTCCTCCTCGAGAAGGAGGTGATAAGAGGGTGGCGGACCCTCCCTCAAACCAGGTTCGTGTCCAGGTACTTCCTGGTTCCGAAACGGACGGGGGGCTGGCGCCCCATTCTCGACCTACATGACCTAAACAAGTTCCTAAGGTCTCCAACCTTCAGGATGGTCACTCTGGCTCAGATAATACCATCCTTGGAACGCGGCGTGTGGTTCTGCTCTCTGGACTTGCAGGACGCGTTTTTTCACGTCCCTATCCGTCTGTCCCATCAAAGGTTCCTTCGCTTTTGACGGAGGATCACTTCGAGGATTCCAAGCCATGCCCTTGACTTATCTCCAGCTCCGGGTCTTCACCAAATGCATAGCAGTGGTGACAGCATTCCTCTTGTGCCGAGGTCTGGGTTTACACTACGCAGACGATTGGCTGATAGCAACCCCTCCAGACGGGAGGTGGAAGCGGTCAGAGATCCTGGCCCTCAGGTTTTGCTCTCAGGTTGGCCTCCTCATCAGCGAGGCCAAGTCGGAACTCGAGCCGAAGCAGGTGATTCTTTTCCTCGGGGCAGAGCTCGACTCTCTTCGAGCCAGAGCACGGCTCCCGGTGGACAGGGCCGAGGTTCTTTCCTCCTTTGCCTAATCATTTCTGGTTGGGCAATTGCGCCCTGCCCGGGACTTCCTGCGCCTCCTGGGTCTTATGGCGGCCTGTACCAGCGTGGTCCGTTGGGCCCGCTGGAACATGCGCCCCCTTCAGTGGGGGCTGGCCAGCCAGTGGTCCCAGTGCTGCGATCCATTGGACCAGTTAGTGATGGTGACCCAGGGGATGTGGAACGCTCTCCAGTGGTGGACTGTTCCAGTTCATCTGCAGGAGGGCATCCCGTTTGTCCGCCCCGAGCCGACGGTCTCTCTATCGACCGATGCCTCACTGATGGGTTGGGGTGCCCACCTTTCTTACTGTCATCGGCACCTCGGGTGTTTACAAAGTGCATGGCAGTCGTAGTGGCTGCTCTAAGGAGACAAGGCCACTATGTGTTTCCCTACCTGGACGACTGGCTCCTCGTGGCACCCTCTCGGGAGGTTCTGATGTCCGCAATTCACTGTACTCAGTCCCTGTTCAGGACGTTGAGCATCATTATCAATCAGGAGAAGTCACACCTGGTTCCGTCACAGAATCTGCAGTTCATAGGTGCAGTTCTGGATACCGTCCAGGGGAGAGCTTTTCTGCCCCAGGACCGAGCAGAATGCATCAGATCCCACATCAGGGACATCTTGGCAAAGAAGACTGTCCCAGCCAGACTGGTCCTTTGCCTGCTCGGACACATGGCTGTGGCCATTGCAACAGTCCTGCTAGCCCATCTCCACATGCGGGTGATCCAGGGGATGTTACGGGTTCAGTGGGATCAGAAGCAAGACCATTTGCAGCTTCCAATTCGGTTCACGAATGCTGTAATCCGGGATTGGCAATGGTGGCTAGATTCAAAGAACCTATTGGCGGGGGTCCCCTTCATTGCACCATCTGAGATTGTGACACTCTCCACGGACGCCTCAGGGTTCGGTTGGGGAGCACACCTCGACGTGGTCAGGTCTCGGGCTCATGGACACCCCAGGAAGCAAATCTCCACATAAATATCTTGGAAATGAGAGCAGTTCTTTATGCCCTGCAGGCCTTGAGTCGGAGATCCCACCGGGTACTCTCCTGTTACAAACAGACAATACCGCGGTGATGTATTACCTCAACAAACAAGGAGGCACCCATTCCTACCCGCTTTGCAGGGAGGCCATGAGGGTGTGGGATTGGGTCCTACAACACGGTGCAAACCTCATTGCTGTTCATGTCCCAGGAGTGGACAACTTTATCGCAGACAGCCTGAGCCGCTCTCAGGCCAGAGTCCATGAGTAGGAACTACTCCAGGAGATAGTAGAGGATCTGTTTCACAGATGGGGCACACCAGAGTTAAACCTTTTCGCGTCCCCATCCAACGCAAAACTGCCTAATTTCTGCTCACTAGATCCAGGGCCTGGTGTTTTCTGGCGAGACGTGTTGACCCTCTCCTGGAAGGGCAGATTCCTCTACATGTTTCCTCCCTTCCCGTTGATCCAGAGGGTCCTTTTGAAACTCCGCAGAGAGCAGGCGACGCTGATATTTATCGCGCCATTTTGGCTCAGACAGATTTGGTTCCCTCTGCTACACCAGCTGTCCCAGGAACCTCTGGTGCCTCTGCCAATCAGCTCTCACTTATTGGCCCAGGAGGCAGGTTCTTTGGTCCATCTGGACCTTCGCTCTCTGAACCTGCACGCCTGGCTCCTAGAGACATAGCTGTCATGCGGTACAGGGTCTCGCAAGAGGTAGCAGATGTTCTAGCGGCTGCTAGAAAACCGGTCACTCATGCCACATACGCCATGAAATGGCACAGATTTTGCCTCTGGGCTCAAGCACGAGGACTTTCCCTGATGGATTGTCCGGAAAGGTCGGTCCTGGACTACCTCCTGTCTCTCTTCCAGGCAGGCTTGGCCTACTCATCTATTAAAGTACACCTTTGTGCCATCTCAGCCTATCGTACACCTATAGGCCGATGTCCCATAATTCACTTGGACACAGCATGAGCCTTCCTGAGAGGTGTTCTCCACCTTAGACCTCCAATTAAGGATCCTATTCCTCCATGGGATTTACCCTTTGTCCTGGAGCAGCTCACGCTGCCGCCTTTAGAACCAGCCGCAGATTGCGAGCTACATCTCCTTACATGGAAGACGTTATTTTTAGTTGACGTTACTTTGGCCAGAAGGATTTTTGAACTTCACGCACTGATGTGCAAAGAACCTTATTTGGTTTTTCACCAGGACAGGGTGTTCCTAAGAACAAATCCAAAGTTTCTACCTAAGGTGGTCTCAGCTCTCACCCTCAATCAGAACATCGACTTACCAGTGTATTTTCCTAAATACTCTAATAGAGGAGAGGCCCTGTTGCACAATCTAGATGTGCATAGGTGTCTAAGATACTACCTGACCAGAACCAGGCACCACCATAAATCTGATCAGCTTTTCGTCTCCTTCGCCCATAGGAAGATGGGAGCTCCGGTTTCTAAACAATCGCTGTCCAGGTGGCTCATCCATTGTATCACGTTCTGTTAACAGAAACGTAACAAACCTTTACCGGGCACGGTTAAGGGTCATTCCACAAGAGGGGTGGCTACCTCCTTTGCGGCCATGAAGAACATGTTCACCGCAGCCATCTGCGCAGCAGCAACTTGGAGCACCGTGCACACCTTTATCAGGCATTATAGCCTAGATGTTGCATCACGGCGAAGAGCTGGTTTTGGTCTAGCAGTCCTTCAGGGACTCCTATCCTAGGCTTTGGTTCAACTCGCGATCTGTACACTAGCCTCCTCCCACCTCGAGGATTTCCAGTATTGCTTGGGAATCAGTCCTAATGGTATAACCTGCTGCAAGAGCTGTTTCTCTAGTGTTAGTACAGTTACTAAGAACTTACTGCGAACAGTAGATCTTCGAGAACAGCTCCTGCAGCAGGTAGTTTCTCCCACCATCCACTCTGGAGTAGAGTTGTTCTGATATCTCTTTTCTAGGATTAGGTGTTTCTAACACCGTTCTGAATACTCTTTGATGGCGGATCCTCAGTCTCCACTTCTGATGTCATCTAACGGCCGGGAGTCTCCGGCGGGAGAACTGGGGATTCTGGGGCCCCGCCCTCTTTTATATGATGCCTGACGGGGGCCCGACGTTGAGGGTGGTCCCTGCTGGATACTGCTAGCTAGAAAATTTCCATGGGGCTTCAGTCCTAATGGTGTAACCTGCTGCAAGAGCTGTTCTTGAAGATCTACTGTTACAGTAACTTCTTACGTAACTGTACTATCTTCAGGATGCATTCTTCCACGTCCCAATCTGTCTGTCCCACTGCTGGTTCCTTCAGTTCCATGCAGAGGGGATCCTTTACGAGTTCCAGGCCATGCCATTCGGCCTGTACTCAGCTCCCAGGCCTTCACCAAATGCATCGCAGTGGTGCTAGCTCACCTGAGGTGCCGGGGGATCCGAGTTTACCCTACCTGGACGACTAGTTGATTGTGGGTTCCTCCAGGGAGGAGATGGCACAGTCCAGGGATCTGGCCCTTCAGATCTGTGTCTCCCTTGGCCTCCTTGTCAACGAGACCAAGCCTGAACTCGTGCCCTTGCAAGTGATTCATTTCAGTGGAGTGGAGCTCGACTCTTGCAGAGCAAGGGCTTGGCTTCTGGCAGACAGGGTGGAGACTCTCTCCTTCTTTGCCAGATCATTTCAGGTTGGGCAGTTGTGCTTTTCTCGGGACTTCCTGCGCCTCTTGGGATACATGGCGGCATGCACCAACATGGTCTGTTGCGTCCAGTGGAGACTGAAAACTCTGCAGTGGGAGCTTGCTCACCAATAGTCTCAGTGCAAGGGCCACTTCGACCAGCTGGTCACTGTGACCCAGCTGATGTGGGATACCCTCCAATGGTGGTTAGTCCTGGAACATCTGCAGGAAGGGATTTAGTTTGTCCACCCAGAGCCAATGGTCATCCTGATGACCGATGCCTCCCTGATGGGCTGGGGTGCCCACTTGGGGGACCACAGAGTCCATGGACTCTGGACCCCCGAGGAGTCCTGATGCTATATCAACCAGCTGGAACTGTGGGTGGTTCAGCTGGCGCTGACAGCGTTTGCTCCGCGTGTTCGGGGTCAGGTCGTTCAGGTCCAGATGGACATCACCAAGACCATGTACTACCTCAACAAACAGGGTGGGACACACTCCCTTCCTCTGTGCAGTTGAGCTCTCCGCATCTGGACCCTCATGCTCACTTTGGATGCAGATCTCCTTGCCATCCATGTGACCGGTGTATTCAACCAGCTGGCAGACGCCCTCAGCCAGGTGGGCGAGGCATCTCAAAAATGGTCTCTCCATCCAGTGGTAGTACACAGTCTGTTCTCCCAGTGGGGCACCCCTTTGGTGGGTCTGTTTGCCTCCAGGGAGAAAGCAAAGCTGAGGCTGTACTGTGCCCACCCTCCTCAGTAGGGAACACTGCAGGGGGATGCCTTCTCCAGACCCTGGGCCCCAGGCCTTCTCTATGCCTTCCCTCCATTCCCCTTGATCCACAAGGTGTTGTTCAAGGCCAGGAGGGACAAGGCACAGATGGTCCTGGTGATCCAGACTGGCACTGCCAGTTTTGGTACCCCAATCTCCTCGGCCTCAGCAGCAGGCTCCTGAGGCATCTCCCTTTATACTCGGACCTGCTTTCTTTCAATCAGGGGAAGGTACTCCACCCAAACCTTCAATCCCTGCACCTGACAGCCGGGTTCCTGAGCAGCTAGAGTTCTTGGCTTTGGGTCTCTCCAACGATGTCCTCGCTGTGGTTGAGGCATCTCGGAAGGAGTTGACCTGGAAATGTTATGATTTCAAATGGAAGAGGTTCTCCAGTTGGTGCCAGGGCAAGGGGCTGGACCTCCTACCTTGCCCGGAGGCTAACATTCTCGACTACCTTTGGTCCCTCTAAGTTGGGCCTTTGGTCAACGACCCTTAAAGTGCACCTGGCAACCATCTCTGCTTACTAGGCATGGGCTGTTATGCAGTCGGTGGCATAGGAGAAGGTGGTCTGGCCCCTTTTCAAAGGCCTTGACCACATTTCCCCTCCAGTGCGTGAACCAACACCTCCTTGGGAATTATTGTTGGTGTTGGCTAAGCTTATCGGCAAGCCATTCAAACCAATACACAGGTGTGACATGTCTCACCTGTCGTGGAAGACTGCCTTCCTGATGGCTATCATGTCAGCCAGAAGGATCAGTGAGCTCCAGGCACTTTCAGTGGAGTCTTCTTACGTGGTCTTCCACAGGGACAAGCTTGTCCTTCACCCAAACCTGACGTTCCTCCCGAAGGTTGTGTCTGATTTTCACCTTAACCTGGTGATTAATCTCCCAGTATACTTTACCAACCACACCTTGGAGGCTGAGCAGAGGTTCTGTACATTGGACCTGAGGCGACCGCTAGCCTGTTATAAGGAGTGCATGACTTGAGTTCAGGGAGCGGTTCGCCAGCTATTTGTCACCTACATTGAAGCTGCACCTGGCAGACCGGCAGCTAAGTGGATGATTGGCAGAAGGATTGTATCCTGCATCGACCTCTGCTATAGGTTGGTGGGTAGGGAGCCTCCTATAGGGCTAAGGGCTTCTTCCACCTGTCATACCACTGTCTTGGTGGCTGCTTTCAAGGATGTCCCTATCCAGGAAATCTGCAGGGCTGCTACCTGGAGGTCGGCACATGCCTTCATTTCCCACTACCACATCGACCTCGAGTCACACCAGGATGCTGGTTTTGGGGCCTCAGTTCTCTAATCTTTATTCCCTAAGTAGGGAATGTGCGCCTTGTCCCCTCCTGTTGGAGAATTAGGAGTCTGCCAGAAGTGTGAATACAAACACCACATCCACGTCACTAGAAAAGCAGGTTAATCACCAGTAACAGTAGTTCTAGGAGTGGTATATGGTGTTCATCCACACAGACCCACCTGGCCTCCCCTGGCAAGTGGCCCACCGGTCTTGCTTCCAGTGAGTGAGATCTAACGTCATGGGGTGGTGCAGTGGGAGTTATCATTTGGGTGGGAGTAGCCAGCTTGAAGATGTTTTGGCAAGCCTTAAAGGGGAAAGAACACTGCTAGAAGTGTGGATCAGCACCATATACCACTCTTAGAACTACTGTTACAGATGAGTAACTTATTTTTGCTGATTCAATGAAGAGAACTGTGCAGAATGTTGTACATTAAAAGAAAATTGAAAACACAGTTTTTCACATCATTGTTTATTCAGGTACAATTAAATATGGCTCAATCGGAAGTTAGCCTTTTAATTTCTGTTACTAGGAACATTACTAACTGCTTACAGTCAGCACAAATGTCCTCTCCTTTTTAACTCATGCAGTCAGCCTTCATTGTTGAACTGCCATGGAGAGAATGGAATGTAAGTCAACGATGGAACTCTCATTGGCTTGTGCCATTTTCATACTGCTACCCTTAGTAACTGCTGCACTCTGAAGTGCTCAGATTCATTTCTCCTTCTGCCAGTTCGGACGCCTGGGAGAGCTCTCCCCAACTTCTTCAGAAAATCATTTATTTACGAAGTAGTTCATTCTTTTATTTTTATTTTACGATTGTTGCCCCTATTTCAGGTATTCAGTATAGTTTTAGTGGGTTTTCTTAGGTTTTTAGCGGTACTTCATGGTTCCGCGGAAATGTGGGGAACCGCTTCCTTGTGGTAATTTACCATTAATTTGGATTATTTTTACTATTTAGCACTTGGTTTCTGGCTGGGACCATAGTACTAATTTTATTTTAACTTTCTGTAGTGTTTGT
This sequence comes from Neoceratodus forsteri, assembly GCA_016271365.2. Classification (NCBI taxonomy): domain Eukaryota; kingdom Metazoa; phylum Chordata; order Ceratodontiformes; family Ceratodontidae; genus Neoceratodus; species Neoceratodus forsteri. Next base: position 730,139,501 of record CM057449.1, on the reverse strand, counting down.
CCAGTTTCTTTTTTTGTCAGGAACCGAGCGCTTTGGTCCGTTCTGCTGTTTTATATCCTGTGAGGAACTAACGCTTTTTTCTGGGACATATTTAAACTTCTGTTTGTGATTGGGGAACTGACCGTTTTTCATTGGTTATTTCTTTTGTTCCTGACACTAATGTCAGAAACACCTAAGAAAAAGAAACATACATGACCAACTGGTTTTAAAAACTGCACTGGTTGTGGACAAGTAGTAGGCAAAGCTGATAGGCACAATTTGTGTATTTCGTGTCTGGGAACTAGTAATATATTTGTAAACTGTGACATTTTGCAAAACTTTCTGCTCTAAAACTCTCAAGAAAAGGGCCAAGAAACTTGAAGAGATGGCTATCCCTGCCTCTTTCTACAAAGCCTATGGATGAGGCTTCCTCCTCAAAAAAAGATAAAAGTAAGGAACCGGTAGAAAAACCCACTGAGAAAACTGACTTTTCTAAGGCAAAAAGACTAGTGGAACCGGCCACAGAACCGGTTCCTGCGAAAGAAAACATAAGAACATATCACTGCACCTCCTGCTGAAAAAGTAAAGGAGCTCTCAGTGGCTACACTGACAACGCCCTCTTTGGAGGAAATTGCCAAGGTCCTGCTGGTATCGCAGGCCCTCCAGGCTGTTGGTCCTTTGGCTTCTCCCTTGGTTCTGCCAGTTCCCCCGGTCCCTGCTCCAATTCCCATGTCACAGGAACTGGCCTATTTTTATGAGGAACCAGAAGCAGAAGAGGAGGAGGGGGAACCCATTGCGTCAGAAGTCTCCCCAGAGCAAGACTTCGGTCCCTCCCTCCCTCCTCCTGGGGTCCAGATCTGTTCATCTCGCACTTCTTTTGTGAGAAAGAGGGTAGATACCCTCAACACTCTTAAGCCTGTGACAAGATAAATCCATGTCCAAACATGAAAAAAGTACATAGACAAGATTTACTGTGTTCCAAAGAACAAAAAGGACCTACAGGCAAACAAAGACAAAGCGCTTAACGTGCCCCAGCGCTTCGACTCGTTAATGAGTCTTCATCGGTGGTAAAGGTTACAAACTAGGCTTAGCCTTTTTATAATCAAAGAAGCAATTAATCAATTAGAAAATACACGTGCTTCTAACAATCATTCTAAGTCAGCATATATAGACATGTTAAACCTAAATAGGTCACTGGATGGTGCTATTACAGCACTGACATTTCAATGTTAAATACATAGACATAATAAATGCAGTCTCAAAATGATGAAATGAAGCAAAAATGATTAAAAAATGACGACATGGATGAAATATCAGACCAAACCTCCAGCATATCCTGGAAGAGAGAGAGAGAGAGAATGTATGCAAGGCAACCAGAATACAGGACCTCCCAGTAATTGAGGACAAGGCAGCTGGAGGACAGTCAAATGAAGTGGAAATGATTCCTATGAAAAAGAAAGAAACATGATTATAAAGTTTTAAGTCTCTGGATTTTAAATTACATGAGAGATATATTCTATCAGAGAAATCAAACAATGAATTTTTTCATTTCAAAAAGGGTTTTAAATCCCATTTGTCATTAAGTCCCTGTGGTTTCACACTATGCAAAGTGTGAATCCAAAAACTCTCAGGCTGTAATAGCAAATTAGATCTATCACCACCATTGTTCATTTGTGATACATTTTCCAACCCTATAAACTTTAAATCTGATGGTTTTGAATCATGTACATTTGAAAAATGTGCACCTACAGGACTGTCTTGTTTATTGTTCAAAATAGAATGAATGTGTTCCTGTACCCTTTGTTTCAAAGATCTAACAGTCTTGCCCACGTAAATCAAATTACAAGTACACCATAATGCATATACAACATAAGAAGTATTGCATGTGATGAGTTCTCTGATCTCAACTTTGATGCCCATATGTATGGGATGAATAAATTCCTTGACAGAGACTCCATATTTACAGATGTTGCAGTTGTTGCATTTGTAAAAGCCATTAAGGCGGCGTGATAGCCATGTGCTAGTGGTTTTATTAACATAAGAAACTCGACTGTGTACTAACCTGTCCTTAAGGTTTTCACTTCTATTAAAAGTGACTCTGGGCTTAGGGCCCACAGATGTACCCACCATGTTATCTCCCAATAAAATGGGCCAGTTCTTGTGTATAACATTACCTATCTGACCTGCCACATGATTGAAGTCTGTCACAAATGTGCAAGGCACTCTTTCTGCTAATGTTATGTTAGCTTTGTTAGTGCCCCTCAAAAGATCATTTCTATTCATTTGTTTAACTTTTTCTCTGGTTTGTTCCAAAAGTTTTTTGTTATATCCCCTTGTTTCAAATCTGTTCATAAGTTCTTCAGTTTGTATTGCAAACTCAGCTTCTGAGCTACAGTTTCTTCTTAATCTTAACATTTGTCCAAAAGGGATGGAATTTTTTAGGCTGTGAGGATGGGCACTGCTAGCCAACAATAATGAGTTTGTAGCTGTGTTTTTTCTGAAGCATCTGGTCTCTACCTAATTGTTATTGACATAAAGGCAGAGATCCAAAAATGGAATGCTCCACGGATCACTAATGTAAGTGAATTTTAAATTAAATGTGTTTTTATTAAGCCAGTCTACAAAATCAGAAATGTCATTTGTAGGTCCCTTCCATACACATAAGACATCGTCAATAAAGCGGTGCCAATGTATAATATTTTTAACAAATGGATTGGTATTGGAAAAGACAACATCTTTTTCCCATAGTCCTAGAAACAGGTTGGCATAGCTGGGTGCCATTGATGCTCCCATGGCGGTGCCACATTTTTGTACCGGAATTCACCTTTGAATTCAAAATAGTTATGTGTCAAAAATTCAGTGGCCTCTACAATGAATTAATGTGGGACATTTTCAATTTTAGACCGTTCTTCCATCTAAAATGTTACTGTTTCCAGACCCTTTTGATTTTGAATAGAAGTATACAAAGATTCAACATCAATACTTAGCCACTGATAGCCTGATTTCCAGTCAGTGTCTTTCATGACGTTAAGTACTGCTATGCTGTCCTTAATGTATGAAGGAAGTTTAATAACTTGAAACTGAAAAAAGAAATCAATGAATTTACCCAAATTTTGTGTCAGTGAATCACATCCTGAAACTATAGGCCTGCCTGGTGGTTTGATTATGTTTTTGTGGATTTTTGGTAGAATATAAAAACTGGGAATGGTAGGATTATCTTGCCAAATTAAATTATATTCTTTTTCTGATATAAGGCCACTATCAACAGTGTATTTGAGTAGTTGAAATAACTCTCTTTTAAAGGTCTGATTGGGGTCAGAGAGCAATTTACAATAGTTGTCTGTGTCATTTAGTAAAGTATATACTATCTCCCTGTATTGTGCAACATCCATTACCACAATATTTCCTCCCTTATCAGCCGGTTTAATAATTATTTCTTGGTTTTTAGACAGATTTTCTAGAGCAATTTTTTCATTTTTAGTGAGGTTATAATACATAGGTTTAGTCTGATTGCTCAAAATTTCTAGTACTTGCTTATTTACTACTTTTTCAAATACCTGTATGGTAGGGTTAAACACATTAGAACAGAAGGTGGATGTACCTATAAATTAGCTTTTTCTTAAGGCTGAAATATGTCCCTTGATATTATACATTGCTTACCTGCAAGTTGTGACTAAGGAGTGAACTGTTCAGTCCCATCATGTTCAGCTGTAATCAGTCTTTCTAGGGACATGGATATGTTGTTCATCCACACTGTCTGGCAGGTTCCTTGCCGCTTTAAATCTTGCCAGAAGGTCTTCAAGCTGGCTCCTCCTACCCACCCGGGTGGTAAAACTCTCGGCTCTGCCCCATGATGCCAGATCTTCCTTACCGCTTGGAAGCTCAGGTTCCCTCCTTAACGCTCTGTGTGATAGACTGGATCCTAATTCTTCGATTCGCCGGAAACTCAGTTTAAAATTTTCAAGACTTCGGTCATCTTTCTCCCTCGCGGCTGTGATGGATAAATCAACTCCCGGATTTTGGTGGTGCCCTTGTGGGCGAAGATGTCTAGAGCGGACCCGCACTCCATGTCGTCTACTGCCTCGACCTAGAACCACGACCCATCGAGGCTCTGAGTCATGCGTTCTTTTTGACCAGCGTCCTGGAGTACGCTGCCCGGTTAGCAGGTGCGCAGGCGCTACCCGCCAGTCAAGTCGAAAGAGGCCAATTAAGTGTTTACCGTGGTGGCTGGCTCGGCTGAGCAACTCGAACAGATGATCACCCTCGAGGAGGAGGCGGCCCAGGCCACATCATCCTCTTCCTCGGTCGTGGCATTTATCCCGCTCTCTCTGGGTACCTCGTATTCAGCTTCATTCAAGGAGCTTTGCCAGCCCCTTTCCACGAAGGGAGAGGGGGGCCATCGGGACATTCCTCTTGGTCCCAAAAGAAGGACTCCAAGGGTAAGTCCCATTGTTGGCGTTCGTGGGAGCGGGAGAGGTCTCCTTCTCTGGACAGCCGACTGTCGACTTCGGTTGAGGTTGCGGCAAAGGCCACTGGCTTCACGGCGTCCCCATCAGGCCAGCTGGCTGAGACACCCGTCGATGCGGTCGAGATCTTTCTCGACCCGTCGGACGGGCTGTCATTGAGTGGGGCTGACAACCCTTCTTCACGGTTCCCCGGTGGAGACCCGAAGAATCTGCCTGCACCGAGTTGCAGCAGTCCCAGATTAAGGGCTTCCGAGCTGAGAGAAGAAGCGGGTGTCCCGCCCTTCCCAGACCGTCTCGGAAACACCACAGAGGATCTTGGTCTCAGTCTGGACTTCCGTCTCGGTCCAGCCGATCCCCCGAGCTGTCGGCGGTCTTAGTCTTAACTTTTGAGGCAGACCAGCGCCACCACTCCCTCGCCTTCCTCCTTGGAAGAGGAGGCTTCGAGTCAAATTGCATTGCCTTCACGAGGACCTGATGTGGCAGCAGTTACTCTGTCTGGGACCAAGCGGCGCCCCCAGCCATCAAGTGGCTGTCACCTGAAGCGGCGAAACAACCTTCGCTGTGGCTGGTGCCCAAACCTGGACCAGTTGGGCGAAACTTGCTACCCCACCGATTGTGGTGGAACCTCCGCCTCCCTGGCAGAAATCCAGGCGCCGACCAAGGACTCTAAGGCCGGGTCCAGGCCCTGCCCACAGGTTGTCAGTCAACCCGTCTCCCGACCCGTCCTGGCAGGTGGAGGGTGGCTCAGGCCCCAGGCAGCTCTTGCCGGACTCCTCCGAGTCCGACTATGACTCCTCCCTGTTCTCCAGGCCAGGTGACCTGGAAGTCCTCCGGGGGCCAGTGTTCGTTAGATGAGCGCCCGCCGTCCTTCATGGGTTTTGCTTGGCTTATCTACAGGTCAGCGGGATGCAGCTCGAGCCCGTATCCAAGGCAGCCGTATCCCTGATGGAATACTGGACGGGGATTCCCCATGGAGGCCTTTCCGGTGGCACAAACCATTGTTAGTAGTACGGAGCTTTGGCAGTGGCCTACTTCCTGCCCTGCGCCTTGACCAGGATGGCCAGGAAGTATGCGTCCCACGGCTCTTTGCCGGGTTTCGGAACACCCTCTGCCAAGGGATGGTCACCTATAGCATTTTCTGGCATTCTGGGAATGCTAGGGATGTGGACAAGCCCCGACAAGGGAGTCAAAAGCTGGACTCGCCCGGGTGCAAGGTGTCACGCTGCATCCTCCCTTGGCCTCACCAACCAGCTCGGCCGTGCTGATGGCACACTTCTCCACACCTCATGGGCTCCTGGATGAGGTGATCCCTCATCTTCAAACGACCCACCAAGAACACTGTCCGGCAGGTGCAGGACCAGGGTAGGGCAGTGGCTAGCAGCAGCTCCAAGCGGCTCTCGATAGGGAGTCTCCTGTGCAGATCGGATTGCGCCCCAGTGGGCCATGCGCCGCAGAGTGTGGCTGAGGAGGTCCACCATCGGGCGGATACCCAGCACAAACTGGCGGATGTCCCCTTCTTGGGGACCGACCTCTTCGGCCCTGGAGTGGAAGGTCACCTCCAGCGGATCGAAAAGTCCAATGCCACTCTGGACTTGGTCACCTCCACCCAGAAGGACAAAGGCCGCTGACAGCAGCAGCACAAGTCCTTTCGTCCTTCTGCACCTGCGGCACGTGCGGCCCAACAGCAACACCACCAGGGCCAGCAGGCTCGCGCTTGGCATCCCAAACCCAAGCCCGTGGCTTCCTCCAATAGGAAGCAGGGAGGTAAAGATCCCTTGGCTGGTCCCTCCTCCAAGCCTGCCCAGTGATGGGTTGAGGGGTGTCACCCCCAGCCTCATCACTCCCCCATGGGGGGACTGCTCCGCCACTTCCTTTCCGCCTTGTCCGCTATCACCACAGACCGCTGGGTGTTGGAGGTGGTAGGGAAGGGTCTGCCTCTGGAGTTCGAGCAGGCCCCACCCTTCTGAGCCATCACCCCTCAGGGGGCCACGGGGTCCACAACCTCTCTGTCGGCCCGCCGAGCCGATAGTGCCCTGCTCCTCGACAGAGAGGTGATCAGGAAGGTGGTGGATCCTCCTCCAGACCTGGGGTTTGTGTCCAGGTATTTCCTGGTCCCAAAACGGACGGGGGGAGCTGGCGCCCCATTCTCGACCTGCACGACCTGAACAGGTTCCTAAGGTCTCGGACCTTCAGGATGGTCACTCTGGCTCAGATAATCCCATCCTTGGAACGAGGCATGTGGTTCTGTTCCCTGGACCTTCAGGACGCGTTCTTTCATGTCCCAATCCGTCCGTCCCACCAGAGGTTCCTCCGCTTCAGAGCGGAGGGATCCCTTTACGAGTTCCGGGCCATGCCTGTTGGCCTTTCCCTAGCTCCCAGGGTCTTCACCAAATGCATGGCAGTGGTGACAGCATTCCTGTGGCGCCGAGGGGTCCGGGTGTACCCCTGCCTGGATGATTGGCTGATTGCCGCCTCCAGAGCAGAGGTGAGGCGGTCCAGAGATCTGGCCCTCCAGGTTTGCTCTCCAGGTTGGCCTTCTCATCAACAAGGCCAAGTCTGAACTCGTGCAGGTGATACAATTCCTTCGTGTGAGCTCGACTCTCCTAAGACCCAGAGCCGTGACTCCTGGCGGACAGGGCCGAGGTTCTTTCCTCCTTGCCCAGTCATTTCAGGTTGGGCACCGCGCCTGCCGGGACTTTCTGCGCCTCCTGGGCCTCATGGCAGCCTGCACCAGCGTGGTCCGTTGGGCCCGCTGGTACATGCGTCCCCTTCAATGGGGACTGGCCAGCCAATGGTCACAGCACTTCGATCCGCTGGATCAGCTAGTGACAGCGACCCAGGGATGTGGAATGCTCTCCAGTGGTGGATTGTTCCAGCACATCTGCAGGAGGGCATCCCATCTGTCCGCCCCGAGCTGGCGGTCTCTCTATCGACCGATGCCTCTCTGATGGGTTGGGGTGCCCATCTAGGGAACGCCAGGCGCGGGGCCTCTGTACCTCGAGGAGTCGATGCCACATCAACCTGCTGGAGCTTCTGAGTTTCATCTAGCCCTCACCGCCTCGGCTCTGTTTCTACGGGGTCAAGTGGTTCAGGTCCAGACGGACAATACCACGACCATGTACTATCTAAACCGCCAGGGTGGGACGCGCTCCATGCCTCTGTGCAGGGAAGCTCTCTGCATTTGGTCACTCGTGCACAGCCTGGAGGCGGATCTCCTCGCCATTCATGTGGCAGGAGCCTCCAACACCTTGGCTGATGCCCTAAGCTGGATAGGGGCTGCGTCCCACGAGTGGTCTCTCCTGCTGGAGGTAGTACAAGATCTGTTCTCCCACTGGGGCACGCCTCAGGTGGACCTGTTTGCCTCCAGGAGAATGCGGTTGAGACTGTTTCATGCCCGCCTCAGCAGGGCTCGCTGCAGGGGGATGCCTTCTCGAGGCCGTGGACCCCGGGCTTCTTCGCCTTTCCCCCATTTCCCTTGATCCACAAGGTACTTCTCAAGGCGAGGAGGGACAAGGCGCAGGTGATTCTGGTAGCCCCAAACTGGCCCCGCCAGTTCTGGTATCCAGATCTCCTCAGTCTCAGCTCCAGGCTCCCGAGGTGGCTTCCAGCCCGCCCGGACCTGATCTCAGTCAATCAGGGGAAGGTATTCCATCTGGACCTTCAATCCTGCACCTGACGGCCTGGTTCCTGGCTAGCGTTCAGGCCTTGGGTCTTTCGAAAGAGGTCCTCAACGTCGTTGAGGCGTCCCGTAAGGAGTCGACCAGAAAATGCTACGCCTTCAAATGGAAGAGATTCTCCATTTGGTGTCAGGGCAAGAGCCTGGACCCTTCCTCCTGTTCCTTGGCTAGCATTCTGGACTAACTGTGGTCCCTTTCTCAGCAAGGGCTTCGGTTGACGACCCTTAAGGTGCACCTGGCAGCCATCTCTGCTTACTGGGCGCGGGCCGGGAAGCAGTCGGTGGCACAGGAGAAGGTGTTCGGGCGCTTTTTCCAAGGCCTTGATCACATATCCCTTCCGGTGCGAGAACCTCTACCTCCGTGGGATCTACTGGTGGTATTGGCTAAGCTCATGGGCAGGCCATTAGAACTGATGCACAGGTGTGACATCTCTCACCTGTCGGGGAAGACCGCCTTCTTGGTGGCTATCACGTCAGCCAGAAGGATGGGAGAGCTCCAGGCGCTTTCCATCGAGTCTCCTTATCTGGTCTTCCACAAGGACAAGGCTGTCCTGCCCCACCTGAAATTCCTTCCGAAGGTGGTGTCGGAGTTTCACCTTAACCAGGTGTTGACTCTGCGGTGTTCTACCCAATCACACCTCGAGGTCGAATATAGGCTCCATACTTTGACCCTAGAAGAGCGCCGCTATTATAAGGAGTGGACGGCTGAAGTTCGGGGAGAGGTTCGCCAGCTGTTTGTCACCTACGCTGAAACCGCACCTGGCAGACCTGCAGCCAAGCAGACGATAGGCAGGTGGGTCACCTCCTGCATAGATCTCTGCTATAGGTTAGCGGGCATGGAGCCTCCCAGAGGGATAAGAGCTCATTGTACCCGCCATACCGCTGCATCGGTGGCTGCTTCCAGGGATGTCTCTATGCAGGAAATCTGCAGGGCTGCTACCTGGAAGTCAGCACAAACCTTCATCACCCACTACCACATCGACCTTGAGTCCCGCTGGGATGCTGGTTTTGGGGCCTCGGTTCTCCAGTCTTTATTTCCCAAGTAGGGGGTGTGCGCCTTGCCTCCCCGCTCCCGGAGAACCGCTAGGAGTCTGCCAGACAGTGTGGATGAACAACATATCCATGTCCCTAGAAATACAGATTACTCACCTGTAACAGGAGTTCTAGGAATGGTATATGTTGTTCATCCACATGACCCGCACAGCCTGGCTTCCAGCGGGCTAGATCTGGCGTCATGGGGCGGAGCCGAGAGTTTTACCACCCGAGTGGGTGGGAGGAGCCAGCTTGAAGACCTTCTGGCAAGATTTAAAGTGGCAAGGAACCTGCCAGACAGTGTGGATGAACAACATATACCATTCCTAGAACTCCTGTTACAGGTGAGTAACCTGTGTTTCCAGCATATCTAAATTAAGTTCAACATCCACACCAGTTAACCCATATTCTGAATTATATTTAGTCCACTGTTTGTAATTTGTGCAGAGTCCTCTATAGCTTAAATCAGTAGATCTAAATCATCAGTATTTCTTGGTTCTTCTATTATAGTCACTCCCATGGTCTCAGATATCTGTTTTTGTTGAAAAAAGGCTTTTAATTTTATTTTCGATAGAATTTCTGTAGATCCACAAATATTTTAAATTCATTCACTAGTGGAGTAGGTACAAAATTTAACCCTTTCTGGAGGAGCAAGGTTTCAGTAGGAGTAAGTGTATATTGGGATAGATTTATGGCTTATAGCTGACTTCCTTGTTCCGTGTTCTCAAGGCTCTTTCTATTCTTGTTGATTCTCTGACCTCCCCTTCTCCCTCTTCTGGTCTTTTTCTTTCTCCTGATTGTTTTGTTGAGGTACTCTCTAAAAAGGTCTGGTAGCATCAGTATCTCCAGTATTTCGTCTTTTATTGCTATTAGACCTTTGAAACAAAGGGTACAGGAACACATTCGTTCTATTTTGAACAATAAACAAGACACTCCTGTAAAGTGCAAATTTTTCAAATGTACATGATTCAAAACCGTCAGATTTAAAGTTTATAGGGTTGGAATATGTATCACAAATGAAACATGGTGCTGATAGATCTAATTTGCTATTACAGCATGAGAGTTTTTGGATTCACACTTTGCATAGTGTGAAACCACAGGGACTTAATGACAAATGGGATTTAAAACCCTTTTTGAAATGAAAAAAATCATTGTTTGATTTCTCTGATAGAATATGACATCTCTCATGTAATTTAAAATCCAGAGACTTAAAACTTTATAATCATGTTTCTTTCTTTTTTATAGGAATCATTTCCATTTCATTTGACTGTCCTCCAGCTGCCTTGTCCTCAATTACTGGGAGGTCCTGTATTCTGGTTGCCTTGCATACATTCTCTCTCTCTCTCTCTCTTCCAGGATATGCTGGAGGTTTGGTCTGATATTTCATCCATGTCGTCATTTTTTAATCATTTTTGCTTCATTTCATTATTTTGAGACTGCATTTATTATTTCTATGTATTTAACATTGAAATGATGTCAGTGCTGTAATAGCACCATCTAGTGACCTATTTAGGTTTAACATGTCTATGTATGCTGACTTAGAGTGATTGTTAGAAGCACATGTGTATTTTCTAATTGATTAATTGCTTCTTTGATTATAAAAAAGGCTAAGCCTAGTTTGTAACCTTTACCCCCTGATGAAGACTCATTAACGAGTCGAAGCGCTGGGGCACGTTAAGCTCTTTGTCTTTGTCTGCCTGTAGGTCCTTTTTGTTCTTTGGAACACATTAAATCTTGTTTATGTACCTTTTTCACGTTTGGACCTGGATTTATCTTGTCACAGGCTTAAGACTGCTGAATAATTTCTGGTTCGTTATCTTGTTTGGGCTGGCTGCCCTTTGTTTCAGCACCACCTCATTCAGCCTCAGCTTGCAGCACATCTTTGTTTGGTTTGTAGATACCCTGAACCTCTGTATCCAGGAGTCAGTTGACTTTGGTCAAAACTGTGGCCTTGGCTGCTGGCTTCACAGTGCCCCTGTCAGGCCAGCTGGTAAAGACACAGGACAATGACCCAGTCGAAATTGTCATCAACCCCGTCGACCCACTGTCACTTGATGAGGCCGACAACTCCTTGCTCAGGTCTCTGGTCCTGCCTGGAGCCACTGAGGAGGAGACCCAGCCTGTCGAGGTCGGGTCTCGGTCATCTTCGTCTGAAAGGTCGAAGAAAACACTCAGACGCCACTCTGGGCATTCCAAAAAGTGGCACCGCTGCTATTCGCCCTCATCCTCCTCAGAAGAGGAGAGGCTTCGGTGCAGGTTGCGCCGACGCTGCGAGGATCTGATGTGGCAACAGTTGATGTTGGCCAGTCCAAAGTCAACCCTGTGCTTCCACACCTGCCATCACATGGCTGTCTCCCGCTAGGCCGATGACGACACCTTCGGAGCCAGTCAACACCTTTCCTCCACCTGCGGAGCCAGTGAAGGCCCTCTTGGCTCGGTCGAAACCAGCCTCTCCACCGATAATGGTGGAGCTGCCTCTTCAACAGCCTCTCTTGCGGGTTCCGGTCAAGGAGTCTCAGCCCGCTAAGGGTCTTCCTCACAGGCTGTTGGTCACTCTTACGTCTGACTGCCCACGGTGGGTTTTAGTTGACATGGGTGGTCGGCCGATCTATCCGGACTCTTCAGAGTCAGAGGACTCTTCTCTGCACTCCTATCTGCTTGACAAGGAGTTGCTTGGGGGTCATTTGATGACGGAGGGTCCCACGTCCTTCATGGGCATCCTCCATCTTATCTCCGAATCCACGGGAATGCCTTTGGAGCCTGTTCAAAAACAGGCTCGATATCCCCTGACAGACATCCTGGACAAAGGGGATTCTCTGACGGAGATCTTCCCAGTGGCTGAAGCCATTGTTGGCCCGGCTCTGGAGCTTTGGCAACACTCTGCCTCCTGCTTTGCGCCATCAGCCCAGATGGCCCACAGATACTTGGTGCTCATCGGCTCCCTTTCAGGGTTCATGGAGCACCCCTCTGCTGAGAGGTTGGTGACCGACTCCGTGTTTTGGTGCTCGGGCAATTCAGGAGACTCTGACAGACCTCTGGACAAAGAGTCCAAAAAACTGGACGACTCTGCCAGGTAGGTCTGTGCTGCCTCTTCACTCGGTCTCCGTCAGGCGAGCTTGGCTGTCATCGTGGCACACTTCTCCCCTGCTCTTTTGGGCTCTCTGGATGAGGTGCTTCCTCATCTCCCCGTGGACCTCCAGACTACGGTGAAGCAGGTCCGGGATCAGGTTTGGGCTGTGGCAAAAGAGCAGCTCCAGACAGCTCTGGACACTGGGGACTCCTGTGCCCGTTCGGTGGCAGCTGCAGTCGCCATGCACTGCAGGGCCTGGCTGAGGGTCTCGACCTTTATGGCAGACACCCAGCACAAATTGGCAGACGTACCCTTTTTGGGCACCGACTTGTTCAGTTCCATGGTCGATGGTCACCTACAATGCATCGAGAAGTCCAATGCCACCTTAGACTCCATTGCTTCCACCCAGAAGGAATCTCAGGGTTGCAAAAGGCAGAAGCGCAAGTCCTTTCGGTATTCTGCTCCTGTGGCCAAGCCGGCCCAGTACCAATTTGGGCAGCAGAAGCAGGCTCAGTCTTGGCACCCTCAGCCCAAGTCGGGGCTTCGGTGGCCTGAAAGCGTGGAGGGAAGGGTCCCGGCAGCCCCTCGGCCAGATCCTCCTCTTTCTCCAAGCCTGCACAGTGACAGGATGGGGGCAACCAACCCCATGCCAGTCACGCCTCTTCCGGGTCCTCCCGTGGTGGGCCAGCTCCGCCACTTCCTTTCCGCCTGGTCCTCTGTTACCACGGACAGGTGGGTTCTGGAAGTGGTTGGCTGGGGTCTGCCTCTGGAATTCAAGCAGTACCCACCAAGCCGTGCCCACGCCCCACGGGAGGTGAAGGTATCCGTGGAAACTCAGTCGGTTCTCTGAGATGACATCACCCAACTCCTTCATAAGGAGGTGGTGGTCAGAGTTGCTGATCTCCCTGTCAACCCAGGGTTTGTTTCCAGGTACTCGCTGATCCTGAAACAGATGCCAGGACTGGCGCACCATTCTAGATCTGCATGACCTGAACAAGTTCCTCAGGTCTCGCACCTTCAGGATGGTAACTCTTTCTCAGATCATACCACCTCTCGAGCGAAACATGGGCTTGCTCCCTGGATCTGCTGGATGCGTTCTTTCACGTCCCGATCCGTCCTACCCACCAAAGGTTCCTTTGCTTCCAAACTGAGGGAACCCTCTACAAGTTCCAAGCCATGCCATTCGGCTTCTCATCAGCCCCCAGGGTCTTCACCAAATGCATTGCAGTGGTGACACGCCATCTTTGGCGTCAAGGGGTCAGAGTGAACCCCTACCTGGACAATTGACTTATAGCGGGTCCCTCCAGGCAGAGGGTGGAGAGGTCCAGGGACCTAGCCCTCCAGACCTGCATTGACCTTGGCCTCCTAGTCAACGAGGCCAAGTCAGAACTCATGCCCTCACAGGTGATCTGCATCATTGGGGCAGAGCTCGACTCTTACAGAGCCAGAGCCAGACTCCTGGTGGACAGAGCGGCAGTTCTTTCCTCCTTTGCCTGATCATTTCTGGTTGGACACTCGTGCTCTGCCCGGGACTTCCTGTGACTTCTGGGCTACGTGACAGCCTGCACCTCCATGGTCCAATGGGCTAGGAGGCATTCACTAAAAATACCACCAACAGCTTAATCTGGTTCAAGGTTATTTGGCATTTATCTGTATCCCCCTCTCCCGAGTTGTGCCTGAAAATGGGCAGAATTTGTCTAGTGCACTTACCCGGTCAACAAAAATAACTAAAACTAAACATATGCGCCCCCTGCAGTGGGAGCTGGCCAACCAGTGAACTCAGTGCCTAGGTCAGTTTGACCAGCTGGTCACTGTGGCCCAGAAGATGTGGGACGCTCTCCCATGGTGGACTGTCCTGGAGCATCTGCAGGAAGGGATCTGTTTGTCCGTCCGAGCTGGCGGTCATCCTAACGACCGACACCTCTCTCATGGGCTGGGGTGCCCACTTGGGGGAACACAGAGTCCACGGGCTCTGGATCCCCGAGGAGTCCCGATTCCACATCAACCTGTTGGAGCTCTGAGCAGTCCGGCTAGTGCTGACTGCATTTGCTCTGTTCATTCGGGGTCAAGTGGTTCAGGTCCAGACTGACAACGCCACGACCATGTAGTATGTCAACAAGCAAGGTGGGATGCACTCCCTGCCTGTGTGCAGGGAAGCTCTCTGCATTTGGACCCTCGTGGGCTGACTGGAGGCAGATCTCCTCGCCATTCATGTGGCAGGAGCCTCCAATCAGCTGGCGGATGTCCTCAGCCAAGTGGGCGAGGCATCCCATGAGTGATCTCTCCATCTAGAGGTAGTTCACCACCTGTTCTCCTAGTGGGGCACCCCTCAGATGGACCTCTTCGCCTCCAGGGAAAATGCAAAGCTGAGGCTAGTTTATGCCCACCCCCCCTCAGCGGGCTTGCTGCAGGAGGATACCTTTTCGAGGCCGTGGATCCCAGGCCTGTTTTATGCCTCCCCTCGATCCACAAGGTGCTCCTCAAGGTGAGGAGGGACAAGGCACAGGTGGCTCCGGACTGGCCCTGCCAGTTTTGGTACCCCAGTCTCCTCAGCCTTAGCATCAGTCTCCCAAAGTATCTTCCAGCACGCCAGGACCTGCTTTCCATCAATCAGGAGAAGGTACTCCACCCAGACCTTTGATTCCTGCAGCTGACAGCCTGGTTCCTAAGCAGCTAGAGTTCCAGGCTTTGGGTCTGTCCGAAGATGTACTCACTGTAGTTGAGGCAGCTAGGAAGGAATCGACCAGGAAGTGCTATGCCTTCAAATGGAAGAGATTCTCCATTTGGTGTCAGGACAAGGGGTTGGACCCTCTGACCTGTCCAGTGGCTAGCATCCTAGATTACCTATAGTCTCTCTCCAGAGGGGGACTTCGGTCAGTGATCCTTAAGGTGCACCTGGCAGCCATCTCTGCTTACCAGGTGTTGGACGGTCAGCAGTCGGTGGCACAGGAGAAGGTGATCTGGCACTTTTTCAAAGGCCTCGATCACATATCCCCTCCGGTACATGAACCACCACCACCACCGTGGGATCTACTGCTGGTACTGGCAAAGCTCATGGGTAAGCATTCGAACAGATACATAAGTGCGAGATGTCGCATTTGTTGTGGAAGACCGCCTTCTTGGTGGCTATTAGGTCAGTCAGAAGGATTGGGTAGCTCCAGGCACTCTCAGTCGAGTCTCCTTATCTGGTCTTCCATAAGGTCAGTGTTGTCCTGTGCCCAAACTTGAAGTTCCTTCCAAAGGTTGTGTCGGAGTTGAACAAGGTGATGACTCTACCGGTGTTGTACCCCAGTCGCACCTCGGATGCCGAATACAGGCTCCAGGCCTTGAGCCTGAGGCGAGCACTTGCTTACTATAAGGAGCGCACAGCTGGAATTCAGGGAGAGGTTCGCCAACTGTTTGTCACCTATGCTGAAGCCACACCTGGCTGACCTGCTGCCAAGCAGATGAGTGATAGATGGATTACATCCTGCATTGATCTCTGCTATAGGTTAGCGGGTAGGGAGCCTCCCGGAAGGCTGAGGGTTCATTCCACCCGCCACACCGCTGTGACGATGGCTGCTTCTAGGGATGTAGTAATCCAGGAAATCTGCAGGGCTGCTACCTGGAAATCGGCAAACACCTTCATTTCCCATTACCACGTTGACCTAGAGTCACACTGGGATGCTGGTTTTGGGGCCTCAGTTCTCCAGTCTCTGTTCACTAAGTAGGGAGTGTGCACCTTGTTTCCCTCCTTCCGGAGAACTGCTAGGAGTCTGCCAACAAGTGTGGATAGAACAATATATCCATGTCCCTAGAAACACAGGTTGCTCACCTGTAACAGTACTTCTAGGAGTGGTATATGTTGTTCATCCACACGAACCCACCCAACCTTCCCGGCTTTGACGCACAACCTCTGCTTCCAGTGGGCAAGATCTGGTGTCATGGGGCGGAGCTGAGGGATACATCACTCCGGTGAGTGGTGGGAGCCAGCTAAAGACTTTCCGTCTGATCTTAAAGGGGAGAGGACACTGCCAAGACGTGTGGATGAACAACATATACCACTCCTAGAACTACTGTTACAGGTGAGTAACCTGTGTTTACTGTAAGTATGAAGTTATTTTTTTCCTTTTGCATGCTCCAATAAAGTATTTTTAGAGTGTTTCTCTGATGGATGGTATGTACTGTAGCTGCGTTGTGTTGTACTGCTACATTTGAAATTCTAAACATACAGGTTTACAAATAGGTTATGTAAATGCTTCCAGGTGGAGTCATGGTGCCCCATTTCTGAATGGAGAGCAGGATATGGAAGTACACCATTCAGGTCCGGAACTGATGAAAGTAGTTTGGTGCAGAGGTGTAGTTTATAGGTAAGACAAAAATAATACATTGTGCTTTGGTTTTATTGGGGCTTTATGGGTTTTGTGTGTTTGCACAAGAAAAAATTGTTAGGACCCTTTGCCGTTTATTGAAATATTTTTATTAAAGTAATTTAAGATCTTTGGGGATCTTTCTTCCATTAGGCCATACCTTTGGAGCTATCCTGCGTCAGCGCTAGGACTACACCGAAACTTTTGCTAGCTGGGGGCTGTCCACAGCCACATCATGTGTCAGTGTCTGTATAAACGTGAGTGGCCCCACCAAATCTCAGTTTGTTTCCTGCCATCGATCATACTTGGACCTGCTGCTGGAAACGTCAACTGGTTGTTGCCGTTTCTCCTTTATTTTGTTATACAAAGTGTTATAACAGCAAATGGGAGTGGGGGGTGTATGTATTCCTATCCTTTATGGAGGGAAGCAGTGAGACTATGGTACTGGGCACTGTTACATGGCCTAGAACTGCCAGCCATATCTCTTTCAGGTAACCAGAATGTATTAGCAAACAGGCTATGCAGGTCACAGTCCAAGATTCATGAATGGGAACTGCTGACCACCATGGTAGATGACCTCTTTGCAAGATGGAGTTATCCAGACTTGGACATTTTTGCGTCCCCACACAATGCAAAACTGCTGGATTTCTGCTCACTCACTTCAGGGCCTGGATCTTTTTGGTGAGACGTGTTGTTCATCTCTTGGAAAGGGAAATTCCTATATGCATTTCTGTATATATATTTCTAGGGACATGGATATGTTGTTCATCCACACTTATTGGCAGATTCCTTGCCGATTTAAGTCTTGCCGGAAGGTCTTCAAGCTGGCTCCTCCCACCCACCCGGGTGGTAAAACTCTCAGCTCCGCCCCATGACGCCAGATCTTCCTTACTGCTTGGAAGCTCAGGTTCCCTCCTTAGCGCTCTGTGTTTTCGACTGGTTCCTGAAATTTTCGGTCTCTCCGAATTTAATTGGAAGTTTTTCTAAACTTCGATCTTCTTCTCTCACTGCGGTGATGAATCATTTGTTTTCCGGTTCCCGGAGGCGCCCGGTTAATTCCTCCAGGAAAGTCCCGCACTCCACGTGCGTCTGCTGCTCATGATCCGCAAGTTTGCGATTTTTGCTGTGCCCTTTCGACCAGCTCACTGGAGGATTGTGCGGCCTGTTCGGGGCTCAGGCGACCTGAAACCTTTTCCGCTCCAGAAAATTCCTCGGAGAATCATCGGGCAGTGTCCACATCGGCTGTCTCGGCTGAGCAGCTCGATCTTCTTTCCTCCAGGGAGAGGGTGGCTTCTCCCCCCTCCTTCTCGGTCGTGGCGCTTATCCCACTCTCCTTGAGTTCTCCTCATTCAGCTTCTTTCCAGGAGCTTCGCCAGTCCCTTTCCTCGAAAGGAGAGAGACCTCGGACCTGCCTCTCGGCCCAAGTCCAAGGAGTCGCAGGCTAAGTCACATCATCGGCGCTGGAGGGAGTGAGAGAGTTCCCCCTCCCCTGCCGCCCGACGTTCGACTTCGGTCGAGGGTGCGGCTCAGGTCTCTGGCTTCACGGTGTCCCCCGCCAGGTCAGCCGCCAGGACTCCTACATTGTCGTAGTCTCGACCTGGCCATCTGGGCTGTCTACTGCTGGAGCCGCTATCCTTCGCCGGGTTCCTCAAGGCGGAGGCTGAGGTTCTGCCTGTTCCTTCGGGTCAACAGACCTCGGCCCTTCTGAAAATAGGAGGAGCGGCGCGCCCGCCCTTCCCAGGCACCGGTTAAGTGGCTGCTACCGCTTCTCTCGCTCTCCTCGGATGAGGAGGGCTTCATGCCGCTGGCGTCGACGTTATTTAGGAATTCATGTGGCAGCAGTTGTTGTCTGGGAATCAATCGACTCGGATTCATTCCCGTCCAGCAAGCAGCTGCCGCCCGATCGGTCGACTCAACCGCTCGCTGCAGTCGAGGTGCCCACTCCGAGGCCGGTTGTTCGTCCGATCCTTGCTGCCCCACTGCCCTCGGTGGAACCTCGGTCGAGTCACCACCTTTCCCGCAGGTTGTCTGTCCCCCTCACTCCCGCCCGCCCTCGGCGGACGAAGAGTGACTCAGGCCTGAGGCAGCTTTTTGCAGACCCCTCAGAGTCCGGAAGTCGACCTCTATGTTCCCCAGTTGGGAGGACCCGGGGTCCTCTCCGGAACGATCTGTGGATGACAGCCCATCGTCCTTCATGGGTCTGCTTCAGCTCATCTCGGAATTCACCGGGATGCAGCTCGAGCCCGTGTCCAAACGGGCCCTTTATCCCCTTGCGGAGATTCTAAACCGAAGGTGTTCACACTCAGAGGCCTTCCCAGTGGCCGAGGCCATTGTGGGCCCGGCCTTGGAGCTCTGGAGGCGGCCTACTTCCTGCCCTGCGCCCTCGGCCAGGATGGCCAGGAAGTACTCTGTCCCTGTTGGTTCTTTGCCCGGTTTCTCTGAGCACCCCTCGGCTGAGGGGTTAGTTACCGGCAATGTTTTCCAGTGTTCTGGGAACGCGGGATGTGGATAGGCCCCTGACAAGGAGTCCAAAAGGATGGACTACGTCGGGCAGAGTTTACACTGCGCCTCCCTAGGCCTCCGACAGGCCAGCCTCGCTGCACTGATGGCACATTTCTCCCACGCCCTTTTGGGCTCCCTGGACAAGGTGCTCCCTCATCTCCCGGTCGACCTGCGGACCACGGTCCGGCAGGTGTGGGACCAGGGTAGGGCGGTGGCGAAGCAGCAGCTTCAGACTGCTCTGGACTTAGGTGATTCCTGTGCCAGGTCGATGGCGGTCGCAGTGGCCATGCGCCGCAGGGCGTGGCTGAGGTTATCCTCTTTCTCACTGGAAACCCAGCACAAGTTGGCAGACATCCCCTCTTGGGGACTGACCTTTTTGGCCCTGGAGTGGAGGGACACCTCCAGGGGACCGAGAAGTCCGATGCCACTCCGAACTCGGTCACTCCCACCCGGAGGAAAAAGGGCAGCTGGCAGCCTTTGCATAAGCCCCTTTGCGCCCCGGCCCCTGCGGCTCGACCGGCCTAGCACGATGGCCAGCAGGCTTGCGCTGGGTGTCCTGACTCCAAACCAGCGTCTTCCTCTAAAAGGAAGCAGGGAGGCAAAGGCCCAGGAGCTCCCTCGGCCAATTCCTCCTCCAAGCCTGCCCAGTGACGGGCTAGGGTGCTGTCCTCGGCCCCCGCTCACAGCACGGGTTCCCCTGAGAGACGGCTCCGCCTTCCTCCCACCTGGTCCGCTTCCCGGACCTTTGGGTGTCAGAGGTGCTAGGGGAAGGCCCTGCCTCGGGTTTGCGAGCAGACACCACCCTTTCGAGCCGTTTTCCCACGGGGGTCTTGGGGTCCACAGCCTAGTTGTCGGCCCACTGAGCCGACTTGCCTGACTCTCTAATTAGAGATGATCGGGAAGGTTGCGGACCCTCCTTCAGACCCTGGATTTGTGTCCAGGTATTCCTGGTTCCAAACGGAAGGGGGGCTTGCGCCCCATTTTTTTCCGCAGTCCGGATGGTCTCTCGGCCTCAGATATCCCATCCTCAGAATGAGGCTTCTTCCTGGACCTCCAGGACGTATGTACCTTCGTCCATCCTCTTGCAGGAGAACATCCTGTTCGTCTACCCTGAGTCAACGGTCTTCTCCGACCGATGCTTCTCGGATGGGTGGGGGTGCCCATCTAGGGGATTACAGAGTGCTCCGCCTCTGGTCCTCTCGAGAGTCCCGATGTCTTTCCTACCCACTGGAGCTCTAGGCGGTCCGCTCGCTCCATTTGTGCGGGGTCTAGTGGTTTCAGTCCAGGCGGACTACACCACGACCATGTGCTACCTAACCCACCAGGGTCGGATGAGCCCCTTGCCTCTGCGTAAAGAGGTTCTCCGCATTGGGTCTTTTCGCACAGCCGGGAGGCGGTTTCCTAGCCATTTCGATGGCAGGAGCCTCTAGCACCCTGGCCGATGCCCTAAGCCGGACAAGGGCTGCGCCTCACGAGTGATCTCCCTGCCGGAGGTAGCACAAGATCTTCTCCCTCTAGGTCACACCTCGGGTGGGCCTTTGGTTTTCCCTCCAGGGAGAATTTGAGGCCGAGACTGTCTCATGCCCGCCCCCTCAGCATGGTTCGCTGTAGGGGATGCCTTTGAGGCCATGGACCCCGGGCCTCTTCTACGCCTCTCCCCCATTTCCCTTGACCCACAGGCAAGGCGAGGAGGGACTAGGCGCAGGTGATTCTGGTAGCCCCAGACTGGTTTGCCAGCTCTGGTATCCAGCTCTCCTCAGTCTCTGCCCCAGGCTCCCGAGTCGGCTTCCAGCCCGCCCGGCCCTGATCTCTGTTTTCAGGGGAAGGGTTTCCATTTGGACCTTCAATCCTGCACCTGAAGGCCTGGTCCCTGTGCGGCTAGTGGCCAGGCCTGGGGTCCTCCGGCAAGGTCCTCGACTTCTTCGAGGCGTCCTGCCGGGAGTCGGCCAAACATGCTCGCCTTCGAATGGATGAGTTCTCCATCTGGTGTTGGGATAGGGCCTGGGGCCTCTTTCCCATCCCTCAGCGAGCATTCTGGACCATCTGCGGTCTGTTCCTTTGAAACTAGGGCTTCGGCCGACGACCCTCTAGGTGCTTCTGTTGGTCACCCCTGTCTTTCGGGCACGGGCCGGAAGACAGTCGGTGGTGCAAAAAAGGTGATCTGGCGCTTTTCTAGGCCTCGATCACACCTTCCCTTCGGGGAGAGTATCCCCATTTCTGTGGGATCTTCGCTGGTATGGGCTTAGCCCAGGGGCAAGCCGTTCAAACCTTTGCACAGGTGCGAGTTTCCCCACCTGTTGTGGAAGTACACTTTCTTGGGGCTTCTCTGCCATCCAGAAGGAGGGGAGAGTTCCAGGCGCTCCTTCAAACCTCCCTGTCTGGCCTTCCACGGGACAAGGTTGTCCTGCGCCCCACCCGAAGTTCCTTCCGTAGGCGGTGGCGGAGTCTTTCCCTATCCGGGCATTGTCTCTGTCGGGGTTCATCCCCATTCACGCCTCGGAGGCCGTATTTAGGATCCATTGGGACCCTATCTGACGCTCGCCTACCCAGGGAGTGTAGGGTTGAAGTTCGGGAGAGGTTCGCCAGCTGTTTGTCATCTACGCTGAAGCTGCACCTGGCAGATCTGCAACTGAGCAGACGACGAGCAGGCAGGTCACCTCCTGCATAAGTCTCCGCTGTAGGTGGGCGGGCATGGAGCCTCCCAGAAGGATAAGTGCTCATTTTACCCGCCCTTCCGCTGCATCGGTGGCTGCTTCCGAGGATACTCCTGTCTAGGATATCCGTAGGGCTCCTACCTGGAAGCAGGCTATACCGTTTCCCCTTCCACATCGACCTTGGGTCACGCCGGGATGTTGGTCGGGGCCTCGGTTCTCCAGTCTTTATACCTAAGTAGGGGGTGTGTGCCTTGCCTCCTCCTCCGGAGAACTGCTAGAGTTGCCAATAAGTGTGGATGAACAACATATCCATGTCCCTAGAAATACAGGTTACTCACCTGTAACAGGAGTTCTAGGAATGGTATATGTTGTTCCATCCACACGACCCACCCGCCTCCCCCAGCTCGACAAGACAACCTGGCTTCCAGCCGGCTAGATCTGCGGCCATTGGGCGGAGCCGAGTTTTACCACCCAGGTGGGTGGAGGAGCCAGCTTGAAGACCTTCCGCAAGATTTAAAGCGCAAGAAACCTGCCAATAAGTGTGGATGAACAACATATACCATTCCTAGAACTCCTGTTACAGGTGAGTAACCTGTATTTTTCTAGCGTTTTTCCTGTTTCTCCCGTAACCCATCCCGTACCTCGGAGTGCGCGTAGTACGCACATCACGCCGTGTCTTGGGGTGTTCTTCCACTCGTGTCACCCCTCGCGTATGCTGACCACTGTACCTCCACCCGGTAGCAATGGGACTATGGTGGTGGCTGGAGCTACCCTGGGAGAAAGCTGATTTCCGGCTGTAATCGCTCCCCCTGCCCCGTGCCAGCTCCCGATGACTCAAGTCTGTTACCGAACATGGGTCGCCAGCGTGGCACGAGGTAAGGCGTCCAGCACCTCAGCCCTCTGCGCCACTGGGTCGGCTATTCCTATTTGCATTTCCCTGGATTCCTCTAATACAGAGAGTTCTTCTCAAACTGAGGATGGAGGGTCCCACCCTCATCCTGATTGCTCCATTATTGCCTCATCAGATAGGGTTTCCCCTTCTGCAACAGCTGGCTGTGGAACCTCCTGTACCCCTTCCTCTATGTCGGGGTCTGTTGTTGCAGGGCAAGCGGTCCCTGTTCCATCCGGACCTCTGAAGTCCCTGCATCTGCATGTATGACTCCTGATTACATAGCCATGGCACATTTTGGAGTATCCCCTAAGGCTGCTAGAAAACCTTCCACCAGACATACATGTTCCTTAAAAGGGAAGCGGTTCACTTTATGGGCTGCTTCCAGGAATTTGGACCCATTTACATGTCATGTAAATGCTGTGCTGGAACACTTGCTGGCACTGTCAGACTTTGGTCTGTAGTATTCCTCACTCACTGTGCATTTGGCCACTATATCAGCCTTCCATGCCCCCGTTGATGGTCGTGTGGTAGCCCAGTTAGAGGTGTTCCATACTTTTGTAAGGGGTATTTTACATATGAAACCTCCTATCCACAATAGAGTTCTGCCTTGTGACCTGAATTATGTACTTGAGAAACTGACATTGGCTTCTTTTGAGCCAGCCACAAGTTGTGGGTTACATGTCCTGTCATGGAAAACCTTAATCTTCATCGGGGTTATTCCAATCAGCATGCTATACCATAGGAACTTCACCATTGGTGAAGGGGAATCCACATGGTAGATTTTCAGCAGTACAACTGGGGCCGCCCACGCGGTTGATGTCACCAACCCTATAAACTCACGAGCGGCCCCTCTTCCTCCTCAGTTCTTTCCCGCCATTAATTAGATTGCGTGGGTCTCCACGGAAGCACTGTCGCAGTACTTGCGCCATTTTTTAGCCTGCGTCTTTTGTTTAATATTTTTTCAGAATCTCTCTTTTTGAAGAGATTCCTCCAACTTGTTTATGTCGAGAGTTAATCCTACTACCTCTCTTTTCTGTTGCTGCTGCTGTGGAAAGAAGAGTGCCTCCATAGACTAACACTCTCTCTGTGTCTGCTGTCTTTGGCCTGATCACGAAGTTTCTGACTCCGATCTCTGCCAGAAATTTAATCAAACAACCCTCAGGTGAAGCAAAAAGGCTCATAACAATTTCCTGATGGATGAACAGGTAGCCAGCTCTGGGCAGGGGCCCTCCGGGTTCCTGGCCTCTGAGTTGCCGACTGGATCATTGAGCTTCCGGGTCTCCAAGGCCCGAGACAA
This sequence comes from Neoceratodus forsteri, assembly GCA_016271365.2. Classification (NCBI taxonomy): domain Eukaryota; kingdom Metazoa; phylum Chordata; order Ceratodontiformes; family Ceratodontidae; genus Neoceratodus; species Neoceratodus forsteri. The sequence goes on along the minus strand of CM057449.1, from coordinate 730,115,584 downwards.
TTCTTCAGGGAAAAGTTATAAAAAAAGGCTGAGATTGCGACCGCTCCCCCCGGCGACTATTTCGTTCCTCTTGGGGATCCTTTTTGGCTGCGGCTGCACCAACATGGAAAACTGCTTTCCAGATCTCTGTGCCTACCAGATCCATACCGACAGCTTTTCCGCCTGGCCATCGATCTCCGGGTCGTTGGCCCCTCCTTTGTCGACAGCAGGCTCGTCATCAACGACTCTTCCGTCGAAGCCTGCCTCTTCTTCCTCCAGGGCTACAGGCTCTTCAGTTCCTCAGGACCCAGCAGGCGGGTCATTGACACCTGTGCTGTCTATCCCCCCTCTTTCGACGACCACCGTCAACTTGAATGAAGTCCTGCTTAAATTCACAAATGTGCTGGTACAGCAGCTGGGTGCCTATAGGCCCCCCTCACCGATGCCGTCAACGGCACCTTGTCGACACCCACTCATCGGCAACGGGAAGCTCCCCGTGAGCCGTCGCTGGCCTATCCGATGCCAGGCCTAGAAGTTGAAGAAGTCGGCGTCGAGGAGGAATACCATCTAGATTTCGTTCTTCCTGAGGATGAGGAGGAGGAAGAGGAAGAAATCCTGGTCTCTGACAGGTCGTTTGCTTTTTTTTATTTATTGAAAAGATTAACCAGGAAAGTTACACTGAGCAACAGGATGCTCGTCTCACGGTACGTCCTGGGGGAAGGGTAGTGGGATAAATAGTTACAAGCATACAGTCGCAGTAAACATCAAGGGCAATACAAGAGAAGATTTGTGGTACGTTGTTACAAGCATACAGTCTCAGTAAAAAGCAACGACAATACAAGTCAAAATTTGAGGTACAGCGGTTTTGAACACAGATTACATGGCACAACAGTATAACATTATATTTCTAACCCCAGTAATACTGAGGTATTCATATCTTTATGCAGTCAGCCTTCCAAGTAGAACTGCCCAGAGAGAATTTGGAACATATGCAAATGATGGAATATTTTGCATGAGTCACTTTTCAAATGCTGCCTTATACTAACAGCCTTTGTTCTAACCAATAGTTCTCAGACTTTGTCATAGTGAGCCTCCCCCAAGCCATGGATAAAATCTTGAGCCTCCCTCAAATATTGAAATAGTCTTGGGCCTCCCTATAGAAAAATAGTCCATTTTGCACAGTACAGCGTGAATAAAGTGAAACTCCTTTGTGTAGCTGGCTCTCATTTTATTCATCTTACTGTAACCCCCCCCACCCGTAACCCCTCCCCCCAGGCCAGCCTATTTGCTTTGCTATTTTGACTCTTGAACCATTGCTACTTCTTGCTGCAAGAACTTCATAGGTCAGACTGCTTTCTCTGTCTGTTCCCCCTCTATACGGAATAATCTTCCTACCCACCTCTGCCTCTCCCCCTCTTACACTGCTGTTAAGCAACTTCTCAGGGATTCTTTTGCTCCCTCCTGCTCTTTCTCCTAGTACCTCTTTGTTTAATCCTTGTATTTATGTTGTTCTGCCACCAGTTTAATTGGCCAGTTGTTACCTCTCATTGTTTATTCGTTGTTCTTATTTGTTTGCACTATTGTTCATTTTGCATTGCTCAACTGTTTTGCAGTTACATTGTCAATTGTATTCACTCCCTACCCTTCACTGGGTACACCTGAAATAAGCCTTGGCTCAGTGTGCCTTTAATTGTCAATGATTTGTGTTACATAAATTCACCTACTGTTATCCTCTTTCAGTTTGCCTCATCCCTTCTCACAAATTATCTCCTCTTTCAGTTTGCCTCATCCCTTCTCACAAATTATCTAAGACTCTCACACATTTTAAGTACAGTATTTTTTTCAGACTTGCTTGAGCCTCCCCTAGAACAGGTTGGGGCCTCCCCAAGGAGGCTGACCTCACCATTTGAGAACCCCTGTTCTAAACCCCTCAGATTTCTCTCTCTGCCTGTCAAGACTAGATGCTCAGAGATCCTCTCCTCATCATCTTTTGTTCTAATGTGAGAAACCTTATAAAATATTATAAGTATTCTTTACATTTTATTTGCTGCCTTTTACTTTTTGTAATTTTAGGTAAACCCGTAGTTTTAGTGTTTAAATTGTAAATTTTCTTGGTTTCTCCCTGTTCGGTATAACCAGGGTTAAACTAAGGTTTATTTTATATTTATTGGAGTTTTCTGATTTAAAAAAACTCCATTAGTTGTGTTTAATTCTATTAAATTAGCTTGTTTTAAGAACCGCAAATACCGGTTACTGGACTGATAGCCTCGGTTCATTTTATCTTGGTTCCCGGGTCCCGATCGGTTCCGGAATCGACTGCAACTGCTAAATAAACTTTAAATTAAAAAATTTTTTTGCGATTGCAACTGTTATTGGTTTTACATTGAAAATGTCATAAAAACCTAGAAGAAACTGGTGATCCCCGGTTTCAAACCTTGAATTCAGTGTGGTGAAATTTTGTTAAGGCAAACATTCTCTTGTTTTGCCTATCTGGACATCAACATTTAAAAGCAGAGTGAAATCTGCATTACATGTCCTGAAAAAACTACTGTAATGCCTGGATAAGGTGAAAAAAACAAACAAAAAAGAAACCATCACCATCTAAGGGTCCCTCGAGCTCTAACCAGCTGATACCCTAAGTTACTGTGGGTGACTCCACAACAAATACTGTAACTGCTACCCTGAGATGGGCATATAAGCCGTTTTTAAGAGGCTTGTTGAACCGGCTGACTCACCTGGTTCCCTCAGTGAAATTGTACAAAAATAAGCACACAGAACCCCCTGCTTACAGCGTTTTGGGGACTTCTGTGCCTGCTATAAAGCCTGCCAACTCCTTCAAAGTATTTGCTGAGACAGGTAAGCACAGCTGTGTGTTGTTTCCCTTGGCTATGATCACCTAAATGAATATTGTGAAATTTGTAAACTTTCCTGGGGAAAAAGTGTGGGCCTGGAATGGCTAAAGAAAACACTTTCAAGCTTACAAGGGCAATCTGTCTCTCAGCAGCAGACTTTTGCAAAGCAGTCTTCCTAATATTTAAAAGGAAGAATATGTAATTATTATGAAATGGAGGAGAACCTATTGAATCTGAGGTGTCCTCTGAACATGAGTTTGTCTCTCCCCAAAGAACATCTGAGGATTATTTGTCATTCTTCACATTGGTGAGAAAGATTGGGCTGACACCCACTAAAAGCTTCCCATTCTTGTGAATAAAATTCTTCAGGGAAGATACTTTAAAGATTTTACAAACTGCAGGATCTGTTCCTTCTGGATAAGAGGGTGTTTAAGAAATATCAGCTGGACGGGGAGGAGGAGACTGAAATTTATTCCCCAACCGTCCACCAAGGAGTGGTTAAAGTGACAGTCTGTGACAAGGCAAAGATACCCCTGGCATCCTATCCTCTTAACAAAGTTTCCAGGAAAAATTGACAACATGTCTTAAAAAGGGATATTTATCATGTTCCTTGGCCATCAGGCAGGCACAGACTTTTCAAGCCTATGTCAATACCAAAGTCACTATGGTAGTCGGCCCCTGCTATATCAGCCAAGGCCCAGACTCCCCTGTCAGATGATCTAGCTGAAACAGCTAAATTTGGTTTGAGAGCAGCCAAACAACAGTTCAAGTGGCTGCTGCCAGATAGATGGCAAGTACAGTGGTTCAGAGGAGGTTTGCCTGGCTTCGACTCAGACCTTAATCAGGATACCCAAACCAAGGTTATAGACTTTCTAGTCGAGGGTAATTCCTCTTTGGAGAAAGATAAAGGTTACATTGCTTCCAGCCCTTCTAAACCCTGTACTGCAACTGGCCTCCGCTTTGCATCCTTAAACATTTGCAGTCTCCTAAAGAAATCTGCTGCCCTCCAGTGCTGGGTCGTTCAACATCAACCTGACATAATTGCACTGGTAGAGACTTGGCTCTCCAAATCCACTCCTGACTCCGCTATCACTCTTCCTTGATATACCATCTACAGGGAAGACCGAGTAGGCAAACGCGGTGGTGGTTGCGCACTACTCATATGGGACTCCCTTATAGGTCAGGCACTCCTGCACATAAACTTGATTATGGAGCCCAAGCCCTCACCTTAAAAATCACACGTGATCCCGCCCGAGGCCCTCTCTTCCTCACGGTCTCTTACGTACCCCCGAGGAATCAAAACCAAGCGGTCCATTCCCTCATTGACTATCTCACATCTCTCCCTCACAAAGTTGGAGCAAGTCATCCTAGGTGATCTCAATGTTAACTGGCTTGCCTCCACTGCCTCCCATATAAGGGATTCCTTTGCTGCCCTGGATATGTCCCAGTTAGTCACCCTGCCCACCAGATTCAACCACTCTACTGGCACCAGCAGTCTCCTAGATGTTGTTATATCTAACCGCCCCTACAAAATCCGGGATGTCACTGTCCTCCCCAACTCTCTTAGTGATCACTCCCCAGTCCGCTGTCTCTGGTCATCCTCAACTCTGAAGCCAGTGTCCCAGGCCACTCTATGCCGCTGTTTATGCCCCGGCGGCCTCAGAAAATTAAAACAATACCTAGCCCAGCTAGACTGGTCCCCTATCCAGCGCGCCCCTGACATTGACTCAGCTCTTGACCGCTTCACAAATGCCTTCCGTAAGGCTTTTGACCTTTTTGCCCGCCCCCTCACCAGGATCCGCTCCAAAAAATACAGTGCCCCATGGATCACCCCACCCCTCCTCCAGAGACTCAAAAACAGAGATAATCTCTGGCACATTGCTGTAGAATCTGGAAAGGCATCTGACAGACAGGCTACAACGCAGAACTAATAAGTGCACTTGGGCCATTAGGCGCGCCAAGGCAGAGCACTACCAGACCACCTCACTTCACTTGGGGTTCAGCCCAGACCTTCTGGGATAATATGAAAGAGCTAAATGGGAAGTCCCGCTCCCCCCCACCATCTCAGCTCTCCATCAATGGCGCCCCCACCACAGAGCCACTCCTCATAGCCGATTGCCTTAGCACTGCCTTCTCTGACCTAAGCTCGGTCCTCCTCAGCAGCTTCTTTGACCCAATCCCCACCTCTCTCCCTCTGGTCCTGCATCGTCCACCATTCTACCTGCGCACCCTATCCCCCCAAGAAGCCAGGCCACACCTGCTAAAAGCCTTAGGCAGCAATAACCCCAGCAGTGACCCCCTCGACTCCAGGATCCTCTGTATGGTCTTGGATGAAGTCCTAGTCCCCCGACTGACCTTCTGAACCGGTCTCTATGCCCCGGTCAGTTCCCAAGTGCTTGAAAAACTGCTGAAATCACACCCATACATAAGTGGGGACCGATCCACCCCCAACAATTACCAGCCCATCTCCATCCTCCCCCCACTCTCCAAAGCCCTTGAAAAAGTGGTGTTGATCCAGCTCTCTGAATACCTAACCAAGTTTGACATTATGTGCCCGGAGCAGCACGGTTTCCACCCAGGACACAGTACAACCATGGCTCTTCTGGAATTCTCCCAACACCTGCATGCTGCTTTCGACTCTGGCAGCCTTGCAGGAGCAGTGTTCATTGACCTCTCCAAGGCCTTTGACACTGTCTGTCATCCCCTTCTACTCGACTCTCTCCACCAACTTGGCTTCTCTGGTGGTCCCATTTTCTGGTTCTCTAGCTACCTCTCTGCTAGATACCAACGTGCCAAGATCAGCGGCTCCCTCTCCAGCACTCTTCCCGTTCCCTCAGGGCTCTATCCTGGGTCCAATACTTTTTAGTCTCTACCTCAACACCCTTCCCGGCTCATGTACCAGTAAAATGCTCCTCTACGCCAATGATGCAGTCCTCGTTGCCTCACATCCCAATCCCATCTCCCTCCAGTTATCCCTCCAGCAAGCTTACAACCAAGCCGAAAGGTAGTTCGGAGACCACAGACTGGTCATTAACCTAAAGAAAACCAAATCAATGCTCTTCTCCCACCACCAAAATAAAGCTAAAAATACCCCCCTCTTGATTATCCCCAGCACTCTGCACCCGCTAGAACAAGTGACCACATACAAGTACCTAGGCATCACGTTCGATACTGCCCTCTCCTTCCACACCCACATTAATGCCCTGTCAGCCGCTATTAACTCTTAGATTGGTCTTCTATACGAGCACAGGGACTGCCTGCCTCAGGTTGCCCTCAGGCTGGCCATCACCTCCTCCGTCTTGTCCCTCGTGGACTATGGCTTGCCCATCTACGCTGCAGCTGACAACACTGCCCTCTCCAAAATCCAACTCTCCATCAATAAGGCCTGTAGGTTCCTGACCGGTGCCCCCAGCCGAACTCACACCTGCCTTCTCTATACTGCCACCAATCTTCTCAACTTTGAGGAGCAACTGCTCTACCAGACCTGCCTTCTCGCTAAGAAATCTCTGCTAGGACTCTTCCCCCCCCCCCCAGGGGTCTCCACCTCCCTACAGCAGCCATCTTCGTCCATCACCACCTGTAGCTCTGTTAAGGCCACTTTCAAGGTGCCCAGAACCAAGACCTCTCTTGCCCAGAGATCCTTCCTCTTCCGAGCCCCCACTTGGTTCAACTCCCTCCCTAGCTGCATCTCCAGCTTGCCAAAAATTGGCTCCTTCAAAACAGCTCTCGGAACCATATCTTAAATACCCGCTGTTGTAACCTGTGGTTCCTGCCCGCCTTGCTCCCTAGCTCGACAACGTCCACTGGACATCCTCTCCCTTCCCCAGACCTACCCCTTTCCTACTAGGTCCAAACAGGGATGTAACCCACTGTCTTCTCTGAGGACCTACTATATCCATGAGTGTAACTCACAATTTTGTAACATTATGTAACCTAAGTAACATACAAACTACTACATTATATAACCTAAGTGTATCTGTTAAACGTTCCTTTTACTGCACATGTAATGTTATCCTCTGTTTTAATCTGCACTGTAATAACTGTCTTGATGTCTGCCCCCGCTGCATGTAGGTGTTTTTAAATGAGTCTCTGACTCAAAGGTTGTAAACCCAATTTGTAATGAATAAACAAAGGACATGAAAAAGGTGGAGATATATATACACACACACACCACAGCAGACCCCCTTTTTTCTATCAGGCTGGGGCTGCACCTCAATATCAGCAGTACCCACAGCAGGGGTATTTCTGGCACCACAGACAAGTGGTCCTGGATGTTGTGAGTCAGTGATTGTCTCTGAACTCAAATTCCTTCCACTAACAACAGTGGAAAAAGGACTAGAAAGGTTGCAAAAGAGACCAAATAAGGGCACTTCAGGCTCTGACCAGACAGCACCCTCCAAATCTGCGTGTGAAACTGCTGTCTCTTATTTACACAACCCTGAGAAGGATGATTCACGCTTTAAAAAAAAAAGGAGGGTGAGTGGTCCGGCTGTCTCTCCGGTCCCCTCCACGAAAACCAAAAAGACAAAGCATGTCAAACCCCAGGAAGGGTTCCTGGCATTACTGTACTTAAATTATGTCCACACTCCGATAAAGGAATCTCACAGAAAGTACTACAGGTTCAGACTCTCATCAGGTAACACTCTAGGAGTGTACACAGTGGTTGGATCACCTTCAAAGATAAGGTGTCACGGTTTCCCCATATCTAGACGACTGGCTGGTGGTAGTAGAATCACTCCAGTAAGTGAGTCTGCAACTCACGTAGGGTCTCCTGGACTCTCTAGGGTCCTTGATAAATCTAAAGAAAGTCTGACCTTCAGCCTGCTCAAACACTGTTGTTCATAGGTGCAGCGCTACATACCCTACAAGGCAGGGTCTGCCTGCCCCTACGCAGGGCAAGAAGTATTCCACTAATAGCGGGCTCATTCAGGCTGAATGAACCAAAAACCGCAAGACAGTTTTCTTCAGCTACTGGCCACATGGCATCTGCCACTGGCACAGTCTTGGAATCCAGGTTACAGATCAGGGCCATTCAGTGTCACCTCATAGCTCAATGGTGTCAGAGACAGGACCCTCTTTTAAAACTAAAACTAATTCTAATAACAAGGACATTGTTACAGGCCTCCAGTGAAGGAAAAGAAGGCACCAATCTAAGGGAGGGGCTGCTTCTTTTTCAGCAAGAGCCCCTATCAGTTGTCTGACAACAGATGCATCCCTACTAGAGTGGGGCACCCATCTGGGGGTTCACACCACCCAAGACGCGTGGTCAAGTGCAGAGTTATCCAGCTATGCTGGATTATTTTACCTATTTGCTTTCACTGGGCTTGCAGAACTGTACCTTAAAGATCCACCTGGTCTCAGTATCTACTTACTTCTCAGTTGGACAAAATGTTTTTTCAAGCCTCAGACCCTATCTTCAAAAGGTTCTTTAAAGTCCTGGTCCATTTGCACCCACTCACAAGGAACTGTTGCCTGCATGGGACCTAGATGTGTGCATAGTTAGGCTCATGGGTCCCCTTTTTTGAGCCTATGTTTTCAGCTTATTTGAAATATCTAAAAAAAATATGTATGTACTTTTTTCCTTGTGGTAATGATTTCTGCCACAAGAATCAGTGGCCTCAAGTCTCTTTGCAGTGAACAGGACCACATTTCATTCCACAGAGACAAAATTATTCAGGGAACAAATATGTTTCTCTTTTAAATGACTTCTGATTCCCATTTGAATCCAACCATTATACATAAACACATAGATACATAGACAGTGTCTGCAGATAAGGACCTGCAGTACACCCAGTCTGCCCATCTTATCTATCTTTTTCACTGAACACTTTAGTTCTGATGAAGAGAGTCTTCATGGTCTGGATGTCAAAGGAGCTTTTAGCTATTACTTGACAACGATTGAAGTCCATAGGCAGGACAGAAAACAGCTGTTCAAACAACATGAAGTCTTGCTGTATTCTGACAATTGCAGTTAGCCCCAGCCGTTAAACTGCCCTGGAGAACAAAGGGTTAACTTTCCTATGCATGGCATAGAATGTTCATCTCGAGCTCGGTTGAAGTCTCTGCCTGTTGTTATTCGAACTGCAACAGTCAGATTCTTTACTGCGCCTCACTGAACAGTCGCTCCGGAGATTTCTCCTGCTGCTCTGTTCAAGTCGGTTGAAGTGTCGGTTTTTCGGTCGTTTTTTGTGCTGAAATTGTTGTTTCTGCATAGTCGGTTCAAGTCTCTCTCTGTGGTACCGTCAGTACTTGATAGGTTTTGTTCTGTTTTCTGTGTGGAACTTGTAAAAGTGTGGATCGGTTCGGCTAAACCGATCATTTTCAGGTAAAATTTGTACTTTACTTTAGTATGTGGTTACCGGTCCGTGACGGGTTCTAAAAATAATGGGTTTAGTACGTGCTTTTTTCCAAGACGTGACACGGTCAGGAACCGATAGGGAGTCTTGCCTGGCGGTTGTCAAAAAGGGCAAGTTTGGTTAGGTTGGCCATGTCTGAGAAACCCAAGAAAAAAACCGGGCCCACTGGGTTTCAACACTGCAGTGTGTGTGGGGAGGTCTTTGCTAAGGCCGATCCCCACACCACCTGTGTTTATTGTCTGGGGTTTGACCACCTCGATTCAGACTGCCAAATTTGCAACAATTTTCCCAAATCTACCCTGGAAAAGGGATTAGGTAGACTGAGGGAAAGGGAGGCAGAGAAGTCCGCTGACCCAGATGGCCAGCCCGGTTCGGTTCTGACCGAACCAGAAGGAGTGCCCTCTGACCAGGGTGATACTTCTTCGGGCAAAAGGAGAGCCAATTCCAAGGAATCGGTTCCAATGAAAAGAAAGAGTAAAGACAAGTCGACCGGTTCGGATCCAGAATTTCATACTCTGACCGCCGATGAAATAGCCAAAGCGATTCGTATTGTGGAATCGCTTCGATCGGATCCGACTGATCCGGCACCTTTTGGCAGGGGCTCGGTTCAGTCGGTTCCCCCAGTTCCGGATTATACCCTGGAAGAATTTTATGAACCGGAGTTTGAGAAGGAAGGAGAGTTGGAAGATGATTATGTGATGGTGAAAGTCTGGATGTGCCTATTGACCCGGACATCTCTCCAGACAGACCTTCAGGTGTTTCTCATCCTAGGCTTTCTGAGTCCCCTTCACACTTCATGTTGTACAGAAAGGTGGCTGATACCCTCCAGCTTCCTGTGGAGGAGGCAGTGGAGGATCAGGAAGAGCCTGACTATGTAGAGATGATGGACATCCCAGAGTCCAGGAGACTGTCTATTCCTCTCCACAAATCTTTTGGGAAATGGACACAAAAAATTCTCAAGTCTCCCAATTCCATACCTTCTGTGGACAAAAGAATGGACAAGAGGTATACTCTTTCAGGCTCAGATACGGAGTTCCTTTATCAGCAATGCAGCCATGTTGGGGTTGCACAGGCTGCTGCCTGTGATAAGGCAAGCATTCCCTTGGCATCACACTCCCCAGACAAGGACTCCAGGAAGATTGATGCCATGGCAAAGGAAGCAGTACATGGCACCATCTTTGGGACTCAGGCAGGCTAATTATATGGCCTATGCAGCCAGGTACCAGAAGTCCAGGTGGGACACTGTACTAGCACTGGCTAAACAGGCTTCCCCCCAGCTGGCCAAGGAGCTGGAGGAGGTGGCTACAGATGGGATTGAGGCATCGAAAGTTCAGTTTCATGCTGCTGTAGACTCCAGTGATGTATCATCAAGAGTCATGGCTACATCTGTGGCTCTTCGGAGAATGGCTTGGCTCGGATGTACTAGCCTCTCACAGGATACCTAGGCTAAGGCCATGGATTTTCCTGTAGTGGGTAATTCTCTGTTTGGGGAGCAAACAGAGAATTACATGAAGAAAATGGATTAATACAGGACCACTTACAGGAGTGCTCAGGCCAAGGAAAGGCAAGCAACTCCTCAAAGGCAGCAGTTCAGGGGCAGGACCAGGCCTTTCCAAAGGCCTTTTTACCAAGCACAGGCCTCTTCTTCCTTTTCTCAGAGGGGGTTCTTCAGAGGGCGAGGCAGAAGGGGGATGAGCAGGCCTGCATCCACCCTTCAGCCTAAAGCCCCTGCCAAGCAGACACCCTGATGGGTCTGCCCAGGTCGATTCTCCCATCCCTGTAGGGGGCAGGCTGGCTTACTTTGTCCAGGACTGGATGTTTGTTACATCAGACAAGTGGGTCCTGGAAGTAGTAAGCCAGGGACTGGTTCTCAGCTTCAAAACATTTCCCAAGATGAGAGCCAGATCTTTTCCACCTGCAAATCTCTCAGAAACCCTTGCCCTAGAGGCAGAGGTTTCTTCTCTTCTAGCTCTAAGAGCTCTAGAGAGAGAGTGCCTACCCTACACTGGGGCAAAGGATTGTACTCCAGGTACTTCCTAACCCCCAAAAAGACAGGAGAGTGGCAACCCATCCTGGACCTAAGATACCTGAACAAACATCTTTTAAAGTCAAAGTTCAAGATGATAACTCTGGGAATTATCCTTCCCTCTCTAAGGCCAGGAGACTGGCTAGCCTCCCTGGACCTCAAAGATGCCTACTTTCACATTCCCATCAGGTGCTCCCACAGAAAGTACCTGAGGTTCAAGTTGCCCTCAGGCCACTATCAGTTCAGAGCAATGCTCTTTGGCCTAACATAAGCCCCAAGGGTCTTCACAAAGTGCCTGGCAGTAGTTGTTGCCTTCCTAAGAAGACAAAAGATTTCCATTTTTCCATATTTGGACTACTGGCTCATAGTGGGCCAGTCCCCAGACCAAGTCAAGTCACACCTGCAAGTGACCCAGCAAGTGCTCACTTCTTTAGGATTTCTTCTCAACCTACCAAAGGCAGTTCTCGAACCAGTGCAGCTCCTCACCTTCATAGGGGCAGAGCTGGATATGGTAAAAGCAAGAGCCTTCCTTTCCCTGGACAGGGCAAGGGCTCTCATGGAACTGGCCTCTTCATTTAGCCTTCAGGTGTTTTGACCAGCAAGGCACTTCCTTCAGCTATTGGGCCACATGGCAGCTTCTACAGCAGTGGTCCAAGGTGCAAGATTCCAAATGAGGGACATTCAGTTCCACTTAAGAGCTTTTTGGTCCCAAAGAAAGGATTCCCTTACCAAATTAATTCCAGTGACTCGAACCCTGCTCCAAGTCCTGCAATGGTGGCAGGATCAGGACAATTTGAGGCAAGGGTTTCCATTTGCCACTCAGTCTCATTCAGTGGTCCTCACCACAGATGCTTCCCTGCTGGGCTGGGGAGCTCATTTGGGGGAACTTACCACCCAGGGACTGTGGTCGCCTCAAGAGTCTCTTCTACACATCACTCCCTTGGAACTCAGGGCAGTGTTTCTGGCAGTGCAAGCTTTTTCCAAATCAGTACAGAACAAGGTGGTTCAGGTCAGAACAGACAACACCACCACCATGTGGTACATCAACAAGCAAGGAGGCACTCAGTCTACGGCTTTGTGCACAGAAGCAATGAAGTTGTGGTCCCTGGCTTATTCCCTGCAAACCTCTCTGATAGCAGTTCACCTTCCAGGAAAGGACAATGTTCTAGCAGATGCACTGAGCAGAATATCCCAGGGCCATCATGAATGGGCCCTAGATCCTCTGGTGTTGAAGGTGATTTTCTCAAGATGGGGCACTCCAGAGATCGATCTTTTTGCACCCCCAGACAGTCACCAAATTTTTCTTTTTTGTTGCAGACCCCCAGTCTTGGGCTCAATCCCCCTGGATGCTCTGATTCTGAACTGGGAAGGGAAATTTCTGTATGCTTTTCCCCCCTTCCCTCTCCTGTTCAAAGTGTTAGTCAAGATAAGGTCACAACCGTGCAAAGTGATTCTGATTGCTCCAGACTGGGCCAGACAGCCATGGTATCCCTTGTTGCTGTCCCTAGCAGTCCATCTTCCCCTGTCTCTTCCCAGGAATTACAACCTGTTGACATCCTCTCAGGGGAGGATTTGGTACCTGAATCTTCAGTCTCTCAATCTCAAGGCTTGGCTCTTGAAGAGTTAGAGTTTGCAGATCTGCATCTTTCCCAAGGGGTTCTGGATATCCTTCAGGCGTCTCAAAAGCCTTCCACCAGAAAGACTTACAACTCCAAATGGAAAAGATTCAGCATTTGGGGTTCTAAGAAGAATATTTCTCCAGACTCTGCTGAATTGCCTACGGTTCTGGATTATATGGTCCATCTGAATGGCCTAGGTCTCAGACCAGCTACTCTCAAGGTACATTTGGCAGCTGTTTCTGCTTTCCTGTTAGTAGGCAAGTCTTCCTCACTGTCATCCCATCCTGTATTCTGTAAGTTTTTCAACAGATTGCTTCACACCAATCCCCCCTTTAGGGATCCTGCTCCTACCCCCTTTTGAGCCTTTGTCCTCAGCAGAGCTTAAGTACTTGACTTGGAAAACTGTGTTTTTGGTAGCAATTACTTATGTTAGACGTATCAGTGAATTGCAAGCCCTGTCAGTGGAATCTGATTTCATCTCTTTTCACAGAGATAAAGTGGTCCTTAGAACTACCAGAAAGTTCTTGCCTACAGTGGTCTCAGATTTCCACCTGAATCGGTCTATATCTCTCCCTGTTTTCTTCACTGATCATTCTTCCTCAGGAGAGAGGAGGCTGCACAGTTTGGATGTTAAAAGAGCCCTTAGCTACTACATAGAGCGTACCAAGGGTCACAGGTTTGACTCCCTCCAGTTGTTCCTCACTTATGGAGAAGCTGGGAAGGGCAAACCTGCCACCAAGAAATCTATTGCCAGGTGGATTGCTTCTTGTATACAATTCTGCTATGAAAAACTGGGTAAAACTCCACTATGCTATTTCATTTGATTGTTTTTTGGTTTTGGGTTTCCTGACTTGAGTCTTCCTTTGAGGACCCAAAACATTGTTTGTCTGCCAGTTGGCTAGTTAAAAGTTTTACAGTTTCCACACAAAATACCTAGTGAGTTTAGCTCATAAAGATCTGATGGTTGCAGTTCTGTGCCCGCCTCCAAAGGTACTGCTTAGTAGTCTGCATAAAGTTATGAATACCCAAGTATTACTGGGGTTAGAAGAAAAAAATACTTACCATAGTAATCTTGTTTCTTTCAAGTGATACTCAGGTTTACTTGTTTTTTTTTTTGAGGCATGAGTAGGCTGAAGCCCATCGTGAATGCCCCCCACAAATTTGTGGAACATTATTGTTTATAATGACTCAACCAAATGTCTATTCCCTTTTTAAATATTTCAAATGTTTCACTGTTTATCAAATGTTGCGGGAGTTTGTTCCACAGTTTTGGGGCCCTTATTGAGAAGTAATTCAATTGTTGGTTAGTTTTTACTCTTTGAACTTCTAGTTGGCTTGAGTGTAGTCTTGGGACATGTTTTCTCTTGGAATAGTGTATGCCACATTGCTGCATTAAAGATGATGATTTTAAAAGTTTATAAAGAAATAAAAGATCTCCTCTAATATTCATAACTTTCCCACCCTGCCTCCCCTTCTTGAACCTTTGGCCTCTGCACTCCTGAATACTGTGCTGTCAGGGGTATAAATGCTATTTCTGGCACACATGTTGTGATTGTGATCACTATTGTTGTCCCTCTCCTCTTTTTAGGTGATTTGGACATTCACGGGGATCCTTTCATAGGTTATGCCCTCCAGTTGGAGGCCCCTTTTTTTGGGTGTTAAGGAAGTTCTTCTATTATTATTATGATTAATAGTGCCATTATTATTATTACTATTACTATTATTATTATTGTAATTATCATTATTACACTTAGTCCCCATGGGCCTGTCTTTCCAGGCTTCCAGGAAATCTGAGGGGTTTAGAACAAAGGCAGTTAGTATAAGGCAGCATTTGAAAAGTGGCTTATGCAAAAAGATTCCACCATTTGCATATGTTCCAAATTCTTTCTGGGCAGTTCTACTTAGAAGGCTGACTGCATAAAGTTATGAATACCTGAGTATCACTTGGAAGAAACAAGATTACTATGGTAAGTACTTTTTTCTTACTTGATTAGGAAAGGAAAGGGTGAACTTGGGCTAATCTAAGCAAGGAGGAATATGAAGGGGTAGGTAGGGAGGAGGAGTGGGGAGAGAATAAGTGAGAGGAAAGTGCTTATTGAGAGTTGGGGAGGGAAGAAGGAGGGAGTAAGTCGAGCTAGTAATGGGGGAGCATATAGTTATAGAGCGCAAGACAATGCCTGGGAATTAGCGGCAATTGCAGTTTGGGATTAGGTAATTGGTTAGCGAAGAGGAGAGAGAACCAGCAGAGGAAGGGTGGAGAATTTGAGACAGGAGCTGGTTCTGTAGTTTGGGGAGGCTGTAGGAGAAGGCCAGTTGACCAGAAGTTGTGCCCCTCCAAGATGTATGCTGAGTCCGCAAGTCAACCGATCTAAGGGAATAAAGGGTTGGGATGGGGGTGGATAGGAAGGCTGAGATGTAGGAGGGGAGAGATCCAAGCCAGAATTTAGAAATGCATTTGGTGGCATGGAGTTAGCGTCTGTTTGCGAGGGTGGTAAAATTTAGAGAGCAGTAGGGGGTACAGTGGTGAGTCAGAGGAGGAGCATCCAGCACAAAATGGCAGAAGGAGTTAAAGAGGGGGTCCAGTCTGGTTAGGGAGGACAGTGGGGCACCACTATAGACTTATGTCACAGTAGTCAAATATGGGCAATATAATTTTTAGTACTAGCTCGCGCCTTCCCATCAGCGGGATACAGCTATGGTTTCTGTAGAGGGCACCAAGTTTGGGCTGAAATTTCTTGAGAATGGCATCAAAGTGTACTGAAAAGTTGAGATGCTGGTCGAGCCAAACACTGAGGTATATAAAGGAGGAGGTGTCTTCAAGAACTGTCTCATCAAGGGTGTGAAAGGTGTGCTGGGAGGTAAGTCTAGCGCCAAAGGTCATGGAGACTGTCTTTTTGGCATTAAAGAAGAGTTGGTGGTCTCTAAGCCAGAGTTGGACATTTATGAAGTCGAACTGAAGTCTGGTAGTGACATCAGAGACAGATTTGCTGGTAGTATAGATTACTGTATCATCCGCGTACATATGTATGCTAGATGACGAACAATTCTGAGGGAGGTCATTTAGAAAGATAGAGAAGAGGAGTGGTCCAAGTATGGATCCCTGTGGGACTCCAGTGGTAATGGGGAGGAGAGGTGGCATCAGCAATGCGGACTGATTGTGACCTGCCGGACAGGTATGCTTTAAACCAATCAGTGGCTGTGGTGGAGAGCCCAGCTGAAGTGAGGCTGCTTAGTAGGAGAGGGTGGGAGATGGTATTGAATGCTTTGGCCAAGTCAATAAAGATGGCTGAGGTAATTTGGCCATTTTCCATGCCCATGAAGATGGAGTTTGTCAGCCTAAGCAGGGATGTGGCAGTGAAGTGTTTTTTTCCTAAAGTCAGACTGGAAGGGAGTGAAGAAAGCAGGGTCAGTGAGATAAAAGGAGAGTTGCTCTAAAACAAGATGTTCTTGGAGCTTGAATAAGGAAGGAAGGACGGATGGTAGTTACTAGGGGAAGAGGAGTTGCTACCCTTAGGAAGGGGGAGCATAACAGCATGCTTCCAGGCAGTTGGGACAGTTGAAGATGTAAAGGACAGGTTTAGTAGGAGAGATAAAGGGTAGGCTATAGCAGGAGCAGACAGGAAGAGAAGCTTAGGGTCCAGGCCATCAGGAGAAAAGCCTTTAGCTGGGTTGATAGAGAGCAAAGCTTGCAAGGCAGCATCTGGGGAGGTTGGAGTAAAGGAGAAAGGGGTAGGAGAGGGGGAAGCAGAGCAGGATGGGGGGTGGAGGGGTTAGCAAGAGTAGGGCTTGGGAGGTAATGGGAAGGGAGAAGGGGAAAGGAGAGGGGGTAGGAGGAGGGCTGGACGAAGAGGGAGGGCATAACGGGGTGGGGTGGGGGAGGGGACCGTGGGGTTGCCCACTGAGGTAGAGTGGGGACAGGGGAGCTGAGTGTGTGCCTGTGGTGCTGCCAGAAGCGCCAAGGCACAGGTCGTGAAGTGGATGTTGAAGCACTCGGCTACAGCCAAGGGTTCAGATATGATTGCTTGATTTGTCTTGAGGATGGGGGTAGGGGGCTTGCTAACAGGAGAAAAGAGGGAATGGACAACCTTCCAAAATTTTGAAGGTTTGTTAGTATTTATTGTGAAGTTAGAGTGGTAGTGTTCCGATTTGGCCAGGCGGATAGAGTTAGTACAAACATTGCATAGCTCCCTATAGTGTTGGTGATCCCTAGGGCAACCAGTTGCCTCATGTTTGCGCCACGCTGAGTCCTGGAGCTCTTTGGCAAGCCAAGAGCTCAGGGGTAACCCAAGGAAGGTGACTGCCTCGGTTTCTCATTTTACATAAGGGGTGAAGTGGTTTCATATGAGGAGGAACTTAGCACTGAAGGCCTGGAGGGCGGCATTGATTGAAGGGTTAGAATCCTCTGTCTGTGAGGATTCCATCAAGCATACTCCTAGGTCTCTTCCGGAGGATCCTACATTTTTCAGTGTGGTGAAGTAGCTGTCTTCCTCAATGGGCTTCCGAAACTGAAGAAGAGGATGCCACCAGGAAAGAGCTGGTGGACTTCTTGGAGATCCCTGAATCTCCCCCAAAGATCATTCCTGCTATTCTCCCAACTCTGTGGAATGCAGCCACGGCAGCCAGGCTCAGACCAGATGGTGCCAGCTATGCACCGCAGGGCTGATAAACTTTATCATGCCCCCAAGGCCTTCCCTGCTATGCTGCCCAGCCCAAGACAGACTCAGTGGTCATCCAGGCAGCTCATGATAGGACTAAGGCACCTAAGCACCTTAACTCCCTTCCCCCAGATAAGGAGTCTCACAGGATCGACCCCTGGGGAAAGAGTGTGTTTGCTTCCTTCACTCTGGGTTTGAGGATCGCAAACTACCGGTCTGACATGGTGAAGTACCAAAATACCAGTTGGAAAAAGGGCAGGGCCGTGGCACAGACCCTTCCAGATATCACACAAAAGCAAGAGCTGCTTCAGCAGCTCCAGGCCACTGAGGACATTAGTAAACGACTCTTTAGGGCCCCCTATGACATGTCCGATACCATTTCCAGGGCTTCTGCCATGGGCATATGCCTACTTAGGCACTCATGGCTGAGAGTATCTGGTTTTGCTACTGATGCTCAGCAAAAGGTGCTCAGTGCTCCCTTGAATGGCACAAAACTGTCTGGCCCTGATGTCCAGGATATTATTAATGACCTGCAAGCCTCGGGCAGGGCACTCAAGTCTGTCCACTCCCTCTATCATACAAACCAACCAAGAGGCAGAGGACGCCCACCCTTTTGCAGGGCGCCCAATAGGCCCGGTCTGGGCCTCTGGCCCCAAGGGAAGCGCAGGTCCCCAACTGCCTTCTCCACCCCAGCCAGCGCTGGAGCGGCGGCCAAGAGTCCCAGGAATGATGGACCAGCCCAAGTGACTGGCTCCACCTCTGCTTGACTCCTTGCTGGACCCCCCTCTTCTGGTCCTGGACCAGGAGGCGGTGGTCGGAGGCCTATTCACCCTCCACTTGAACCAATAGAGAACCATAACCTCAGATGCATGGATTCTGCAAATCATAGAGCAGGGGCACACCCTGGAGCTCATTTAGCGACCTTCAGAAACCCTTCCTGCACCCTCCCCTTAACCCCCTGCTCATTTCCTTGTTCACTGGGAGGAGGTGCACTGTTCCTGCACAAGCAGGCCATCAAACCAGTTCCCAGGCACCAGAGAAACAAGGGATTCTATTATAGGTTTCTCCTGGTACCCAAAAAGATTGGCGATTGAGGCCCATTCTGGATCTAAAGGACCTCAATCTGTTCTTCCAGTACAAAAAGTTCCAGATGGTAACTTTGCCAGGCCTGATGCCCCTCCTCAAAATGGGAGACTGTCTCTGCTCATTGGACATGCAGGATCCCTACCTGCACCTCTTGGTCTTCCCTGCTCACAAGATGTTTCTCCATTTTGCCTTTTAGGGCGAACATTACCAGTTCAAGGTGCTGCTCTTTGGCTTATCCTCTGCGCCACAAGTCTTTACCAAGTGCTTAGCAGTGGTCGCAGCAGCTCAGAAGGGAGGGTCTGTATATTGTCCCTTATCTGGATGACTGGTTTCTAAAGGCCTCATCCAGGGAACAGCTTTTACTGACTCTGGAGCGGACTTGCCAGCTCTTCCACTACCTGTGCATCATGGTCAGTCTGCCCAAGTCAGTTCTAGTACCATCCCAAAGGCCGCAATATATAGGGGCGGTCCTGGACTAGGCACAAGGGAAGGCCTTCCTGGCCCAAAACAGGGCAGAGGGTGTCTTATAGCCCAAGCTCAGTAAGTTGCCCAAAGCCACTACATTCCTGTCAGGGTGTACTTCGGATTGCTGAGCTTGATGGCGGCTGCCACATCCACTGTTCCGCTAGCATGACTTCATATGCACACTCTCCAGTAGACCCTCTAGGTGCAGTGGGACCAGTGCACGGACGAGTTAGATCACCCAATCCTTTTGTCTTCTCCAGTCTGCAAGATACTGCAGTGGTGGATGTACCCCTCGAACCTGCTTAAGGGCATCCCATTCCAGATCTCCTCCCTACAACAGATCCTAACCATGGATGCTGCAGGTCTAGGCTGGGGAGCACACTTGGGTCCATTCCAGACCCAGGGCTCTTGGTCCCAGCTGGAAACCTCCCTGCATATCAGTGTCCTGGAGATGAGGGTGGTGCTCTACACCATGTAGGTTTTTCAGGACCACCTTCTGGTACAGTCAGACAATTTGAGTGTAGTTTACTACATCAACAAGCCGGGGGGAAGGGGACTTATTCATACCCCCTATGTAGGGAGGCCATGAGAGTGTGGTACTGGGCGCTGGCTCACAGTCTGACACTTTCTGCAGTCAATGTGCCTGGCGTATTAAACACTCTGGTGGACAGTCTCAGCAGGATTCAGTCCAGCATACGTGAATGGGAGCTTCTCTTATCCATCGCAGAAGACTTGTTCGACAGATGGGGTCATCCAGAGTTGGACCTTTTAGCATCTCCACTCAATGCAAAACTGCCCAATTTCTGCTTGCTAGATCCCAGGGCCTTGAGTTTTCTGGCGAGACGTATAGTCCCTCTCTTGGAGCGGGAGGTTTCTTTATGCTTTCCGTCTGATCTTACTTCGAGAGGGTTCCTTCAGTAGGTCATCACATATAGGACTGGCACCACCTGGCATCGGGCCGCAAGGCAGACTTTTCTAGCAATGCCTGATGGGGGACCGCCCACCCGATGTCACGTGACTGACGTCAGCGTGACTGTATATAGTGGCCAGTCCCCACGCCCGCCCTCCAGTTCTTTTCCGCCGTCGCCTTGTGTCAGTCGCATCGCAGACTTCCAGCAGCGATTGTCGAGAAAGTTCTTTCGTGTCGGGTTTTTCCCTTGCAATTTTCTTTAATTTTTCAAAATCCTTTGATGTCTTCTCCGAAGAAAAAGTGCTTGGCTTGTGGCACGCAGATCCTGCACAAAGACGGTCACCAGAAATGCATTCTCTGCCTAGGCCCAAACCATCCTATCTCCTCCTGCCCTGAGTGCCAGTCATTTAACCAGGCCACTCAAAAACGGAGACAGCAGGCATTGGAGGCCCACCTTCTTAAATCTCGTCTGGCCTCCTTGAAGAAAAAGATGGAGTGCCTCAGGGATTCGTCCACAAAATCTTCCCCTTCAAAAAAGCACAAGGAGAGGACTAGGGAGCGAGCTCGCTCCATGAACGATGCCAGGCCATCCACAAGCAAGGCCCAATTACAGCCGGCGACCCCCAACACCAGTGATCCCGACGACAGTCCCTCAGCTGGGACCGGCCGACAGGCCTTTGCCTCTGGCCCCAACGCCGGACCCGACATCAGCCCCTCTTCCAGTGCCGGATCGGGCTGCGCTGGTACCGACGTCTGTCCCTCCGACGTGGGCTTTCCCGGTGCTGGACCCTCCTCCCATCTACACAACGGCGGGTCCGACGTGGATTCCCCCGACACCTGATCTGTCGTCGGGAACCTGTTCTAGACCCCAAACTGTCCCTCATTACCCCTTGGGGTTTCCTGGGATCCCTACTGGGGAGGTTCCACTCCTGATTGGAACCATTTTGGGCAGTTCCACCATGGATAAAATCCATATTCCCTTATTTGGGTTTCCAGGGTATATCCCCTTCCGTCGCCTCCTCCTCCTCCCCAACTTCAACCGCCCCTGCTCCCTCCGTGGCCCGGGATTTCAAGACCTTAATTCAGTCTTGGTGGCAGGGGCCAGGTCAGAGCTGGTTACTGATCTAGAACCCAGACTCCCGCAGTCAGTAGCTTCCTAGATCCCTCCTAGAGCAGCGTTCTGTTTCAACCGTCTGGCTATCTTGGGGAAGACTCAACAGGACATTTCCTTGCGGGGTTCCCATCGTTGTCCTGTTGAGGAGGTGGAAGACAGTTCCGACTGGAGGGAGGACTCTGAGAAGGAGGAACCTGTGGAGGACCCTAAGGATACGAAAGGAAGAACCTCCGCCAAATCCCTCCTGAGGATCCTTCCTTTTCGGACCTCTTGAGGACCTTAAGAGATCATTTCGACTGGGAGTCAGAGGACCAGGATCCTATGCGGTAAAGACTCACGGAACATCTTGATTTAGAGTCTCTGCCATCTATTCTGGGGCCCCCATGGATGGGTCCTCACCAAGACCTCACCAACACCATCTGGCAGATGCCTCATTCGATCCCAGCTGTCCCCAAGAGGGTGGACAGGCTCTACCGGGTGCCAAAGGACGCACCTTTTTTTGAAGGCTCATCCTAAGGCAGACTCTGTGGTCATCTCAGCTGCTCATGACCGCTCCATAGCTCCCAAGCACATGAGCACGACACCTCCGGACAAAGAGTCGAGGCTGATGGACCAGTTCGGGAAGAAGGTCTACTTGTCGGCCACGTGCACCCTTTGCTCCCTTAGTTATGTGGCCCACATGGTATCTCACCAAAAACAGACTATGGCCAGGTTGGAAGCGAGGGTCCAGTCTATCGATCCATCGCCCCTTAAGGAGGAACTTGCCAAGGATCTCCACCTCTCCAGGATCTCCTGTAGGCATGCTCTTCGAGCCACCTACAACTCCGTCGATTCGGTGGCCTGTACCTTGGCAACTGCCATTGCCCTTAGGTGGCATTCCTGGCTTCGTCTCTCTGGGCTCGCCAACAAAGTCCAGTTGATGATCAGGACGCCTTCAGGGGCTCAGTCCTTTTTGGAGGAGATACCAAGTACATCATAATGGATTTACAGGACAAAGGTGTGGCCCTTAAATCCTTTAGGTCCCAGTACCGATCGGGCACTCAACAGCAGCAGCAGCCCTTTCGGAAAAGGAGTGGAGGCAGCGGAAGAGCGCTCAGGCGGCGCCAAGGTAAGCGTAGGCCACGGTACGCTACCCCTGCTCTCAAGAATCAACGGCGTTTGGGGACCTCCTCCCGAGCGTCCCTGCTTCTTGACTCTCTGGCCCATTGCACCCTCAGTCTCACAACGGGGAGCAGGTGAGGGGGAAGGTTCGCCTGCCACGCGCAGGAGTGGAGGGCGATCACTTCAGACGAGTGGGTCCTGCAACTAGTGTCCGTCGGACACACCATCGAGTTTCTGGAGATCCCTCCGGATACTCCTCTGCGGAGGTCCTCTTATTCCCGGAACCAGGCCCTCCTCGTTCGCGAGGAGGTCAATGCGCTCTTGGGCAAAGGGGAAAAAGGTTTTACTCCCACTTCTTCCTGATTCCAAAAAAGACCGGGGACTTCAGACCCATTCTCGACTTGAGTCAACTCAGTCAGTATGTAGAGTACAAGAAGTTCCGCATGCTGACGCTCCAGAGCCTTCTTCCTCTCCTGTTGGAGAATCATTGGCTCTGCTCCCTGGACATGCAGGATGCCTACCTGCACATCCCTATCTTCCCCAGCCACCGCTGTTTCCTGTGTTTTTGTTTCCAAGGACAGCATTTCTAGTTCCGGGCACCCCCCTTTGGTCTGTTAGGCACCTCGGGTTTTTACCAAGTGCCTGGCATTGGTGGCGGCGTTTCTACGCTGCAGGGGTTTTGGTATTCCTTACCTGGACGACTGGCTGATCTCAGCTCCGCCAGGATCTTTTTATTGAAACTCTGTCCTCACACTGGACCCTTCAACTGACTGGGGATAATGGTCAACGTCCCCAAGTCGTCTCTAGTACCGTCCTAGAGACTACAGTTCATTGGGGCAGTTCTGGATACAGTCCAGTGCAGAGCCTTCCTTCCTCCAGACAGGGTGGAGACCTTAATCAGCCAGGCTCGCAAAGTAGCCTCTCTCAGGACCATTCCTGCCCGGGAGGTCCTTCGTCTTTTGGGACTGATGGCAGCTTCCATTGCGACCATTCCCCTAGCAAGGCTGCACATGTGAATCACTCAGTGGTCATTATGGGTGCAGTGGGATCAGCTCCTAGATGATCTGGACCATCCAGTCTTGGTCTCTTCAGCGGTCCAGAGGGATTTAAGTGGTGGGAGGATCCCCACAATCTTTCCCTGGGACTTCTGTTCCGAAACCCTGCACCAGCAGCTGCCCTCACCACGGATGCCTCGAATATGGGGTGGGGGGCCCATCTTGGGGATCATCAAGCTCAAGGCCTTTGGACAGGCCTGGAGACCTCTCTCCACATAAATAGTCTGGAGCTCAGGGTGGTTCTGTATGCCTTACAGGCTTTTCAGACCCTGCTACCCAAGGGAACACTGCTGATCCAAACGGGCAACATGTCAGTAGTTTGTTACATCAACAAACAAGGAGGAACCCGATTGTACCCTCTTTGCAGGGAAGTGACCCGGGTGTGGAACTGGGCAGTCCAGCACCTTCTGGTCCTGGTGGCCGTGCATGTTCCAGGCATTCTAAACATCCTGGCGGACAGTCTCAGCAGAACTCGAACCCTCGCCCACGAGTGGGAATTGCATCAGGAAGTGGCGGACTCCATCTTCCAGAATTGGGGATGTCCAGAAATCGACCTCTTCGCCTCCCAATCCAATGCAAAACTTCCCAAGTTTTGCTTGCTCGTTCCAGAGCAAGGTGCTTTCTTGAATGACTCATTATCTCTATCATGGACAGGGAAACTTTTGTACGCTTTTCCCATTCTACAGAGAGTTGTCCTCAAACTTCAAGCTGAGGGAGCAAGAATGATCCTTATTGCTCCTCTCTGGCTGAGACAAATTTGGTTCCTGCTGTTACAGCAGCTCTCCAGGGAACCACCGGTTCCACTTCCACTGACTCATGACCTCCTGACTCAGGATCAGGGCAGGCTGGTTCATCCGGGACTCAGGACCCTGCATCTTCATGCGTGGCTCCTTCAGACGTAGCGATTTCTCGCTTTGGGGTCTCCTCTAGAGTGGCTCAGGTCCTCATCAAGGCCAGGAAACCGTCTACCTGTTCCACTTATGCTATGAAGAGGAAGCGGTTTTTGATCTGGGCTTCCGCTCAGGGTTGGGACCCTTTCTCCTGTTCAGCCCCTCAAGTCATGGAATACCTCCTTCATTTATCAGACTCTGGTCTGTCCTATTCTTCTTTGAAGATCCATATCGCAGCCATTTCCGCGTACCACTAGCTAGTGGATGGTAAACCCGTGGCTCAGTTGGAGGTCTCAAAGACTTTTCTGAAAGGCATCCTCCATCTGAACCCCCCCCCCATCCGCAGCCCAACCCCACCTTGTGACTTGAACTTCGTCCTGGAAAAGATCACCCTTCCTCCTTTCGAACCGGCCATGAGCTGTGATCTGCGCTTCCTTTCCTGGAAGACGCTTTTTCTGGTGGCTATCACCTCCACCTGAAGGATTTTGGAGCTTCACGCTCTAGTCTGCCAGGAGCCTTACTTGATTTTCCATAGGGACTGGGCAGTCCTTAGGACGCATCCAAGGTTCCTTCCCAAGGTGGTGTCGGAATCCACACTGAATCAATCAATAGAGCTTCCGGTTTACTACCCATCCCCTTCCAACAAGAGTGAGGCACTCCTTCACACGATGGATGTCCATCGGATCCTCCAGTGCTATACTCACCAGACTAAAGAGCTCCGCTCTTGTGATCAGTTATTTGTTTCCTTTTCCCCCAAGTCGAGGGGCAAACCGGTTTCTAAGCAGGGCCTTTCCAAATGGTTGGGAAACTGCATCCGGTACTGTTACCAGAAGTATGATAATCCTCTTCCGGGTTCCATAATAGGTCATTCTACTAGGGGCATGGCTGCCTCAGCGGCCTTCCTTCGGAACGTTTCCACAGCGGACATCTGTGCTGCTGCTACTTGGAGTTCTGTCCACATCTTTACCAAACACTACAGTCTGGACATTGCTTCTAGGTGGAGGGCTGGCTTTGGATTAGCCATCCTGCAAGGCCTTTTGTCTTAGGTTGGGTCCATGCTGGACTTTAGTTGTTCTGTTGGAACTTGCTTCCTCCTCCCTAGTTTCTCTTGGTCTCTCTCTGGAGGGTCTGCTTGGGACTCTGTCCTATATGTGATGACCTACTGAAGGAACCCTCTCGAAGTAAGATAGTACAGTTACGTAGGAACTTACCATAACAGTAGATCTTCGAGAGAGGTTCCTTCAGTAGGTCATATTTTTCCCTCCCTCCTTCCCCTCATTTTATGTTTTACAGGGACTCCAATTCCTGTTCATTCCTGCTGTATGGCCTCTTCCTGGCTCCGGCGGGAGAACTGGAGGGCAGGCGTGGGGACCGCCCACTATATACAGTCACGCTGATGTCAGTCACGTGACGTTGGGTGGGCAGTCCCCCGTCAGGTATTGCTAGAAAAGTCTGCTGTGCGGCCCGACGCCAAGTGGCACCAGTCCTATATGTGATGACCTACTGAAGGAACCTCTCTCGAAGATCTACTGTTACGGTAAGTTCTTATGTAATCCCCAGGTGGCGCAATCTCAAGGGCTTCTACCCCTGCCTGCTGGACCACCAACAGGTTGAGGGGCCTAGGTTCTATGGCGGGTGCCTCCACCCAGAGGTCAGGGTTGGTAATGGTTGGTCGAGTTTGGTCACAGCCCTCTGGGACACTGAGACCCCCTTTTGTTCCCTCTAATGGTCCACACGATACACAAGAATTGCAATGCCAATACCTCACATGTACACTGGATCCAATCATAAGGTACCACTTACCCTCGAGACCGATTCTGCAGTTCTTCTCGGAGGACCCCCTGTGAAATAAGGTTGGTCAATTTACACAAAATAATGCAATGCCTGCTATATAGGTACTGACACTCTAAACAGGTTAAAGTCAGTAACATCCAATCTGGTTTATTTAGGGGAGTGAAACACAGGGAGGAGGAGATTAAGCTGATAGCAGAAATAAATCACAGTACTGTGCACTCATCCAAAGTCATAAGTCACACTCTGGGTACCCAGGTTGAGGGGCTAGCCAGGTCCGTTGCCTGGGGTTGGCCGGCAGGTGCAGATGGAAAGGGCCCTGTAAGAGAGAGATGCACAATACCCAATTGTAATCTGGAGCCGGATGGCTCAGTCCTTGAGGAAATGAAAGAAAGAAAATCAGATGAAACACTGGTGATGGTTAACAGGTCACAGGCGGATGCCCTGATTGGTACTCATACTACCCCATGCTGAAAACCTGGTGCAGATGGTGGTTCTGGATTGCCAGACACACAAAGCAGGGAGAGGAGATTCTACTGGCCAGGCCGCACTGCTTTGATCAGCCGACAGATTCAGTCCGAATACATTCAGCTCGACTTTCAGTTTACACCGCACGGTGACAAGAGAACCAGATTAGCTATTCCTCACAAGCATTCCACACATTTATATGTAAAGGAAATTACTATACCAGGCAGCTGCTTTCAGGTCTCTATCGCACTTACTGCAAACACTCGGGAGTTCACACTGCAGCTTCAGTTCCTGACAGACCAAGCGTGATTCAGCAATTTCTCCAGTCTTCTACAGGGTGAGCCTGGTTTCCACTCTTTCAGCCTTTCTTCCTCTCTGTATTCTTGGATTCAGTCCGAATCGAGTTGGCAACGGCAACAGCCTGACTTTAGGCCTCTCATGCGCTTACCGCGCGAAACTATACAACGCAGAAGCACAGAGCTCTTTCTCTCCTCACGGTCACAACTGATCTGATCTCTCAGTCGCAGGGCAGAGCATTCTCTTTGGGCGCCACCCGGTCCAGTTGGTGGACTCAGTTGTCAATCACTCAGAAACTCTCTCCGTTGGTGCAAATAGGCGCCAAGGTCCAGAACTTCACTTCCCAGAATTACTAGCTATACGTCGTATTGTAAACTGGCTCCCAGGAGAATTCGAATTCTGGTTGGTCCAAACAATCTCCATTTTACAGCTCCCTTAATCCCATTGGCCCTCAGAACTGCAGTTTGGGTCCAAAATGGAGGGGCAACGCACACAGAGTCCCAGCTGTAACAAAAGCAAGTTAGACAAACTACAATATTATGAACGCTCTAACTGTTTATAGGAAAACAAGCATATCATTCAGATGGGCTCCATTTGCGCCTCTAGCGACTGCAAAATGAAGCGATTGCCCCGCAGTTCAGGCGGGCTTGAGCAGGTAACACCAGCCCCCAGAAAAGCAAGCAGTAACTGTGTCTGCAAGCAGATGGCTCTTAAAGAGACAGTATGTGGAGGGCTCTACCAGCACTCACAGTGCCAATCTAACGCTTAAACGCAATGCCAGCAGGCAGGGGAACACTTAGGTAAGCTCCATAGAGGCTTTTTAGGAACCCCCATTTGTAAGGTGGTTACACCCTTCCTGGCCTGAAAAGAACTTGGCGTCCGCGTCAAGTAGTTACCCTTATAACAATTTTAAAACAACTACTAAATACATTTACATTACTAACAGTTAGATTTACATTCTTTAAATCACAATCATATGTTAGCTCTTGATAATATGTACTTATTCTGTACTTCACAGGTACCATATTGTATACACAACAACATTTCAGCATCAGGTCACCCTTCCTGCACATGAAACTGGTAAAGAGGGGGTGCTTCCCTATCAGCTACCTTGGGGCTGGACGGGGCAGGGGCACCATACTCAGAGGGCAAGACAAGTAATCTGAAATTATTTCCCAGGCTTAGTTTGGGCAGTGAGCTCGGGGTCACATACACTCCCTTAAGCACCACGTTAAGGGGCAGGTCCACAGGTCTGCCAAGGGACTCGTAGCTTAAACGTACCACAGGTCTCACAGCTCGACCAGTCCTTCTCGGGGGGAACCATGACAGTCTCTGTGTTTTGACCCCCGCCTTCAGCAGGGTCCTCATTCATCAGGGGGACTGCCAGTGGGGTAGATCGGCTAGAACTTAGGGCGCTTTCAGCTCCAGGAGTGGCAAGCTTAGAGTCCACAACACTTAGTTCACAGGGGGAGTTTTGTGACACTGCCAGTGAATCATCCGTGCATTGAAAGTACTCCTCAGGCTCTGGTATATCACCAGTCTGTTCCAGTTCAACATTTTCCTCCTCGGGCAGCTCATACAATTCCACCATGCACAGTGATTCTAGATCATCCGACTTAGTACTTGGCACTTCACTTTCTGGGAGGATTGGGTCCAAAGACAAAGCCCCCGGCCCAGCTTCATCTCCAGGATTGACTAGGGGATTGCCCCGGAAACAATTGACTCAGTTCGTAAGAAGGGTAGTATTCAAAGTCACACTCACTTTCCTCTGACATGGACTGACAGTCATGTTCAACTGGGACTTGTTGTGGGGAACACTTTTAACTCAGCATCTGTAGGTGCAGACTTTCTTTGCTTTTGCCTAGCAGCAGCTCGGGTCACTGGTCCAGAGGGAGCACTTTCTGGGGGCTCAGACTCAATCAAGATTTGTCCAATGGGCAGTAAATGATTTCTATGCATTGTTTTAACATCTTTTGAATTATTCTCAGGCTTTACTTTGTACACAGGCAGATCATCTAGTTTGCCCACTACAATGTAAGGGAGATGGTGCCACCTGTCAGCAATCTTGTGTTTGCCATGCAGTCCCAGATTTCTTAGCAATACCCGATCTCTCTCCTGGAGTTCCGCGCTTTCACCTTTTATCATACCTTTCTTTGTTGGCCGATTTCTTTTGCAGCCATGGTTTGGCCAGTTGGTACGCATGATTTAGCTGGACCTTTAACTTTGCACATACTGTAAATACTTAGCTGCTTGAACCTCATCAGGAAACTCCAAAACACACATCTACCGCAGTCGGGCTTTCTTCCAAACATCAGGCGGCAGGGGGAGAACCCAGTGGCATCACTTTTAGTGCAGTTGTAGGCATGTACCAGTGTGCTGATTTGTTGGCTCCATCTAGGCTTGTCTTTAGGGTGAGGGGTGCCCAGCATATCTAGCAGAGTGCGGTTGAAACGTTCAGGCTGTGGGTCCCCTTGGGGGTGACAAGGGGTGGTTCTGTACTTTTGCACTCCCCACAGAGAAAGCATCTCTTTGATCAGACGACTCTCAAAATCCCTTCCTTGATCAGAATGGATTCTTTGTGGTGCCCCATAGTGAACAAAAAAGTTTTCTATAAGCACTTTGGCCACAGTTGAGGCCTTCTGGTTCTTGGTGGGAAAAGCTTGGGCATATCGAGTGAAATGGTCAGTGACCACCAGCACATTACTAATGTTTCTAGGGACATGGATATGTTGTTCATCCACACTGTTTGGCAGGTTCCTTGCCGGTTTAAATCTTGCCGGAAGGTCTTCAAGCTGGCTCCTCCCACCCACCCAGGTGGTAAAACTCTCGGCTCCGCCCCATGATGCCAAATCTTCCTTATCGCTTGGAAGCTCAGGTTCCCTCCTTAATGCTCTGCATATAGACTGGATCCTAATTCTTCGATTCTCACCAAACCAATTCTTAAGTTTTCAAGACTTCGGGTCTAATTACTCCCTCGCGGCCATGGCGGGACAAATCCCACCCGGATTTCGGCGCCCATGTGGGCAGAAAATGTCCAGGATGGATCTGCACTCCACGCAAGGCTCACTGCCTCGGCCTGGATCCTGACCTGCAGGCCTGCGAGTTGTGCCGCCTCATTTTCGGCCTATGTCCTGGAAGACCGGGCGTCTCGGGTTATGGTCAGTGCTCCGAAGCTTATACTCCGCCGGTGAAGCCCAAGGAGGCCAGTTGGGCGGTGTCCGCGGCGGCTGGCTCGGCTGAGCAACTCGAGCAGATGATCGTCCTCGAGGAGGAGGCGGCCCAGGCCGCATCGTCATCCTCCTCGGTCGCGGCATTTATCCCGCTCTGTCTGGGATCCTCCTGCACAGCTTCTTTTAAGGAGCTTTCTCAATCCATTTCCACGAGGGGAGAGGGGCCATCAGGACTCTCTTCTCGGTCCAAAAGAAGGACTCGAAGGTAAGTCCCACCGCTCATGCTCGGGAGTTGGAGAGGTCCCTCTCGGACAGTCCGACACTCAACTTCAGTCGAGGTTGCGCTAAGGTCGCTGGTTTCACAGTGTCCCTGTCAGGTCAGCTGCCGAGACACCCGTCGACGCGGTTGAGATTTTTCTCGACCCGTCGGACGGGCTGTTGACTGGTGAAGCTGACAACCCTTCTTCACCGATTGCCCCGGTGGAAACCGAGGACTTGCCTGCACCGTAGTCCCCGGTCAAGGCTCTCGAGCCGAGGGAAGAGTGGGTGTCCCCCGCCCCTTCCCAGACCCGCCCTCGGAAACACCGAGGGTCTTGGTCTTGACCGTTCAAGTCCAGCCGATCCCTGCCGACATTGGCGGTCTCGGCATCAAGTAAGCGGCGAAAGCCGGTTGTCCTCGCCTTCCTCCTCGAAGAGGAGAGGCTTCGCGCAAATTACGCCGACGCCACGAGGACCCAATGTGGCAGCAGTTACTTCTGTCCAGGAACAAGCCGATGCCGTTGCCTTCCCCAGCCATCAAGTGGCTGTCACCCAAATGGCCGAAACATCCCCTCGCGGTAGTCGAGGTGCCCAAGCCTGGGCCGGTTGTTCGGCCGAAGCCAGCTGCCCCACCCATTGTGGTGGAACCTCCGCCTCCACAACCGAAATCGGCGGCGCTGACCAAGGACTCTCGGTCGGGTCAGGGTCTGCCCCACAGGTTGTCGGCCACCTCACCCCGACCATCTTGCATGTGGAGGGTGGCTCAGGCCCTAGGGAGCTCTTCGTGGACCCTCGGAGTCCGACGACGACTCCTCCCTGTTTCTCCAGCCCCTTGACCTGAGTCCTCCGTGGGCAGTCGATGAATGAGAGCCCATCGCCTTTTGATGGGTTTGCTTCGGCTCATGTCGGAGTCCACTGGGATGCAGCTTGAGCCTGTATCCAAATGGGCCAAGTATCCCCTGACGGAGATACTGGACCGAGGGGATTCCCCCACGGAGGTCTTTCCGGTGGCTGAAGCCATTGTTGGCCCAGCCTTGGAGCTTTGGCAGTGGCTGGCTTCCTGTCCTGCGCCTTCCGCTAGGATGGCCAGAAAGTATGCGGTCCCTACTGGCTCTTTGTCCGTTTTTTCGGAGCACCCCTCCATGGAGGGGTTGGTCACCGATAGCGTTTTCCGGCGTTCCGGGAACACTAGGGATGTGGATAAGCCCACCGACAAGGAGTCCAAACAGATGGAGTATGCCGGGTGCAAGGTGTACGCTGCGTCCTCCCTTGGCCTCCCCCAGGTCAGCTTGGCTGTGCTGGTGGCACACTTTTCCCACGCCCTCATGGGCTCCCTAGATAAGGTGATCCCTCATCTCCCGGCCGACCTGTAGACCACGGTCAAACAGGTGCGGGATCAGGGAAGGGCGTTGACAAAGCAGGAGCTCCAAACGTCTCTGGACATTGGAGACTCCTGTGCCAGATCAGTTGCAGCTGCAGTGGCCATGCGCTGCAGGGCATGGCTGTGGATATCCACCTTCACGGTGGATACCCAGCATAAACTGGCAGATGTCCCTCCTGGGGACCGACCTCTTCGGCCCTGGAGTGGAAGGCCACCTCCAGCGGATCGAAAAGTCCATGCTACCCTGACTCGGGTCACCTCCGCCCAGAAGGACAAGGCCGCCATCCACCACATAAAGTCTTTTCGCTCTTCTGGCGCCTGTGGCATGTCCGGTCCAACAGCACCAGCATCAGGGCTGCAGGCTCACAGCATCCCAGCCAAAGCTCCTGGTTCCTCTAACAGGAAGCAGGAGGAAAAGGCCCAGGAGGTCCCCGGCCGCCCCTCCTCCAAGCCTGCCCAGTGACGGGTTGAGGGGTGTCGCCAGCCCGCTACCCCTTCTGGGGACGGCCCGCCACTTCCTTTCTGCCTGGTCCGCTATCACCACGGGACCGCTGGGTGTTGAGGTGGTAGGAAAGGGCCTGCCCCTGGAGTTCGAGCAGGCCCTAGCCTTCCGAGCCGTCGCCCCTCAGGGGGCTACGGGGTCCGCAGCCTCTCTGTCAGCTCGCTGAGCCGACATCGCCCTGCTCCTCGAAAAAGAGGTGATCAGGAAGGTGGCGGATCCTCCACCAGACCCGGGGTTTGTGTCCAGGTACTTCCTGGTCCCGAAACGGACGGGGGGCTGGCACCCCATTCTAGACCTGCACGACCTGAACAGGTTCCTAAGGTCTAAGAACTTCAGGATGGTCACTCTGTCAGATAATCCCATCCTTGGAATGAGGCATGTGGTTCTTGTCTCTGACCTCCAGGACGCGCTTTTTCAATGTCCCAACCTGGTCCGTTCCCACCAGAGATTCCTCCACTTCAGGGCAGAGATCCCTACGAGTTCCGGGCCATGCTCTTGGCCTTTCCCTAGCTCCCAGGGTCTTCACCAAATGCATGGCAGTGGTGACAGCATTCCTGTGCACTCGAAGGGTCCGGTGTACCCCTACCTGGACGACTGGCTTGATTGCAGCCTCCTCCAGAATGGAGGTGTGAGTGTCCAGAAATCTGGCCTCCAGGTTTGTTTCTCAGGTTGGCCTCCTCATCAACGAGGCCAATTTGGAACTCGTGCAAAGCAGGCGATACATTCTTCGGGCAGAGCTCGACTCTCTACGAGCCAGAGCATGGCTCCCGGCGCACAGGGCCGAGGTTCTTTCATCCTTTGCCCAATCATTTTAGAGTTGGATAGCTGCGCCCTGCCCGACTTCCTCAGCTTCCTGGGCTCATGGCTGCATGCACCAGCGCGGTCCATTGGGCCTGCTGGATGCGTCCCCTTCAATGGGGGCTGATTCAGCCAATGGTCACAGCACTCTCGATCCCTTGGATCAGCTAGCACAGTGACTCCAGGAGATGTGGAACGCCTCCAGTGGAGGACCATTCCAGCACATCTGCAGGAGTGGGCATCCCGCTTCGTCCGCCCCCGAACGATCTGCCCCATCGAGACCAATGCCTCTCTGATGGTTTGGGGTGCCCATCTGGGGAGCACAGAGCGCACGGCCTCTGGTCCCTTCGGGAGTCCCGATGCCACATCAACCTGCTGGAGCTTCGAGCGGTTCGTCTAGCCCTCACCGCCTTCGCTCCGTTTCTACGGGGTCAAGTGGTCCAGGTCCAGACGGACAATATCACGACCATGCACTACCTAAACCGCCAGGGCGGGACGTGCTTCATGCCTCTGTGCAAGGAAGCTCTCTGCATTTGGTCCCTCGTGCGCAGCCTGGAGGCGGATCTCCTAGCCATCCATGTGGCAGGAGCCTCCAACATTCTGGCCGATGCCCTAAGCTGGATAGGGGCTGCGTCCCATGAGTGGTCTCTCCTGCCGGAGGTAGTACAAGATCTGTTCTCCCACTGGGGCATGCCTCAGGTGGACCTGTTTGCCTCCAGGGAGAATGCGAAGCTGAGACTGTTTCATGCCCACCCCCCTCAGCAGGATTCGCTGCAGGGGGATGCCTTCTCGAGGCCATGGACCCCGGGCCTCTTCTACGCCTTCCCCCATTTCTCTTGATCCAAAAGGTGCTTCTCAAGGCGAGGAGGGGCAAGGCGCAGGTGATTCTGGTAGCCCCAGACTGGCCCCGCCAGTTCTGGTATCCAGATCTCCTCAGTCTCAGCTCCAGGCTCCCGAGGCGGCTTCCAGCCCGCCCGGACCTGATCTCAGTCAATCAGGGGAAGGTATTCCATCTGGACCGTCAATCTCCGCACATGACGGCCTGGTTCCTGAGCAGCTAGAGTTCCAGGCCTTGGGTCTTTCTGACGAGGTCCCTCAACGCTGTTGAGGCGCCCCATATGAGCTCGACCAGGAAATGCTATGCCTTCAAATGGAAGAGATTCTCCATTTGGTGTCAGGGCAAGGCCTGACCCTTCCTCCTGTTCCTGCAAGCATTCTGACTACCGTGCCCTTTCTCAGCAAGGGCTTCTCGACTGACCCTTAGGTGCACCTGGTGTCCATCTCTGCTTATCGGGACGGGCTGGGAAGCAGTGGGTGGCAGGAGAAGGTGGTCGGGTGCTTTTTCAAAGGCCTTGATCGCATATCCCCTCCGGTGCGAGAACCTCCACCTCCGTGGGATCTACTGCTGGTATTGGCTAAGCTCATGGGCAAGCCATTCGAACCGATGCACAGGTGTGACATCTCTCAGCGCCTTCTTGGTGGCTATCACGTCAGCCAGAAGGATGGGAGAGCTCCAGGCGCTTTCCATCGAGTCTCCTTATCTGGTCTTCCACAGGGACAAGGTTGTCCTGCACCCTACCCGAAATTCCTTCCAATGTGGTGTCGGAGCTTCCTTAACCAGGTGTTGACTCTTCCGGTGTTGTACCCCAATCACACCTCGGAGGCCGAATATAGGCTCCATACTTTGGACCCTAGAAGAGCGCTCGCTCACTGTAAGGAGCGGACGGCTGAAGTTTGTGGAGAGGTTCGCCAGCTGTTTGTCACCTACGCTGAAGCCGCACCTGGCAGACCTGCAGCCAAGCGGATGATAGGCAGGTGGGTCACCTCCTGCATAGATCTCTGCTATAGGTTGGCGGGCATGGAGCCTCGCAGAGGGATAAGAGCTCATTTTACCCACCACACCACTGCATCGGTGGCTGCTTCCAGGGATGTCCCTATCCAGGAAATCTGCAGGGCTGCTACCTGGAAGTCAGCACACACCTTCATCACCCACTACCACATCGACCTTGAGTCACGCCGGGATGCTGATTTTGGGGCCTTGGTTCTCCAGTCTTTATTTCCTAAAGTTAGGTGCTTTGCCTCCCTCCTCCTAGAGAACTGTTAGGAGTTCGAAACAGTGGATGAACAACATATCCATGTCCCAGAACACAGGTTCTAGGGACATGGATATGTTGTTCATCCACACCATCTGGCAGGTTCTCGTCAGCTTTTAAATCTTGCCGAAGGTCTTCAAGCTGGCTCCTCCCACCAACCCGGTGTAAACCTTTGGCTCCACTCCCATGACACCCAGATCTTCCTTACTGCTTGGAAGCTCAGGTTCCTCCTTAGCGCTTGTATGCCGACTGGTTCCTGTTTTTTTTTCGGTTTCTGCAAATTTAGTTTGGAAGCTTTCTAAACTGTCTTCTTCCTCGCTGCTGCGATGGATATTTTGTTTCCCGGCTCTCGGAGGTGCCCGGGGAATACCGCCAGGAAGGACCCGCACTCCACGTGTGTTTACTGCCTCGACTTGGACCATGATCCGCAAGTCTGTGAATTTTGCTGTGCCCTTTCGACCAGCGTCCTGGAGGATCATGCGGCCCGTTTGGGGCTCGGGCGACCTGGAATTTTTTCTGCGCCGGAAAAATCTTTAGAGGCTCTTCGGGCGGTGTTCATGTCGGCTGTCTCGGCTGAGCAGCTCGATCTCTCTTCCTCCATGGAGGAGGCGGTGACCAAGGCTGTCTCCCCCCCCCCCCAGTTGCGCCGCTTCTCCCGCTCTCTTTGAGTTCCTCTCATTCAGCTTCATTCAAGGAGGTTCGACAGTCCCTTTCCTCAAAGGGAGAGTGACCTTCGAGACCTGCCTCTCGGCCCAGGTCAAAGGAGTCGCAGGGTAAGTCCCATCATCGGCGCTGGCGGGAGCGGGAGAGGTCCCCTTCCCCTGCCTGCTGACTTTCGACTTCGGTCAAGGTTGCGGCTCAGGCCTCTGGCTTCACAGTGTCCCCCAGGTCAGCCGCCATGACTCCGCCGACGTGTCGTAGTCTCTCACCCGGCCACCCGGGCGGTCTACTGCAGGAGCTGTCAACCCTTCGCCGGTTTCCCCGGTGGAGGCCGAGGTTCTGCCTGCACCTTCGGGGCGACAGGCCTCGGTCTTTTTGTCCGAGCGGAGGGAAGAGCGGGTGTCCCCCGCTCCTTCCCGGACCCACCCTCGGTTTCCCCGAGGATCTGGGTCTCAGTCTCGGTCCTCTTTTCGGTCAAGCTGCCCCGCTGATTTCGGGCGGTCTCGGTCGGGCACCGAAAGTTAGTGGCATTACCATTCCTCGCCTCCCCTCCTCGGATGAGAGGAGTGGCTTCATGCAGATGGCTGGATGTTATTTAGGAGTTCATGTGGCAAGCAGTTGTTATTGTCCGGGAATCAATCGACTGGATTCATTCCCCGCCCAGCAAGTAGCTGTCAGCTCAACGGCCGATGCAAACTGCTCGCTGCAGCTGAGGTGCCCACTTCAAGGCCGGCTGTCTGGCCGAACTTGCTGCCCCACTGACTTCGTGGAAACTCGGTCGGGTCACGACCTGCCCGCAGGTTGTCTGTCACCCTCACTCCCGCCCGCCCTCGGTGGATGAAAAGTGGCTCAGGCCTGAGACAGCTCTTTGCAGACCCTTCGGAGTCCGACGACGACTCCTCCATGTTCCCAGTCGGGAGGGCCCGGGGTCCTCTCCGGACCGCTCTGTGGACGACAGCCCATCATCCTTTCTGGGTCTGCTTCAGCTCATCTCGGAGTTCACCGGGATGCAGCTTGAACCCATGTCCAAACGGGTCCCTTATCCCCTGACGGAGATTCTAGACCGAGGGGGTTCACCCTCGGAGGCCTTCCCGGTGGCCGAGGCCATTGTCAGCCCGGCCTTGGAGCTCTGGCAGCGGCCTACTTCCTGTCCTGAGCCCTCGGCCAGGATGGCCAGGAAGTACTCTGTCCCTGTCGGTTCTTTGCCCAGTTTTTCGGAGCACCCCTCCGCTGAGGGGTTAGTTACCGATAATGTCTTCCAGCGTTTGGTGAATGCTCGGGATGTGGATAGGCCCCCCGACAAAGAGTCCAAAAGGATGGACTATGTCGGGCGCAAGGTTTACGCCTGGCCCTCCCTAGGCCTCCGACAGGCCAGCTCGGCGCACTGATGGCACATTTTTCCACGCCTTTTGGGCTCCTGGATGAGGTGCCCTCATCTCCGGCTGAGCTATGGACCACGTCCAGCGGTGCGGGTCCAGGTGTAGGCGGTGCAAGCAGCAGCTCCAGACTACTCTGGACTTAGGTGATTCCTGTGCCAGGTCGGTAGCGGCCAGTGGCCATGCACTGCAGGGCGTGGCTGAGGTTATCCTCTTTCTCAACGGATACCCAGCATGTTGGCGGACATCCCCTTCTTGGGGACTGACCTCTTCGGCCCTGGAGTGGAGGGACACCTCCAGGGGACCGAGAAGTCCATTGCCACTCTGGACTCGGTCACTCCCACCCAGAGGGACAAGGGCCGCCGGCAGCCTTTGCGTAAGCCCCTTTGTCCCTCGGCCCTGCGGCTCAACCGGCCCATCAACACCAGCATGAGAGCCAGCAGGCTTGTGCTGGGCATCCTGACCCCAAGCCAGCAGCTTCCTCCAAAGGGAAGCAGGGAGGTAAAGGCCCAGGAGCTCCCTCGGCCAGTCCCTCCTCCAAGCCTGCTCAGTGACGGGCTGAGGGGCGCCGCCCCCGGCCTCGTCACCCCTACCTGGGTCCCCCCATGGGGAGATGGCTCTGCCCCTCCTCCGCCTGGTCCGCTTTCACGGACCGCTGGGTGTCGGAGGTGCTAGGGGAAGGTCCTGCCTCTGGATTGCGAGCAGGCCCCACCCTTTCGAGCCGTTGCCTCTCGGGGGGCCATGGGACCCGCAGCCTTGCTGTCGGCCTGCCGAGCCGACTTGCCCTGCCCCTTGAGATAGAGGTGATTCGGAAGGTGGCGGATCCTCCTCCAGACCCTGGGTTTGTGTCCAGGTATTCCTGGTCCCCAAATGGACAGGGGGCTTGCGCCCCATCCTTGACCTGCACGATGGGATGGTCACTTTGACTCAGATATCCCATCCTCGGAACAAGGCGTGTGGCTCTATTTCCTGGACCTCCAGGACGTAGCTTACACTTCGATCCGTCCGTTTCTTGGGAGACTCCTCCATTTCTAAGCAGGGGATCTCTTTACGAGTTCCAGGCCATGCCCTTCGGTCTCTTATCAGCGGCATTCCTGCGGCACCGAAGGGTCCGGGCGTACCCCCACCTGGATGGCGGCCTGACTGCAACCCCTCCAGGGCGGAGGGGGACGGTCCAGAGTTCTGGCCCTCTAGGTTGCTCTCAGACTGGTCTCCTCTCTAATGGAGCCATGTTGGAACTCGTGTCTAAGCGGGTGATCCTTTCTTCGGGACGAAGCTTGACTCTTGAGTCTGAGCTCGGCTCCCGGCGGACAGGGCCGAGGTTCTTCCTCCCTTACCTAGTCATGTCTGACTGGACAGTTGCGCCCTGCCCGGGACTTCCTGCACCTCATGGGCCTTGTGGCGGCCTGCACCTGCATGGTCTGTTTGGACCCGCACGTCCATGCGTCCCTTAATGGGGCTGGCCAGCCAGCGGTCACAACGCTGCGATCCTTGGACCAGTCAGTGACAACAGCCCAGGGCTGGGGATCGCCTCCTTCGGACTGCTCCAGCTCTTCTGCAGGAGAACATCCTGTCAGTCACCCCGAGTCGACGGTCTTCTCCGACCGATGCATCTCTGATGGGTAGGGGTGCCCATCAAGGGAATACAGAGTGCACAGCCTCTGGTTCTCTCGGGAGTCCCGATGTCATTCCAACCTGCTGGAGCTCCAGGCGGTCCGCTTAGCTCACACCGTTCGCTCCGTCTGTGCGGGGTCTAGTGGTTTAGGTCCAGGTGGACAATACCATGACCATGTGCTACCTAACCCGCCAGGGTCGGATGAGCCCCTTGCCATTATGTAAGAAGGTTCTCCGCATTGGGTCTTACGCGCAGCCGGAAGGCGGTTTCCTAGCCATTTCGATGGCAGTAGCCTCCAGCACCCTGGCTGATGCCCTAAGCCGGATAAGGGCTGCGCCTCACGAGTGGTCTCCCTGCCGGAGGTAGCACAAGATCTTTCTCCCTCTAGGTCATGCCTCGGGCGGACCTTTGTTTTTCCCTCCAGGGAGAGCACGAGGCAGAGACTGTCTCAGCTCCACCCTCAGCAAGGTTCGCTAGGATGCCTTTGAGGCCGTGGACCCGGGTTTCTACGCCTCTCCCCCATTTCCCTTGACCCACAGGCAAGGCGAGGAGGGACTAGGCGCAGGTGATTCTGGTAGACCCAGACTGGTTTTGCCAGCTCTGGTATCCAGCTCTCTTCAGTCTCAGCCCCAGGCTCCCGAGGCGGCTTCCAGCCCGCCCGGTCCTGATCTCTGTTATAAGGGGAAGGTATTCCATCCGGACCTTTAATCCCTACACCTGACGGCCTGGTCCTTGTGTGGCTAGTGGCCAGGCCTTGGGTCTTTCGGCAAGGTCCTCGACGTTGTTGAGGCATCCTGCCAGGAGTCGACCAGATATGCTACGCCTTCAAATGGAAGAGTTCTCCATTTGGAGTTAGGATAGGGCCTGGTCCCCTCTCCTGTTCCTCGGTGAGCATTCCGGACTACCTATGGTCCGTTCTTCTTCTTGAGCAAGGGCTTCGGTCGATGACCCTTAAGGTGCTCCTGATAGCCACTCCTGTCTTCCGGGCGCAGGCCGGAAGGTAGTCGGTGGTGCAGGAAAGGTGGTCTGACGCTTTCCAAGGCCTAGATCACACCTCCCCTCCGGGAAGAGTCTCCCCATCTCTGTGGGATCTTACGCTGGTATGGGCTTAGCTCAGGGGCAAGCCGTTCTAACCTTTGCACATGTGCGATTTCCCCCACCTGTTGTGGAAGAACACCTTCTTGGGGGCTACCACGCCAACCAGAAGGCTGGGAGAGCTCCAGGCGCTCCTTTGAGTCTCCCTATCTGGTCTTCCACAGGGACAAGGTTGTCCTGCGCCCCACCCGAAGTTCCTTCCGTAGGCGGTGGCGGAGTTTTTCCCTAACTGGGTATTGTCTCTGTCGGGGTTCAACCCCATTCACCCCTCGGAGGCCGCATATAGGATCCATTGGGACCCTAATTTAGCGCCGCCTTCCCAGGGAGCGAGGCTGAAGTTCGGAGAGGCTCGCCAGCTGTTTGTCATCTACGCTGAAGCCGCACCTGGCAGACCTGCAACCAAGTGGGCGACGAGTGGGTGGGTCACCTCCTGCATAGATCTCCGCTATAGGTGGGTGGGCATGGAGCCTCCCAGAGGGATAAGTGCTCATTTTACCCGCCCTTCCGCTGCATCGGTGGCTGCTTCCGAGGATACCCCTGTCCAGGATATCCGTAGGGCTCCTACCTGGAAGCTGGCATATACTGTTTCAAACAACATGAAGTCTTGCTATATTATGACTATTGCAGTTTGCCCCAGCCTTAGAACTGCTCCGGAGGTGAAAGAGTTAACTTCCATGCAGAGCATGGAGCTTAGAGCGCGAGCTCGGTTCAGAAGCTCTGTTAGGCTGGTTTCAAACCGAAACCGTCAGATTCTTTACTCCGCCTCACTGAACAGTCGCTCCGGAGATTCCTCCTGTTGCTCGGCTCATTTCTTCAGTTTAAAGCGCTATTTCTCGGTTTAATTTAACCGCAATTTCATTATTTTAACCGCAAAACCGATCGGTTCAGGCTCTGTCTATGGTAATCGTAAGTAATAGATAGGGTTTTTTCTGTGTGGAACTTGTAAAGTATTATCGGTTCAGTTGAACCGATCGAGTTGTATTAAAATATAAGTTTAAAGCCTTTTAAGGCTTCTTAGAGTGCGGTTCCCGGTTCTTATCGGTTCTAAAAAAAATGGATTTCATTACGTTTTTTTCCACGACCCGTGACACGGTTTGGAACCGATAAGGGTGTCTTGCCTGGCACTGCCATTAAAAGGGCAAGTTTGTTGATTAGGCTGGCATCATGTCTGAGAAACCCAAAAGAAAAACCGGGCCCACTTGTTTCAACACTGTAGTGTCTATGGGGGAAGCCTTGCCAAGGCTGACCCATACACTACATGTGTCTGTTGTCTGGGGTTTGACCACCCCAATTCAGACTGCCAGATTTGTAAAATTCCCTGCAGCCACCCTGGACAAGAGAGTGGGCAGGCTCAGGGAACGAGAGGCCAAAAAGTCCGCTGACCCGGATGGCTAGCCCGGTTCGGTGCCAACCGAACCGGAGGGAGTGCCCTCTGACCAGGGCGAGACTTCCTCGGGCAAACGAAAAGCTGTCCCTGAGGAGCCAGTTCCAGCAAAGAAATCTAAAAAATCAGCAGGTTTGGAGTCCAAAATTCCTTCTCCAACTGCTGCTGAGATAGCCAGGGCAATACAGATTGTCCAGTCCCTGTCCCCGGTTCCCTCCGAACCGCCACTGTCTGGCAAAAGGTTGGTTCGGTCGGTTCCAGTGGTTCAGGATTATGATATAGAAGAGTTCTATGAACCAGAGGAGGGGGATGAGGATTATGATCAGTGTGGATGTGACTTTGAAAGTCTGGATGTGCCCATTGAACCGGAAGTCTCCCCCTAGGCTTTCTGAGTCCCCTTCTCATTTTTTGTTTTATAAAAAAGTTGCTGAGACCCTCCAGCTTCCCTTAGAGGAGGCTTTGGATGAGCAAGAGGAGCCTAAGTATGTGGAGATGATGGATATCCCAGAGTCCAGGAGGTTGTCTATCCCTTTACATAAATCTTTTAGAAAACAAACAATAAAAAATTTAAAAGCTCTTAATTCTGTGCCTCCTGTGGATAAAAAGATGGACAGGAGGTACACTTTGTCAGGTCCTGATACAGATTTTCTTTCACAGCAATGCAGTCATGTTGGGGTAGTTCAGGCTGCAGCTTGATAAAGCTAATATTCCACTGGCTTACATCCTCCTGACAAGGATTCCAGGAAGATTGATGCCATGGCCTAAAAACAATACATGGCAGCATCCTTGGGACTCAGACAAGCTTAACTATATGGCTTATGTTGCAAGATACCAGAAATCTAGATGGATACTGTCATGGCCTTTAGCTAAACAGGTCCCTGGCCAGCTCACAGAGGAGCTGGAGCAGGTGGCTCTTGATGGTATTGAGGCATCTAAGGTGCAATTCCATGCTGCAGTGGATTCTAACGATGTATCCTCTAGAGTCATGGCTACATCTGTGGCTTTTTCGGAGATTGGCCTGGCTCAGGTGTACTACTTTGTCACAGGATACCCAGTCTAAGGCTATGGATTTTCCTGTGGTGGAAATTCTCTGTTTGGGAGCAGACAGAGAATTATATGAAGAAAATGGATGAATATAGAACCACTTACAGGAGTGCACAAGCCAAGGAACGGCAAGCCACTCCTCAGAGGCAGCCCCCAGGGTAGGGGTAGGCTTTCACAGGCCTTTACCAGACTCAGGCCCTCCTCTTCAGCCTATGTACAGAGGGGGTTCTTCAGAGGAGAGGCAGATGGGGTTCGAGCAGGCCTGCTCCCACCCCTCAGCCTAAAGCCCTGCCAAACAGGCACCCTGATGGGATGCCCAGGGTTGGCTCTCCTACCTGTGTGGGCAGGTTGGCTCACTTTCCAGGACTGGCAGTCTTTAACTCAGAACAGGTGGGTCCTGGAAATAGTGAGCCAGGGTCTGGTTCTTCAGCTTC
The DNA here is from genome assembly GCA_016271365.2 of Neoceratodus forsteri. Taxonomy (NCBI): domain Eukaryota; kingdom Metazoa; phylum Chordata; order Ceratodontiformes; family Ceratodontidae; genus Neoceratodus; species Neoceratodus forsteri. Next base: position 730,073,110 of record CM057449.1, on the reverse strand, counting down.
AAGAAATTTCCAAAGATGAGAGCCAGATCTTTTCCAATTACAAACCCTTTAGAAACTCTTGCTTGAAACAGAAGTCTCAACCTCCTGGCTCTTAGAGCTGTAGAAAGGTTTCTCCCCTTCACCAGGGCAAGGTCTGTACTCCAGGTACTTCCTTACCCCAAAAAGACAGGAGAGTGGCGCCTATCCTGGATCTAAGATATCTAAACAAGCACCTTTAAAGCCAAAGTTCAAAATGGTGACACTGGGAATTATTTTACCCTCCCTAAGGCCAGGGGACTGGCTAGCCTCCCTGGACCTCAAAGATGCCTACTTCCATGTTCTTATCAGAAGCTCCCATCGAAGTACCTCAGATTCGAACTGCCCTCAGACCATTATCAGTTCAGAGCAATGCCCTTCTGCCTCACTTCTGCCCCAAGGGTGTTCACAAAGTGTCTGGCAGTAGCAGTCGCTCACCTAAGAAGGCAAAAGATTGCCATTTTTCCCTACCTGGACGACTGGCTCATTGTGGGTCAGTCTCCAGACCAGGTCAAATCACACCTGCTAGTTACCCAGCAGCTGCTTACCTCTCTGGGATTTCTTCTCAATCTTCCAAAGTCAGTTTTGGAACCTGTCCAGGTACTTCACCTTTATAGGCGCAGAACTGATACAAAGCAGGCCAGAGCCTTCCTTCCCTTGGAAAGGGTAAGGACCTTAGTGGCCCTGGCGCCTTCACTCTGCAGGTCTCTACCAGCAAGAGCATTCCTGCAGCTCCTAGGGCACATGGCTGCCTCCACAGCTGTGGTGCAAGGAGCAAGATTTCAGATGAGGGACATTCAGTTCCATTTGAGAGCTTTCGGTCTCAAAGAAGAGATCCTATCCAAGTTAATCCCAGTGACTCAACTCCTGATCCAGGCCCTTCAGTGGTGGCAGGATCAGAGCAACTGAACAGGGGTGCCTTTCATCCCTCTGTCCCATTCCCTTGACCTTACTACAGATGCATCCTCTTGGGATGGGGAGCTCACATGGGCGACCTCTCCACCCAGGGATTATGGTCCCCTCAGGAATCTCTGCTCCACATCAATCTGTTGGAACTCAGAGCTGTTTTTCTAGCACTTCAGGTTTTCTCTGCATCTATTCAGAACAGGGTGGTACAGGTCAGAACAGACAACACCATTACAATGTGGTACATCAACAAACAAGGGGGCACTCGGTCTTCAGCCTTGTGCACCGAGGCGATGAAGTTGTGGCATACCTCTCAACTGTACCTCATTACGAGGAACGTTCCTCATTTTGCTTCACAAAAGCTCCCTGTTCCACATTGTGAGGACTTCTTCCACATTTAATATTAACATTTTAAAGCAAAAATCTATAGTAAATGTTGCAAAAAATATATTATTCAATTAATAACAGACTTTCTGAAGATAAATGCAAACATTTTAACAGTGTTCTGAGCCTCCTAGGTAAAGATTTGATTAAGCGTTCCACATTTTGCTCATTTGTTCCACATTTTGAGAGGCAATGTTCCACATCTGGGGGACAAAAGGTTGAGAGGTATGAGTTGTGGTCTCTGGCTTACTCCTTGAACACTTCCCTCATAGCAGTTCACCTCCCAGGCAAGGACAATGTCCTGGCAGATGCCCTCAGCAGGATTTCCCAGGGCCATCACGAATGGTCACTGGATCCCCTAGTACTGGGGATAGTGTTTGCCAGATGGGGCACTCCTCAGATAGATATTTTCGCAGCCCCAGACAATCATCAACTTCCACTGTTTTGTTGCAGGCCCCAGTGTTGGGCTCAGTTCCCTGGATGCCTTTCTCCTCGATTGGGAAGGGAAGTTTTTTATGCCTTTCCCTCTTCCCTCTCCTGTTCAAAGTACTAGTCAAATCAGGTCTCAGCCCTGCAAAATGATCCTGATTGCTCCAGACTGGGCCAGGCAGCCCTGGTACCCAGTCCTTCTGTCCTTAGCAGTCCATCTTCTGTGTCTCCCCAGGAACCACAGTCTGTTAACCTGTGCTCTGGGAGAGTTTGCATCCGAATCTCAAATCCCCAACCTCAAGGCTTGGCTCTTGAGCAGTTAGAGTTTGCTGATTTGCAACTTTCTCAAAGTGTTCTCGAAATCCTGAAGGCTGCTAGAAGCCTTCCACCAGGCTACCTATAACTCCAAGTGGAAAAGGTTTTCCATATGGTGTTCTGAGCATGTTTCCCAGAATCTGCTGATCTACCCACTGTATTGGACTACATGGTCCATCTTAATTCTTTGGGACTGAGACCAGCCACCCTGAAAGTGCACTTGGCTGCTGTGTCTGCCTTCATTTCAGCAGGGAAGCCTCTTCTCTTCTGCTCATCCTGTATTTTCCAAGTTTTTAAAGGATTGCTTCACACCAATCCTCCATTCAGGACCCTGCCCGGCTTGGGATCTTAATGTATGCATTGCTCAGCTAATGCAACCCCTTGAGCCTCTGTCTTCGCAGAGCTTAAGTATTTGACTTGGAAAACTGTATTTCTGGTAGCCATCACTCTGCCAGGCGATAAGTGAGTTACAGGCTTTTATCAGTAGAAACTGACTATTTTCTTCACAGGGATAAAGTAGTCCTCAGGACTAACAGGAAGTTTTTGCCTAAGGTGGTTTCAGATTTCCACCTTAACCAATCTATTTCACTTCCAGTGTTCTTCACTGACCATTCCTCCTCTGGTGAGAGGAGGCTGCACAGCTTAGATGTTAAGAGGGCCCTAGTTACTACATAGAGCGTACCAAGGGTCACAGGTTTGACTCCTCCAACTGTTTCTCACTTATGGTGAGGTTGGGAAAGGAGACCTGCCACTAAGAGATCCATTGCCAGGTGGATCGCTTCTTGTATCCACTTGCTATCAAAAGCTGGGTAAGGTTCCCCTCAGGCCTGAGGGCTCACTCTACCAGAGGTACAGCTGCATCTCTAGCTGCTGCTAGAGACATCCCTATCTTGGAGATATGTCAGGCAGCTACTTGGAAGACAGTACACACTTTCACCAAGCATTACTCCTGGATATTCAGGCCAGGAGGATGCTTCGGTTTGGCACAGCCGTGCTTCAGAGCCTATTCCTAAGTAGGTTCTGTCCTCCTCCATGGAGGTACTGCTGTGTAGTTCTGTAATAGTCATAATATAGCAAGACTTCATGTTGTTTGAAGAAAATGACTACCTTAGTAATGTTGTTTCTTCTAATGGAGTCTTGCTATATTATGACCTCCCAGCCTGCCCCTCTCAGAACTCCTACTTTGGGTATGGGGTGGTAGTCCTCTGTTGGCATTTATTGATGCCCTCTTCATGTTTGGGTGTTGTGTTTATTTAGTTATTTTATCTTATTTTTCTGGTCTACTGACTTGAGTCTTTGTGTTGGGACCAGGAAAAATGTGTTAATATATTAGTGGCCAGTTGGCTAGTGTAGGTTAGCAGTTTCACACAGAACCTTAGTGAGTTTTTGCTCATAAAGATCTGACGGTTTCCGTTTGAAACCAGCCTAACAGAGCTTCTGAACTGAGCTCGAGCTCTAAGCTCCATGCTCTGCATGGAAGTTAACTCTTTCACCTCCGGAGCAGTTCTAAGGCTGGGGCAAACTGCAATAGTCATAATATAGCAAGACTCCATTAGAAGAAACAACATTACTAAGGTGAGTAATTTTTTCCTTTATCCCCTTCCACATCGACCTTGGGTCAAGCCGGGATGTTGGTCGGGGCCTCGGTTCTCCAGTCCTTATTCCCTAAGTAGGGGGTGTGTGCCTTGCCTCCCTCCTCCCGGAGAACTGCTAGGAGTCTGCCAGATAGTGTGGATGAACAACATATCCATGTCCCTAGAAATACAGGTTGCTCACCTGTAACAGGAGTTCTAGCAATGGTATACGTTGTTCATCCACACGACCCACCCGGCATCCCCGGCTTCGACGCACAACCTGGCTTCCAGCGGGCTAGATCTGGCGTCATGGGGTGGAGACGAGAGTTTTACCACCCAGGTGGGTGGGAGGAGCCAGCTTGAAGACCTTCCAGCAAGATTTAAAGCGGCAAGGAACCTGCCAGATAGTGTGGATGAACAACATATACCATTCCTAGATCTCCTGTTACAGGTGAGTAACCTGTATTTCTTTGATCTGGCTCCAAACTCAGAAAGTCAATACAGATCAGTTCCATGGGGGCGATGGTGGTGATGTTAACAGGAGGGGCAGCCCTTTGTGGCAAAGCTTTTCTCTGTAAGCATCGACTACAAGTTCTAATGTGTTGTTCGACATCAGCCCCCATTTTAGGCCAATAAATTCTGGATCTCACCAAGTCAAGTGTCCTGTCTATACCAAGGTGTCCCATGTGATTATGTAGTGATCTCAGCACCAAGTCTCGGAAGACAGTGGACAGAACTAACGGTTGCTTGTCTATTTGTCCCCCTCTGTCTACTGTTTCTCTATATAACAGTCTGTTTATCAGTTTCAATTTAGGACATTCTTTGTATAACAATGCAGTTCTCAAATCAGTGGAACGTAACTTTGACACATCTTTCCCTGCTTGGAGGGCTTCTAGAGCTGATTTGATCATGGGATCTCTGGATTGAGCCCGCTGAATACTGTCATTATTGAATTGAAGCAAAGCACCAGTGTCCAAGGCAGAGGAGTGGCAATAAGCAGCAGGAATGCAATTCTCAGAGGGCCCCAAACAATCCACCATACAGTCCACTGCGTCCGTGGACATTTTTTGTTCCCTGTCAAACTTATGGCAGAGCGCTCGAATATCAGGTTCTGACAGTCTGACCCAGTCATTCCGAGGAACAGGCCTCCGTGAGAGAATATCAGCATCTATGTGGTTCAGGCATGCTCTGTATTCAACAGCATAGTCGTATGTAGATAATGCAGAAAGCCACCTACGGCCAGTGGCATCCAGTTTAGCTGATGTCTGGACATAAGTCAAGGGATTGTTGTCAGTTTTTACCAGTATCTTCGCCCCATACAAGTATTCGTGGAATTGGTCCACAATCGCCCACTTCTAGGAATTCTAACTTGTATACCGGATAGTTCCTTTCGGAAGGGGTCAGGCTCCTGCTGGCAAAAGCCACGTGTCTTAAACCATTCTCATGTTCCTGGTACAACACAGCCCCCAACCCTTGCAACCTAGCATCAGTGTGCAGGACATAAGGTTTATTTGGATCTGCATAGGCCAATACCGGAGCGTGGGTAAGTTGATATATGATTTCATGAAAAACAGTCTCACAATCAGGAGTTCAGCGGGCCCCAGATACTTCATTTGGACGAATATGCACTCTCTCTCAGTCTCAAGGGACGCTGATTTTTTTGTATCTTTTGTGGGTTGGAGGGTACCCTTGAGTAAAGTTAAGTAAAGGACGGAACACTCTTGAACAGTCCTTGATGAAATGCTGATAATAACCACAGAAACCCAGGAATCTTTGCAGCTCTTTTAGATTGTGGGGCTGTGGTCAGGGCCTCAACTTTACTCGGGTCTGTCTCTATCCCTTCGGTAGAAACTATGTGCCCCACATACTTTACAAATGTTTGAAAGAATTGACACTTATCAATGGACAACTTCAGGCCAAAGTCTTCTAGTTGGTCCAACACCTTGAACAATCTGCCCTCATGTTCCTCCAGCGAGCTGCCAAACACAATAACATCATCCAAATACACCAGGCACTCTAATAAATTCATGCCCCCCCACTGCACGCTCCATCAATCGTTGAAAAGTGGCTGGGGCACCGGAAATTGCTTGAGGCATCCTCATGAATTCATAGAAACCCAGTGGGCAGATAAAGGCTGTCTTCTCACGGTCTTCCAGGGCCATCGGGATACCCGCTGCGAAGAGCCAGCATGGAAAACCACTTGCTACCGTTCAGGCAGTCCAAAGCATCTTTGAATGCGTGCCATTGTGTACTGATCAGGGATAGTCTGCCGGTTTAAGGTGCGATAATCTACGCACATCCTCACAGTCCCATTCTTTTTCCTCAGTACCACAATGGGAGAAGCATATGGGCATCTGGATTGTTGTATTACACCAGCAGCTAACATCTCTTGCAGATGTCGCCTCGCATCATCTATGTCAGCAGGTGCCAGTCGTTGAGACCGCTCACGAAATGGCCTGTCATCATGCAGCCGGATATGGTGCTCAGCCCCCTCCATGCAGCCTACGTCCCACTCCTTTAAAGAGAACACCTGGTCCCTTTACGCAAGCTTCTTACTGATCCTCACTTTCCATTCAGCTGGCAACAGGGAGTCACCGAAATCAAACAAGTCAGGCGTTACTCTATCACTTTTTCCCTGAACTGTTGTTACTGGGTAGTACGGCAGTATCCACACAATGCACAGTAGCCAGGGTGCAATCTCTGTTTACTCGAATCTCCCTGTCAGACACGTTGAGAACTTGAACCATCACTCTTCTGGCAAAAGCATGGGCTCTAGCAGGCAGAATACTTGGCTTGACCAGCAGCCCCTCGGGCAGTTTTCCATCTCCTGGTGCATCCAGCATTAAAATATTTTGTTCCTGACATCCTTTTTCATACGAACTTCTCCTTGCAGGATACATTGGACATTTGGTGCCAAAAGCAGAGATTCAGGATCCTTCTTCCAGACAACCCCAACTGGTTCCTCTGGTTCCATTCTGTCAGCATCTCTCTGTGCCTCATAGGCGTTCTTGATCAAGGCCGGAATTCTTAGGGCCCTACCAGTCCGGGACCCTTGTTTTTCATAACACAACTGTGCCAGTCACCCAAGCATATGTGCATTAGTTCCAATCAACAACGGAAACCCATCATACAGTCCAGTAGGGGGACACACTAAGGCTAAGGTCTCCACTTGTTTTGCCACTCCAGCCACAGAGGTGGGAAAGGACAACCAAAGTCAGATATAGCCAGAGTAGAGGTAGGCCTTTTCACTCAAGCCCCAAACATGTAGTCCTTCCAAGGGTTGCAGGGGTACATTAGATGAATGCTTCTGATACCAGTCCTGAAACCTAATTGTCACTTGGGTGCCACTGTCTGACACAGCTCTTATGGGTACCCCATTCACTGTCACAGTAGTCTCCATGGAGGGACCCACCACTTCGGACCATTCGTGGGGCATTGATTGGGATGTCTATCGGGCATTGGCCCTGGTGGAAAAACTTTTCCGGGTGGCTCCCCCTTGTGACCAGGCTTAGGTTTTGCGATGCCAGGCTACTATCCTGTTGGTAACTTTTCTCAAGTTCTCTGGCAGGTGACAAGCAGACTGAAAGTGTCCATCATCTCCACAATGGTATCAGAACTTATTGTCTCTGTTGGCCTTGGAGGGAGGGGGATCTCTTATCTGGTTGGGCATCTCTGGGGCCCTGCAGGGCTCTTCTTGAACTGGGGGTTTATACCGTTGGGCCTCTGGGTCTCCACTTCTATTGGGGGTGAGAGCAGCCCGTTGCATTTCCCTCACTATCTCTCATAAGTCCCTTATTTCTGCTCTCAGGTTGCCCTCAATCTGGGTCTCAGGAGAAACGACATGCACTCCCACTCCACTTTTAGGCTCAGGGGGAGCCTGATATAGATCGGTTCCCTGTAGGTCTCAGTCAATTCCTTAATCAAACCTCTCAACTGTTGAGCCTCATCTGGCTCACTCTTTTCAGGGATCTGACAAGGGTTCACAGCCCCGGCATAGGGTTCCCAGCCCTCTTCATCAGTTTCAATCTCACGGATCTCTCTCATCAAGTGGCAATATTCAGGAGGGCTGGCCCTTCTGTCTTGCAATTTAAGTTTCAGCAGTATTATGCTTGAAAATCTTGCTGACTTCAATATGTGGTCTAATTGGACCTGGTTTAACGCTTGAGCAGGCACTCCCCCTTTTCAGTGGGCCTTTTGCAAAGCCCTTTCTATCCTGGTAACAAAAGTAGACAATTTCTCATTTCTCCACTGTTTAGCTGACTTGAACTTCCATAATAGATCATCTCCAGTTTCTGTGCTGCCAAATACCCCCTATAATGTGGAAAGATATTCTGCTGCAGTGGCCTGAGGACTAGTGGCCCGTAGGAATTGAATGGCTTCCAGTGCAGGACCCCTCAAACTTTCCATCAACTGCTTCCTCTTTTCCCCCTCGGAACACTGCCAGTCTTGTACTAAAGGGGTAGCATAGTCCATCCAGGTCTCCAGATCATCTTCCCCTGAAGGCACTGGAACAGTACCGGAGAAAAGTCTCAATCTCCAACAGGAATCCAGTTGAATGGGGGGAATAACCATAGGGGGTGTGGCTAGTATGGAGCTCTTAGAGGACCCGGGAGATGTACCTGGGGAAGGCAGGGGTGTTTGGTCGCCTGAGATGTCTAATACTTTTACCAGTTCTTGAGCAGTTCTCCCTTCTGCGGCTAACAGTTTGAGCAGTATTTCTTTAAAGCTGTTGGTTCTAGGGGACCCACCCGGGGTGGCCAGGCCACTACGTATGTGAATAACCCTCCATCCCTTCTGGGCACCTTTGTGCAAAATCACAGGGGACACCTTTTCGGGGTCTATCAGGATACTGCATGAAAGTAGCACTTGCAGGGTTTGTTTGAGCAAGTCAGCATATCGTCCTTTTACTTCCACTTTGCTCATACACTTAACATGTTCTACAGTAGAGACAATGTCAGCGCTTTTAATCCCCAAAGGGCCATCCAGCAATAAAACAGCCTTTTGGGAGTCCATTTCCTCAGCTTCGCACCACCCCATCAATTTGTGCACCATCATCTTAAGGGGGTCAAGTTTTAACTTGGGCGTGGTACTCCCCTCCATTTTTTCCTTTAAGTTAAACATTATGGGGTAATTCCTTCACGTGGCCACTAGAGGATGCTAATCCCAGCGGTGCCTCCAAGATGTAACCCCCAGGTGGCGCTATCTCAAGGGCTACTACCCCTGCCTGCTGGACCACCAACAGGTTGAGGGGCCTAGGTTCTATGGCGGGTGTCTCCACCAAGAGGTCAGGGTTGGTAATGGTTGGTCGAGTTTGGTCACAGTCCTCGGGGACACTGAGACCCCCTTTTGTTCCCTCTAATGGTCCAGACGATACACAAGAATTGCAATGCCAATACCCTACATGTACGCTGGATCCAATCATAAGGTACCACTTACCCTCGAGACCGATTCTGTAGTTTGTCTCGGAGGACCCCCTGTGAAATAAGATTGGTCAGTTTACACAAAATAATGCAATGCCTGCTATATAGGTACTGACATTCTAAACAGGTTAAAGTCAATAACATCCAATCTGGTTTATTTAGGGGAGTGAAACACAGGGAGGGGGAGATCAAGCTGATTAGCAGAAATAAATCACAGTACTGTGCACTCATCCAAAGTCATAAAAGTCACACTCTTGGTACCCAGGTTGAGGGGCTAGCCAGGTCCGTTGCCTGGGGTTGGCCGGCAGGTGCAGTTGGAAAGGGCCCTGTAAGAGAGATATGCACAATACCCAATTGTAATCTGGAGCCGGATGTCTCAGTCCTTGAGGAAATGAAAGAAAGAAAATCAGATGAAATACTGGTGATGGTTAACGGGTCACAGGGGAATGCCCTGATTGGTACTCACACTACCCCACACTGAAAACCTGGCGCAGATGGTGGTTCTGGATTGCCAGACACACAAAGCAGGGAGATGAGATTCTACAGGCCAGGCCGCACTGCTTTGATCAGCCGACGGATTCAGTCCGAATACATTCAGCTCGACTTTGTTTACACCGCACGGTGACAAGAGAACCAGATTAGCTATTCCTCACAAGCATTCCACACATTTATGTGTAAAGGAAATTACTATACCAGGCAGCTGCTTTCAGGTCCCGATCGCACTTACTGCAAACACCCGGGAGTTTACACTGCAGCTTCAATTCCTGACAGACCGAGCGCGATTCAGCAATTTCTTCAGTCTTCTACAGGGTGAGCCTGGTTTCCACTCTTTCAGCCTTTCTTCCTCTCTATATTCTTGGATTCAGTCCGAGTCAAGTTGACAATGGCAGTGGCCCGACTTTAGGCCTCTCACACGCTTTCCATGTGAAACTATACAAAGCAGAAGCACAGAGCTCCTTCTCTCCTCATGGTTACAACTGATCTGCTCTCTCAGTCGCAGGGCAGAGCATTCTCTTTGGGCGCCACCCGGTCCAGTTGGTGGACTCAGTTGTCAATCACTCTGAAACTCTCTCCGTTGGTGCAAATAGGTCCAGAACTTCACTTACCAGAATTGCTAGCTATACGTCCCATTGTAAACCTGTTCCCAGGAGAGTCCGAATTCTGGTTGGTCCAAACAATCTCCATTTTACAGCTCCCTTAATCCCATTGGCCCTCAGAACTGCAGTTTGGGTCCAAAATGGAGGGGCAATGCACACAGAGTCCCAGCTGTAACAAAAGCAAGTTAGACAAACTACAGTATTACGAATGCTCTAACTGTTTATAGGAAAACAAGCATATCATTGAGATGGGCTCCCTTTGCGCCTCTAGCAACCGCAAAATGAAGCGATTGCCCCGCAGTTCAGGCGGGCTTCGAGCAGGGAAACACCAGCCTCCAGAAAAGTAGTAACTGTGTCTGCAAGCAGATGGCTCTAAAGAGACAGTATGTGGAGGCTCTACCAGCACTCACAGTGGCAATCTAACGGCTTAAACGCCGAATGCCAGCAGGCAGGGGAACACTTAGGCAAGCTCCATAGAGGCTTTTTAGGAACCCCCATTTGTAAGGGGTTACACCTACATAACTGTACTTTTCCTCTGATTCAGAAGGTGCTAATCAAGTTGCAGATGGTGGGGGCCAGCATAATCCTAGTGGCTCCTTTCTGGCCTCATCCACTGGTAAAGTCTCTCAAGGTTCCTTTTTAATTTTTAGATTTGGGTATTGTATTATTCAAAAAATGGGGAGTAAGACACCAAAAATGGACAATAGGTATTAATTCAAAAAATATGTGTCTAACTCAGACCCACAAACGCACCTTTTAAGAATATTGTAAATTCATTTTATTTGACTCATGTCTTATATTGAAAAAGAAATTTTGAAATATGATACTCAGTCATTCAAACAATTGACTTGCTTCATTAATATTACTTCAAATGATACAAATTGACTTGCTTCAATAGTGTTTCTTCAAATAGTAACATTTCAGAACTAACGTGTTCCTTCATCAGACTTGAAGCATTAATGAACGTGTGCTATTAAAAATAAAAGAAAATTAATTCTGTGTTACTCAGAAGTGAATGAATTCTAATGGATTTACAATCATTATATATTTAGTTCGACAAGTTTCTGGCCTCGGCAAATATGGTTTCCTCTGCTACAGCAGCTGACGGAGGAACGTCTGGTCCCTCTCCCCCAGTGCAGGAACCTGTTGACACAGGATCAGGGGACCCTGGTTCATCCCAACCTCAGGTCCCTCCATCTGCATGCTTGGCTCCTGAGGACATAGCCAGGTTCGGGATCTCGAACAGGGTGGTGGACGTCCTTGTGACCGCCCGGAAGCCTTCCACTCGAGCCACGTATGCCATGAAGTGGAAGCGGTTTGCCATCTGAGCTGCCAAACATTGTTTGGACCCTTTCACCTGCCAGGTGAACCATATCCTGGACTATCTGACCTCCTTGTTTGACTGCAGTCTCCAGTACTTCTCCCTCCAGGTACACCTTTCAGCCATTTCTGCCTTTCATGAGCCCGCGGGTGACCGTATGATTGCTCAGCTGGATGTCTCCCGTACCTTTCTCGGGCATTCTGCACCTGAACCCTCCCCCAATCCGTTCTCCTGTCCCAGCTTGGCATTTGAATTTTATTTTGGAGAAGTTGAGCTTGTCTCCTTTTGAGCCTATCGCAACCTGCAATCTGTGCTTTCTCTCTTGGAAAGCTTTATTTTTTGTTGCCATTGCATCTGCTTGAAGAATTTCAGAACTTCAGGCCCTTTGGTATGAGGAGCCTTATTTGATTGTCCCCAAAGACAGGGTGTGTCTGCACACAGATCCTAAGTTTCTCCCTAAGGTGGTCTCAGAGTTTACACTCAGTCAGCCTATCTACCTTCCTGTTCCCTGAGCATGACAATCCAAGGGAAGCAGTGTTCCATACTTTAGATGTGCACAGAACTTTGAAATACTACTTGCTTCTGACTAAGGAAAGTCATAGCAGTTTGTTTCTTTCGCCCTAGGTAGAGAAGGCGCTTCAAGTTCAAAGCAATGTTTATCCATATGGTTGGCTAATTGCATTTTGTTTTGCCACAACAGTTATAGCAACAAATTACTTGGTGCTATCAAAGCTCATTCCACCAGAGGCATGGCTACCTCTGTGGCTTATTTCTGAGGCGTCTAAGCCACTGACATTTGTGTGGCTGCCACCTGGAGTACCATCCATACTTTCACCAAGCACTACAGTCTGGACGTTGCCTCAAGAGCCCATGCAGGTTTTGGCAGGGCTGTGCTACAGGCCTCCTGTGTTAAGTTTTTGGTGAGCCCTGCTCCCAGACTGTCTATCTGTACCAGTCACTGCTTGGGACTCGTTCCTATGGTGTGTAACCTGATGACTAAGATAACCCCGATGAAGATAGAGCAGTTACGTAAGAACTTACCATAACAGTAGATCTTCGAACTTATCTCAGTCATCAGGTCTGTTTTCCGTCCCCACCATCCACCTTTTTTGGGGCATGTCTAGGAACTGACAGTCTGGTGTATCCACCTTTTTACATAGGTCTCGGTACCTCTGTCTTTCCTCGGTCCCCCATGGCTAGGACTGTGCTCCCTTTGCCTCCGGGGGAAAGAACTGATGAGGGAGCAGGGCCACTCAAGCCTTTATAGGGTTGGTGACGTTGATGGCGTGGGCGGCCCCAGTTACACTGCTGAAAATCTTCTGTGTTGATTCCCCTTCACTGATGGTGAAGTTCCTGCAGTGTAACCTGATGACTGAGATCCCCTCGAAGATCTACTGTTACAGTAAGTTCTTATGTATCTGCTCTTTTTGGTTGCAATCACTTCTGCTCGAAAGATTTCAGAGCTTCAGGCGCTAATCTGTGCTCCTGCTTGTTTTTACCGAAGGTGGTATCTGAATTTATGTTGAATCAAACTATATACCTTCCTGTTTACTACCCTTGCGCATACCAGCCAAGGTGGGGCATTGCTCCGTACTCAGATGTTTATTGAATACTCGGATACTATGTGAATCACACCAAGGACTGCAGAAAATCCTCTCAAATTTTTTTGTTTCATTCACCTCTGGGAGTCCCAGGGTCTTAACAGTACATGTCCAAATGGAAGGCACATTGTATTATGTTATTTTATAGGAAGTAATGTAAGGAACTTTCTGCTGTGGTTTATGGTCACTCCTGAAGTGGTATGGCTACTTCTGTTGCTTGTTTCAGAAGTGTTTCTACTGCTGACATTTGTGTTGCAGCAATATGGAGCACAGTCCATACCTTCACTAAACATTACAGCCTGGACATAGTCTCTTGCAGATATACTGAACCTGGGCTTGCTTTACTGCAAGGCCTGCTAGCTTGCATATATATCGGACTGTACCATTCTCCCACTGACTTTTGAGACTGCTTGGGACTTGTTTCAAAGGTGTGGCCTAATGAAAGAGCCTCGAAGAAAATAAAACCGTTACATTTTTACTGTAACAGTAGATCTTCGGGGATTTCTTTGTCATCAGGTCACACCCTTGGAACTTGGCCATCAGGCGTCAGGATCACATGGAGGCTTTTTCTGCAGCAGTCTGTTATGTTCCGCTCACGGCTCCGTCAGGCTCCGTCACATGCCCTTTATAAGCGCGGGTGGTCCCGCTCTCTCCTCAGTTCATTCCCTCTGATGGGCATTCACGCACAGACTCTGTGGAAGCTTTGTCACTCAGTTCGACCGCCAAAACATCTTACTTTTTTTCTTTGGTATTTGCCTTTGAATCACTTTCATTTAAAGTGATTCTTTTTGTCTTTGTATGTCGAGAACTAATCCTTTGTCAGCTCTCTTCTGACGCTGTCACTGCAGAAAGAAGATTTCTTCAACTAACGACCATGAACTCTGTGTCTGCTGTCTTGGGTCCAGCCACAACGTTCTCGCCTGTGAGTCCTGCCTGTAGGTCAGCCTCACCACCCAGCGGCAACGCTAGAAAGCCCTGCAGAAGTTCCTCATGGAGCAACAGGCAGCCAGCAGAGAGCAGGATCTTCTGGGTCTTCCCCTCCAGTTGCCGGTGTGTTCTTTGGGCTCTCAGGTCACTAAGGTCTTGGACAAGTCTTCGGAGAAGCATTCTAGTTGTGATAAGAACAGGCCTAAGGAACGTTCCCCCGACAGTGATCCCGGGTCCCTTTTGGATCCTTCCTCCTCTTCTCCCGGGATAGCTCCGTTGACTGCTTCTCACTGGCACCTTGCTCCATGCAGGCCTTTGCTTCTATCAGGTGTGCCCCCACCCCCCCATGGAGGAGACTTCTCCCAGCCTTCACAGGGCTGTGGAAGGGCCATCGGCCCTAGCCCCGCCATCGAGACCTCTCGAATCTCGAAGTCGGGGCCTCACCGCTTCTACCATAGCTAGTGGTGGTTTGTCGGAGCTGAGCACTGTGCCCCCTCCATTGGTGCCTTTTCCCGCTGTTGACCTTAATGCTATTCTTTCCTCCATTACCATGTCTTTCATACAACAGTATTTTCCATGGGACTTCCGGTTCTGCCACGGAGCAGTTAACAGCCTAAGGACGAACCTCTGCACCCCAGGGATAAAGTTTTGCCTATTCCTAATTCTTTTTAACAACTGAAAATGGCAAAGAAGGTCGTAAAAGAGAGTGGGGGCTATCCGCAACAAATAGATCCCCGAGGAAGCTGTTCGGTGGAGAAGAAATCCCCCCGACTAGACTGCATCACAGCAGAAGCTGCTCCTGTAGTAGCACAAGGGGCTCGAGTTATGACACAGAGGCCGAGGCGGACCTGCTATCACACACTAGATATGAAAACATCCTGAGGGAGATTCGGGACTCTCGTGCTGAGTCCAAGAAAGAATTTCAAGCATTGGCACAGCAAATCTGTAATATAGATGCCAAGGTTAGTGCGGCAGTGAACAAAATTAAAGTAATGGAAGAAAATGACAACTACCTTGGCACAGCAATAGAGGCCCTTTTTCAGCATGCGCAAGCTCTTCAGAGTAAACGTATTGATCTCGAGGGGAGATAAAGAAGAAGCAATCTTAGACTGTACGGCCTTCCTGAGGGGGCTGTAGAGCATCCCATGACAGCATTTCTGGAAAATTTACTAAAAGATGTATTGGACCTGCCTCCCAACTACGTGCTTAACATCGAGATGCCCATCGCTCACTAGGGCAGAAACCGACAGGGGATACGGCCTGCCCTCGCTCTATAATCTTCAAACTCAGTAGTTTTAAAATTAAGGAAGATATCCTGTGGAGGGTCTGGAGCAAAAAAGACTTATCCTAGCTAACATCAAAGATTTCTCTTGACTATGACTATGTCCCAGAAGTCCAACAAGCAAGGCAGCTGTATGTGCCAATTCTGAAGGCTTTGAGAGCAAAGGGCATACAATTTCAGACCCCATTCCCAGCGAAGCTCCGAGTGTTTTGGGAGGAGGGATGCCAGCTATACCTTACTCTGGGGAAGACCTTGGAGGATTTGCAGAAAAAAGGAATCTCCATACCTGCAGCAGACGCCGATCGATTACAGAGGATTAGATCTCCAGTGCTTGCGACGCCTCGGACGACAATCGGGCATGGGAGGTTGGGGCCCTTGAGAAGAGCAAAGGAAGCCTTGGAACAGTTATTTCGAGGGGAACGTCTGAAGAAAGTGAGCGGTACTGCCTCGGCTGATACTTGAAGACGATGGAAGGGACGGACTTTTGTGATAGCCAGTGCAATGTCACAAGGTTTTTCTTTCTGAGACTTTTTTGGGACACTTGCTCAGCTGAGTAACTGTGTTTGGGTGATGCGGAGGGTCTTGGATGATATCTGTGTCTGGGGCATGAGTGTCCATGTTGGGGAAATACCCCTTGAGCAGAGAAGCTACGCCGTGGTCTTTTTTTGGGCTTACTCTGTTGAAGGGGCTGGACGCGAAGCATCAAAGGAGTACCCCACAAAGTAACACTTTTAGCACAGAGCCTTCAAACCTGTATGATGTATAAAGGAATGGGTTCTCTACAAGATGTTAGAATAATAGAAATGTTAGATTAAATAATGTCCCTGGGGTGCTCTAGGGTCAAGCTGTGGGTTCCTTCTTTTTTTTTTGGGTTGTTTTAAAAAAGTTAACTAGGCCCGAGTGAGCCCATGGTGGTGTGAATCATCCATAAAAAAACACTCCTTGCGAGCAGTTTTGTTGGAGAAGCTCTGTTAATTCAGGGCATAACCGCTCTTCAACCCCTACCTCTCAGCCCAACTACGTCTGCTCCTCGTAGAGTTAGGGCAAGGGATCCTGGGTTTGGATCCCTACCATGGAAGTCTTTATTGTCTAAAATAGTGTTCGTATTTCAAGTTTATAGGATAAAGTTGATAGGTTTAAAAAAACTGTCTTAAACTACTACATAACCCCCTTTTCTATTTTGTCCTTTCTGTACTTTATTCTGTACTTATTCTTTCCTCGGAGTCCTCTGATTCTTGGCTATCTCCTTATATAGCTTGAGCTCCTTCTTTCGACTCACTAGTCGGCTATTTTTGTACTGTGAAGTTCGATTTTGGTGAGTGGAGGGAAGGGGTGATACAGACGGTGTGGGATATTGGCGGAAAGGGATAGTGAGTTAGATAACACCGGGATTGAAACAGAGGAAGAGTCCCTTAATTTGTTTTTTTAGAATGTCTGCCAGACCCACGACTTTTTGCTCATTTAATGTAAACAGCCTAACTATCCTGTAAAGCGTTGTAAAATCCTGTCCTTTCTGAAAAAGACAGGCATGGATTTCTTGTTTTTACAGGAGATGCATCTTTCAGCAAAAGAGCACCAGAAGCTGGGGAAATTTGGTTTCGTGCCACGGCTTATGCTACATATGGGAGGGGAAGGTGGAGAGGTGTGGCGGTCTTGGTACCAGCTAGGATGCCCTTTGAGCAAACCGATACACTGGTTGATGGGGAGGGATGCTATGCCTTTTTAAAGGGACGATTCCTGGGGCAAACTCTAACATTGGCCTCTATTTATGTGCCACCTGGTTCAGACTTTCAAGTCTACCGCTGAATTTTTTTAAGACTGCAGGAGTGGGCGGAGGGGGAGATGATCATTGGAGGTGATCTAAATCTAGTTTTAAATCCATTGTTGGACTCTTCCTCGGTGGTCCCCCGGAGTAATCAAGGGTGTATGAAAAAGGTAGTGGGGTTACTAGGGGAGTTGGGATATGCTGACGTGTGACGTACTACTCACGCCAGGCAGAGAAATTATACCTTTTTTCCTGTACCTCACCAGTCGCACTCGAGGCTGGACTATATCCTACTCCCCACAGAATATGTTGGGCAGATAAAGGATAGCTGGATTGGAGACAGGACGTTGTTGGACGATGCTGCTGTGTTTTGCCAGCTTCACCTGGGAGATTTCTGTAAATGAACATTCTGGAGGCTTAACACGTCCTTGCTCCAAGACCCTGAGATTAAAGAGGCAATTGTAGAAACAATAACACAGGCTTTGGCCGATACTGAAACGCCGGAGATATCGGCTCCGCTTCTCTGGGATACCCTTAAGGCCATAATAAGGGGTAACTTTATTACCATCTCGGCATATAAGAAAAAGCAGCGGGAGGCCCAAAAATCCAGACTGAAAGGGGAGATTGAGACGTGAATCACAGCTTAAATTCAAATATGAGGCAGCGATCTATAAAAAGATGTGCAAACTCAAGGGTGAATTAAATAAGTTATTGGATTATCAGGTAGAACAGAAGGCCATGTTCCTTAAACAAAAATTTTATGAGGGTGGCCCAAGGGCTGTGCGACTACTGGCAACCCGTTTGCAATCCCAGAGAGCGAAAGCAGTGATATCAACTCTAATGCATCCTAGCACCAGGCGTAAAACACACCAGACTCCGGAAATAGTTGAGGCCTTTAGAGACTTCTACACTTCTCTGTATGCCCCCTTCTCCCCCCACCACGGGAGAATAGATTATTAGAATATCTTGAACAGATCTCCCTTCCTTCTCTGTCTAGACAGGCTAAAGCGATGCTGATAGCCCCTATCTCGGAGCTGGAACCTCGTACTGAAGTCTCTAGACTGAAGGTTTTGAAATGCCTGGGCACAGATGGACTCCCTTGGGAGTTTTATAAGCATTTTAGGGGATAGTTGGTACCCCTGCTTCACAAAGTATACAATACGATAATACAGACGGATGAACCCCCCCCCCCGTCTCTTTGGAGCAGGCTATCATATCAGTAATTCCTAAACCAGAGAAAAACCCGACACTCTGCCCCTCATATCATCCTATTTTGATCCTAAACACTGATTATAAAATCTACATGTCAATCCTTGCTCGGCGTATGCAGGAATTTATAACCCAGCTGATCAATCTAGATCAGACGGGTTTTATCCCTAATCGACAGATGCAAGATAACCTGCGTAGGACTGCCCACTTAATTGACCATGTGAACCTCGCCCGAACCCCTTCCATTTTCTTAAGCCTCGATGCTAAAAAGGCTTTTGATAAAGTCTCTTGGCCCTTTTTGAGGGCTGTATTGGTTAAATTTGGGTTTCCCGAACTATTCACTAAGGCCATTTTCAAAATATATAACACACCAAAGAGTTATATTAGGGCCAATGGACACGTCTCTACCTCTTTTACACTATATAGGGGTACACGACAGGGTTGCCCCATGTCACCTATGCTCTTCGCCTTATAGTTGGAACCACTGGCACAGAGTATTAGAGAGAACTTGGATATAAAAGGGGTTATTATAGGAGGGGAGGAGCACAAACTCACGTTATTTGCAGATGACATTCTGTTATATATCACGGAGCCGGAGTCCTCTGTCCCCCACCTATTTCGACATCTGAACGAATTCTCGGAGCTCTCTGGTCACACCCTGAATACCCATAAAACGGAGGCCATTACCCTCAATTATGATCCATCTCAAACTCTTAGAGAAAGCTACCCGCTGAAGTGGGATCTTCTCACTATGAAACATCTGGGGATAAACTTGTCTTCCAGCAATTCCCAACTTTATGACCTGAACTCCCCCTTACTATGGCAAATACAAGCAGATATAGAAAGGTGGTCTGTGCTCCCTCTCCCATTTCATTCAAGAATACAGACAGTTAAGATGAACCTACTCCCTAGATTCTTATTTTTATTTCATTGTGTACCTTGTAATGTTACAAAGGAAAGATTGGATGTTTGGCAGAAGATTCTGCTAAAATTTATATGGTCTGGTAAACGCCCTAGAATCAGAAAACAAACTCTTTTTCAACCTAAAGAGGAGGGGGGCTTCGGTGTTCCCTGTCTGGAGGGGTATTGGGTCGTAGCCCAGATGAGGATCACCCTTTTACTGTTGCATCCCACTTACCAATCCAGTTGGAAGACAATGGATTTGGCGGCCGCAAGCTCTCTCCCTTTGCTATCCCAGATATTTGTTCAAACAGCAATAGCGAATAACCCGCCCTCACTATTTTGTGGTACCACTGCGGTGCTGGAGGGATGCAGACGGGGATGTGGGCGGGGAGCTACATGGGCATACCTCTGGAAATACTAGTGCTGGTCACAAAGCATATCTCGCATACTGGCCCAATAGGGATCCCTGGTACAGACGCCAAGAGAAACGTGGGTGCAGGGCCCCCTGGCAATTTTTAAAAGGGGATCAAATTCTAACCTTTGATGAGGCTGTGGAGAAGTTTAGATGGACACAAGGAGATCTTCTCTTGTACTACCAGATCAGAGACTATATAATGAAACACTTACGTGAGTCCTCCAAGACCACCAGGGAGATCCCACAACCAGTTGTGTTTGAGAAAATTTTGGGGGGGGGAGAGGAGAAAGGGCAATCTCTTTACTTTATAGGAATTATATTACTGACTCAAATCATTCAACAAAATACATTAAGGTGAAGTGGGAGAAGGAATTTGAAATAAGATTAAACGAGGAGAGGTGGTTGCAGTCCATTAAAAATATCTGGCACTCTTTCTCGTCTCCAGGATGGCGGGAGTTTTTATGGAAGCTTAGAAGTAGGTATTTTCGTGTACCTGAACAGGTGGCTAAATGGAACCCGCAGGTTCCGCCCTCTTGCTGGCGAGAATGTGGCGCCCCTCCCGCAACACAGGCCCATATTTTCTGGCAGTGCCCTGTAAATCAGTCAGTATTGGAGCAACATACGTAGGCGACTTAAGGAAATATTTAATATTGTGACCCCATTGGGCCCAGAGCACGTTATTTTAGGCTTATACCCTGTGGAGATAAGAGGTCAGGAAGCTAAATATTTGTGGAATATCTTGATCACAGTTGCATGTAAGGCAGTTTCCAGGAGATGGCTTCCCTTCCTGCCGCCCACTGAGTTGGAATGGAAGGAATTGGTAAACAGTGTGAAAACATATGAGAGAATACCTTTCTCCTTAGCTTTGAAGACTCCATGATTCGTAAATAGGTGGACTAGGTGGGAGCTTCTTGGTTAGAGGACCTCTGATAAAGGAGGAGCTGAGGTGATTGTTGCCCCTCCCCCTCCTTCACCCTGTCCTCCCTCTGCCTCCCCCCCACCCTTGCCTCTGCCTTGGGTGTAAGTATATGGGTAAAGTGCAATGACTGTTAATTTAATGCAGTGTGAATTTATTACACCTATGTATACACAGAATGTAGTTATCGCATGTAATTAAGTGCTTCTCCCTTTCCCCTTCTTTTTTTCTTCTTTTCTCTCTTTTTCCCCTCTGTCTTCCTCTCTGTTACCCCTCTTTGGGGTGTACGTTGAGCTTGTATCATTTGATAGGAAGCAGTAGTCTACACTAGGTGTTTTTCTCTTTACTATCCTGTATAAATGTAGTAAAAATATTAATGGATATTTGTTTTTGTAATTCATTAATATGAATAACAAGGTTAACAGATGTCAAAATCCATTGAGAGTGGCCCCGGTGATGGTAGTGGGCCATGCTTAGGTAATGGCTCTTTGTTTTACTATGATGGATACTATATTGTTATCGGTTCTATTATGTGGATCTGTATGGAATATGCTTTTATCAATAAAGATGAAGTATAAAAAAAAACCAAAAACAGTATTTTCCATGGTCTGTGCTGTCATCACCCACACCATCTGGGGCTGCCTCGGCATCGATGTCAGTTCGACCTGTCCGCTTTGCACTTTCTAGAGAGCCGTTGGTCCCTGCTCCAAAACAAGCAGATGTCGGGGAGGAACATCACCCTGACCTTATCCTCCTTGAGCAAGAGGATGAGGAGGAATATATTGAAGTGGAGTCCTCTGATAGATCTACTGTTTCCTCCAGGAGTGAGGACTCACACACCCCCAGATCTCCCCTTGAGGACCCCTCTTTCTTCAACATTATGAAGCAGCTCTCCTCCCCTGTGAGGTTCCAGACTGAGGAAGAGGATGTCACAAGGAGGAATCTGGTGGATTTCTTGGGGATCCCAGAATCTCCAACCAGAGTTATTCCTTCTCTGCTGCCAGCACTGAATGATTCTGTCACTTCTGCCTAGCACACAGGCAGCCTGGTACCAGCCATGTCCAGAAAGTCTGATAAGCTTTACCAGGCACATCAGGGCCTACCCTTTTATAAAGCCTAGCCGGAAACTGATTCAGTGGTAATTAAGGCTGCTCATGACAGAACTAAGGCACCCAAGCACCTTAGCACCTTAAAGCAGTGTCAGTGGCTCAGTAGGTAGCACACTCACCTCTGAGGCCGGGAGATCAGAGGGCTGTGGGTTCAGTTCCCACATCTGGCACTTGGGTTAATATCCCAGTACTGACACTGTAATGCAGCATGAGAGGGGTGCTGCATTTCTGAGGTGCCGTCTTTCGGATGAGACGTTAAACCGAGGTCCCATCTGCCTGGATAGGTGGTAGTTCAGGTGGATGTTAAAGATCCCATGGCACTTATCGAAAAGAGTAGGGGAATTTCCCGTGTCCTGGCCAAATTTCCCTCATTCACTAAAAATACCACCAACAGCTTAATCTGGTTTAAGGTCAGTTGGCATTCATCTGTATCCCCCTCCCCGGGTCGTGCCTGAAAATAGGCAGGATTTGTCTAGTGCACTTACCCGATCAACAAAAGCTAAAGAAATAAATAAAATAAAAAAAGTTCCCTGCCCCCTGACTAAGAATCTAGGAGGCTAGACCTCTGGGGCAAGATAACTTTTGCCTCTGCCACCCTGGTCCTTAGAATTGTCACATCTTACTTCGAGAGGGTTCCTTCAGTAGGTCATTACATATAGGACTGGCACCACCTGGCGTCGGGCCGCAGGGCAGACTTTTCTAGCAATCCCTGATGGGAGAACACCCATCCAACGTCACGTGACTGAAGTCAGCGTGGCTGTATATAGTGGGCGGTCCCCACGCCCACCCTCCAGTTCTTTCCCGCCTTCGCCTCGTGTCAGTCGCATTGCAGACTTCCATACAGCGATCGTCGTGTGAGTTCTTGCGTCAGATTTTTCCTTCACCCAAATCTTTCTTTATTATCTCTACTACTTGATGTCTTCACCCAAGAAGAAGTGCTCATCCTGTGGCATGCAGATCCCGGATAAGTTGGTCACCTAAAGTATGTGATCTGTTTGGGCCTAGACCACCCTGTCGTCTCCTGCTTGGAGTGCCAAACCTTCAACCAGGCCACCAAAAAGTGAAGACAGGAGGCTTTGGAGGCCCACCTCTTAAAGGTACACTTAGCATCTCTTGAAAAGCAAATGGACCACATTAGAGAGTCCTCTTTTGAGAAGTCTTCTCCTTCACAAGGAGAAATCTCGGGAATGGGAACACTCCACGGATGAGACTTTGTGGCCCTCGACGAGCAAGGCCCAGCCACCGCCAAAGAAGCCTTCGGAAGGTAAGTCTGGTAAAACTTTAGCGGGTCAGTTGATCGTCGGCCCCTCCGACGACCGTACCACTACAGCCACTAAGTCGACCCCCAGCTCCTCTAGGGACCGCACTGCCGCCGGTAAGACTGCTCCCCAGCCTTCGGGGACCTGCTACGCATCGGCCGATAAGTCAGCCAGGGGCTCCTCACCCGCCCGCCTGACACCGCCTGATAAGACGCCCATCTCTGGCCGCTCAAGCGCGGTTCTCCTATCGGGGCCTAGCGGTGCCTCACCTGATGACAGGCAGAACCAGGGGGAGAAGGCCCTTCTCCCCCCTCAGCCTTCGCTTTTACCCTTCCCTTCACCGGCAGGTACCTCAGGCAAAGAGGGCGTCGAACCTTGGCGTGCGTCAAGTCCTCGAGGTCTGTCCGCGCTCTCCTGGAGGGGTCACCGAGAAAGAGGCTCCGCCTCGGCCATCTGGCCTTCCAGTGGAGGCCCCTTCTCCTCCTTCTGGTGGGATTCCTTCAGAGCCGATCATTACCCCAGCTCCGATCCCACCATCGGATTCAGCGAACCCTATTCAGATGCTAGATGTTCCAACAACTGTTCCACAGCCAGGGCCCAGTGGTCGGCCCCAGCCTTCGGCTCCGGTGCCAGACCCAGTCCTGCAGTCTGGCCCCCTTCGTCCAGCCCCGACGCCAGCCCCTCCAACGCCAGATCGGGTGGTGTCGGTCCCCCTGACATTGGCTATCCCGACGACGGACCCCCTACAGATCTATACTACTGTGGGTCCGATGTGGGTACCCCCTCTGTTAGATCTGATGACAGGGATTTACACAAGACCCCGGACTGTCCCACATTACCCTTTCGGGTATCCAGGGGACCACTTCCCGGCTGGTCCCCCTCCTGATTGGAGTTCATTTGGGCAGTACTATCCTGATTATAACCCCTACCATGGGATACCAGGATTAGCATTATTCGCCCCCACTGGTTATACCTCCTCCTCCTCCCCCCCCCTCAGCCTCAACCTCCTCCTCCTCCTCCACCTACGCTGGATTTCAAGACTCTCATCCAGTCTTGGTGGCAGGGGGCGTGTTCGGAGTTGGTTTCAGACCTGTAGACGAGACTCCCTCTTCCATGGTCTCCTAGGTCTGCGTCCCCGAGAAGCTCTTCTCTGTCCACGGTACATGTCTCAGGGGTGGCTCGTCAGGACATTACCCTGCCAGACATCCATCATCTTCCTGATGTTGACAGGCTCGAGCTCGGTTTTCAAATCACTGTCCCTGGCATTCTATGCAACTGTCAGATTCTTTACTCCGCCTGCCTAGTAAGACATCTTGAAGACTTCTCTTTCAGCTCTCTTGAAGATTTTACTTTATATTCTTGGTTTTCGTAGTACCAATTAATTTTATTTAGGTTTTTCGAAGCACTGTCCTCAGTACAGATGGAATTGTCTACATTTAATGTTATTTTGGTAAGTCTTGTGATTCCTTTGCGGTTCTCAGCAACTGGGAAGGAACCAGACCCCTTTCTTTCTTTTTTAAGGTAAAATTGTTGTTTTCTTAAGTTTCTCTGTCAGCCAGATTCTCCTATTTTAGTGTGGGTTTTTTACCAAGTTTCGTCTCGGTTTGTTATTGGTCGCTGAACCGACCTCAAAAAAAAAAACCCCAAACTACAGTTTAATTATATACTGACAGAGAGTTCTTAATCCCGCCCCCCCCCGAGTACCCACGCTTTGTTTTGTAGGTAATGTCACAGACTCCTAAAAAGAGAACCATCCCTGCAGGTTTTCAACAATGTACTGAGTGTGGAGAAACATTTGCCAAGGCTGAGCCACACCTTATTTGTGTAGTCTGTCTAGGTTTTGACCACCTTGTAACAGACTGTGATATTTGCAAGAATTTTCCTCAGTCCACTTTGGACAGGCGTTTAAACCGGTTGAAAGAAAAAATGTATGAAAAAGCCGCTGACCCGGCTTCTGGACATACAGCTCCCTTGCAGAGCAAAGGTAAACTGAAAGAACCATAGGGGAAGCCTTCAGACAAGGGCGACACTCCCCTAGGTGCTAAGAGGAGTGCTAAACTCGCCACAAAAAAGAAGAGGAAAGAAAAGGATATAGCGCAAGATTCGCAATGGAAAGAACCAACGGTTCCTACTGCTGAACAGATTACAGACGCTTTTAGAATAATTCAGCTGCTTCAGTCCAGTACCTCTGTTCCGGTTCCACAGAAGGAACTGCAATCGGTTCTAACACCAGTTCCCTCTACTCTTCCCAGTTCATTTGAGAAAGAACCTTACTATGAGGAGGAAGAAGATGATTATGGGGAACCTCCTGAACCGGAGGTCTCTCCAGAGAAGGAAGAGTTTGAATCACCTCCCAGACAGCCTGAGGATTATTCTTCACATTTTTCCTTCATGAAGAAGGTTGCATAGGCTCTGGAGCTCCCCACTCGGGAAACTACTGGGGGCCGGACTACATGGAAATGATGGACGTGACAGCAACTAAAAGGTTGCTTCTCCCTGTCCATAAATCTCTGAAGAGACACACTACAAAAATCCTGCAAACTCTCACTTCTATCCTTCCTGTGGATAAGAAGATGGAGAGAAAGTACTTGGTTGCCAAGGGAGGAGCTGAATTCCTCCTAGGCCATCCCAGCCACGAAGAAGTAGTGTAGGCAGCTGCCTGTGATAAAGCAGGCATACCTCTATCCTCCCATCCTCCTGAAAAGGATTCCAAGAAGACTGACTCCATGGCAAAAAAGGCCTATTTGGGAACTTCCCTAGCAATCAGCCAAGCCTCCTACATGGCGTATGTTTCCGGGTATCTGAAGAACCTGTGGAATTCAGTTATGGAGATGGCCACGGCAGTCCCCTCCCCACTGGCAAATGACCTCATGTAAGCTGCAAAGTGTGGTATTGAAGCTTCAAAGAACCAGTTCCAAATGGCAGTGGATTCTAATGATAACGTGGCTAGGGTAATGGCAATCTCAGTATCACTGAGGAGGTTTGCTTGGCTCAGGACCACTAATCTATCTCAAGACACACAGGTCAAGACCCTGGATTTTCCCTGTGAGCCAGCCTCTCTGTTTGGTGAGCAGACAGAGGCCTACATGAAGAAACCGGATAAGTACAAAGTGGCCTATTAAAGTGCGATTGCTAAAGAGAGAGCATCCACCCTCCTAGAAACACCACAGTAAGGGGAGACCTTATCCTCTGCTTTTCTTTCAGACCCAGGCTTTCCCCACCGATCAGCAGCAAAGAGGATATTTCAGAGGCAGGGGAAGAAGGGGCAGCAGCCGTGCTGGACCCTCTCCCCAGCCCACTACCCAAGTAAAACAGAACTTTTGAAGGACTTGTCAGAGTCGCCTCCCCAATTCCAGTAGGGGACAGGCTGGCTTACCACTTCCAGGCATAGCAAAACATCACCACAGACAAGTGGGTCCTGGAAGTGGTAAGCCAGGGCCTTGCTGCTTTAAGGTTATACCAAGGGTTGAGGGCAAGGCTATTCAGACCTGCCACCCCATCAGGAAAGGAATCAGAAGTGGCCAACCTTCTCCTTGAGAAGGCAGTGGAACCTGTTTCCCTGGATCAGAGGGAACAAGGTCTGTACTCAAGGTACTTCCTAACTTTAAGGAAAACTGGGGAGTGGTGACCCATTCTGGATCTCAGACACTTGAATAGACACCTTAGTAAGCCAAAGTTCAAGATGGTCACTCTGGTAGCTATTCTTCCCACACTCGGGCAGGTAGACTGGTTGGCATCTCTGGACCTCAAGGACGCCTGCTTTCACATTCCCATCAGGCAGTCCCACAGAAAGTATCTCAGATTTAGGTTACCATCAGGCCATTATCAGTTCAGAGCCCTACCCTTCGGCCTGATCTCTACTCCAAGAGTGTTCACAAAGTGCCTAGCAGTGGTGGAGTCACATTTGAGAAGGCAACGAGTGACCATCTCCCCTTACCTAGACAACTGGTTAGTTGTGGGACAGTCTCCTCGGCAGGTCAGAGATGCTCTGACCCTTACACAGGACACCCTGCAGTCCCTGGGGTTTCTGGTGAACCTGAAAAAGTCAGTCTTGCAACTGGTTCAGCTCCTGGAATTCATTGGAGCAGAACTGGACACATTGCAGGGAAAGGCATTCCTCCCTCGAGGAAGGGTGGACACACTGGTGCAGCTAGTAAGTTCCTTCCAGCTCCACACCCTCAGACTTGCAGGGCATTTCCTGCAGCTGTTAGGGCATATAGCAGCTTCAGCAGCAATAGTACCAGGTTCCATGAGGGACATTCAGTTTCACCTCAGAACTTATTGGTCCCAGAGAAGGGACTCTGTCAAAGCTAGTGCAAGTCACAGGAGCCCTGCTTCAGGCACTTAAATTGTGTCAGGAAAGGGAAAACCTCAAAGTAAAATTGGGGAGATGACTTTTACTTTTGCTGCAACAAAAATATGGAACATTTTGAATATTCAAATGGAATATGCAAACATGACCATGAATTCACTTTCTGCTGCATTGATACAAGAAATTTCTGTAAGATGCACTTATGACTGAGTGTCTTTTGTAAGCATTTTTGTGTCCATGTATTGAATGTTGTCTGCCTGTTATTTTATAGATTACTTATGTGTATTGAATGTCTGCCTGCCATTTTATGGATAAATTATATGTAAAGTACTATATGTAGGATTTTTACTGAGAACTATACAGGAACACCTTGTAAAATAGGGTTCGCCCTAATGGTGCTTGTAAATGAAATGTCATTTATATCCTGTCTAAAAATAAAGTTTTTACTACTACTACAAGATGTGCCAGTCCTGCAGCAATCCCCAACAGTAGTGTTAACAACTGATGCCTCCCTCCTAGGTTGGGGAACACACTGCACACAGTACATGGCTTCAGCAGGAATCTCTATCCCACATAAACCTGCTAGAACTCAGGGCAGTTCTCCTGGACATCCAGTCCTTTGCAACAGTGCTCCAGGGCAAGGTAGTACAAGTCAGAATGGACAATAGAACTACCATGTACTACATAAACGAGCAAGGGGGGCACAAGGTCAACCTTGCTGTGCACGGAAGCTGTGAAAATCTGGAGTCTGGCTTACTGTCTTACAATTTCTCTAACAGCAGTTCATCTGCCAGGGAAGGACAATGTTCTGTCAGGCGCCCTCAGCAGGATCAGTCAGAACCACCATGAGTGATCTCTGAACAGACAGGTACTTCAAACTGTCTTTAGACAGTGGGGCATCCCAGAGGTGGACCTCTTTGTGTCTCCAGACAGTCACCAGCTGCAGGGTGCCAGTGGATGCAGTTCTGCTGGATTGGACAAGGAGGTTTCTGTATGCCTTCCCTTCCTTTCCTTTGCTGCCCAGGGTACCGAACAAGTTCATGACCCAGCCAGCAAGAATGATCCTCATAGCACCAGACTTGGCCAGACAGACTTGGTACTCACTGATCCTGTCCCTCTCAATCTCCAGCCAGATTCACCTCCCCAGGAGGCACAACCTACTGACATTCTCCCAAGGGAGGATCCTTTACCCCAACCTCAAATCCCTCAGGCTCAGGGCCTGGCTGTTGAGGACCTAGAATATGCTAGTCTGCATCTCTCTGAAGGGGTCCTGGAGGTTCTTTGGGTCTCTTGAAAACCCTCTACCAGAAAGACTTACACTTCCAAGTAGAAGAGGTTCTCCATTTGGTGCCAACAGAAGGACAAAGATCCTCATCAGGCTGGGCTGCCAGTATTGTTGGACTATCTAGCCCATCTCCATTCCCTTGGGCTGAAGCCATCCACTTTCAAGATACACTTGGCAGCTGTCTCAGTCCATCTCTCGGCAGGGAAGGGCTCTTCCCTGGCCTCCAACCCCATTTTCAGGAGGTTCTTTAAGGGACTGCTGCATTTGCACCCGCCACGCAGGGAACCAACCCCATCGTGGGACCTGAATATATGCACTGCACAGCTAATGCAACCCCCCCTTTGAGCCCATGTCTTCAGCAGAGCTCAAGTATGTGACTTGGAAAACAATGTTCTTGGTAGCAGTCACTTCAGCCAGGAGGATCAGTGAACTGCAGGCCTTGTCCATAGAACCTAACAACATTTCAGTCCACAGGGACAAGGTAGTGCTCCGGACCAATAGGAAGTTTCCTCCCCAAGGTGGTTTCTGACTTCCATCTTAGCCAGTCCATTACCCTGCCTGTCTTCTTTACTGATTACTCCAGTTCAGGGGAATGTAGGCTACATAGCCTTGATGTCAAGAAGGCTATTAGCCAGTACTTGGATTGCACAAAAGCCCATAAGCAGGATAATACTCAGCGTTTCCTGATCTGTGGGGAACGGCAAACCAGCTTCAGAGAGAACCATTGCACGATGGATTGTTACCTGTATTCAGTTTTGCTACAGCAAATTGGGTAAGGAACCCCCTGTGGGCCTCAGAGCCCACTCTACCAGGGGTACAGCTGCCTCCATAGCAGCTATCAGAGACATTCCTCTGTTAGAAATTTGTAAAGCAGCTACCTGGAAAACTGTTCACACATTTACTAAGCACTATTGCCTGGACACCCAAGCTAGAAGTGATGCCAGATTTGGCACAGCAGTATTGCAGAGCCTGCTTCCTAAGTAGGTTCTCTGCCCACCTCCAAAGGTACTGCTTAGGCAGTCTGTATATGTCAGAATACAGTAAAGATTTCCTGGGATTTGAAGAAAAAATTACTTACCATAGTAATCTTGTTTCTTCCAAGGGAATCTTTACTGTATTCTGAGCTCCCACCTTACCTCCCCTACTAGAACCTAGTGGGCACTGAATTCCAGCTGTCAATGTTGTTGATGTGAGACCTGTTTGAATTGGTTGTTTTTGGGAATCTGTGTCTTGAGCCTTGGGGATGCCACCATTGTTAAAAGGGGGGACTATTTATTGGTGGGTGAATTTGTTTTTTCTTTAGGATGGTAAAGTTAGTATTTTTTAAGTATGCTTCATAAGAATCTGACGGTTACATAGAATGCACCAGGGACAGAAGTTTGAAAACCGAGCTCGAGCCTGTCAACGTTCCACTATTAGCATAGGTTCTATTAACTCTCTTCTCTCTGGGGCAGTTGAATGGTGAAGTCGAACTGCATATGTCAGAATACAGTAAAGATTTCCTTGGAAGAAACAAGATTGCTATGGCAAGTAATTTTTTCTTCCAGCTCCGATAGTCATGTGGTATGTCTGCAGTCATTTCTGATGAGCTGGTCACCACATTTTGTAAATGAGAGATCTGCGTGGTAATGTTGGTAAATCCTGCCTTCATCTTCGACTGCATGTTGGCGAGGGTGGCGGTGATTCCTGCAAGCGAGCATTCCAGCTCACATATTGTTGAATCCTGCTCCCCTGCTGTTTGGGCCTGCGATCTGGTACAGGCCTCAGACCCATGGCGTTGCTCCCCTGGCCAATCAGCCGGTCGAAATTAAGCTTCAACTGCTTGCTCCGCTGCTTTCCTGCTACTATCTATTTTATGAGGTGCACAGCTGCTAAATATATCATGCCAGCTCAGTTTTAGTCTGCAATCTAGGCTTTTAAAATGTTGTGCCCAGAGGAGCTAACCTAGCACGTTTGCCATGCTGTAGAGCTAGCCACGCCCCCCCAATAATCTTATACTGGGTGTTTATACTGGGTTTAGAATGGAAGAAGACCTATGTAGGAGTATGGGATAACAGATAGATGCAACATAGTTCTTGTAAGCTTAACACACTTTGTCTAGTGTGATGTTTATTGCTTCATAAACATTTCTTCAAGACAGATGCAAAAGAGAGACTTCATAAAAAATGATGAACAGATAAAGTTCTTAGGATGTGGCAAACTTCTCTCTGCTTCCATTCAGCAGTAGTATGGGACTCCTCTCCGTCCTCTGCCTACACCAGCCAGCAGGAATTTACCCTATCTCTCTCAGTCTGAGTCTAAAACTCATTTCAAAACTGAGTTAGAGCTTTTATAGGCTCTCCAGAAGTTAGGAAATTTCCACTCTCCTGTGATTGACATCAGACATAACATAAAATTAGCCACTAGGGGCCACTGTTGCTCCATAGAGAACAGTTCAGATGGCACATTGTGTACAACATTGGGAAAGGTCAGAACATTTTGTACTCCCAAACTCTCCTGCAGGAACATGCTGTCTACTGCAAAAGATATCTTAGAAGGGGCAGCTAGCATCTTAAAGAAACGGACTCAAGCTTTTGTTATTCTTATATCAAAACAGTCCTCTTAGTTTTGATTTAGGTTAATATGCACAGAAAGTCACTGTACTTAACCAGGACCCAACGGCTGCATCTCTCCTCAGCCAGGACTCTGTTTAATTTCTCAGCAGTGTTATACATAATACTATGGGGCAGCAGGGAAACTAAAGGGATACAGAAACATAAAAGGGGGGTGCTCCATTAACCAAACGTCCGAGCCATTTGCTCAGGCAAATAACAGTTTATACAATCCTGTCCTGAGTGTAGTGTTGCTCAGGGTATTTCATTACTGGTACCAGCACTTTTCCTTATAATCTCCCCATGGGCTTCTTTTATCAAAATGTTGCAGAAGTCACTTTCTTAACTTCCCAATAGCTGGACCTTTAAAGAGGAAAAAAGGAAATAAAAGTGGGTGATAGCTAAGAGAAGAGGGGGGCGCCTAAAGGTGGCCAGCCTTTTAGACTAGAAAATACAGAGACAGAATAAAAGGAGAAATGAGAGAACTGTTGAACAGACGTTTCAGTAAATGAGAAAAGATAGTCCACTACCGTGACAGGGAGTTCCCCCTGCCACAGTCTCCCCCCCCCCAACAATTTTTCCCTTCCTGGTCATCGCTGTCCGAGGCACCTTCAGTCGACCTTACCTGATCCCCCCACCTGAAATACTCCCAGCTGTGGTCTTGGTCCTCGGCACACCTGCGTTACACTGCATGGAGCAGTCCCTCCGGAATCCACCCCCCAGAGTGGGTCCGCCTTCTGCTTCTTGGCGCATTCATCTGGTGCTACCACAGGTGGAGGTGACTCAGAGTCCAGCCTCACAGTGAGTAGGATCCGGTGCTGGAGGTGGGGGTAGGCGACGTCTACTCCCCAGACAGTGTTTTCCCTTGTTCTTGAGCTCCCCCTAGGTGCCCAGATGTGCAGTGTCGACAAGTGCTGCCGGGCATGCTTCCGCATCCAGCCCGCGGATGACTGCTGAGGCTCCTCCCCTTGCAACTTGCATGATCCCCGGACTACAACGACTCCCAGCC
This sequence comes from Neoceratodus forsteri, assembly GCA_016271365.2. Classification (NCBI taxonomy): domain Eukaryota; kingdom Metazoa; phylum Chordata; order Ceratodontiformes; family Ceratodontidae; genus Neoceratodus; species Neoceratodus forsteri. Next base: position 730,041,066 of record CM057449.1, on the reverse strand, counting down.
ACCGCTAGGAGCCTCCCGTGCCAGGGAGTCATCCACTCACCCTCCCCAGGAGAGGAGAGCAGTCCACTGGATGCTCAATCCTCTCCTTCCCTGCTGACCTTCGATGACCCGAGCTAGCGCCCGAACCTGGGTCACCGGCGTGGCGCGAGGTGTGACGTCCAGTGCCTCAACCCTCAGCGCCACCGGGCCGGCCCCTCACCACAGTCTTGCAGCCCATAGATTCCGTCCCCACATCAGTGGGTCCATTTAGACTTTCTACCTGTCAACCACCTATCTATTCCTTTTTTGAACAACGATAAAGAAGTGTCAACTATGTCATTAGGCAGTTTGTTCCATGTTCTGCCTGCTCTATTTAAGAATGAAAAATGCCTACTGTTTTTTTTTGTTGTTTCTAGCTTTGTTTGTTATGTCCTCTTAGGCCCATTGGTTTATCCGATAAAAGGATCCCCATCTCATTTCTTAAACTTATTTTGTTTATTATTTCAAACATAGACATTAGATCCTCTCTAATTGTTCTCTGTTGTAAGGTGAATAGACCTGTCTTTTTTAATATGTCATTATAACTTAAAACTGTCAACGAGTCCGGGACGTCGGGTTTGGCAGGGGAAGGAGAGGATTGAGCGTCCGAGGACAGCTCTCCTCTCCCAGGAGGGAGGGGGGGGACACACGCTCGGTGCCTGACTGGCCTCTGGCGGAAGCAGGAGGCATTGCAGACATGAGTGCACAAGGGGTTGGGAAGTGGCGGCCACTCCCGCGGAACATCGGAAATACCCCACGGCACTCCCACGTAGACAGAGCACCAGGCCCTGATCCCCAACACCCCTACCTGCCCCAGTGACAGGCGTACTGACGAGACAAGGAATTTGGGTTGCTTGCCTCCCCACCTCGTCCCTGCCTGGGGGAGTAAGCCACGGCTACATGGAGAATGGACCGCCACGGGTCACAGGTAGGAGGTGGGGACTAGAACAGCCATAGGTGTCTCCCGAAGAGAGGGAGTGCCGTGGAGGAAGGAGTATAAATAGAAAGTAAAAAAAAAAAAAAAAAAAAATTGAAACTGTTATAGAGCCTACCATCTCCGTGAACCACCTTTGTATCCTTTCCATCCTATCCATTTCTCCCTGCGTATACGGGCTCCAAAGTTGGGACCCATAATCAACTTAAAAGCATCTTGTATAATGTTATTAGACAACCCAAAGTCTTATTTATGAAACTTCTTTTAATATTTCTAATCATGAAATTGTTTCTCCTAATTAACTCTGCTCTATGGTTTTTGAAATCAAATTTATCCACTATTATGCTACAGTCTTTTTCTTGTGTAGTTACTTTTAACACTCTCCCATTCAATGTATATGTTTGTGCTATATTATGTTTTCCTAAATGCATCACTGTACATTTATCAATGCGAAATGGCCTCTGATTTCTAATTGACCAACTTTCAATTGTTTCTAAGCCTTTTTTCATTCCTGATTGCTGTTTAGTGGTCCCCACAGGTCCTCCTAACTTAATATCATCTGCAAGCTTAATGACTTTGTTTTGGATGTTATGATGTAAGCCAGTTGTGTATACTGAAAATAAAACTAGCCCTAATACAGAGCCCTGTGGCACTCCACTAGTCACTTCAGTTGGATCAGAATATTCCCCTCGGACTCTTAATTTTTGTTGTCTTCCATCTAGCCAGTTCTAAGTCCATCTAACTATTATGCTATCAATACCTGCTGACACCATTTTCTGCAGGAGACTATTATGAGGGACCTTGTCAAATGCTTTTTGAAAGTCCAAAAATATAATGTCCATTGGAGTATTACGATTAAATTTTTTATTTATATGCTCATAAAAACACAAGTGGTTTGTACTGCACCCTCTGTTTTTTAAATCCATGTTGTTTATTATCTTCCCAACCTATTATGTTAATGTTTTCCTTGATTTTGGATGTTAAAAAAGTTTCAGCTATTCTGCCCACAATTGAAGTCAAACTAACTGGTCTATAGTTAGATGTCTGTGATCTGTTTCCTTTCTTATATAATGGGACTACTGTTGCATGCCTCCAATCAATCGGTAACTCCCCAGCGTTAAAGGACATATTCAGTATCTTTATCAGTGGGTATACAATATAATCCCCAATCTCTTTTATAAGCCTTGGACTGATTTGATCGGGGCCTGCTAATTTATCTTCAGTTTACTTACCATGTCCTTTATTTCCGATATTTTAACACCCAAATCTAAGTGTAGACAGATGTTATCCTTTACATCCAATCTATAACTGTCTTTTGTTTAAAAAACTGTACCAAAGTATTTAGTGAAGGCTTCAGCCATTTCTGTAGCATTAATTTCTTTGCCATCAGATGTAATAGGGCCTATTTATTTATTTTATTTTTTATTTAAGTCTTTGGTAACTGGGTAAGGCCCACTAGGCACAAGTACCTGTTTTCAGGGGCAACCCGAGAGCACTGGGCGGTTAAGTGACTTGCTCAGAGTCGCACAGTATGCAAGTGGAGGTTGTGAGAATCAAACCAAGTCTGGTCTGCTGGATGTACCAAGCTCATTCACAGCTCGTTACCCTAACCTCTAGGCTATACTGCTAGCCCATTTGATTATTTTGAGTGTTAATATAGGCATAAAAGCCCATCCCGTTATCTTTCCTGTGTGCAAGGTTAAACTCCAATTTCTTTCTTTCTATTTTGATGGGGTTTTTAAAGTTTCTTTAGTAAAATTTTGTATTGGGCCTTGCTATCATGTGACCATTTGTTTTCATTTTAGTAAAGGCTCTCTTTCTAGGGACGTGGATATGTTGTTCTAGCCACATTTTCTGGCATGTCCTTTCCCTTTAGGAATCTTGCTGGAAGGTCTTAAAGTTGGCTCCTCCCACCCACCCGAGTGGTATAGCCCTTGGCTCCGACCCTCGATGCCAGGCCTTCCTTTCCACTGGAAGATTCTGGTTCCCTCCTTACCGCTCCCGCATTGAGGTCCTGGCGCTTAAATCTTTGAATTATTTACCTAAGCTAAAACTCGTTAGAGTTTCTCCGCACCATTTCACGATCGTGACTGCGATGGAGGACAAGTCCTTACCCGGGTTCCGCCAGTGCCCCTGCAGGCAGAAGATGTCTCACTCTGACCCACATGCCATGTGCATCTACTGCCTGGGCCACAATCATGATACCAAGGCCTGCAACCTTTTTTGATTGTTCCAGCTGAACATGTTGGACGATCGCCTCGTCTGCTTACAGCTTGGACAACTGGAAAAATGGAACCCGCCGGTCAAATCTAGAGAGGCCCGTTGGGTGGTCTCCGCAGCTGTGGGATATACTGAGCAACCTGAACAAATGAAGGCCTTCGAGGAGGAGGCGGCTTGGGCTGCCAGTCAGTCCTCTTCAGCATCGGTCTTCATGCTGCTCAGACTGGGCTCTACCTTTTCAGGCTCCTTCAAGGAGTTGTACCAGTTTCTCCCGACTAAGGGGGAGGGTCTGTCAGCTTCGCATGGCTCCTGTTCCCAAAAAAAGGAACCTAAGGAGTCAAAAGATAAGTCTTGTCAACGTCGTTCTTGGGATCGAGAGAGGTCTCTGTCCCAGAAATCTCCTGTTTTGACTTCAGTCGAAATTACGGCCTTGGCCGCTGGCTTCACGGTGCCCCCGTCATTACAGCCAGCTAAGTCGCGGGATGACGGCCTGGTCAAAATTGTTATCAACTCAAGTCGACCCGTTGTTGCTGGATGAGGCTGACAATTCCTTGTTCAGGACTCAGGTCCTGCCTGGATCTAACAAGGAGGAAACCCAGCTTACTGGGAACCTCCCCGTGGTCCCTGACCCTGGCCTGGAGGAGCCGCAGGTTTCCCCAGTTCTTTCTGAGCACACCCGTCGGTCCCCTCGACAGTCGAGGTCTCGGTCATTGGAGAACTCTGACACCATTCTGGACGTTCTAAGAGCAGCACCACCGCTATTCATCCTCATTGTCCTCGGAAGAGGAGAGGCTTCGGCGCAAGTTGTGTCAAAGCTACGAGGATTTTATGTGGCAACAGTTGGTGTTTGCCGGTCCGAAGTCGACCCAGGCTTCCACACTGGCCATCACTTGGCTGTCACCCTCTAGGCTGTCACCGACTCCTCTGGAGCCGTCTGACACCGTTCCTCTGCCTGCGGAGCCGGTGAAGGCCCTCCCGGCTTGGCCAAAACCGGCCTCTCTGATGATCTGTGGTGGAGCCACCACCTAAACAGCCTTCCTCCGGGGCTCCTGTTAAGGAGTCTCGACCCACTAAGGGCCTCCTGCATGGCTGTTGGTCACCCTTATTCCCATCTGCGGCAGGTTGAAAATGACAAGGGTGGTTGGCCAATCTATCCGGACTCCTTGGAGTCCGAGGCTGCCTCCTTGCACTCTCATCAGTTCGACAAGGCTTCGATGGGGAGTCGCTCGATGGAGGAGGTTCATGTATCCTTCATGGGCATTCTCCGTCTCATCTCCATTCAAGGGGATGAAATTGGAGCCTGTCCAGAAACAGGCTCAGTATCCCCTAACCGGTATTCTGACTAAAGGGGAATTCTCCGACAGGCCTTCCCAATAGCCAAAGCCATTACTGGCCTGGCTCTGGAGCTTTGGCAGCACTCCACCTGTTGTCCTGCACCATCGGCCTGCATGGCCCACAAGTATGCAGTTCCCATCGGCACCCTATCGGTGTTCACAGAGCACCCCTCGGCTGAGGGGTTGGTGACCGAATCTGTGTTTCGGCGCTCGGGAAATTCAGGAGACACTGATAGATCTCCGGACAAAGAGTCTAAAAAACTGGAACATTCTGCCTGAAAAGTCCATGCTGCCTCTTCACTCAGTCTCCATCAGGCAAGCTCGGCTACCGTGGCACACGTCTCCCATGCCCTCTTGGGCTCTCTGGATGAGGTGCTTCCTCATCTCCCCACAGACCTTCAGACTACGGTCAAGCAGGGTCAGGATCAGGGTCGGGCTGTTGCAAAACAGCAACTGCAGATGGCTCTGGACATTGGAGATTCCTGTGCCCGTTCGGTGACTGCCATGGTCGCCATGCACTGCAGGGCCTGGCTGAGGATCTCGACCTTTATGGCGAACACTTGGCACAAACTGGTGGATGTTCCCTTCCTCTGCACTAACTTGTTTGGTCCAGGACTCGACAGTCACCTCCAGCGCATTGAGAAGTTCAGTGCCACTTTGGACTCCATTGCCTCTGCTCAGAAGGAGTCTCAGGGTTCCAAAAAGCAGAAGTGTATGCCCTTTCGGCCTTCTGCCCCTGTGGTCAAGCAGCCCCAGTACCATTCAGGGTAGCAGCAGGCTCAGTCTTGGCACCTTCGGCCCAAGTCTGTGGCTTAAGTGGTCTGTAAGCCAGGAGGGAAGGGTTCTGGCTGTCCCGCAGCTGGATCCTCCTCCTCCAAGCCTGCTCAATGCATTTGGGTACCTCAGACCCAAAAAACTCATATGTTAGAACATCATCTCCTTAGTGAGACTAAAGATGAGAAAGACCTTGGTATTATTATTTCAAATAATTTGGACTTTTCACATCATATTAATGAAGTTACAAAAAAAACTAATAAAGTTATTTGGACAATAAAATGAAACATTACCTCTAAACATCCCGATGTGTTATTGCCATTGTTTAATGCGTATGTGAGACCCCACTTGGAGTATGTTTCCCAGCTATAGTGCCCTTATAAAAAATCTAATGTTGCTCAGTTGGAGAGGGTGCAGCATAGGTTTACAAAAAACTTAGTAGGAGTGCACCAACTATCACATGAGGATAGACTGGCTAAGCTCGGTTTGTACTTCCTTAAAACTCATAGATTATGGGGAGACCTTCTGTTCTTATATGATGTTGTACAGGACCCTCATCTGATGGTTGATTTAGGTTTGGTCTTTAAAGATCATTCTTATAACATTAGAGGTCACCCACTTCTATTAGTAAGCAAATCTTTTAATAACAATAGATGTAAATATTTCTATACTTAAAGAATAATTAAACCTTGGAATAGTTTGCCCTTGTCTGTTGTTATTAGTAAAAACAAAGATTAGTTCAAATCTAGATTGGATAACTGCCTTAAATATAGTATGCCATTATCATATTATTGATTCTGATAGTATATGAACCCCATGGGCCTTTTTGGCTTCTTGCTCATTCCGCTTCCTTAGTATGATCCTTAGTATTAGGGATGGGGGTGTCCACCCCCATGCCCATCACGCCTACTCTGGGTCCTCCTGTGGGGGCTGGCTCCACCACTTCCTTTCTGCCTGGTCTGCTGTCACAATGGACAGGTGGGTGGTATTTGAAGTGGTCGGCCAGGTTCTGCTTCTGGAATTCGAGCAGTACCCACCAAGCCGAGCCCATGCCCAACGGGACAAGAAGGTATCCGTGGACACTCTGTCAGCTTTCCGAGACGACATCACCCAACTCCTCCGCAAGGAGGTAGTGGTCTGAGTTGTGGATCCCTCTGTCAGTCCAGGGTTCATTTCCATTTACTTCCTGGTCCCGAAATGGATGGGGGCTAGTGCCCCATTCTAGATCTGCATGACCTGAACAAGTTTCTTAGGTCTCGCACCTTCAGGATAGTAACTCTGTCTCAGAGCATACTATCTCGAGAGAGCGGAACATGTGGTTTTGCTGTCTGGATTTACAGGACGTGTTCTTTCATGTCCCAATCCGTCCGTCACACCAAAGGTTCTGCTTCTGAGCAGGGGGAACCCTCTACAAGTTCCAAGCCATGCCGTTTGGCCTGTCATCGGTCCCCAGGGTCTTCACCAAATACATTGCAGTGGTGGCGGCCCATCTTCGGCATCGAATGGTCATGGTGTACCCCTGTCTCGATGACTGGCTTATAGCAGATCCCTCCAAGCAGGAGGTGGAGAGGTCCAGGGATCTGGCCCTCCAAACCTGCATCGACCTTGACCTCCTGGTCAGTGAGGCCAAGTTGGAACTCGTGCCCTCACAGGTGATTTGCTTCATCGAGGCAGAGCTTGACTCTTGCCGAGCCAATGTCAGGCTCCTGACGGACAGGGCAGAGGTTCACTCCTCCTTTGCCCAGACATTTCTTGTTGAGCACTTGCGCCCTGTCCTGGACTTCCTTTGACTTCTGGCCTACATGTTGGCCTGCACCTCTGTGGACCGATAGGCCCAGTGGCATATGCGCACCTTCAATGGGAGCTGACCAGCCAGTGGACTCAGCGTCTGTCATTTCGACCAGCTGGTCACTGTAACCCAGAAGATGTGGGACGCTGTCCAATTGTGGACCATTCCGGAGCATTTGCAGAAAGGGATCCCATTTGTCCGTCCCTAGCCGACAGTCATCTTGACGACCGATACCTCTCTCATGGGCTGGGGTGCCCACATGGGGGACCATATAGTCCATAGGTTCTCGACCTCTGAGGAATCCTGATGCCACATCAACTGGCTGGAGCTCTGAGCAGTTCAGCTGGTGCTGACTGCGTTTGCTCTGTTCCTTTGGGGTCAAGTGGCTCAGGTCCAGACGGACAACACCACAATCATGTACCATCTCAACAAACAGGGCGTCACGCACTCCCGACCTCTGTGCAGGGAAACTCTCCACATTTGGACCCTCGTGAACTGACTGGAGGCAGATCTCCTAGCCATTCATGTGGCAGGAGCCTCAATCAACTGGTGGATGCCCTCAGCCGTCTGGGCGAGGCATCCCACAAGTGGTCTCTCCATCCAGAGATAGTACACAGCTGGTTCTCTCAGTGGGGCACCCCTCAGGTGGACCTGTTCGCCTCCAGGGAGAATGCAAAGCTGAGATTGTTTTGTGCCCGCCCCCCTCAGCAGAGCTTGCTGCAGGGGGATGCCTTCTTTAGGCAATGGACCCAGGCCTCTTTTATGCCTTCCCTCCACTTCCCTTGATCCACAAGGTGCTCCTCAAGGTGAAGAGGGACAAGGCACAGGTGATCCTGGTGGCTCTGGACTGGCCCTGCCAGTTTTGGTACCCCGATCTCCTCAGCCTCAGCATCCGGCTCCCGAGGCATCTTCCAGCACACCCAGACCTGCTCTCTGTCAATCAGGGGAAGGTCCTCCACCTGGACCTTCAATCCCTGCACTTGACAGCCTGGTTCCTGAGTGGCTAGAGTTCCAGCCTTTGGGTCTCTCTGAAGATGTACTCACTGTAGTTGGGGCATCTAGGAAGGAATCAACCAGGAAGTGCTATGCCTTCAAGTGGAAGAGATTATCCATCTGGTGTAAGGGCAACGTGTTAGACCCTTTGTCCTGTCCAGTGGCTAGCATTCTAGACCACATTTGGTGTCTCTCTCCAAAGGAAGTCTGCAGTCTATGACCCTTAAGGTGCACCTGGCAGCCATCTCTGCTTACCAGGCATGGTACGATCAGCAGACTGTGGCACAGGAGAAGGTAGTCTCGCGCTTCTTCAAAGCTCAACCATATTTCCCCTCCGTTGCGTGAACCACCACCACCATGGGATCTACTGCTGGTACTGGCAAAGCTAATGGGCAAGCCATTCTAACCAATACACAGGCATGAGATGTCACACCTGTCGTGGAAGACCACCTTCCTAGCGCCTATAGTGTCAGCCAGAAGGATTGGGGAGCTCCAGGCTCTTTCTGTTGTCTCCCTATCTGATCTTCAACATGGACAAGGTTTTCCTGTGCCCCAACCCGAAGTTTCTTCCGAAGGTTGTGTCGGGAGTTTCACCTGAACCAGGTGATGACTCTGCAGCTGTAGTACCCCCAATCACACCTCAGAGGCCGAGTACAGGCTCCGTACTTTGGACCTGAGACGAGCACTCTCATTATAAAGAGCGCATGGCCAGAGTTCGGGGAGAGGTTCGCTAGCTGTTTGTCACCTTCGCTGAAGCCGCACCTGGTAGACCTGCAGCCAAATGGATGATTGGCAGATGGATTACATCATGCATTGATCTCTGCTATAGGTTGGGCGGGCAAGGAGCCTCCCGTAGGGCTAAGGGCTCATTCCACCCGCCATACCGCTGCATCAGTGGTTGCTTCTAGGGACGTCCCTATCCAGGATATCTGCAGGGCTGCTACCTGGAAGTCAGCAAACACCTTCATTTACCATTACCACATTGACTTAGAGTCTCGCTGGGATGCTGGTTTTAGGGCCTCAGTTCTCCAGTCTCTGTTCCCCAAATAGGGGGTGTGCGCCTTGCCTCCTTCCTCCCAGATAACTGCTAGGAGTCTGCCAAAAAGTGTGGATAGAACAACATATCCATGTCCCTAGAAACACAGGTTACTCACCTGTAACAGTAGTTCTAGGAGTGGTATATGTTGTTCATCCACACTGACCCACCTAACCTCCCTGGCTTCAACGCACAACCTCTGCTTCAGGCGGGCAAAATCTGGTGTCAAGGGGCGGAGCCGAGGGTTATACCACCCGCTGGGTGGGAGGAGCCAGCTTTTAGACCTTCCGGCAAGATTCTTAAAGGGAAAGGACATGCCAGAAAGTGTGGATGAACAACATATACCACTCCTAGAACTACTGTTACAGGTGAGTAACCTGTGTATCTTACTTCGAGATGGTTCCTGCAGTAGGTCTTCACAGAATAGGACTGCGCCCCCTGGTGTCAGGACTGCATGCCAAACTTCTAGCTAGCAATCTGTAGCGGAGGACCACCCCTGGCATCATATGACGGACGTCAGCATGACTGTATAAAGGGCGATCATCAACCAGCCTCAGTTCTTTCCCGCCATCGACCTTAGTTGTTGGACCTCGCGGTAGAACAGCTTCAGTCGACCCCCCTCTTTAACCTTAAGTATTAGTTCTTTTTCCATTTACTATCCATCAACCGTGTTGTATGTCTTCACGTAGACCAAAGAGAAAGTGTTCTAAGTGCGGCATGCAGATTCTGCACGGGGACGACCACTCCCGCTGTGTTCTCTGCGTGAGTCCTAAACACAAGGTAGCAGATTGCCCAATCTGCCAATCCTTCAACTAGGCCTCGCGCTCCCGTCACCAGAAGGCCCTAGATGCACACCTTTTAAAATGACGCCTTGCATCTATGGAAAAAGAGCTTCAGGAGCTGAGGGAACACTCGTCTTCACCCACTCTGGAGAAACGCCAGGAGTGGGACCGTTCTCCTTCTCATCGTCGCCAGACAGCCGACGCCACATCGGGTGGGGCATCCACATCGACGAGTTCTCCACTTCCTAGGTCTCCATCCGCCCTGGTGGATCGGATGCCTCCCCCCCCCCCACCTTGGTCAGTGATCAGTCGGGGGGCGTCCTCTCCAGAGGATCTTCCTTCGGAGCCTGTTGCAAGCTCGGCCGATAAGTCGCCCTTCAGCTCTGCCGCCGGGTGCTCGGCCTCGGTCATCCAGCCTGACTCCAGCATCGTGGCTGTTGTCGGCCTGACCTCTCCCTGTAAGTTGGACATCGGCTCCTCCAATGCCCATGAGGTTGACTCTGATAAGTCGGTCACCGGTTCACCCGACGTCCATTCGGCGGTTGCTCTCCCGTTGGATATCCGTGTGGCCTCCGACATTGTGCAGAGCGAGCTTCCAAGCTCTTCTTGGTCCTGCGAAGGTTCTCCCTCCTGGACCTCTCTGACCCTGCCTGACGCCTCTTTTCCCTGTCTTCTGAGAGAATCGAGTGTTGTTGTCCAGGAGATTTCTCCTACATCTGAGACTCCTTCCTCCTTGGCAGACCCGTCGACGGGGTTGCCTATCACCTTAACCCCCGTCACCGTGCTACCCGCCACAAGGGCCGATGCCAGGGTACCTGACGTGGAGCCAGGGTTACACATTCAGTGGATACAATCCATACCACTATTGGTACCAGACGCTTGGCTACCTCCCCATGCCATGTGGTACCCGGGCTACCAGCCTCCGCCACCTCCACCCACCACCACCCCAGCTGGAACTGCAAGAAACAATCCCGGCTTGGTGGAAGAATGCTAAGTCCCAACTTTTGCAAGAGTTGGGCCAGCCCCAACCAGTCGTGGTATCTGCTCTGACCCTCAGGCCTAGAAGCCCATCCTCTACCGACTGGATGTCCAATAGGGATTTGGACAGGCATCTAGTGGGGGTTCCTTTAGGTGCTAGGGTCACGGAGGTGACCCCAGATGTTACTCCCTTGCCCAGCAGACCAGAGTCTTCCAACTCGGATTCGGACTCTGACATAGTGGACCAGTGAGAGCCTCATTCCCCGATAGAGCCTCAATCCAAGGAGTTGCCAAAGTCTCCACGGGAGGATCCATCCTGTGTGGAACTCCTCTTGTCCATTCAACAGGCCTGTGGATGGGTGGCCCAGGAGATGGACCCCAAGAGGAAGAGACTGGCAGAACATCTGGACCTCACCAATGCGGATCCCCTCTCCATTCCTCCATGGACGGGACCGCACAAGGACTTAACCTCTACCACATGACAACAGCCGTCATCTATCCCTGCAGTTTCTAAAAAAGCTGAAAGGACTTACCACCCCCCCGGAAGGGGCCTGCCATTTGACCACTCAACTGAAGGCTGATTCTGTTGTCATTACAGCAGCCCACAATAGATCAGCCCAGCCTAAACAACTGAGTGCCTCCCCACTGGACAAGGAGTCCAAACAAATGGACCAGTATGGCCACAAGGTCTATGCCTCCTCCAGCTGCACCATTCGATCCTTAAATTGCGTGGCCTACATGGTGTCCTTTCAGAAGTCGGCTCTATCCAACTTAGAAAAAGAACTCCAAGGCTATTCTGGACAAGGACCTCAGGAATCAGCTGCTAGACAAAGTAAGACTTAACAAGTCTTCATGCCGCCATGCCTTACTGGCCATAGATATATAGATACTGTCGGCAGAGAAGGGCCGATGGCCCACCCAGTCTGCCCATTTGAGCTTGTAAGTTCACTTTATGTTTTCCTAGAAGTCTGTTGTGCCTTATTCCTGACCTCCAGAATTCCCTCATGTCTATCCCATGCATTCTTAAATTACGACTCCGTCGATTCTGTGGCTTGTTGCACTGCTACTGGAGTTTGCCTGAGGTGCCTGGCCTGGCTCCGTCTTGTGGGACTGGCGCAAGACGTCCAGAGCATCCTGCTGGACACCCCCTTCAGGGGTTCTGTCCTTGTTGGAGGCGACGCCAGAGACATAATAACAGAGCTGCAAGAGAGCGGGAGATCTCTTAAAGATGTCCGCACCATGTACTGCTCAGGCCAGAAACCCAAGCAGAATTTTCCTTGTCCCCAGAAGAGGTCGAATAGGCAGAGCCAGGGAAGATGACAGGGCAAACGTCGTGCCACTGGTTCTGGTACCCAGACTCCTCAGGCGAAATCCCAAAAGGCTGCCGGTGGTGGCAAAGCGGCTCTCGCCTCCGCATCCTGACTCGAGGAGAGGTCCCCTCCACCTCTTCATGCACCATCTAAGTCTGGTCCATTAGGAAATCCAAGCTCTGTTGCTAAAGTCTGCCATAGAGCCGGTTCCACCTGGGCAGACAGGAAGGGGATATTACTCTCACTTCTTCCTAGTGCCCAAAAAGGTGAGAAATCTGAGAACTATCCTAGATCTCAGCCTGCTCAACCTCATCATCGAATACAAGAGGTCCCGCATGCTGACCCTCCAGGGACTCCTTCCCCTGCTCCAACAAAACCATTGGCTGTGCTCAATGGACATGCAGGGTGCTTACTTGCACACCCCAATCCTCCCCGTCCCAGTGCCATTTCCTGAGATTCTCATTTCAGGAGAACGATTATCAGTTTAAGACCCTTCCTTTTGGCCTCTCTTTGGCACCTCGTGTTTTTACCAAGTACCTTGCGGTGGTGGATGTGGCAAGAGGATTTATGTGTTCCCTTACTTGGATGACTGGCTACTGTTGCCACCGTCTAGGGACAGTCTGATGGATTGTCTTTCCACCACCCTGGATCTTTTCTCCTGACTTGGCATCACTGTGAATTATCCCAAGTCTCAACACTCACCCTCCTGGCGCCTCCAGTACATTAGAGCTGTGCTGGATATGGTCCAGGGCAGGACCTTTCTTCCTGCAGACAGGGCAGAAACCCTGATTCAACAAGTGGCTCTGTTCACCTCCTCTCGCCGGACCTCAGCGTGGTCTATTCTGCGCCTTTTGGGTCTCATGGCGGCTGCCATACCCACAGTCTCTTTGACCAGACTGCACATGAGGTTGACCCGGTGATCTCTCCTGGTCCAATGGGTCAACGCTTGGATGACATAGATCACAAGATCCTAGTCTCCAACAACTTGAAGAGGGATCTCCTCTGGTGGCAGGATCTATCCAGCCTTTCTCAGGGGGGTTCCCTTCCACCTTTAGCCCCCCTCCATGACCCTCATGATGGATGCCTCGGGCCATGGTTAGGGAGCTCACTTGGGAGACCACCGGACTCCGGGATCGTGGTCTCTCCTACAGGAGCATCTGCATATTAGTATCCTGGAGATGAGGGTGGTGCTCTATGATCTCCAGGCCTTCCAACCCCTCTTACTTCTGGGAACACTTCTGATCCAGACCGACAATACGGCCACGGTCTGGTACATCAACAAACAGGGAGGCACCTGATCGTAACCCCTTTGCAGGGGGGCGATGCCGGTGTGGTACTGGGCAGTCCAGCACGGCCTGATATTAATAGCAGTCCATGTCCCAGGAATCCACAGTGTCCTGGGAGACCGTCTCAGCTGCACTGTCACTCGGGCTCATGAGTGGGAGCTAAAGCAAGAAGTAGTGGAAGATCTCTTCCTTTAATGGGGTCGGCCAGAAATGGATCTTTTCACCTCCCCATCCAATGTAAAACTACTCAGCTTTTGCTTGCTTGTTCCGGGGCGTGGTGTTTTCTGGTGAGATGCGCTGTCTCTATCTTGGACAGGGAGATTTCTGTACACTTTCCCTCCCTTTTCTATTTTACAGAAGGTTCTTCTGAAGCTCCAGGCAGAGGGGCCCCACATAATTCTCATTGCCTCCTGTGGCCTTGGCAGATTTGGTTTACTCTGCTGCAGCAGCTGTCGTTAGAACCTCCAGTACTTCTTCCTCTCTCCCATGACCTTCTGTCTCAGGAGCAGGGCAACCTGGTGCATCTGAGCCTCAAGTCTCTCCACCTGCATGCTTGGCACCTTTGGACATAGCTGTCTCACACTTCAGGCGTATCTTCCAGAGTCGCTCAGGTCCTAGTGGAGGCCAGAAAGCCCTCCACAAGATTCACGTATGCTATGAAATGGAAGAGATTTTCTATTTGGGCTGCAGCCAAAGGTCTGGATCCTTTTTCTTGCTCGACACCCCAGATCCTTGCGTACCTCTTGCACCTGTCTGATTCGGGCCTCAGCTATTCCTCGCTGTAGGTACACCTACCTGCGGTTTCAGCCTACCACCTTACGGTGGAGGGCAAAACTATTGCTCAGTTGGAGGTCTCCAAAACTTTCCTTAGGAGGATCTTCCATCTCAAACCTCTGGTCCAGAATCTGGTTCCCCCCTCGGATTTGAATTTTATTTTAGGAAAACTTACTTTGCCCCTTTTTGAGCTGGCAGCAAGTTGTGATATTCATTATTTATCCTGGAAAATGCTCTTTTCAGTCGCCATCACCTCTGCTTAAAGAGTTTCAGAGCTTCAGGTCCTAGTTTGTAAGGGGCCTTATTTGATTTTCCTCAGAGACCGGGTGGCTCTGCGGACTAACCCTTCTTTTCTTCCAAAGGTAGTTTTGGAATTTACTTTGAATCAAAATGTTGAACTGCCGGTATATTATCCAGAGTATTCTAACAGAGCGGAATACCTCTTGCACACCTTGGATGTGCATAGGATTCTGAGATACTACATCTGTAGGACCAAAGAGGGCCGAAAGTCTAGCCAGTTGTTTGTCACCTTCGCTCCCAAATGTCAAGGCAAGGGCATTTTCAAACAGGGTTTGTCAAAATGGTTGGCTGACTGCATCTCGTACATCTACAACAAGTATGAGAAGCCCCTTCCGGGGGACATGAAAGGCCACTCGACTTGGGGCATGGCCACCTCGACAGCCTTCCTGAGAAACGTGTCCACTGTGGATATTTGTGCAGCAGCCACTTGGTCTTCTGTCCATATGTTCACCAAGCACTACAGTCTGGACATTGCTGCTAGGCGCAGAGCTGGTTTTGGCCTCGTTGTCCTACAAGGCCTGCTATCCTAAGCAGACCCCTAGTTGGCAGATACTTCCTCCTCCCGGAACCTAGTCTCTGACTCCTTTTTTCTTTGACTGCTTGGTACTCAGTCGTACTCTGTGAAGATCTACTACAGAAACCCTCTCAAAGTAAGATATAGCAGTTATGTAAGAACTTACCATAATTGTAGATCTTTGAGAGAGGTTCCTGCAAGTAGGTCTCTATTTCTCTCCACCTTGCCCCAGTTCCTGTTTCTTTCCTCTTTTCCTTTTCCAGGGCTTTGTCTTTTATCAGCTCAGGGCTTCAGGAGTTGTTGCTCCTTTCTCCTATTTCCTCTTCCTTGGTCTCCGGTGGGAGAACTGGAGGGTGGGCATGGGGACTGCCCCCTTTATACAGTCATGCTGATGTCCGTCATGTGACGCCGGGGGTGGTCTCCCACTATAGATTTCTAGCTAGAAGTTTGCTGTGCGGTTCTGACGCCAGGGGCGCAGTCCTACTCTGCGAAGACCTACTGCAGGAACCTCTCTCGAAGATCTACTGTTACAAGAAGTTCTTACGTAATTGCTATTTTTTTTTTTGTGTGCTGATCTTCATCACTTTATTTGTATACCATGCTGGTCGTTTTCCCCTTTTATTGTACATTTTTTAATTGGTATATATACATCCTCTAAGGCCATTAATTTGTTCTTAAACACTATCCACTTATCATTCACACCTTTTTCCTTAAAATCTTTTTCCCAATTACAACTTGATAATTCCTGCTTGATTTTGATAAGGACTTATAAGACAGCTAATTTTATTGTAGTGGATCCCCTAGCTACATAACTGAATTTTTTCTTAACGAATTCAATTATGTTATGATCATTATTGCTAAGGTTCTCTCTTATCTTTATTTTCCCTACAATATCTTCTCTATTTGTAATTATAAGATCCAAGATGTGTTCTCCTCATGTTGGCTTATATATTAGTTGACTTAACCCAGCTATGTTCAACATATCAACAAAATTGTTGTTTTTTAAATAACAACTATTCCGTTGGTCCCATTTTATCTCAGGATGGTTAAAATCCCCAGCTACTGTTATGTCTCCTCCTTCAGCCATTAGTTCAATCTCCTTCTCTAGGTGTGCATCCATTTCCCTATTAGTATTTGGAGATCTATAATATAGCCCTAAGAACAGTTTCCTTTTGGTTGTGCCCTAAATTACTAACCATATTGATTCTGTGGTTGACTGATTTGTGTTGTGTAATGTGGCATTTATTGAATTTTTAACATAAATAGCCACACCTCCTCCTCTTTAGTTGACTCTGTCTTTAGTGTATAATGTATATCCATTCACCTCCCTATTCCAGTCTACTCCATGTTCCCACCAAGTCTCTGTAATCATACATATGTATATTTCCTCAATTAGTAACATGATTTCTAATTCAGATTTTTTACTTAGGTTTGAACTTCTTGCATTCAACAGCCAAACTTTAAACTCAGTTAGTTTTCTATTTTGCTTGATGTCTTTATTCATGGTAGGTCTAACTCAACTTTTTATGCTGCTTTGAGCGGTTTCCCCTCTCCCCCGATTGTTAGTTTAAAGCTTTGTCAACTATTCTTCTTAGTGATGGTCCTAGTTTTCTGCTACCTCTTTTGCTGAGGTGTAATCTGTCCTGGCAGTAATTTTGATTCATCGATAAACTCTTCCCAATGGGCAGTACATCCTGTACCCTCCTGGAGTGCCCATTGTCTTAGACAGTTGTTTATATCCCTGATCTTTTTCATTTTGAAAGTGTTTTCCCTAGGAACTAGTAATATTTCTGAAAAATACATTTTGCAATTTAGTTTATTTGCCTCTTCCCACATTCTCCTATATTCATTTTTAATATCGGCTCTTCCCTGACTACCAATATTGTTAACTCCTACATGAAGAAAAACTGTTGCTGACCCATCTCTCTCCTTAACCATGTCCCTCAGCAAACATCTCAAATCATTTATCTTTGCTCCTGAGAAGTAAATGGACGTAACACTTTCCTTAATTCCCCTGGACATATACCTGTTGGTGTATTTCACTATGAATCACCCAAAACATACACCATTTTGCTACCTCTTTCCCTTCCTGTTGTCTCTGCCTCATCCCTTATGTTGCTATTAGTGTCTGGCACTGCAGTGTCCATTTCATTTTCCTCATTATTTATTACTTCGTGAATCCCTCGTGTTTCCTCCTCTGTTTGTGACCCCTTTTGGGCTTGTGATTTCTCTACTTCAGTTTGTGTAATAATCCCTTGTGTGGTTGTCACATTTGAGTATTGCCGGTTTTCCTGTATTGGTGTTATGTTTTCAGGTGCTTGTGCATTACCATCCAAAATTGTATTTTCAGCCGTAGTGACCACTGTATCATCGTTTATTGAATTATATGCATTCACAACGTTTTCATTATCAAGTAATAGCAGTGGCTCAAAGTTGTTCTGGAGTTCTAGATTGAATCCCATAGCTCGTCTTCTCCCTTTTTTTATATTTTCTTTGTTCAACTTCCCATTCTCCATCATCACCCTGTTCCCTTACCCTCTTTTTATCTAATACCATTTCTATACCACCCTCTGACCTAATATGTTGATTGCCCTCAACATCCCGCAGCAACTTATTTTGTTGTAAGGCGATTAATGCCATTTCTACTTCCAGTAGTTTTTGCCTAAGTTCTTTAACCAAGTTACATTCATTGCAAGTAAATATCAATACCTTGTTTGCAACATCTGTGCTAAACTTCTTACAAATGATGCATCTCACACCTAATTGGCCACCTTCCAGCTTAACCACTTTTGTATCCATTTTGTCCTAAATGTTGTTATATCTAGTGTTTTAGGCCTTCTAAACTGCCCAAGTATATTGTGTTGTGGCATCACAATCTGTTGCCATATTAGTAACTCTGATGTCACAAGCAGTGCATTATGACCTCAGGTAGCGAGAAAGTAATGGGAGTAGATGAACTCTTCAGGAGCAAAAATCCTGTTTTCATGAAAATTACCTCAGTAATAAATGGTGGAGAGGAGAAATATAGAACTAATATGAAATACAAGTTGGACTTTGTCTAAATCTTATGTTTTGTGAAAGCTCTCCTGAAGGCATCAGCTATTCCTTAATTATTTGCAGCTGCGAGCTTGTCCCCCTCTCAATTCCTGTTTTGCCTCCTGCATCTGCCAGCTGTTATACATACATACATACTGTACATATTCATACAGTTGCGGGCAGATAAGAACCAATATGGCATCATGTAGTCTGTCCCATGATGCTCTTATCTATTGAGTATCCCTATGCCCACTTCTGTTGCCTGATTTTCTCTTGAACCCCCCCAGTTAAGCCACTCACCCGCACTCTCAGGATCTCCTTGTATCTGTTCCATGCATGCTTAAAAACGGAGACAGTTTCAGCCCTTAAGACCTCGTCCTCGCCACCCTCCCCGTAAAAAGTACTTCCTTATATTTCCCCTAAATTGTCCTCCCTCCAGCTTCATGCCCTGACCCTTAGTTGTTGGGCCCTTCTTCTCCTGAAATAAGCTTCCCTCATGTACCATGTTAAACCTCTTCAGATATTTAAAAGTCTCAGTCATGTCCACCCTCTCCCTCCTTTCCTCCAGGGAGTACATATTCAGATCTCAGTCTGTCCTCACATGCCCTCCCCTGCAGCCCACGAATCATTCTGTTGGCCCATCTCTGGACAGCCTCCACCCTCTCAGTGTCCTTTTTCAGGTGAGGCCTCCAGAACTGGACGCAGTACTCAAGTTGAGGCCTAACTTTGTGTACAATGGCATAATGACCTTCCTCCTTTTGCTAGCAGTTCCCTGCCCTGTGCATCCCAGCATCCTGTTAGCCTTCCCTACTGCCTTTTAGCATTGACTTGACACCTTGAGGTCAGCTGTGATGATGACACAGAGGTCCATCTCCTGCTGTGTGACTATTTTTTCACCCCTGAGCACATATTTTGCCCTAGGGTTCCTGTGCCTCAGGTGCATAATTTTACACTTCCCCTCGTTGAACCCCAGTCGCCACACCTTGGACCACTGCTCCAGCTTCTTTAGGTCCTCCCTCATCCTGCCAACACCCTCCAGTGTATCCACCCTGTTACAAATCTTTGTGTCATCAGCGAATAGACACACCTTCCCCTCCAGCCCTACTGCAGTGTCTCCAATGAAGACATTGAATAGGACTGGGCCTAAGACCAACCCCTATGGGTACCCCACTTGTCACCACCCCCTTCACTAGAGAGTACCCCATTAATCTTCACCTTCTGGGTCTTGCCGGAGAGCCAGTTTTTGACCCACTGTAACTATAACTGGTCCCAGCCATCTTCTTGTTCTTCTGCTCCTCCTCCTTGGTCCTTCTAATGTTTTCTTTTATCTAAAAAAAACTTTGATTTTTTTGTTTGCTGTTTGTTTTTTCAGGAGATGCTGTTGTTTTGTTTGATTCTTTATTAGATGGTGCACCTCCTCCTTTTCCCTTAGATGTGTCAAAACAGACCCTGGATCTCCCTCTACTTGGTGCACGTTTAGAACTCCAGTTAAATACTTGATCACTGTCGTAGTCATTTTGGTCTCTTAATAATTTCGTTTGTTTCCAATTACTTTGTTAATTTTCATACTTGTTAAATTTGGTCTGAAGCCCAGATTCCAGTGTTATAAAACCTCTATTTGTTTTATGTTTGCAAATCTCTGTTTTAATTTATCTCATCAGATAGTCTATTGTGCTTTTCCTTGTCCTCTTTTATAATTAATTCTAGGAATGTGTTGGAACATTTTACTGCAACTGCTTTCCATTCTTCTGATGTCTCAAAGCTGTCTAGACCATGTGATGACAATACCAAAATTCTGAGCCCTCTTGGTATTTGTTTTCTTTCAATGTACTGTTCTAAAGTGATTATGTTGTAAATCAAGCAGAGTTCTTTAGGCCGGCCTGGTGGCACTGAGGGGTGAGGCGCTGGACGCCACACTGGTGATCTGGGTTCAGAAACAAGCCCCGGCTGCTAGGGGTCGGCAGGGAGAAGGAGCTTGAGCGCCCAAAGGACTGCTCTCTCCTCCCCGGGGAGGGTTGGGGAGACGATTGCTCAAGGAGCAACCTATGGGTGAGGCTGGAGATTGCCGACAGAAGCGTTGTGGCGTATGCCAGGGGGTGGAGCCACGGCAGTACGTTGCCTTGGCAGCTGGGCTCCACAGGGGCGTAAACACATAAAAACTCCCATCTCCGCCGATACGCGAAGGCGCTTCCCTCCGTAGCCCACACTCCCAGAAACGGACTTGGCTCCCTATGCTGTGCCCCTCCTTCTCTGGCTCAGTGTCTCAATACTAAAAGAAAGAGCACCCTGGGTGGGGACGGCCCTTCCCTGGAGGGTAGACCCAGGGGATGCCCAATGCCGGAGAGGAGCTAATGGGTCAGCTGAGTCTGGTAGAGACTGCGGTTTCAGAGGTCGCTGGATAGAGTTCGGTGGTAGGGTTGGGGGGGAAGCTGAGTTCTTTAAGCAACGTTTTTTCTAGTTTGAAAAAAAGGGTTCTTAACATCGCTTGTTGCCTCCAATGGTTCATCCGTGGTTATCAGTTTTTCCTTTGCTCTCTCTTGCCTCCTCAGTGGTGTCTTGTCTTCCTCCCAGCTGAAACCTTCAGTGTCTTCAGGACCAGAGGCAGTTGCTCCCTCTGTTTGCATTCTTAGTTTTTTCTTTTAGTTTGTTTTTCAGACAGTTCTTTGTTAAAAAGAAAAATCGGATATACTGTTCCCGAAGATATAAATATAGGTAATCAGCTGAATTCTGCCTAGGACAATAATACAGGTTTCTTCTGCAGTCCCACAGGATGATTGATTTCAGTAGCTCCACAGCCAGACTCAACCTTTTCCACACAGGAGTGGTGCTGCTGTAAGGGCGGCTAGCCCAAAACTCTCACAAAGTGTCCAGAGATGGTGCACTTTAAACAGATGATGCAGACAGCAAAGTTTGAGGCAAACTTTTATTATGACTCACAATACCGGAAGTGTCTCTCAGCAGTGAATATAAATGCTAGTGCAAATGCACAGGTCTGCTCATCCTAGGCTCGAACTGTGTCCCCAGTGCTTTAACTCGGAAGAGCCTTCTTCAGGGGGTGTGGCCTGAGGTTTTAAGGATTGTCTGAGAGGGATACTTCCTGGAACTGTTGTAGAACCCACTGGGCATTGGGAACCAATTCCTGCTGTCAGCCCATATGGCAGAGCTGTTAAAGGAGACTGCATGACTGTTATGTAACAGAGCGGTGGAAATACTGCCAAAGGCAGAACAGAGGGTTCTACTCCCACTGTTTGCTGAGACACAAGAAATCAGGTAGCATGTGCCCAATTCTTGACCTCAAGAAAGATGGTATCTCTAGGGTAGTTATTTCCATACCTGAAACTCCAGGATTGCGTAGCCTTGCTGGATATATAGGACACCAGGGCTAGCTCTGCCACTTGCCACTGGAGCTAAAAAAGATTATTTTTAAATGCCAATTTTTTTTAAACTGTTTGGCACTATTGAAACAGTAAAAAATAGGTCCAGTCTACCGTATGACACAAAAAATGTGCATTTTGAGAAACACATTGGTGCAGAAAAATGAGAAGCCAGCGCTAACCCTGGGACACGTACCAGCACATACTGGTGCACTCCAGACACCACGTGTACCTGTGGTTCTGTGTGGCGGGGAGGCATTACCAGTTCATGTCCTTCCCTATGGGCTTTCCTTGGTGCCAATTGCCTTTATGAAGTACTTTGCAGTACTCATTGTTAGAGATGCAGCAAAATAAAAGTTCGCCAGTGAAAGTGCGATGAAATTGGCAATTCGCCCGTCTTGAAAATGTTTTACACAATTTAGCTTCTTGACCACTGCAAATACTGGTGTCTATTGGCGTTCCCCCCACCCCACCCAGCGCTCACTGGTCCAAATTTGAAAAAAGAACAATTTTCCCTGATGCCTAGTGGTTCCCCTCCCCGGCCGATCTACAGGCCATTAAGTGAAAGTGAATAAATCAAGCCCCCAGTTAACTCATTATTTTCCCTGGACACCCCAATCCTAAAAAAAATAAAATTCAGTCCCCACTCCTGGTGTCTAGTGGACCCCCCACCCTGTCATCATGAGCTAGCACCCACCCGCTCCCCAAGTACTCCAGTTGGGCCACTGGCACAGCCCTCCACTCCCTCCACCGCCCTGCAACCCGACTAGGCACTTCAGTGAATGAGTGCGTGTGTGTACAAGCCGCACTCATTCATTGGCTTCATTAAATGCTGCGGCTGGGAAGGATGTGAAACTGTGCCAGTGGCCTGATGCAGAAGTGAGTGGGACTAGCTCATGATGACAGTGTCGTAGGGGTGAGGGAGTCCACTAGACACCGAGAATGTGAATCTAATTATTATTTTTTTTGTAAAGAAATGAGGGAGCCAGGGTGGGTAGCGCTAAGGGGAAGGGGTTAATTCAGTTACGGTCCAGTGATCGGCCGGGGGACCACTAGACACCAGGGAGAATAATTTGGGCGGTGAATGGTCATGTGGGGATGGGAGACCACTGGACACCAGGGAAAATCATTTGGGCCAGTGAGCGGCTGGGGTGTGGGACCACTAGACAGCAAGGAGAGAACTTTTGGCCAGTGGCCACTTAATTTCACCTGCGGGAGGCGACATTACGCCCGCAGGTAGTGAAATTACCCGTGCCAGCAGATTTTGCTGGTTTGTGGGCAAAATTTAATTAGCTCCGAGGTGAAATTTCACATTTCGCCTGGGAAATATTTTGCAAAATGCACCTAATTATGCAAAATATTTTATGGACAAAATTTTCTAATTTACGCACAACAGTACTTGCTGTACATCTGAAAAGTTAATACTACAGGTCTGTACTTATCTCGATGACTGGCTTCTAAAAAGCCCACCTACACAGAAGACTGAACAGGCACTGGTCACTGCCTCGTGTTCCTAACGTCCTTGGGAGTTTGGCTGAGCCTCCCAAGTCCTTCTGTTCGAAGGGCTGTCCTAGATAAGACCTGGCCCTGGATGTTTTTCCAAATAGCAGAGTTCAGCCAGTCTTACAGATGGGGTACTTTATCATGGAGCATAGGTCAGTGCAAGCTCACTCTATGCAGTGCTGCTGGGACTCATGGCATCCTCGGTTTCACAGTTCCCCTTAGTACAGCGGCAAATGAGAACAACTCCATTGATGCTCAGTACCCACTGGTCTCAAGCATCCCTCCCTCAAAACAACACTGTTCAAGTGACAAAACCCGTAGTGAGGTGTCGGTCATGGTGGTCTGCAGAGAAAAACCTTCTCTAGGGCTTTCTCTCTTCCTCATTGAAGCCAAGGGTGACCCACGCCACGGATGTCTCCTTTGCGGGATGGGGAACCCAGTGTCTAGGTCTCCTGATATAAAGTGTCTGGGACACTTCAGAGATGCCTCTCTACATAAATTTATACTGGAGATGCATGCAGTTCTTTGTGGTATGCAAATCCTATTTGATCTTGTCAATCAAAAGACAGCTCTGTTCCAAACAGACAAGTCTGTCATGTACTGTGTCAGCAAGCAAGGAGGCACGCACTCTTATCCTCTCTGCAAAGAGGCAGTGAGTGTGTGCAAGTGTTTCTTGGAGCAAGAGATCTTCCTCCAAGTCATTTATATGCCAGGAGTCCAGAAAACTCTGACAGACTAGCTCAGTTGAACAGTAGCTAATCCTTACACGTGGTTATTTGCACTAGACATTGTACAGTCACTATTTGACGAGTGGGGAACTGCAGATGTGACCTTTTTAGTCCAGTTTATGCCAAACTGCCTTGATTCTGCTGCAGAAATCAAGGACCTAGAATTTTTTGTCAGGATGCATTAAAACTGCAGTGGCAGAATCTGTTTCTGGATGCATATTCTCCAGTTCCTTTCATGTAGAGAGTATTGTTCAAACTGGAGGGTCAGGGGGAGCAAGATGATTCTAGTGGTTCCTGGCTTACTTTGGCAGACATGGCTTTCTCTGTTAAATCAGCTATCAGTTAGCAAACGGAGGACTGTGCTACTCCAGAGGGATTTGCTGTCCCAAGCTCTGAGTCATCTAGTCCATCCCAACCTTTGCCCTTTTCATATCCAGGCCTGGCTCCTGACAAGGTAGTAGTGAAACAGGATCAGTGTGTCTCAGAGGGTCTCTAAAATATTATTGTTTTTTCTTTTTATAAACATTCTGCGGAAAACTTACAAAGCCAATTGGAAACATTATTCCATCTGGTGTTCCAAAACCCATATGAATCCCTTCAAGTGCCCACCTGAAAAGGTGTTGGAATACTGTGACAAGGTTGAATAAGACCCTGTCCCATTTGTTATGCAGAAAGAGTTAAAAGTAAGGATCTGTTCTATCCTCTCCTGTTCTGTCTCTTGTCTGTCTGATTGCGCAATCATATTTTCTTGTGAAACCTAGGAACTGATCACTCTGACAATCTCATGATTTTCGCCCTGCTGCAATCTCCCTGCTTTCACTCGCTGTTTCTATCTTTTCTTCCTCCTAGCTTATCTGTGGTTATAAAAATATACTGCATGTGGATCTTTATGTGAAACTGGGTTTTCTGGTTTGAACATATATATAGGTATATTGTTGAAATGATTGCAAAAAGATATTTGAGTATGTAGTAATAGCCCTTTACATATTGTCACGTCAGGGTTCTCCCCGATGGAATCGGTGATCATAGTCCGGTATTTTTAAATTGGTCAGCTAAATTGGTTAAAAAGAACCCAAGATTATAAAATATAGAAGATTCAAAGATCTTGATGAACAAAAGTTTCTAGATGAAACACAGTTAATTGACTGGTCCTTTTTGGATAATATAACTGGCATTGATATAGCCTATTGAACATTTTGTGAATATTTTACCTCCATTTGTGATAAAGTTATATCTCTCAGAACATTGAGGGTTAGAGGGAACAATAATATTTGATTTACCCCAAACGTACTGACACTGATTAGAGAAAGAAACAGAGCTTGGAAAATTTATAGAAGGACTAAACAACTGAATCATCAATTATTATATAAGAGCTTAGGAGTAAATGTCAATTGGCTATCGAGCCCCTAAAACTGATTTTTTAAACAAAGATTTACCGGTTAAGGAAACCCACAGGCAACGTGGAATACACTTAAAGTTTCATTGGGTAAGTCTAAAGGGAGTGAAAATTATGTAATAGGTAAAGATGGGACTACAATAGCAGATTCTAAAATGGTCGCAGAAACCTTTAATTCGCATTTTACTAACTTGGGGAAGTATAGTTCTACCTTGGGCAGTTCTGAAAGAGCCTGGGATCTTTTGGATGTATTAATACAAAAAACTGGGAATAATTTTGAGAATAATCTTACTGTCCCAAGCTTTTACTGTCGTTATTTACAAACTAAGGAATGGATATAGTTAACTTGGACTCTAAAATGAATCCCAGGCCCACCAATGGTCCAGATAATATAGACTTTAGGATTTTGAAAAGGGTCATAAATATCATGGCTACGCCGCTAACAAAGTTGTTTAATTATTCACTTTGTTTTGGAGTTTTTCCCAATGTGTGGAAAAGCACAGTTGTAAAGCCAATTTTTAAATTTGGTTCAAATCTAATCTTAATAACTATCGTCTGATTTCTTTGTTAGCCCCCCTTTCAAAGATACTAGAAAAATAGTTTAAACTCCATTGACTGAACATCTTTTAAAGTACAATCTTTGGTCAGGGTCCCAGCATGGTTTCAGGCCCAACCACAATACCGAGACTGCCTTGGTGAGGTTCACCAGCCAAGTTACCAAAGCAATAGATGAGGGAAGCTTCATTGCTGTGGCTTTTGTGGACCTCACCAAGGCATTCGATCTTGTGGACCATGCTGAGCTCCTGAAACAACTAGCTGGTATACACCAATCAGAGGGGGTGATCTCCTGGTTTAGTGACTACCTGTTGATAGGAATCAGAAAACACTAATTAGTGGAACATTTTCTGGACAGGCAGTGTTAAGGCGTGGAGTCCCACAGGGCTCCATACTTGGTCCTTTGCTTTTTTCATTATTTGTTAATTCTTTATCAGTTAATTTTACACAAACTGAATTAATTTTATATGCTGATGATGCAGTTCTTTTTTGTTCTGATACTGATTTACCTATTCTTCAAAAAACATTACAATCTGATTTTAATTTATTACATTATTGGTTTGATAAACACAAGTTGGTGTTAAACTCTGCTAAAACTAAAACTATGGTATTTTCATATCCCACGAGATCAACAACATCTGAACTTACTATTTTTGATAATCTAGGAAACTCAGCAGAACAAGTTAGTGTTTAGATATTTAGGTATATTAATCGATTGTCACTTAACATTTGAGTCCCATATTTTGGATTTTATTAAGAGATTACATAAAAGATTAGGGTTTTTATATCGAATTAGAGGTAATCTTAAGTAGATATTAAACATTTGCTTACATATAGTTTATTATTTTCTTTAGTTGATTATGGGTCAATAGTTTATTCATACACTTGTGATAGGATTCTAACAAAACTTCAAGCTACATATCATTCTGTTATCCATTTTGCTACTGGATAACCTAGGTTAACACATCATTGTTTACTTTATAAACATTTAAGTTGTTTTTCTCTGGTGGGGCATTTTAATTTCAGGTCATTAATGTTTTTATATAAGGTTCAATTGGGTATAATACTGTAAAGTATTCTTGATTTATTTCCTAGGATTAGTAAATCTGGTAATACACGATTGCAGAGTAAGGATATTTTTCTGATTCCATTTTTTCATACCGTCTTTGGTCAAAATTCTATGAATTTTGCCACCACAAGGTTATATAATAGTCTCCCTAGTAGTGTTATTAGTCAAAAGAAGATGGTCATTTTTAAGACAGTTCTTAGAAATAATATGCTTGCAAACTCAATTTGTAAATGTTTTACATAATGTTCATTTTCATTATTAACTGTGTTGATAATTGTTTGTCATGTTTTGTATTATTTTGTTATAAATGGACATCTGTGAAAATGGGCCTGACCCACAGACTTTCCAGTATAAAATAAAAATGAAATGAAATATTGGGATCTCAGGGAGTTAATCATGAGATGCAGTTTGACTTCCCCTGGCTTGTTTACAAAACTGTCAACAGGAGGCCAGCTTGGGATACAGTGTTCTATTTGCAAGCCTGCTCAGGAAAGAAACTGACAAGAACTCTGATGCATTTTGTGAGAAAGAGGATGTCTCTTAATGAACTCAGGATGCAGAAAGTAATAGCCAGGCAGCACTTCTTTTAAAAAGAGAGCAATCTTTTGTTAGAGAGAGAGAGAAATTGAATTTTAGAATTAGAGATACCCTCAGAGGAAGGACTTTGTTTTGTTTTAACTGCCTGTATAAAAGCTATCCTGCACACTTTTTTTTATTTTATTATTGAAAATAATAAAATGCTACTTGCAAATTTTATAACTGTTCCTGGTTTGCCTATGCTTCCTGACCTCACCTTGACAAGAGATTCTTAGATGTGGAACTGCAGTACTTCATTGTCAACGTCCATCTGTCTGCTATAACAGCATACAATGAACCTATTGGCACCCTCTCTCTGACTTTGTAGATACTGTTCAATCGGTTCCTTGAAGTATTTGACACATAAGACCCCCAATTCAAAATCCATTAGCTCCTTGTTATCTTAATTTGGTGCTAGACATGCTCACATGCATGCCCTTTGAGCCAGTTGTAACTTATGACATGAAATACTTGACCTGGAAAGCAGTATTTTTAGTGGTGAACACCTCTACATGCAGGGTGTCTAAAATCTATGATTGGTCACAATCCTACTGAATACTGTTTTCCAAAAAGAGAAAGTGGCCCTATGCACACACCCTAAGTTCCTTCGAAATTCACTGAAATCAGGCCCTGATTTTGTCTGTCTACTTTTGTCAGCTTTCAGAATGAGGGAGCAAGGACTTTACATTCCCTTGATGTGAAAAGAGTCCTGAGGTTCTGTTTGGGCAGAATCAAGGACTACAGAAAGGCAAAGTGGCTCTTTGTCTCTTTCGACCGCATGCGGTATGGTGTAGTGGTTAAGGACACTAAACTGTAAATCTGGAGACCAGGGTTTGAATCTCAGCAGCCCTCAGTTGCATACTGTGTGACCCTGAGCAAGTCACTTAACTTCCTTGTGCTCCCAGGTCGCACCTGGAAACAAGCTCTTGCTTAGTGTGCCTTTCCTGGTTAAACAATTTCCTATTTCCCCTTCCCTTATTTGAAAAGGCCTTCCTGTTACATTTAAATGCATATCTTCTTGGATTTTGAATTGCCTTTGCCACTGCTAGACCATGACAGGGTGGCAAAACTGGAGGGCAAAGTTCATGCCCATTCCACTGGAGCAGAAGCCACCTCCTTGGCAGAAATACACTTCGTGCACGTTGCAGAGATCTGCAGGGCTGCTGCATGGAGCACAGTGCATACCTTTACCAAGCACTATGCCCTGGATACTCATGCCAGGCAGCTTGCCACCTGTGGCAGAACCATTGTAAATGGACTGCTATTCTGAGTAAATCTTGTGCTCCAGACTCCCTAGTCTGAGGGGCTGCTTTCTAAGCTGGGTACTCTGACCCATCAGTGGCAATGGAGAAGATTGATTCTTGGAAGATATGAAAGTTACATACTTACTGTAACGCTTGAGTTTCCTAAATATCCTCTCCATAGATTACTACTTCTCATCCATCAGCCCTTGGACTCGCTTTAGTATTGTTTGTTGTCTTATTGTCTTTTACCCTTACCCTTTTCTGTTTGTTTGGGCCTTGACGACAATTTTTATTGGCCTTTTTATATGGAACACAATAGCTATCATATGCCCTTAGTAGTGCAAGAGTATTCGTAGGGTTATTTCATACTGCTCTTCCCCCTTGGTAAAAAAAGGTACTGAGATGGTTGGGGATTGGTTCTGCTGTATACCACGAGAAGAGCTCTGGCTCCCGCGGGGTCCAATTGCCTCTGGCGTCAAGACCCATCAATGATAATCTATGGAGAAGATATTCAGGCAGAGTAAGATTAAGTATGTAACTTCCATTTTTTAGGTGTCAAACAATAGCTTGCAACTCCTCTTGGAGTTTTGTGTATTTTTTTTGTGCAGATCTAAAAGATTGATGGTACATTTAATGTCCCTGCATCAGCTGTGGTGAGATCTGTGTAGTGTCAAGTTTTGGCAGTATTTAATACCATTTGAGACATTTCCTATTCTTCTTACCACCTCCCCCAGATTTGCATACCCACTATGCGTTGAATTGGGATTTAGACTTCAGAATGCATACATGTGGCTAGGAGAGAGTTACAAAAGTCATGAAAATTGGACATCATCTGTCTTTTCATGACATTTGTGCATCCTGCATACTTGTTCTTCTTACTAACTACTGCTTTTTTATGCTCATTTTCTTGTATGCTTTTCCTGACAGTAACATGTGTCTCATACATTGGTCTGTAGTGGACTGGATAGGTTGGTGCCAAAGTGATAATCTTTTGCTACATTGTTGTGTTCCACTGTTGCACTGGTAGTGAGATTACACATGCTGATTGCTTGCTGTGGTCCTCTGTTGGGGTGTTGTTGATCAAACAAGTTCATACACATCTTGCTGTTATGAGTAGGTACGCAGTGCAGATTTTTGTTAGCATACATGAGTCAGCTGTGGTGGGGGACTTGTAGTGATATTTCTTAGTTGGCGACCTCAAAAGATCTGCATACCCATGATGCCTTAAACTGGATTTAAGGCATTAGAATGCATGCATGCGGATGAGAGAGATTTACAAAAAACAAAGTGGAAATTTTTGTATCTGTCTTCTAGTAATGTTTATGCATCCTAAATACTAGTCTTTTTACAAACTGCCACTTTTTTTAGGTCTGTTGTAGACTAGGTGGGTAAATGTAAATGTGATTGCCTTGTGCTATGTTGCTGTGCCCCACTGCTAAGCTGCCAGAGATTACAATACCTGCTGACTGTTCACCATGGCGTTCTGTTGGGGTGTTGTTGATCAAGCAAGTTGATGCACACTAAGGTCATACTGTGCATATCAGAAGGTGGAGTAAAATGCTGAAATTGAAGAAAATATGAAGGTGAAGTGAGAATAAGCACTCTGATACTTATCTGTACATATTTTGATTTAATCCTGGTAGTGCATGGACTGTAGAACAGTATAGAAACTTCAAGTTATGCGAGATATTTACTGTTCATTTTCCCCTTACCCAAAGGATTGGCATATCCATGATGCTTTGCTCTGACGTTAAACTGCATGCTTCTGGCTTGGAGAGAGTTACAAACAGCAAACAAATTGGAAATGATCCATCATCTTGCATCATTTATGGATGCTATATATTGCTCATCTTCTAAACAATCTGATATGCTACTTTGGGCTGTACTGGGTGCATCATACAGTGGTCTGTAGTGGACTGGCTACTTCAGTGAAAGAGTAAATTCATTGTCTTGCATTGTTCTGGTTCTTTGTGGGGTTGGTAGTGACCACACAAGCCAGTTGCTCACTGTGTTTTGTTTTTTTTGGACTTTTCCTGATCAAACAAGTTGACACTCACTGTAATAGTTGTAGTAGTAGTAGTAAGTTGACACTCACTGTAGTAGTAGTAGTAGTAAGTTGACACTTTGTACTACTAGTAGTAATAGTAGTAATTATAAGTTTTTTTTTTAATTCATGTTTATGTAACCCCTCACCCCTGCCTTTTTGCCAAAACGACAGGTGGCATGCTGTTGAAGCTGACAGCAGTACCTGGTGGGGACTGGGTTCGGGGAGGATGAGGTTACTCGGCACAGGGGGACCTAGGTTTGACTACTCTGCACAGGGGCACACAAGTAAATCCAAACACAGGAAGCAATAACTGTAATGTCCAGAACCAGGAATGGGATTCTTCAGTGTGGCTTTTATTCACATACTAGCTGAACAAAACAAAGCATAGACGGACCCCCATGGGGCTACATTTCCTGGTAACGCAGATTAGAGACTACAGAACACTTTATCACCATTTTCAGCCCTCAGGCTCTGGACTCACCAGGCACGCAGCCCGGACTTGCACGCAGCTTTGGGTACACAGCCCGACTTGTACACACTTGGGTTTTCCCCACGGTCCATTGGAAGAATGAACCAATTATCCCGTCGTGGCTCCCCACACCACTTAGAGTTGGCGACTCCTAGAGAGAATTTTTCCTTACTTGTTGTGACTCCCCAACTCCTAGAGAGAATTTTTCCTACTTGTTGTGGCTCCCCACACCACTTAGAGTCTGTGACTCCTAGAGAGATTTTCCCTTTTGCAATGCCACATCTGGGTACTTCCCCATCACTGGCCAAGTGCATGAGGCAAAGTAGCAACCACAGCAGAAATCCGTAGAGGTGGACCTGGTTACTAAAGATGGGGGGTTCGCCCTCCTCCAGCTCCCACAGCCTATACCCGGCCATTTCCCTGGGAAAACTGAACCATTCCTTTGCTGAACTTCTAAATGTAGATTAAAAGGTAGATGATCTGGTGCATCTCCTCTACATATTACTTGAATCACACAACACTCTAGCATTTGACACTACTTTACTTGTTTGGCTCATTTCTCTAGGCTTCCCAAAATGTAGCGCAATCCCTAGATTTTCACACATGTCCCAGGATGAAGAAAACATTTTGCCTTCCTAGTCAGAGCAGACACTCACCCTTTAGTTGCAGGTGCCCCACAGGCGACTCACAAATCTTCCATCTTTCAAAATAAATGCTGAACTAAACAGGCTGCTTTTCTTCCACTTGGCAGAATTAAGGGGATTGCCCCAGGAATCTGCTAGGGATCTTTACATCCCCTCCCCCCCCGGAGGGAGGGGGCACTGAGACCCGAACAGCGGTCTCCACCACTTGAGCATTCCTTCACTTACTGAAGACAAACTGGACACTGACTACTATCTTTGAAAACTCCCAACGTTCTATCTAACTCCCTTTGCTGCAGATTCCAATGTGGCTTATGCAGCTGCGAAAGTTCTGTAGGTGATGTCATCCCTCGGTCTCAGCTGAGACTGAGAACAGAGTGAGACAGTGTGAAACCCATTTAACTGGAGTTTCACGAGCTGCCTTCCCTGCCTACCATTAGGTCTTACTGGGAGTCTAGTAACCCCGGGTAACAAGGGGGTTACACTTGCCCTTGACCAGGAAAATGACTGTCCACAGTCATTATTTACCTGGCCTTAGGCCATCCCACCCTATGTGCTACCTGCGGAGGGGGGTGATCAGGCCCCCTCCTACCATGTGCAAGCACAGGCAGGCAACAATAAGGGCCTAGAGGCCTGTAGCTGACATATCAGCCTCTACAATTTCCACTTACTATGGACACCCAGTGGCTCTGGTAGAACCATCCAGAGCATAGCCCTGATGGATCAGCACTGCGGTCCCTACTGCAGGTCAGGGCCACAGCCTGTCTATCCCCCCCCCCCCCAACTCTCTAGGGAAAACCTATCTGCCTTTAACTGAATACCCCAAAACAAAAACAACCGGGACCTCCCGACCTTGGGCAACCTGCAACCACACCATTAAAATACCACATTACTGCCTCCTCCCTACCCCCACAACCACACCTGTGGAAGGAAAGGGTTAATACAGTAACCATAACAATAATAACACCACAGTACTTTAAATTTCTAAACACACTAAAGCACTGACGAGGAACTCTGATGAGCCCCTCCTCCTCCTCTTGTCTTCTGTCTTCCCAGGAACACCTGTAAGAAAAAGAAAGACAAAACACACTCCTAATCTGCATACACAGTCTACCTAAACCCCTACCATCAAAACACTGCAGAATCCCAAAAAGATTTTTTTTTTTTTTTTTTTTTTAGAAAAGGTAGAAAACAGTATTTACATTAGAAAACAACGACATTATTTACAATACACATTTGGGGGATGGAGTGCACTAAAGTCCCAACTAATGACCACAAGGCCCAAGGCTAGTCCAATAAAGAGTCTCTCCTGGGCCGGAGCCCAGTGAAGCACAGTTCTAACAGGCCAAAGTCCCGAAGGGGAGAGTCTTTGCTGACAGTTCACACATTTTGAAGTCTGTTAGTGTAGGGTGTGTACTGCAATGTCATAAAGATAGAAAAGTTCAGACTTACCAGCCACTTGTAGTACGAGATTCGGCACCAACCTGCATCTCTGACGAAGACTCTCCCTGGCAACATTTCTTCCGATACAGCTGGGCGGACATCTTCCGGGAACCACAGGAGGGCACATCTGGGAACAGCTGGGCTGATGTCATCTCTGGAGACGGAACCTTAGAACAGGAACAAAAAGAAAACAGCTGGTCCGACGTCATCCGATTACCAGGTGATGAACAGGAAACAGCTGAGCTGGTGTCCTCTCTGGATCTGA
Source organism: Neoceratodus forsteri (assembly GCA_016271365.2). Lineage (NCBI taxonomy): Eukaryota > Metazoa > Chordata > Ceratodontiformes > Ceratodontidae > Neoceratodus > Neoceratodus forsteri. The sequence goes on along the minus strand of CM057449.1, from coordinate 730,007,678 downwards.
AGTCATCTGGTGGGCCAGTCGATGGTTTGCTGGGAAGACCAGTACACTGTAGACTGATGAATGTGTGGCACCTGAGTCCTGGATGTCCATATTGGCGGATCAATAAGGCACTTCACAGTCTGGTGTGGCAGTATTGACTACCACTGCTTGGCTTTCCATTTTGTCGGCACGGGCACATTCGCTGAGAGGTCCTTGCACTGAGGCCAATAGTACCGGGGATCAGGGGCTTGAATTATTACCCCGTCTGGGCGCACATAATTCACACAGTGGGAGATTTCACGTCCCTCTCCGTCCACTACTCTCACTCTGTCCATAAACAGTGTCCTGCCTCTCTTCCACTGGGTATACTTTTCATGGAACAGTCTATTCTTTACATGCTTGTTAGCCCCAGGATGCACACTTTTCATTGCTTCATCCCAGATCCAGGATTTCCTGCAGTTCTCAATCTCCTCCCAGACTTTCCAAGAAAAGGTAGGAAAGGTCATACCATAGATCTCATTTGCCTTTCTACGAACCAGTCTCTTCTCTTTACTTGCTTTGGTCAATCTGAGACCGCTGGCCTGGCTTGGGGTTGGCCAGTCCTGGTTCTGCCAGTTTTGCATCCTTAAAGAAAGTAGAAACGGATCCCTGACTTCTTCCTCCTGTAAAGCCAGGGCAGTGGCATCACCACTTTCCTCCATACATTCCTCCGAGGCAAGATCTTGAGGCTGTGTACCCGTTCCTTTTTCACAAGGCCACATAGGTTCCCCCTCATCTTCCTCTTCACTGAGGATCTGAGCCCAGGAGTGAGCAGTCGTCCTCACTCCCGAGACTATCCACTCATCACTAGGCGCGGAGGTCGACACCTCCCACTCAAAGGCCTCCCGTATCTCATCTTCACCTAAGAGACTGGCTAGGCCCCTCCAGGGTCTATTGATGCTTTATCCGAACTTTCTTTCTGGGATTCAGCATCCGAAACTTCAACTTCTGGTTCTGTCTCTAACTCTGCACCCTCTAGCTTTGTGCCATACTCTTCCGAGGGGCCTTCCTCCACAGGCTCCGCCTGGTGCTGTATGCTGCCAACTGCAGATTCATGAATTTTTGTCCATGTGGGGGCCAAACGAATTGGAGGTGCTTTATACAAGCCATATTTTTCTAGGCATCCAGCACAGTGAGGAATCATGAAGACGTCCCTTCCAGCTCCCAAGCATATTTGACATACACGCACTGGATAATTAGGAATTGCCACTTGAGGAGGCAGTTGTCCTCCATAGCACCACTTTTCAATATCTCTGTCTATTTACTGCTGCTGTTACTGCAACCCGGGCATGATCCAGGTAACAAGCTGGTCCTGAAGCCATAACTGCAGAAAAATAAACAAAGTTCACTGTAACTGAAAGTCCCACTTTATTGAACACACTCTTTAGCTGTAAAATGGCTCTTCTGCTGCTGTGTTTACTTTACCACCCCACCCTGTAATGGCAACGGCAGCACTCCTGTGCATCAGCATTTAGAATCTGGGTCAAGCCACTGCGCACCTGATTTACACAAGCTCCTGACAACTTTTGTTCAAACTGCACAACTTGCTCTGATCTTGCTTTAAACACATTTACAGGATTTTCCACGGACTTTTTACAAGCTGGAAACATTTCTTTTATTACAGTCCCTTAGAGCTTCAGGTTTTTAGCACAGGATTGCCTGTATTTCTAGTGCTGCACTTTGCTACAACCCACAGTCTCTCTCTGGCTGCAAACTTTAAACTGAGGCTAATTTCATTACTATACACACAGTCAGTGGCTTAACAGACTTGCACTTGCTGGCAGGACATTACACAGTCTTTACTTGCAAAGCGACTACACTGCTGCACACACATTTTATATGGCATAGGCTGAAAATCACTGTTTGAGCAGTTTCTTGGATGGTTACTTACTATTATCAGTAGCAATTTGCTGCGATGGGGAAAAACGGCCTGCAGCCAGTTCTTGAAGGCCTCGGTACACAGACGGGCGGGCAGTCCTAGCAATCGTCTTTTTAAACACCAAACTTGCAATTTGGATGATCGATTAGCGGGTTGAGCCCGATTTTAAACTAAATAGTCTATTTTTAAACTGTTTACAACGCTTTGAACACTCCGCGACGCTCCTCCACTGCCAGTACACGCACTCCACTCTCACTCCCTCTCGAATGCTGGGGCAGTCTCTGTAGAGCTGGCTGAGGGGCGGGACTGATTGCAGCCTGACCAACCACACGACGCCATGCAAATGAGCCTCTTCTTCCTTGCAAGGGCTCTTCTCTTCACGGCGATCGTCGAGCAGGCAAATTTAAACTGCAGAATGCAACTTTTTTTCTCTCAACTGACTCCATGGCGGGAGCCCATTTCAACCATTTAACATAGCCATTTACTCTGCAGTCTCTCAATTCACTCAGAAAGCATTTCCAGCGTCCAGGACATAATTTTCCTTTTGCTACCCCTAGTCTTCCACACTTTCCTTCACAACACTTCATTTTAAAAGCATTTCAAACGTCCAGGGCACACTTTTCCTGTTGCTGCCCCTAGTCTTCCACACTTTTATTTACCACAGTTCATTTTTAAAGCAGGCAGAAACGCTGTAAACAATTTTGATGCAGGACAAGGGCACACTCTTTGGCTTTACAGCTCCTTGGTAAACAGTTGGCATTTTTAAACAGCAGCATAAGATCCACAGCACACAGCAACACACACTAGGAAAATTGCTTCAACTTTTTGGGCTACCCACTGCCAGATAGCCAAAACGCTAGCCCCCTTGCCCGAGCACCTTCCTCCCAGAACAAAATCCAAAGCGGTGCCTCCATTTTTGTAACCCCTCACCCTTGCCTTTTTGCCAAAATGACAGGTGGCATGCTGTTGAAGCTGACAGCAGTACCTGGTGGGGACTGGGTTCGGGGAGGATGAGGTTACTCGGCACAGGGGGACCTAGGTTTGACTACTCTGCACAGGGGCACACAAGTAAATCCGAACACATGAAGCAATAACTGTAATGTCCAGAACCAGGAATGGGATTCTTCAGTGTGGCTTTTATTCACATGCTAGCTGAACAAAACAAAGCATAGACGGACCCCCATGGAGCTACATTTCCTGGTAATGCAGATTAGAGACTACAGAACACTTTATCACCATTTTCAGCCCTCAGGCTCTGGACCCACCAGGCACACAGCCCGGACTTGCACGCAGCTTTGGTAAAGCCCTACTTGTATACACTTGGTTTTCCCACGGTCCATTGGAAGAATGAACCAATTATCCCGTCGTGGCTCCCCACACCACTTAGAGTCGGCGACTCCTAGAGAGAATTTTTCCTTACTTGTTGTGACTCCCCAACTCCTAGAGAGAATTTTTCGTACTTGTTGTGGCTCCCCACACCACTTAGAGTCTGCGACTCCTAGAGAGATTTTCCCTTTTGCAACGCCACATCTGGGTACTTCCCCATCACTGGCCAAGTGCATGAGGCAAAGTAGCAACCACAGCAGAAATCCGTAGAGGTGGACCTGGTTACTAAAGATGGGGGGTTCGCCCACCTCCAGCTCCCACAGCCCATACCCGGCCATTTCCCTGGGAAAACTGAACCATTCCTTTGCTGAACTTCTAAATGTAGATTAAAGGGTAGATGATCTGGTGCATCTCCTCTACATATTACTTGAATCACACAACACTCTAGCATTTGACACTACTTTACTTGTTTGGCCCATTTCTTTAGGCTTCCCAAATGTAGCGCAATCCTAGATTTTCACACATGTCCCAGGGTGAAGAAAACATTTAGCCCTCTTAGTCAGAGCAGACACTCACCCTTTAGTTGCAGGTGCCCCACAGGTGACTCACAAATCTTCCATCTTTCAAAATAAATGCTGAACTAAACAGGCAGCTTTTCTTCCACTTGGCAGAATTAAGGGGATTGCCCCAGGAATCTGCTAGGGATCTTTACATCTTCCCCCCCCCCCGGAGGGAGGGGGCACTGAGACCTGAACAGCGGTCTCCAACACTTGAGCACTCCTTCACTTACTGAAGACAAACTGGACACTGACTACTACCTTTGAAAACTCCCATCGTTCTATCTAACTCCCTTTGCTGCTGATTCCAATGTGGCTTATGCAGCTGCGAAAGTTCTATAGGTGATGTCATCCCTCAGTCTCAGCTGAGACTGAGAACAGAGTGAGACAGTGTGAAACCCATTTAACTGGAGTTTCACAAGCTGCCTTCCCTGCCTACCACTAGGTCTTACTGGGATTCTAGTAACCCTGGGTAACAAGAGGGTTACATTTATTAACGTCAATTGGGTACATAGCAGCAGAAGGATAGGTACAGTCAACTTCATAATTTTCACACAATTCACGGCCATATGTATACACAAATCCATTAAGTTACAGTTGTAACTAAGGATATGGGTTAGTACTATTTCCTACACCTTGCAGTCATACGACTCTATTGGGTAATAGATTTACTTTTCTTATGGGGACCTATTGGTAAAACATTTAGATAGTGGAGCTGAGGGTGCTCCCCTGCACTGTTCCTGTGGGGTCGGAGGTCGGGTGGGAGTCCAATCAGATCAGCCATCTCGTCCCTCTTCGAGTGAAAATATGGAACTTCTGGTTCAGTTTAAAGGTCAGTTCTTCAAGTTCTAGAATTTCTTGGATCACCTGAAGCCAGTTCTGTTTAGTGGGCGATATGGCCTGAAGCCAGGTGCGAGTAATATCTTTATAGGCTGCTGTTAGCAAAATGGCCCAAAGGTAAAGTGAGTCGGCACCCCTCACGCCACGTGGGGGGCACCAAGGAGCACATTTGGCCAGTCCAGTGGAGCATTCAGCATAAACAAGTCCATTAGTGTGGAGGTTATTTCCCCACAAAAAGAACGAATCTGGGAACATGGCCAGAAGATATGCAAATAGTCAGCTTCCACCTCCCCACATCACCTCCAGCAAGCTTTTTGTCTTGTGGGATCTCTTTTTGCTAGGGCAGAAGGGGTCAGGAAGCAGTGCACTCTGATCCTCCAGGCAAACTCTTGCCAGTGTGGTGATTGAGTATTCCTGGAGGTAATGTGGAAAACGGATTCCCAGTTAATTTCCTCCATGTCCACTGCCCCCTCCCTCTGCCAGTTAACTTTTATTCTGCCCAGGGTGTCACTCTTTAGAACTGCTAGTGATTTGTAGAGGGCGGAAATACAGCCCTTTTGGGTCTGAGCAGTCCTTATTGCCTGAATGCGTTCTAAAATGGGGGCAGCTCTCATGGGGTCCTTATCTGCTCTTTGACATCTAATCATATATGATCTAGCTTGGAGGTACCTGATGAAATGGTCTGAGTTTCTGAGACCAAATGCCTGCTTAAGAGATTCAAAATCCCTGACTATGTCATCCTGGAGAAATTGGCATACATATGTGAGGCCAATTCTGTCCCAGATCTTAAAGTTGTGGTCCATTTTAGGATCCCAGGCCAACCTGGATAGAAGCCAAAGTGATGTTTTTAACTTGTAGTTTTGCCAGGTTCTGTGTGCTGCTCTTGCTGTTTCTCTTACAGCCACAAGCCAGGATGGGGGGAACCTGAGGGAACTGGGTGGGAAGACAGCTCTGAGTTCCAAGGGTGGGCCGCTCTCCCCCTCCTCCCCCACCTCCATGTCCTTCCAATTCGAGGTGTAGGAAGGAGCAGACCATTGTAGGACCACCTTAATCTGCGCAGCCAGGTAGTAATCCTCGAAGTCTGGGAGGGATCTGCCACCCTTGTTTTTATGTGTCTGTAGGATCAGGAGGTTTATTCTCAGTCTTTTTTTATTCTAGACAAATTTAGAGATCATTTTATGCCAGTCCTGGAACTGTGATTTTATGTATGAAAGTGGGTATGCATTGAAAGAGATATAGGAATTTAATGAGTCTATTCATAGTTATGGTTTGTATCCTAGAGTATATAGGAAACTTTATTAGTGACCACCTCTCTGTCTTTTTTCATTTGACTCACCAGTGGGGTGTAGTTTGCCTTAAATAGCTGTGAGGTGTGTTTGGTGATTAAAGTGCCTAAGTACTTCATTTTCTGAGCTGACCAGTTCAGGGGGGAGTAGGTCCAGTATTGTCTGTGAGGGAGTGTAATAGAAACTGAGAATTTCTGTCTTAGATTTGTTGAGAGTGTATCCCGAGTGCTTACCAAATTCCTTTAGAATAATCCAGACTTGGGGGAATGGACTGTTCAGGTCGGGACAAGCACAGCAGTACGTCATCTGCATAAAGGGAAATTTTTTGATGGAAGCCCCCTACCTCTATCCCCTGAATGTTATTTGATTTCCAGATGGCCTCTGCAAGGGGTTCAATATAGAGGGCAAATAAGAGGGGAGTCAGTGGTCATCCCTGTCGGGTGCCCCTACGTAGCCTGAATCTGTCAGAGATCCCTTCATTGACTCTCATGTAGGCCTGAGGGCCAGAATAGAGGAGTTTGATAGTGTCTATAAAGACCTGTGAGAATCCCATGCATTCCAGGACCTGGAACAGAAAACCCCAGGGGACCTTATCGAAGGCCTTTTCAGCATCCAGACTCATTAGGCAGGTAGGGGTCTGAGAATGGTGGTTAGAATCAACCACATTAATTGTGGAGCGGACACTGCCTGGGGCCTGTCGACCCGACACAAAGCCAGTTTGATCTTTGTTAATCAGGTCTGGGAGTAGAGAATTCAGTCTTGAGGGTATGTTTGATGTGAATATTTTATTGTCCGAATTAAGAAGGGAGATAGGTCGGTAGGATTCACAATGAGTGGGATCTTTATTTTCTTTATGTATTAGGGAGATGATGGCATATTGCCAAGGGTGGGGGACTGAGTTCCCTTCCTCCCAGATTCCCGAGTAGACCTCCAATAACAGTGGAGAAACCTCAGCCCTAAAGGCCTTATAGAATTCGGCACTGAGTGATTGGCTTGGTTGGAGATGGGCCTTTACCTGGGAGAGAGATGGAAGGGAAAGCAATCTCAAGTACTGTGATTTATCTTCGCATGTTGACTCTGTCTGAGGGCTGTATAGCTTGGAATAATAAGCTACTAAGGCCTCAGCTATTTGGGTTGATTTAGTGGTTGGGAGACCTGATCGGGGATTGATTATTTTGGTGATGGTCATTCTGGCCATATGCTGTCTGTCTGAGTGCCAGAAGCCTGGTGCCTCCCTCATAATACCTTTATTTGAGGTAAAAGAGTGCCCTTTCTATTTCATCTTTTTGCAGTTTTTGTAGATCTCTCTCTTATGAGTTTTTATCTGTAGGTCCCTATGCTCTTCCCATTTAATTTTTTGTGTGCTCTCAAGATCCTTAATTTGCACTGAGGTCTTGCTGCTTTTGTTTATGCAGTTTTTTCTTGTGCGTGGCTATGAAAATAAGTTTCCCTCTAATGGTAGCTTTAAGTGTGTCCCATATGATCTGTGGGCAGGGTGCGAAATTCCTATACTTTAGGTGCCCCTGGGCAGGCACTTTTGTTTCAGGACACCTACTACTGTTTAGTGCCTGCCCAATGGGGCACCTAAGGTATTCCTGCAGAGCGCCCTGTTTTATTTCCTTGTGCTGTGCTTTTCCTTTGTTTTTGGGATACTTTTTATTTTCTGCAGGAGTCAGGACATTGAGAGCACATACGCAGAGCTCCGACATAGGGACACGATCATGACATGCACTGAATTGCATGTCTCGGTGTCTGCTGACTCGTTGCCAGAGGAGAGGAGTAGGCTGAAGTTCCGTTCGTTTCTTTGGCACACCCAGCAGCCTACCACAACTTAGAAGGGGTCCGTCCGTCACTGCTGGAGGCGGGTTGGAAGCTCAAACACCAATCGGTGACTGTATTTATATAGTTTGCCCACCTCATTTCTTTCATGCGACACCAGGACCCTGCAAAAGCGCGGCATTCAATCCCACTAAATTAATTTAGACTGTTAGGTCATGCCGCGCTTGCGAGGAATGAGAGTGTCCACAGCAGTTGAGATCGCCGATCGTGATCAAACTCCTGAGCTACGGTAAAACTTAAAACACATTTCTGAGCCACAGTAAAAAATGTTAAAAAAAGAACAAAAGCTCTTATAAGAGCTAGTACTAGTCCAATGCAAATGAGCCAGGGAACGAGGGTTGTCGGACTTGGGAGAGGAGGGTGAGACTGCGAAGGGAGGAAAGGATCTTCAAGCCAGCATAGTTAGGATTCAAAAACCATGATCAGACATTGAGAAACGATTTAAAAAAAGTAAAAAAAAAACTAAGACCCACACCAACTCCGTTTTCATAAGGTTCTTGGGGGGAGAGTGACTCAGGGGAAGAACCGCAGACAGTGAAATTTTGTGAAAGGCAAGCTCTTTACCAGTTAATTAGTTTACCCTAAGAATTTGTTACAGTTTGTGGTCTGAATTGTACTGCAACAGCCAGACAGTACTGAAAAGCAGCAGCTCGACTGCAGTAGAGAGTGTCTCAGGGCAGCAGGGGCCATTCTAATTCACTTTTCAAGCTACAGCATGTGTCTTTTATTTATTTATTAAGTTCAGTTACTTACTTTTTACTGGACCTGGGAACTGATTTGAATTTCAAAGAAAAATCTGTCTCCTATCAATAAAAAGTGTGTGTGTATGTGTTAGTTAAAGGAAGCTAACTAAGCCAGGCAGGTACTGCTATTGTCTTGTAAATAAGTACCTAACAATAAAGGTTTAGAGGGGGTGCTGCCAGTCTCAGAGTTTGAGGTCTGCAGCAGTACAGAAGATCTTACTTCGGGACACAGCTCTTGCAGCAGGTTACACCATTAGGACTGAAGCCGGCAGGCGTCAGGACCCCACGGAAAAATTCTAGCTAGCTATCTTCAGTGGGGACCGCCCCCGACGTCGGTCCCGCCTCCGACGTCAGACGTAGTATATAAGGGGGCGGTCCTGCCAGATTCCCCAGTTCTTTCCCGCCGTCGACTTGCATGTCTCGACCCTTCGGTTCAGTCTCTAGCGCGCGACGCGTGGTAAAGTTTTTTCCTACGGGAAATTTGTTCTCTACAATCAAGTTCTTCGCTGATGTCCTCTCCGACCTCCGGTCACTCCTCGAAGTGTGCTTGTGAGAAGCAGATCCCTTTCAGGGATCCGCACTTGGCTTGTGTCCGGTGCCTAGGCCCAGACCACGACACCCGGGCCTGCTCCTTTTGCTAGGGTTTTAATAGCAGAACCCGGATCCAACACCAGAAGGCCCTTCAGGCATTCCTGCTAGAAGAGAAACTCAAGACCATGGCTTCCAAGGGGGATTCTTCGCAGAAGGCCCACAAGCATGCTGAGAAGCATAAGGAGAAGGCCCCTTCCAGGTCCCCGTCTAGGGCCTCCGACTCGCGCAGCTCTGGTTCCAGGTCTGACCGCTCTCCTTCCCGGGCCAGCTCTCAGCCTCCCCCCGCTGTGGTGAGAAAGTTTTCATCCTCTTCCCAGGCCAAGACTCCCAGGCCTTCCTCGTCTTCCAATGCCCTGGTCAAGTCGGGGGACCGCCACCATCACCATAAGTCGGGTTCCCGCCTTTCTGAACCCGACGTCGGGTCTGCCTCCTTGCCTCCTCACAAGACCAAAGAGCTTACCTCTCTGAAGAGGCCGCATGATCCGACGCCGGTGCGTTCGTCGTCGACCTCTTGCCACTGGTCCCCGGAGCCGCCGTCGGCCAGAAGACCGTCGCTGGCCAGGCCAATGCATCACCGGACGCCGTTAGGGGGACCGGTGCCCGCTCCTATAGAGAAGAGGACCCCGACGCCTCCGACCGACGTCGGTCAGGAGACCATCACTGAGGAGGAGTTGACTCAGCCCGAGGACCAGACGGGCGACCCCGGTCCTGTCAAGACGCCCAAGGAACCCTCGCCACCACCCGAGCCCCCTGTGGAGCCGACGCCGGGACTTGACCGTCCACCGGCGCCCGGGCCGTCGTCGGGCCTTTCCTTTTTGGAAGTGAAGGAACTGTTTACTTATTGGTGGAACACCATCAAGAAAGACATGGTCCCCACTCCACCTCCGCTTCCTCCTTCTCCTCCTCCTACACGCGTTGCTCCTCCGGTTCCTGCGCCCCTTTCATCGGGGTCGGCAGGTCAGTTACCCCCGGAGTACAGGACACCTCCAAGGGGAAGACCAGACAAATGGAGACTTCCGTCCAAATCCTCTTCCAGGTCACCCAGCCCTAAGAGACCCAGAAGACGCCGACGATCGCCTTCGACGGAGGACACGGGATCAGAGTTCTCAACATCCAGAACCCCATCTCCTCTCTCCATCCCTTCTCCGGACCCACGTGAGATGCCAAAGTCTCCTCCGGATGACCCTTCGTTCTCGGATATTATGAGGCAAATCCAAGAGAACATGGGATGGGATGTGGAAGAGCTAGACCCCGAAAGGCTACCCCTTGCCAAGTATCTTCGGCAGAAGGACCCCAAGCCTGTGGTGGCGCCACCCTTGGTAGACACTTTCGTGGACGTCACCAAGGCAGTGTGGAAGCGTCCACACTCGCTCCCGGCAATGCCGAAGAAAGCTGATAGCTTGTACAAGGCTCCCAGGGAAGACCAGTACTTGACTCAGCATCCTCAGGCCGACTCTCTGGTCATAACAGCCTCTCATGACCGGTCCCAGCGACCGCAACATTTGAGCACCCTGCCACCGGACCCAGAGTCCAAGCAGCTGGACGCCATGGGTCGGCGCACGTATGCTTCCGCTACCTGCGCCATCAGATCCCTGAACTACTTGACCCACATGGTGCAGTTCCAAAATGCCCTGTGGGAGCAGGGTCTGGATGTGGCTGAAAAACTGCCGGAAGGTGAGCAGAAGGAGGAGATGCTACAGCTCCTTCGTACGGGTTCGGACGTGGGAACCCAAGTGCTACGAGCCACGTACGACTCCGCGGACTCCTCGGCCCGAGCAGCAGCTTCAGGCATATGTCTCCGGAGACATTCTTGGCTACGCGTCTCCGGTTTTACCCCGGACGTCCAGAAGAATATCATGGACGCCCATTCGAGGGAGAAGTCTTGTTTGGTAAACCCTCAGAGAAGATAATTACCAAACTCCAAGAGGCCGGGAAGGCGGTGAAGTCGGTTCAGGCCATGTACCGACCCAAGCTTAGTTCCTTTCGTAGGAACCAACGCCGATTTCGTGGACGGACGCAGAGACAACAGTCCCGCCCCGCTCCACAACAGAGGGGCTCCGGCTTTCGCAGAGCCCAGGGAAACAACCGCCACCGCTGCCAGCTACTCTAAGCCGGTCCAGCCAGCGGGACCCTCAGCCGCCACAGCCTGACTCTTTCGCCCCCGCCCTCAGGATCAACGGAAGTCATGGTCGGGGTCGATTATAACTTCCTGCCGGGATGGCAGGCTATAACCACTGACAGGTGGGTTCTTCAGTTAGTCGGAAGAGGCCACTTTATCAATCGCAGAAAAGCCACCCTCGAGGCCTCCTTTGCTTTCCCGGTATCCGGGTCAGCATAAGTCACTGATTTGGCAAGAAGTACTCGTGCTCTTGCAAAAGGGAGTGATAGAGTACGTCCCGGAGAACCAGAGAGGACAAGGATACTATTCCCACTTCTTCCTGGTTCCAAAGAAAACAGCGGACCTCCGTCCGATTCTGGACTTCAGCGACCTCAACTTGTCGGTCGCCTACAAGAGATTTCACATGGTGACTCTTCCGGGTCTCATTCCCATGCTGAAGCGGGACGCCTTCTTAGCGTCTCTAGACATGCAGGACGCATACCTGCACATCCCTATAGCTCAAGTGCACAAGAGGTTCCTGCGCTTCGAGTTTCTCGGCCATCACCTTCAATTCCGAGCCCTTCCATTCGGGCTGTCATCAGCACCCAGGGTCTTTACCAAATGCATGGCAGTCGTGGCGGCGTCTCTAAGAAGACAGGGCCATTATGTGTTCCCGTACCTGGATGATTGACTTCTCATGGCCGCCTCCAGAGAGGCGTTGTTATGGGCGATCCAGAGTACCCAGGACCTGTTTCAAGCTCTGAGCATCCTAATCAACCATGAGAAGTCTCTCCTGGTACCGTTGCAGAAACTGCAATTTATAGGCGCAGTACTGGACACTGTTCAGGGAACAGCATTTCTTCTAGACGACGGAGTGGAGCGCATCAGATCCCTCATCAGGGAGCTTTCGTCAAACAAGACCGTCCCAGCCAGGTCGGTCCTTCGCTTGCTCGGACACATGGCTGCGGCCATTCCTACCATCCCTTTCGCAAGGCTCCACATGCGGGTAACTCAGTGGATGCTCAAGGTGCAATGGGATCAAAGGCAAGACCACATGCAGCATCCGGTCAGAATCACGAACACCGTCATTCGAGACTGGCAGTGGTGGCTAGACCCAGGGACACTCTCTACTGGCGTCCCGTTTATAGCGCCGTCCCCGGAGGTAATCCACACCACAGACGCTTCAGGTCTAGGGTGGGGAGCACACCTGGACGGGGTGAAGTCCCAGGGATCGTGGACCTCTCAGGAGGCCCTCCTCCATATCAACGTCCTGGAAATGAGGGCGGTTCTTTATGCCCTGCAGGCATTTCAGTCAGAGATCCCGCCGAGTACTCTCCTGCTTCAGACAGACAACACAGCGGTGATGTATTACCTCAACAAACAAGGAGGCGCACACTCTTAACCCCTTTGCAGGGAGGCCATGAGGGTGTGGGATTGGGTAATCCGACATGGCGCAAATGTGATCACAGTACATGTTCCCGGGGTGGACAACACAATTGCAGACGGCCTGAGGCGCTCCCAGGCCAGAGTCCACGAGTGGGAACTTCTTCAAGAGGTAGCAGAGGATCTGTTTCTTCAGTGGGGAACTCCAGAGTTGGACTTGTTCGCTTCCCCATTCAACGCAAAACTGCCCAATTTTTGCTCGCTAGATCCAGGGCCTGGTGTTTTCTGGCGAGACGCGTTGTCCCTCTCCTGGGCGGACAGATTCCTCTACGCTTTCCCTCCCTTCCCGTTGATCCAGAGAGTTCTTCTCAAACTGCTCAGGAGCAGGCAACAATGATCCTGGTGGCCCCTTCTGGCCCAGACAAATCTGGTTCCCTTTAATTCAGCTATCCCGGAACCTCCCCCCTGCCATTCAGCTCCCATCTCTTGTCTCAGGAGGAAGGTTCACTGGTCCACCCGGACTTATGCCACTGAACCTGCATGCATGGCTCCTAGAGACATAGCCATCTTGCATCACGGGTCTTGCAAGAGGTTGCGGAAGTTCTTTCTGCAGCCAGAAAGCCAGCAACGCATGCGACGTACGCCATGAAATGGCGCTGTTTTTGTTTATGGTCGCAAGCACGCGACCTTTCCCTTTTAGGTTGCCCGGTAAAAGCGGTATTAGAGTACTTGCTCTCCCTTTTCCGTTCGGGTCTCGCCTACTCCTCTGTCAAGGTGTACCTCTGTGCTATTTCAGCTTACCACCTCCCGGTGGGACAGCGCACAGTGGCACAATTAGATGCCTCTCGGGAATTTCTGAGAGGAGTGTTACACCTTAGGCCACCCATTAAGGACCCAGTGCCTCCATGGGATTTGCTCTTTGTCCTGGAACAACTCATGCTCCCCCCCTTCGAACCTGCCGCAGATAGTGAGCTGCGTTTTCTGTCGTGGAAAACATTGTTTTTGGTTGCTGTTACATCAGCGAGAAGAGTTTCTGAGCTTCATGCTCTCATGTGCAAAGAGCCTTATTTAATTTTCCACCGGGACAGAGTATCCCTGAGGACGAATCCTAAATTTTTGCCTAAGGTGGTTTCCACACTCACCCTCAATCAGGATATTGACCTGCCGGTCTACTTCCCAAATTACTCTAATAGAGGAGAGGCACTGCTCCACACCCTGGATGTTCACCGCAACTTGAGGTATTACCTCGACAGAACTAAACAGCTTTGTAATTCGGAGCAACTTTTCGTCTCCTTTTCCGATAGGATGATGGGCCAACCAGTATCCAAACAGTCCCTGTCTCGCTGGCTTGTCCAATGTATCTCATACTGTTATGATAGCAAACAAAAGCCCCTCCCGGGTTCAGTCCGGGGTCATTCCACTAGGGGTGTAGCCACCTCCTTTGCAGCACTCCGAAACGTCTCCACTTATGCCATTTGTGCTGCAGCCACCTGGAGCTCTGTACATACCTTTATCAGGCATTATAGCCTGGACATCGCTTCACGGCGTAGAACAGGCTTCGGCCTGGCTGTGCTACAGGGTCTCCTGTCCTAGATTCAGGACCTGGAATGTTCCTCCTAGTTTTCCTCCTCCCAGAGTGTTTGTAAACGCTACTGCTTGGGAATCAGTCCTAATGGTGTAACCTGCTGCAAGAGCTGTGTCTCGAATTAAGATAGTACAGTTACGTAAGAACTTACCGTAACAGTAGATCTTCGAGAACAGCTCTTGCAGCAGGTACCTTCCCGCCCACCTTCCCCCTTGGAGGAGGCATGGCTTAAGCCTTGGTTAACAGGGAATTTTACCCTTTTCTCTTCTGACGGTGGATCCTTGGTCTCCCATTTTGATGTCAGCCTGCTGCCGGAAGTCTCCGGCGGGAGAACTGGGGAATCTCGCGGGACCATCCCCTTATATACTACGTCTGACATCAGAGGCGGGACCAACATCGGGGGCGGTCCCCGCTGAAGATAGCTAGCTAGAATTTTTCTGTGGGGTCCTGACGCCTGCCGGCTTCAGTCCTAATAGTGTAACCTGCTGCAAGAGCTGTTCTCGAAGATCTACTGTTACGGTAAGTTCTTACGTAACTGTACTTTACTAGGGACTGAATTTAAAAAAGAAATCTGTCTGGGGGAAAAAGGCCTTTTTTTTTTTTTTAAAACCTGTGGCTAAAATCTAAATACAGGGATCTGTTAAGTTGAGCCTCTTAAAAGCTTTCTTACAAGCTACTGTGGACTATCTAAAATCTAAATACAGGGATCTATTCTGTTAAAGTGTCTTAAAGTTAAAAGCTGTCTTACAAGCTACTCTGAGGAGTGTGAGTGACTACCTAAAATCTAAATAGAGGGTAGGATCTGTTAAATAAACCCACTCTAAACCTGTCCTCAGCAGTACTGTAATAAATCACACAGACACAGTTTCTTTATCTGGTATTTATTATTGACACGAAAACAACAAATTAGTGCAGACATTACTACTAGTGATGCAGAAAATTCTAATGCTCGGTTTGGTGATGACAATTGAAATTATGTTAAAGGGGAAGTCCACCCAGAATGTGCAAAAACATATGTTACGTAGAGTGTTTTGATATGTATGTTAAGTCCTAGTGTGTCCTTCCCTCTGTCTGCTATTAGGAGTTTTTCCTAAATTAGCCTGCTAGCTGTATGGTAGTTTTACGACCCCTGGGGATCTCCATCACAAATAGGTTTATTGGCTTTCTTTCTCCTACGATGCACCCTGGCTCATGTGAGAATGATGTAGCTATGCCCTTAGATTTAGCAGGGTCTGTCACAGCTCAGCCACAAAGATAATATTTCTTTCAGAGAAGTCACACTGCTAGATTTTGGGTGAGTGTAGTCATTATTACTTTTTCATATTAGTAACTTGTCCTGCTATGTTGCAATCTATAAGGTGATGTTCAATTTTTGCTACTTAGTACTGGTGCAAAAACTGAAAGTGACTGAGAGGCATAGAGTAAACAGTGACATGATTCAAATACACACACAGCAGAACAAGGTACAATATCAAAAAATTAAAAATAATAATGATCACACTCACCCAAAACCTAGCAGTGTGTCTTCTTTGGAAGAAGTATTTTCTCTGTGACTGAGCAGTAACAGACCCTGTAACAAGACACTGGCTTTCTGCAGGGGCAATTAGACATCACACCAAAGGGCACTCTGGGAAGACTAGAGGCCATAACAGAAACCAGAATGGCAACCTCCAAGGGCAATAAAACAGTTAGGGGAAGTTAGAAAAAACATCTCTCACAGCCAGAGGAAAAGAAGACACTGGTAATTGGTTAGAACACAGAAAAAAAGGCTACTACATATCTTTTTCTGATTTTAACATGGAGTTTTCCTTTAAAACATGATGCGGCATGTAAATAAATTGCTGGGCATGTATTTTTACTGCTTACATACCCAAGTGGGCAGGTACTTTTTTTTTTACGAATTTCATACCCTGTCTGTGGGGTTACTTCTTTTTTTGAGTTCTCTTTTATAGTATTTTTGATGTGTTGTTTAAGGGTATCTACTAGTTCCCTGTCACGAAGCAGGGAAGTATTCAACCTCCAGTGTGTGTTTCTCCGGGGCAGGCAAAAATCCACTTCTAGAAAGATAGGACTATGGTCAGATAGGGTTGACGTCCCTACCCACATAGAGGGGAAGCGTATAATATCCCTGGTGAATGTGAAAAAAGTATCTAAGCGAGAGTATATTTTAAATCTCGGCGAATAGTAGGTATAGTCCTTAACTCTAGGATATTTTTCCTGCCAGATATCCAATAGCCCCACCTGGTCAAAAATCTTTTTGAGAGACGCTGCCTTTCGGAGGTCTGGCTTGGGAATTCAGGAAGTAGTGTCTAGATTCCTATCAAATATCAAATTCCAGCTCCCTCCCTTTATGAGATTCCCTTGGGTTTTCTCTGCAATAAGCTGAACAAGGGAGGAGTAGAAGGAGAGGGGGAACGGGGGGCATAAACATTCACCAGGGTCACTTGTGTGTCCTGGACTCGACCAATCACTATGATATATCTGGCTCCAGAGTCCTCTATCACCTCCTACTGCTCAAAGAGAAAGGTTGCGGACAAGAGAATGGCCACACCCCTCTTCCTACCAGAAGGCAAGGAGAAATGGAAGAGGTGAGGGCGGCTCCAGGGCTTCAGTTTCAGAATCTCAGTGGGGGATAAGTGCGTCTCTTGCAGAAAATTCACCTCACACTTCTGTGAGGCTAAATATCTCAGAATCTGTTTCCTCTTAATGGGGTTCGAGCACCCATTAATATTGTAGGATAGTACCTTAGTATATTGACTAGCCATTGAGATAAACATAGAGCAAGATTGATGGTATGCAGTATGAAATGATGTGACTGTACCATGGCTGGCAGCCCAGACCCTCATTTAGAACAGTGTACCCATATAAACTATAAACAAATAACATCCAACTTTGAACTTTCAGTTTATATAATAAAAATAATAATGCCCCACACTGGGGGAAACATTTTGTGCTCTGGCTGACACTGTGTAGAAGCCACGAGCAAGTACACTGTCAAGGTCCACGAGGCTTGTGGGCCAAGTGACCCCTTCATCCTTATTGGACATTGTCGACTGCCTAGGGATGGCTGGGAGATGGTCCCCAGCTGAAAGGTAATCGCAAGGGCGGTTAGAGCAAGGATGCTCCGCAGAAGCATCAGTGCTCCCACAGGCCCTCGGGATCTCTCCTGAGTTAAGCCCGACCTTTCTCGGTCAGCAAGTATTCCTTTGAACGATAAGCCCACGTCCGTCCCCCCCAGACATCAATTATCTTTGTTAATTTGAAACATCGCCTATAACATTTAAATAAAGCTGATATACCAAACCTGTGAAGATGACCATAAAAACAACAAGAACTTTGGACTTGGTGTCCCTTATAAAGCATTTTGAACAGAAATCAGTGTTTAAACCCAGCAGTTTAGGTGCTCAGCTTTGCCCCTGCATCCGATCCTGGATATCCCGATCAGACCTGCTCGAAGAGCAGTAAGCATACCCAGTGGGCTTCGGTATTAGATTTACCCCGAGACCTTACCTCCACGTGGCAGAGTTGGCCTGATAGTTTAGTGAAAGGTGGGTCCCGGGATAGAGACCCGTGGCTTCGAGAACAGGGAGTTGAGGTGTAGGTCTCACCATTACACAGTTGCCACAAAGAGAGGGCCCACCATGAGGGAGAGAAACATTTCTGATCTTGTTTCAAATGCCTCTTACTAGAAAGCCTAGTAGTCTCAGTCATTGTAGTCATGGGTGCACTGTAAGGAGTCCCGATCTCCTGAGTCCTGAATTGAGGAGTTGGCTTGAAGTGGGTTAAAGTTGCCAGAAAGTCACCTTCGTGTTGTTTTCACAGTTAGAGGCAATCAGGATTAACTTTCACGACAGCGGAACAGTTCAGGATTTCATTCGCACCCCCCCCCCCGTTTTAAACCACAGTGGGACAGTAGCACCTTGAACCAGGACCAGGAGGGTGCAACGAGTTCAAATGAGAGTACTTACTTTATGTAATGTTAACAAGCTGCTGCCCTCTGGGAATGTATCAGCATCTGACTTGGATCCACTCTTTGTAGTGCTCGGAGAGGTTGTTTTCTCTGCAACTCGAGGTTGGGAGATGCGAAGGGTGAGAATAGCCGGCTCGGTTTTAAAAGAATTCGGCAGTGTGCAGATCAGTCTCACTTTGAGAGTCTTCAGGTTTCAGAGGTATGTGAATGGCCCGATGTGTTGCCTGAATCGTCGTCCTCTGTCTCTCCTTGCAGGTGTTCAGCTTTCTTGTTAACCAACGCTGGGTCGCCATACTTACACAGCATGGCGGAGGCATATGCGTGGAGGTTGGTTTGGGATGCCCCTGGTTGGTGACCTGATCTGGGGATGCCTTTCTGTGTGATTTTCCACACAGAAACCAGGAGATCTCTTTCCAGCTTTTCTTTCGTTAAGGGTGGGGTGTTGATTCCCAGGCTCTGCAGAAAGGGGGAAGCAACCAGAAGATCTTGGAAGATTTTAGTCCCATGTTCCATGGTTACTTTGAGCCTCGCAGGGAAGAGGGCTTGTGTCCTGATGTTTTTTGCTTGGAGCTGCTTGACGATAGGCCATAAGGTGCGTCTGGCTTCCTGGACCCCTGTGGTGTGGTCGTTCTTGATGCAGGTTTCTTTTGCCTGGTATGAGATAAGGCGTGCAATTAGTGACCTGGGCCTCGCATCTGCATTGCGGGATCTGGGGCTGAGGAACCTGTGAGCACGGTCCATTTGCAGGTTGAAGTCTGGCGGTAGCAAAAGCGACTCCCTGAGTAGTTCTTGTAGGAGGGTGGTAACATTGCTGTGTTTGTCTTCTAGCCCTTCAGGTACGCCATACACCCGTATGTTCTGTCTCCTACTTCGACCCCTCCAGGTCATCCATTCAGTGGCTAAGCTCCCTGTCTCTGGCGAGTAAAAACAGTAGGAGGTGGTCATGCCTGTCTGTTTGTTCTGAGACCTGGATCAGGCATAGCTCCAGTTTTTCGGTCTTATCTATTTTATTAATATCTGTACGTAGCTCTGAGAGGGTTTGATCTATCTTTGTCACCGTCTTTGCAGTCTGCATGATGGTATTTATCAGTTCGGCCTGGGTTCCCTCGCCATGCGGCATTGCTGACAATGCGCCCTCAGGAGCTTCCTGGTCTTCTAGTGTTTCTGAGCACTCTGTTTGAAGTAGCTCTTTTAATTTTTGCACCGGAGTGCTCGGAGATTTCCCCGACTTGTTTTCTTGGATTTTGCCGACGATTACATCTTCAGGATGGCGATGTTAATCGATTAGCGTATAGTGGGGAGTGCAAGCTCTGGGACTAGGCAGCCATTAGCTTGCTGATGGCACCGGAAGTCAGCAGTAATTGTAAGTTGACATTCACTGTAGTAGTAGTAGTAGTAAGTTGACGCTCACTACAGTAGTAGTTATGTTTGTTTAGCACCCATTCCCTGGGACTCAGAACGCTTTACATCATAAAACATATTGAAAAATACATAAATCAGAGTATCATAAAGCAGAATAAACTAAAAAAAATTAGAATAAGTAGGAAAAATAGCAGCCAGGGGGAGGGGGCACAACTAACTGAATCCAGAGGCCTCCCTGAACACATAGGTCTTTAGGCCCCTCTTAAGGGCATCCACTAAAGGGGCCTCTCTCAGACCTCTCTTAGAGATCTTCTTTTTTTTTTTTTTGTTAACTTTCTTTATGCTCCTTCTCTGGAGCCTTGGACTCTCTCCAGTGGGGTACCCAACTGTATCCCACCCATCTGAAATCCTCAGCCTTACCTGCCAGAGGGAGAGGACTCCACTCCGCCGTTCTGGTCCACTGACCCTCAGGATCTAAGCCCCCCCCGGGCAGGACTGCCAACTCTTCCGGGACCTTTCTGAAATCTAGTAGACCAGGCAATGGGCAGGGAGCTCTGGAGACAGGCTGGAGGATCCGGCATTGGGCATGGTGGCTTGTCACTCGACCCACCTTCGCCTATCGAGGCCACAGGGTATTTCCTTGTTCTTCCCTCCCCCGATGGCTCAGACGTGCAGTGTGTCCAGTGTGGGCGTGCTCGCTCCCGGGCACGCCCACAGGATCGCCGCCGCAGCCAATCCCCTGGCTAATGGAACCATGGGTTGCTGTGCCGCCCAGTTACCACCAGGAGCCACCATAGCCCGGGATCAGAACCTCACTCCCAGGACATGAGAGACGTCCTCTGGACGCTCAATCCTGCCCTCTTCCGCTGACCCCCGGCGGCCCAAGCTTGCTCCCGAATCTGGGTCACCAGTGTAGTGCAAGGTAAGGCATCCAGTGCCTCAGCGCCAATGGGCTGGATTCTCTCAGAGATCTTGGGAGTGAGTTCTGCAGGGCTGGGCTGGTAACTTCAAAAGCATGATCTCCCAGTGACTTTAGTTTAGCCCTGGCAAGCACTAAGAGGCCCACCTCAGAAAAGTGGAGAGGGCGAGGGGCATATATCACATTATTTGCAACATTTAAAAAGATTAAATAATAAGTATGCATAAATTATAATATTGTGACAGAGTTGAATAGGACCCTGTCCCAGTTGTTATGGAAAGAGTTTAAATACAAGGATCTGTTCTGTTGTCTCCTTTCCTGTCTCTTGTCTGTCTGGTTGCCCAACCAAATTTTCTCGTAGGACCTAGGATTTGATCACCCTGACAGTCTCGCAGTTCTTTGTCTCTCGTCATCTCTGTCTTCCCTTGCTGTTTGTCTTTTCCTCCCTTGCAGATCTGCTGATATAAAGTTGTATGCAAATCATTATGTGGAAATGAAACTGATATTGGGATTCCTTTGTTTAGAAACTATAAAGTATTAATTTTTGAAATGTATATAATTATAGTTTGAGATGACTGCAAAAAGCTATTGGAAACTCAAGAGGTTACCTGAGTGCAGTTTTTAAAGAGGGCCTACTCCAGTTACTTTGACTTTCATGCATTAATTACCCCTTCTTGCCCTGATTCTGGAATTGTATTTCATTATTGTCTGCTGCAGTTAGTTTTTGCATTCTGAGCTAAAACTGTGGGGTGTACCAGAGCTTCTATAGCAAGCCTGGTGTTGCTGTGGGCCCAGGGTTATACTGCTGACATCATTGTAGGGCAGAGTTAATTTCACAAAAAAAAACATACTAGATTTTGGCATAATGCATTGCTAACAGGGTGTCTTGGGGAAG
This sequence comes from Neoceratodus forsteri, assembly GCA_016271365.2. Classification (NCBI taxonomy): domain Eukaryota; kingdom Metazoa; phylum Chordata; order Ceratodontiformes; family Ceratodontidae; genus Neoceratodus; species Neoceratodus forsteri. The sequence continues at coordinate 729,986,387 of CM057449.1, read as the reverse complement.
GGGGAACACAGCATGTACACTGAGTACTGGTAGGATCTTACTTCGAGGAGAAGCTCTTGCAGCAGGTTACACATTGAGGACTGGCGCCACCTGGTGGCAGTTCTGGCAACTTTTTCTCTAGTAGTACCAATGTGGGAACACCCCCCGCCGACGTCGCCCTATATAAGGGAGGAGTTCCCCACGTGCTCCAGTTTTTTCATGCCGCACGGTCAGGGTTAGTTCAGCATTTTGGCTAGTACCGATTGCTCTTCTCCACTGTATTAGTTTTTTCTTCAGAATTCGATTTTCGACATCTATGTCCTCGCATTTAAACAAGTACGCTTGTGGGCAACAGATTCCCGTGAAAGATGGACATTCTGCGTGTCTCTACTGCCTGGGGCCCGACCATCGCACCGATGCCTGCCCTTATTGCCAGACCTTCAATTTGCGGACACGAATCTGGCGGCGGCAGAAATCCCTCATGGCCTTTCTCACAGAAACAAAGCTTGCCACCATGGGACAGGCCTCTTCCTCGGAGGAATCTGACCCTCAACCTGCCCACAAGCACCACAGGCATCGGGAGCAGGACAGAGGGAGATCCCACTCGAAACATCGGTCTTCGGGATCGAAGTCCGGGTCATCTAGCCATGGTTCCCATCTCACGACTGTAAAACCTTTGTCTGTGGGTTCCGCTCTTAGTTCTCTCCAGCCTTTAAAGGTCTCTCAGCCCTCCAAGAAATCCAAGGGCTCCTCCCGCTCGGCTTCCTCCTCAAAAGCTGACTCCCGGGAGTTGAGCAAGGCCTCAGGGTCTTCGGCTGACAGGGCCTCCTCCTTGCCACCTAAAAACAAGGCCTCAGACCGATGCCAGCCTCCGGCTTCTGACCGACGTTCGGCTGAGAAAACCTCGAGCCACAAATCTGACAGTCATCCGTCGGGTCCCAAGGAGAAGCGGACGCCGGACTCTCATCCGCCTGCAACTGCCTTGGCCCCAGCGAAGGTTATTCCGCCGCTGGTCATTGTTAAACCGACGCTGGTTCTGTCCCCGACGTCAGTTCAGACACCCCTTCTCCACGGTCGTCGGTCCGCCTGACGCCGGAACCCGACGATGGTGGTGCTGATGCTGCCCCGACGTCACCCCTTAGGCCGACACTGGTCGACAAGGGTTCGGACCCGATGCCAGCCCCCTTGGAGAGCGGGGCTGGCGCCGGTACTGGCTCGGGCGCTCCTCAGCCTACACCTGATTCACCGAAATTACACCTTTCGCAGATTAAGGAGATTTTTACCCAGTGGTGGGAGACTGTTAAAAAAGACCTACCAGCGGGTGCGCCTCCACCTACTCCGGAGATGGTTCCAGATCCTGTTGAACCAGATGGTGAGGGAGATGAGGTGCCTCCCCCAAAGAAGCACAAGAAAAAGTCTAAGAGGGACTGGTCCAGCAGTTCCTCTCGCTCTCCCTCTCCTCCTCCGGACAAGAGGCACAAAGGGAAGAGGCGTAGCCCCTCACCCTCTTCTTCTACGGCCTCCTATGTGTACTCGGACTCTTCCTCTGTCTACTTAGAGCCAAACCTAGGGGACACGGAGGGCCTCCCTAAATCCCCTCCAGATGACCCTAGTTTCATGGAGGTGATGAGGCACATCCAGGCCAACATGGGTTGGGACATCGAGGCCCTGGGCCCCGAGTGACTGCGGCTGGCTAAATACCTCCACCAAAAAGACCTAAAGCCGGTGGTCATCCCTCCTATGTTTGACACCTTTTAGGATGTCACCTGTACGACCTGGAAGCACCCTCACTCCTCCTCCGCTGTGCTGCAGAAGGCTCACCGGCTCTACCGGGCTCCTGCGGACCACCCCTTTTTAGCCTTACCACCCGCTGCGGACTCAGTGGTGATTTTGGCGGCTCACGATCGTTTGCAGAGGCCCAAACATCTGAGCACCCAGCTGCCTGATAGGGAATCAAAGCAGCTGGATTCTATGGGCCGTAAGGTGTACTCTGCTGCCACCTGCAGCATCAGGAGCCTCAACTTCCTGACGCATATGGTCCAATTCCAGAACGCCCTCTGGGAACAAGGATTGGACATTGTGCAAGGCCTGCCCAATTGTCCTCAGCGGACAGAACTTGCCAGGTTGCTGCAGACCGTCTCAGACATGGGCACCTACGTTTTGCGGTTGGCCTGTGACTCTGCGGACACCTCCTCCAAGGCGGCCGCCACTGGCATTTGCCTCTGACGCCATGCGTGGTTTCAGGTTTCAGGGTTCGATCCAGACATCCAAACCAACCTTCTGGATGCTCCCTTCAAGGGCTCCGTGCTCTTTGGCGAGGACACGGAGCGCATCATCACCAGGCTGCAGGACTCCGGAAAGGCTGTCCGTTCCATGCAGTCCATGTACCACCCAAAACAGGGCCGCACACGAAGGCCTCGTTTTCGTGCCTGTGGGGACATCAGTCGCAGTAACCTCGCTTTCAGCAACAGGTGCAGTGAGGGGGCTTTGGTCGTAGAGGCGGAGCTAGAGGCAATTCGGCCTCCGCCTCTAGACCACCCAGAGCAGCCACAGCCGCCCTCCCTCCCATGCCCAATGCCTGACTATTCAGGCGACCCTCTTCCTCTGGGGCCCAAACCAGGAGAGCTGATCAGAGGCCACTTTTCACTCTACGTGGACGCGTAAGGCCAGGTGACCTCCGACCAGTGGGTACTGGAGCTCGTGGAGTTCGGGCACTCCATAGAGTTCGAATCCATTCCTCTGGACAGACCACCACCGCCATCCTGATACCCAAGGAAGCACAGAGCTCTGATCCGGCAGGAGATCTCCTCCCTTCTGGACAAAAGGGCCATCGAGCCGATTCCACCGGCCGAGTCAGGGAAGAGGTTCTTTTCCCACTTCTTCCTCGTTCCAAAGAAGTCGGGAGATCTCAGACCCATTCTGGACCTCGGCGATCTCAATCAGTGGGTCACCTACAAGATATTCTGGATGGGTTTTCTTCCTACTCGCCTTCCTCTCATATCGGCAGGAGATTGACTGGCATCTCTGGACATGCAGGATGCTTACCTGTATATTCCTATCATCAGAAACCATAGAGGTTCCTCAGGCTCAGGTTCGAAGGCGAGGACTATCAGTTCCGAGTCCTCCCCTTCGGTCTTTCCTCAGCCCCCAGGGTCTTCACCAAATGCCTGACGGTTGTGGCCGCGGCACTTCCAAGACTGGGCCACTTCGTGTTTCCTTACTTGGACGATTGGGGCTCCTACTGGCCCCCTCCAGGTCTCGCCTGTCAGAGAATATCAGGGATTCCACCTGACTTTTCCAGTGTCTCTGAATCACCATGAACAGGGACAAGTCTCATCTGTCTCCTACTCAGATTCTCCAGTTCATCGGAGCACTTCTGGACACCACTCTTGGGAGGGTTTTCCTTCCCTCCGACAGAGCGGAACGTATTCGGATCATTGTGTCCCAGATCTCGTCAGCCTCAAAGGTGCCGGCTCGGCTCTTCCTCAGGCTGTTGGGGCATATGGCCGCTGCCATAGTCTCAGTCCCTCTGGCGCTTTTGCGCATGAAGACCATTCAGTGGTCCCTGAGAGTCCAGTGGGATCAAACTTCAGACAGCCTGGATGCCTTGATCAGAATATTGGAGCCAGTCCGCTGAGAACTTCGCTGGTGGATGTCATCCGAAAATCTACTGGAGGGTATTCCCTTCCAATCTGAGGCGCCGTCCCAGTCTCTGACCACGGACGCCTCGTTCCAGGGATGGGGTGCACACTTGGGGAACCATCATACCCAGGGTTCATGGTCTCCCTCGGAAGCAAATCTGCATATCAATGTCCTGGAAATAAGAGCTGTGCTTTATGCACTTCAAGCCCTGGCCTCGGTCTTCACGCCGGGCCATCTCTTGGTGCAGACAGACAACACTTCGGTGATGTTCAACATCAGCAAACAGGGTGGCACACATTCCTATCCCCTTTGCAGGGAAGGCATGCGGGTTTGGAATTGGGCCATGGAACATCATCTGGTTTTGACTGCAGTGCATGTTCCCGGGATTCAAAACATGCTAGCCGACACGCTCAGCAGGATAAGATCGCAAGCCCACGAATGGAGTTGCTTCAAGAGGTCACAGATCGCATCTTCCGTCTATGGGGGATGCCAGAGGCGGACCGTTTCACGTCACAATCCAATGCAAAACTGCCCAGGTTTTGCTTGCTAGGTCCAGAGCCTGGAGCTTTTTGGCAAGACACGTTATCCCTCTGCTGGAGCGGGAGGTTCCTGTATGCCTTCCCTCCCTTTCCCCTGCTTCAGAAGGTGGTCCTCAAGGCTCAGTCAGAACCTTCCACAATCATCTTGATTGCTCTGCTTTGGCCTTGTCAGATCTGGTTTCCTTTACTACAGCGTCTAGCGGCCAAGTCGCCAATGCCTCTTCCCCTTTCCTCGCACCTGCTCTCGCAGGACAAGGGGTCTCTGCTGCACCCTAACTTATGTTCTCTTCACCTGCATGCTTGGCTCCTCAGGACTTAGCTAAGGTCTGTTTTGGAGTGTCTGATCAGGTCGCTTAGGTGTTGGTTGAGGCACGAAAACCTGCCACCAGGGCCACTTACGCTATGAAGTGGAAATGTTTTTGCATTTGGGCCACAGCTAAGCAAGTAGATCCATTGGTCTGTCCAGTTAATCCTGTCCTAGAATACTTGCTTTCTCTCTACAAGAAAGACCTCAGCTATTCCTCCATCAAGGTACACCTGGCTGTCATCTCTGCTTACCATTTACCTGTGTCGGGTAAGACAGTGGCTCAGATGGAGGTTTCCAAAGCCTTTTTGCGTGGTATCCTCCACATCAGACCTCCCATCAGGGATCCTGTTCCTCCTTGGGATCTCCAGTTCGTCCTGGAGAAGCTTTCTCTTCCCCGTTCGAGCCGGCTATGAAATCGGAGCTTCGTTTCCTCTGCCAGAAAACTCTGCTTTTGGTAGCTATCACTTCAGCGAGGCGCATGTCAGAGCTTCAAGCTCTCATGTGTAAAGAACCCTACCTTGTTTTCCACAAGGACAGGGTTGATCTCCGTACCAATCCGAAGTTCTAACCGAAAGTGGTCTTGGAGCTCACTTTGAATCAGTCGGTTCAGCTCGCAGTCTACTACCCGGAGCACTCCAACAGGGGTGCGATCCTGCTTCATTCCTTGGACGTGCACAGGGCTCTCAGATGTTACCTAGCTAGATCCAAGGCGGGCAGGAAGTCTGATCAGCTCTTTGTTTCCTTTGCCTAACGGTCTGTAGGTCTCCCGGTCACCAAACAGACGCTTTTGCGCTGGTTGGTACACTGCATTTCCTACTGCTATGAGAAACATAATAGGTCGACAGGGGGGCTGATTAAAGCTCACTCTACCAGGGCTATCGCTACTTCCTTTGCAGCATTAAAGAGGGTACCGACGGCAGATATCTGTGCTGCCGCTACCTGGAGTTCTGTCCATACCTTCGTCAGGCACTATAGCCTCAACATCATTTCCATACGCAGAGTAGGGTTTGGCCTCGTGGTTCTGCAAGGCCTGGTTTCCTGAGGGATCTTCCCTTCTCTTGCTGTCCCTTTTCATGTTTCTTCCTCCTCCCAGGGGTTGTTGTAAGTTTATACTGCTTGGGACTCAGTCCTCAATGTGTAACCTGCTGCAAGAGCTTCTCCTCGAAGTAAGATAGTACAGTTACGTAAGAACTTACCGTAACAGTAGATCTTCGAGAGAAGCTCTTGCAGCAGGTATATTTCCCGCCCACCTTCCCCCAGGGATCAGGCCCTGTTCAGGCCAGTATTTTTTCCTCTTTGAGGGTTGTCCGTTGACAATCAGTTTCTAACTTGCTTGTCATTTTCTTGCCTGATGGGGGCAGGGCATCAAGAACTGGAGCACGTGGGGAATTCCTCCCTTATATAGGGCGACATTGGCGGGAGGCATTCCCATGTCGGTACTACTAGAGAAAAAGTTGCCGGAACCACCGCCAGGTGGTGCCAGTCCTCAATGTGTAACCTGCTGCAAGAGCTTCTCTCGAATCTACTGTTACGGTAAGTTCTTACATAACTGTACTTTTCCCTTGCAACATTGTTGCAATTGCATGGTACTGCACAGTGTGAGTCACTCCTCTGTCCTACAGTGATGTCATAAGGAGCTAGCAGCTGAACGGGAAACGCAAGTGCAGCATGGCTCAAAAACAAATCCAAATTATGGAAGGCAGAGTAAACCTTGACCAGAAATAACAAATGCATACACCTTTTCAGGTCTAGTACTGCATATGATGACTACAAGCTGTAACTTTTTGGATCGTCAGGGAAGGTCCTCTTTAAGACTTTTGCAGAAGAGCTGTGGAAATGGGACCTCAGCTCAGGCACACTGTGTTCCTGCCAGCACCTGCCTGAAATATACTAGAATGCTTCAGAAAAAACAGGATGCTTGTTAAGAAGGAGGATTGTTGCAAGGATTTATAAGAGAGCTGAGCTGCAATTGCTTGAAAGGAGGACACAGAGATTGAAGGAAAACTCATATGGCTTTTTAATTTATTTTGCCTTTGTAAATAGTTATACTGAACAGTTTTATTTTTTATGTTGCTGCTAGTAGAAATAAATAGTCTTGTGAATTTTACAACTGCTCCTGGTTTTTCCTATGCTTCCTGACCTGTGCCTTGACGACAAATATATTAAATCTTAATGATAAAAAAAAGACTGCAACATTTTTAAAGAAGAAACAGACGGTCTTACAAGTGTTTTCATGATTTTTTTGTGTACCACCTTCTTCTTCTCATTTTTAACAAGATATGTGGACCTTTATTGTAATCATAATTCAAATTTAAATGAGTAGAAAACTGAGACGATAAGTGATTATTCAATACATTATAAAAGTCTGATAATTCTATAATGCATTTATCTCTGTCAGGCTCTTTCATGGTACCACAAGCTCTGTGGAGGTATATCCTGGCGATGGATCTGTTCTTAGATCAACAGGAGGAACATATTTCATGCATCATCTAATGAATGGGACCACTGGCCAGGTAAGCCAGGATAGTGCACTCATTGTAGCAGTTCAGGTGAAAAGCTACTGCACTGTATATTACTTGTTTTATTTTTTTGTAATTCACAAGTAGTGTAAATGTTTCTAACATTTTGGACTACATTAAAAACTATAAACATCATTTCAGTGACCTAGACAGAGAAGTAAGCCAGTAAATAATTCACAGTAGTTTATATATTGCGGTGTCAGTGGCTCAGTAGGTAGCACACTCACCTCTGAGGCCGGGAGATCAGAGGGCTTTGGGTTCAGTTCCCACATCTGGCACTTGGGTTAATATCCCAGTACTGACACTGTAGTGCAGCATGAGAGGGGTGCTGCATTTCTGAGGTGCTGTCTTTTGGATGAGACGTTAAACCGAGGTCCCATCTGCCTGAATTGGTGGTAGTTCAGGTGGATGTTAAAGATCCCATGGCACTTATCGAAAGAGTAGGGAATTTCCGGTCCTGGCCAAATTTCCTCATTCACTAAAAATACCACCAACAGCTTAATCTGGTTCAAGGTCAGTTGGCATTCATCTGTATCCCCCTCCCCCGGGTCGTGCCTGAAAATAGGCAGGATTTGTCTAGTACACTTACCCGGTCAACAAAAGCTAGCTAAATAAATAAATAAGCTTTTATTTCAGGAAAAGACTATCAACTTCTTTTGAAACATAGAGCTAGAAAGTAAGCAACAAGTTCTGTACTTGAGATATGAATTACACCTTCAGTACCTACCAGTGATATTGCAAAGTCTCCATGGTCTAAAGAATTAAAAGAGAAGAAGAAAGTCCAGTTAATAATAAAAAAGTTAGCAAGAATCTTCCAAAGTTTGAAACTGTTAAATCAAATGTTATGCATGCAATTTGAGGGAGAAAACTGGACAGACGTAAGAAAATTAGGCAAGGTAGTAGAGAAAGTTACATCTAATTATGAAATGGCTGGTAGCAATCAAGCATTCTGATTGGATCCTAACAATGTGCTAGTATGTCTAACACCACACCAGAAAGATCAGGCTATGCCAGCTGGGCACTGATCCCAGTGAAGTGCCCACATTTTCACAAAATAAACTCCGCCATCTTCTTTTGTGCCATCACCGAACACGAGTCAGAAAAGAGAGATACCTGTCTGACGCCAGCTTTGACATATGTTTCACTACAAAGAAAGAAATACCTGCCTACCTTCAATTGCAAATGAGTTAGAGACTATTAAAAATCAATTACTGCACGATCTCTGAATCGCTTCGCTATGCACAACCGTCCCGCTTGCTCGGGCCCCACCACGAGATGTTTTCCCTCGCCACCCGTCTCATTTCCTCGATCACAGTCCTCCTCAAGCATAGCTGCCACCTGCTTGGTACCTCTTTATTGTACTTGTTACTGTTTTTATGAGAGAAAAAAAAAACACGGAATGAGGGGGTGGAGGGCAATGCCATGACAACTTAAAACACTACAAGTACAGCAGCCTGCCTAGGTCAAAAATCCTCAAGTCAAAAAAAAAAAAAAAAGCACACAGTAAACTGGCAGAGGAACTATTTTATTTAAATAATGAAAAAGATTTACGTTTTTAATTACTTAATGCTTTTTCACCTTTCACATGCATCTATAATGTAGATGCCCATTTCATAAGTGCAATAAGCCACTCCAGGGTCTGTGTGTTAGACACTTTAACACACGGCTAGGAGGCTGAATGCACTCGGATGGTGGCCTCGTGCCTCACTGTGCCTCCTAGCCGTGTATTAAAGTGTCTTAACACACACCTTGTTGTGTCTTATTGTTTACTCGTCATGACTTCAACAAAGGAACATCACAGAGAAAAAAAAATGGTGAGTCATAAAGGCAAGTGAGAAAAGGTGAGTTGCGAAATGCATTCTGATGAAGGGAGGAGAGCCAATAATGAGATGGAGAAAGAGGGAGGTTATTCCATATGAAGAGTGTAGAAAAGATCTTGCAGCCACATTAGTGAGGGAGATCTGATGAAAGTAACGTGCACTCTGAGGAATAGAGAGAACTAAATGGAGATACAGTCATTTCAGTTGTGCAAGTCCATGAAAGATTTAAAAAGAAGCAGCACAGTTTTACTTCATTTGCGGACCATGATATGAAGTCAGTGTAGCGGCTGAAAGATGAGAGTCCTATGTTCTTACTGTCTTGCCAGTAAGAAAACAGCATTCTGTGCATTTTGGAGCTTGGAAAGAAAGGATTTGGGGAGGCCAAAGGAAAAGGAGTTAGTCATCCAAACAGGAGGAGATAAAGGCATGGATAAACATTTCAGTAGAAATTTGATCAATATATTAAAAATGTGAGCAATGTGAATATAAGAGGTAGTTTTTTTTTTTTGGTTAGAACTTGGAGATATGGGGAACAAAAGTAAATTCAGGGTGAAGAAGTACTCCCAAGATTTCTAACCCAAGCAGAGAAGGAGTAATTAAGTAAAGGTATTTGAGGAGGAAACGTTTTGGTAAAGGACACCTTTTCTTGCTGCAGGGAATAATTTCATCTATACTAGAGGAAATTATAAGATTTAAAAGACCTATGAGCTTAGGTGTGATCTGCACAGATACAGGTTTTGAGATTTAATTTGTAAAGAATTTGATGTTACCACACGGCTACTACATCTCTCTTTTTTTTTTTTTTTAAAGAATTTGACAAAGGAGAAAGGGAATGGGAATGAACAGATAAATAGGGATAAACAGAAAAGAGAAGGGGACCAAGAACAGATTGTTGAGAAACATCATAAGTGTCCCTATCCAAAAATCCCACCTTCTGCCAAGCCTCGATCAGCATCAATAAATATTCCCCCTTCCCACACCCACTCAGTAACACCCCATTCAATCCACCCTCCTCCCCAGCTCAATGGAAAAAAAAAATCCCTCTCCTCCCACCCACTCAGTCTTCAGCACCCAGCCACCCACCTTACTCTTCTCAGCCCTGTACAAAGGCACAACACCTCCTTCCCCCAGCCACTCACCTTCCTCTTCTCAGCCCTGTACAGAGGCAGAACACCCCCTTCCTCCACCTACTTGGCACCAACCACCCTCTTCCCCCATGCCATGACACCCACTAACACAGACCCTCCCCCCACTGCTTTGACCTCCCAGTATCTGAATGAATGGTAGAGTGCTCTTATAGTGATCATCTGATTACAGTAAGCAAGCTCTCCTATTCATTTGGCTGTTGACAGAAGTGGTGAGAGGAGGGTTTGTGCTGGTCGCCATCCTCCAGACTGCAGTATTTTTTATTTTCTGCAGGTGTCGGTGGCATGGGGAGGTGTGAGGGTGGTGGCTGGTGAGTGGATGAATTTTTTTTCTTTTTTGGGGGGGAGGTTGTGTGTGGCTGGGGGAGGCGACTGAGTGCTTACTTAGTGGGTGGGGGGAAGGTGTCCTACTCTACCCTCTACATTCTTTAGAAGAATAGCCTTTTGTGGTCTCAAATTCAACATTAAAGTCTTAGGCTGTCTGTGATTTAATGGTTCCAGTTCTCTGCTGCAGAAATGCCGTTCCCCTAGAATTACTCACAGCTTTAATCACCCTTGGATCACACCACTTTTTTACTTATGTTTTATGCCCTCTTTCTGTTCTTAGTGCCCATCTCTCTCTGGAGCTCTCATGTAGTGGCTTTTCTGGCTACTTACCTCCTTAGGCCACTATCCTCCATAGAGATGCGGCTGTACCCCCCCCACCAGGTGGGGACAGGGTGGAAGGACTGTACCCCCAGATCATGTATTGTCAGGAGGCAATACCTGGGAGGCAGGGTTGGACCCAGATATAATGGGGGCGTTTGTTGTGCTCACCAGAGGCATTTTTCATTTTCTTCCTAACCCCCTAGGATGTCGAGAGGCTTGTGCACATGCTGTGTGGCGATGCTCCAGAGTCAGTGATGGCCTACCATTCCACTTGCCCTCCAGGTGCTCTGCCACCTATGATCACCCAGGTGGCAGTATTGCAGCAGAGGGCATAACCCCCCCTTCAGAGAAGGAGAGTGTCCTCTGGGACACTTAAACCTTCTACCCCAGGTCATGGGCGTCGTGAGCAGTAGCGCTTACCACTGCATCGACAGCTGGATAGAACACATTTAGTTTCATTGGCTTTTTTTTTAACTCTATTATTTATCCTCCTATTTCCGCAGTGTCCCCACTCTTAAGGGTCTCAGTGTGGGCCTGCTCCAGAGCCTACCCCGGGAAGCTCTCGCATATGGGTGCCCCGCTCCTTTGACCCTAGATTCTGGATTACCCGGGGGAGGAGCTCCAGATCTCCTCCTGACAATGACTGGAGTGTGCACCTTGCATGGATTCACCGTAGCATCCTGAGTGCTGTCCCCCGAGACCCATCTACCGGTGACACTACGGGATCCATTTTCTCCTCCGTGCTTTTTCCGCCCCCGAGACGTCGGCATGCAATGAGGGCCAGTGAGCTAGGAGATGCGCTGAGACGTGCCTCCTGCTTCCGCCCTCTGCTGGCGTCTGATCCTCGCTACTGCTTCCCCCTGTGCCACACCTATCACCTAAGCTCCCCCAGGTGGTGGTATTGTGGCGGGAGCTTGCAGATCCCCTCCCCGAAGAAGAGCAGCCATCAGGCGCTCCATCCTTCTTCACCCCTGGCAGCCCGTGCTCATTTCCGAATACGGGTTGTCGGCATGGAGCGAGGCAAGGCGTCCAGCGCCTCAGCCCTCAGCACCACCGGGCCGGCTTTTATTGGCTTTTAATAGCAGATTGCGTTTTGGTAATGAATTCATGCATTTTTGTTATAGTGGACTTTGAATAACTTGTAAAAGTGCATGAAACAGGACACGACACAGGAAATGGAAGGTCTGCATTGAATGGAGTTAATCTGACAGGAGTAATGTGCTCAGTGATGTGCCACAGGAGTCAGTCTTGGGCCCATTTTTGTTCAACCTTTATGTAGGTGATTTGGATGAGGGAGTGCAATGTTGGTGTGGGAAGTTTGCGCATGGCACAAAGGTTAATTGCCCTGTTAGAATGGCAAATGATGCTATCAGCTTACAGAAGGATATTGATAGTGTAACTTATTGAGGGAAGAAATGGAGTATGCTGTTCATTGTGTCAAAATGCAAGGTTATTCACTTCGGCAACAGTAACCTGTGCCATCAATATGTGGCACCATGAATATGTCCTTGATGGAATAGTAATTAAAGAGGGGAAGGACAAGAAAGATTTCAGACCCAGAGTTACAGAAAACTCAGTATATAATCACATTTCACAAGGGGGAAGGGGCCTTGCTGACTGGAAAACTACAGGCATATTTCTAGGAGCGTGGATATGTTGTTCATCCACACTCTTTGGCATGTCCCTTTCCCGTTAAAGGATCTCTGGAAGTCTTCAAGCTGGTTCCTCTTGCCCACCCGGTTGGTATATACCTTGGCTCTGCCCCATGATGCCAGATCTTCCTTTCTGCTGGAAGATTCAGGTTGCGCCTCTCATGCTCACGCATTTCATAGGCCCTGGCTTTCAAACATTCGGTTTTGCTGAAACTTTGCATCTTTAGAGTTAGCGATCGCTTTTTCGCATCTTCGATTATGGAAAAAAAATCTTCCCCCCCGATTTTGCCGGTGCTCGTGCAGCCAAAAGATGTTACTTACTGATCCCCACTCCGCATGCGTCTACTGCCTCGGTGTCGGCCATGACACCTCGTCCTGCAGTTTCTGCTTGGTCTTCCATCCCAAAGTCCTGGACGACCGTCTTGCACGCTTACAACTGGGGAGACCGGAGAAGAGGAATGCTCTGGTGAAATCTAAAGAGGCTAGGTGGGTGGTCTTCGCGGCTGCGGGATCCGCCGAGCAATTGGAACGTATGCAAGCATTTGACGAAGAAGCGGCTCACACTGCGGACTCTTCCCGGAGCTTCTTCATTCCTCTTAACCTGGGCTCCACCTTCTCAGGTTCCTTCAGGGAATTGTGCCAGTCTCTTCCCACCAAGGGGGAGGCGCCTGTGGGCCTGTACTCTTCTCGATCCCGTAATCGGGACAAGGATCCGAGCAAATCTTCATCTCGACGAAGGCTCTCTTGGGACTGAGAGAGGTCGCAGTCCCAGGAGCACATGGTCTCGACTTTGGTCGAGATCGCTTCTTCGGCCGCTGGCTTCTCGGACCTCCCGTCGGTCAGCCGACCAAGGATGTGGTCGACGAGGTCGAAATAGTTATCGACCCAATTGATCCCCTGTCGCTGACTCCAGTCGCCGACTCTTTAGAGAGAGCTCCGGTCCTTGTTTTCCGCGATGAAGAGACCCAGCCTTCTGGAGTCCCCATTGAGGATCCGGTCCTGGACTCTGGGAAGTCACCGGCCCCGTCGGTGTCTCCCGATGGACCAAGTCAGCCTGCCTGATCTTGGTCGAGGTCTAGGGCTCCCTCTTCTGACAGGCCGAGGAAGAGCCACAAGTACTCTAAGAAGAGGCGACGCCATCGGTCGTCCTCGTCCTCCTCGGAGGAGGTGAGGCTCCGGCGGAAACTCCGGTGCTACGAGGACCTCATGTGGCAGTAGCTGATTCTGTCCGGGCACAAGCCTACCATGGCTTACTCCCTGGCCGTCACTTGGCTTTCGCCTCCCAGGCCAAAGCCGATTCCTTTCAAGCCGACCAAATTGATTCCCCAGCTCACGGAGCCAGCAAGACCACCTGTTCGGCCCATAACGGTCTCTCCACCTATTGTGGTGGAACCACCGCCCAAGCAGCCTGTGGAAGGGGCTCCTTCCAAGGAAGACAGACCAGACACCGGGCTTCCCCAGCGATTGTCAGTCACGGTCACCCCAGGCCGCCCCCGGCAAGTCGAAGGTGACATGGGCGGTAGGCCGTGGTATCCGGATTCTTCGGATTCGGACATCACCAGTCTTCATTCACATCCAGGGGATGATGATTCAACCGCTGGCCTAGAGACAGAGGAAGGTCCCTCGTCCTTTCAAGGGATCCTCCGCCTCATCTCTGAGTCTACAGGGATGCCTCTGGAGCCTATCCAGAAAAAGGTGTAGTATCCTCTCATTGACATCCTCAAGAGAGGGGATACCCCGAGGGAGGCATTTCCTGTGGCCGAGGCCATTGTTGGACCGGCCTTAGAACTTTGGCAGCATCCTGCCTCTTGTCCAGGTCGTTCTGCTCGCATGGCCCACAAGTATGCGGTTCCCATGGGGTCCCTTGCGGGGTTCACAGAGCACCCTTCGGCCGAGAGCCTGGTGACCGCCTCTGTGTTCAGGTGTATTGGCATTTATTCCGACACTGACTGACCTCCTGATAAAGAGTCCAAGCTCTTGGACCATTCAGCCAGGAAGGTCTGTGCGGCTTCCTCCTTGGGCCTTTGTCAAGCAAGTTCGGCTGTCATCATGGCACACTTCTCTCACGCCCTTCTGGGGTCGTTGGATGAGGTCTTCCCACATCTCCCCATGGACATGTAGACCACGGTCAAGCAGGTCTGGGATCAGGGCTGAGCTGTTGCCAAACAGCAGCTCCAGACGGCCCTAGATCTTGGGGATTTTTGTGCCTGTTCGATGGCTGCCGCAGTTGCCTCTCATCGCAGGGCTTGGCTGAGGCTTTCCTCCTTCCCAGTGGATGCCCAGCATAAATTAGCTGACGTGCCCTTCCTTGGGACCAACTTGTTCGGCCTGGGAGTGGCCGGTCGCCTTCAGCGCATTGAGCAGTCCAGTGCCACCTTGGACGCTACCTCTGCCAAGAGTTCTTTCGGCAAGAACTAGCAGAGGAAAAAGAAAAAGCCCTTTTGGCATTCTGCCCCTGTGACTCAGCAGTCCTCCTTTCAAGGCATACAACAGTACCAGCACCAGCAACAGCAGCAGGCTCAAGCTTGGCACCCTCAGCCCAAGCAGGGTCCCCAACAGGCCCGTAAAGGAGGCCAAGGTTCATGTCCTGGATCCTCCTCCTCCAAGCCTGCTCAGTGACGGGGCGGGGGGGCTGCCATCCCCGCTCCCGTCATGCCTGCTTTGGGTCCTCCCATCGGGGGCCGACTCTGCCACTTTTTTTCTGGTCCTTTGTCACCACGGACAGGTGGGTTCTGGAAGTGTTCGGTCAGGGACTGCCTCTGGAATTTGAGCAGTACCCTCCAAGCCGAGCCTGCACCCCTCGGGAGGAATGAGTATCCTCTCAGACCCAGTTGGCTCTCAGAGACGACATCTCTCAGCTCCTCCTCAAAGACGCAGTAGCTCCAGTGGTGGATCCTCCAGCAGACCCAGGCTTTGTCTCTTGGTACTTCCTGGTGCCCAAACGAACAGGGGGGGGCTGGCATCCCATTCTAGATCTGCATGACCTGAATCAATATCTTGGGTCACGCACCTTTCAGATGGTCATTCTGTCCCAGATCATACCATCCTTGGAGCGAAACATGTGGTTCTGTTCACTGGATCTGCAGGATGCATTCTTTCACATCTCAATCCGTCCATCCCATCAGTTGTTCCTCCGCTTCAGGGTCGAAGGGACTCTGTACGAGTTCCGAGCCATGCCATTTGGCCTGTCATCGGCCCCACAGGTCTTCACCAAATGCATTGCAGTGGTGGCGGCCCATCTCCGGCATCTGGGGGGATGGTCAGAATTTACCCCTACCTTGATGATTGGCTGTTAGCTGGTTCCACCCAACAGGAGGTGGAGAGGTATAGGGCCCTGGCCCTCCAGATCTGCTCTCAACTCGGCCTCCTGATCAACGAGGCCAAGTCAGAACTCATGCCTTCTTTGGTGATGGGCTTCATCGGGGCAGAGCTAGACTCTTGTCGAGCCAGAGCTCGTCTCCCAGCGGACAGGGTGAAGGTTCTCTCCTCCTTTGCCTAATCATTTATGGTTGGGCACTTGCTCCCTGCCCAGGACTTTCTGCGCCTTCTGGGTTACATGAAGGTGTGCACCTCAGTGGTCCGTTGGGCCTGGTTGTACATGTGCCCCTCCAGAGGGAGCTGGCCGCCCAGTGGACTCAACGCAATGGTCATTTCAGCCAGCTGGTCACTGTAACCCAGAAGATGTGGGACGCTCTTCAATGGTGGACTACCCCAGACTGGTTGCAGGAAGGGATCCCATTTGTCTGCCTCGAGCCAATGGTTGTCCTCACGACTGATGCCTCTCTCGTGGGCTGGGGAGCCCACATGGGGACATAAGGGCACACGGGCTCTGGACCCCCCGAGGAGTCCCGATGCTACATCAACCTGTTGGAGCTCAGAGCAGTCAGACTGGCACTGTCATCTTTCGCTCCTCAGCTCCAGGGTCAAATGGTTCAAGTCCAGACGGACAATACCACGACCATGTACTACCTCAACAAATGGGGCAGCACGCACACTCCCGTCTGCTGTGCAAGAAGGCACTCCACATCTGGACCTTCGTGAGCCGGTTGGAGGCAGATCTCCTAGCCATCCATGTGGCAGGAGCCTCAAACCATCTGGTGGATGCTGTCAGCTGCTTAGGCCTGACATCCCATGAATGGTCTCTCCATCCAGAGGTAGCTTACAGCCTGTTCTCCCGTTGGGGCAAACCGATGGTGGACCTGTTTACCTCCAGGGAAAACACCAAGCTGAGGCTGTTTCATGCCCGCCTCCCTCAGCAGGGTTTGCTGCAGGGGATGCCTTCTCGAGGCCGTGGACGCCAGGCCTGCTCTACGCCTTCCTTCCATTTCCCTTGATCCACAAGGTGCTTCTCAAGGTGAGGAGGTACAAGGTGAAGGTGATTCTGGTAGCCCCAGACTGGCCGCACCAGTTCTGGTATCCAGATCTCCTCAACCTCAGCTGCAGGCACCTGGAGCGGCTTTGCACATGCCCGGACCTGATATCACTCAATCGGGGAAAGGTATTCCATCTGGATCTTCAATCCCTGCACCTCACAGCCTGGTACCTGAGCAGCTAGAGTTCCAGGCTTTGGGTCTTTCCAAAGATGTCTACACAGTGGTGGAAGCATCTAGAAAGGAATCGACCAGGAAATGTTATGCCTTCAAATGGAAAAGGTTTTCCATTTGGTGTCAGGGTAAGGGCCTGGACCCTTTATCCTGTTCAGTGGCTAACATTCTTGGCTACCTTTGGTCTCTCTCCAAAGAGGGTTTCCGGTCATCGACCATTAGGGTGCACCTAGCAGCCATCTCTGCTTACTGGGCGCGGGCCGGTCAGCCGACGTTGGCGCAGGAGACAGTGGTCGGGTGCTTTTTCAAAGGCCTGGATCACATACCCCCTCCAGTGCATGAACCTCTACCTCCGTGGGATCTACTGCTGGTACTGGCAAAGCTCATAGGCAAGCCATTTGAACTAATTCACAAGTGTGAGTTGTCACACCTGTCGTGGAAAACTGCCTTCCTGGTGGCTATCACGTCTGCCAGAAGGACAGGGGAGCTCCATGCGCTCTTGTTGGACTCCCCTTACCTGGTCTTCTACAGGGACAAGGTTATCCTACACCCCCACCCAAAATTCCTTCCGAAGGTGGTGTCAGAGTTTCATCATAACCAGGTGTTAACCCTGCTGGTGTACTACCCTACTTACACCTCGGAGACCGAGTACAGGCTCCATACTTTGGACCTGAAATGCGCTCTCTCCTATTATAAGGAGAGGGCAGTGGAAATTCGGGGAGAGGTTCGCCAGCTGTTTGTCACCTATGCTGAAGCCGCTTCTGGCAGACCTGCAGCCAAATAGACTATTGCAAGATAGATCACATCATGCATAGGTCTGTGCTATGAGTTAGCAGGCAAGGAGCCTCCCAGAGGGGTAAGAGCTCATTCTACCAGCCATACTGCTGCATCGGTGGCTGCTTCCAGGGACATTCCTATCCAGGAAATCTGTCGGGCTGCTACCTGGAAGTCAGCAAACACCTTTATCGCCCACTACCACATCGACCTCGAGTCACGCCTGGATGCTGGTTTTGAGGCCTCAGTTCTCCAATCTCTGTTCCCTAAGTAAGGGGTGTGCGCCTTGCCTCCCTCCTCCCGGAGAACTTTTAGGAGTCTGCCAAAGAGTGTGGATGAACAACATATCCACGCTCCTAGAAGAACAGGTTGCTCACCCGTAATAGTAGTTCTAGGAGTGGTATATGTTGTTCATCCACACGGACCCACCTGACCTCCCCGGCTGCGGACGCACATAACCTGGCTTCCAGCGGGCTAAGATCTGGTGTCATGGGGCAGAGCCGAGGTATATACCACCCGGGTGGGTGGGAGGAGCCAGCTTGAAGAGTTCCGGTGATCCTTAAAGGGGAAAGGGACATGCCGAAGAGTGTGGATGAACAACATATACCACTCCTAGAACTACTGTTACAGATGAGTAACCTGTTCTTCTGTACTGTCAAGCATAGTCAAGATCCAGGAGAAATTAGTGCATTACCAGTTAACCAGTTATTTAGAACTGTACAATATACTGATGCAGACAAAAACCCTTTTTATTCTTTAACTGGGTAAGACCCACTAAACAACATGGCTTCAGGAAGGGACTGTGGCATGTTGATTGCCCAGATGAGATTCATGAACAACCAACACCAGAATATGGAGAACTGTCTTCTCACCACTGCAGTGTTCATGGACCTGACCAAGGCTTTTGACGTGGTGGACCACACCCTCCCCTGGAGACGAGGCTTCTGTAAATGGATATTGGTTTGCCTACTGTAAAACAGTTTGCCAAATATTTGGAGGGAAGAACGCAGATATTGAAAGTGAATGGGGACAAGTCATCAGCTTCGCCATGATAGAAACATAGACACTGTCAGAAAATAAGGATCGCTTGGCCCACCAGTATCTTTAGGTTGCCCACAGGGGTCTACTCCCAGACCCCTGCTGTTCACCTTATTTGAAAATAATTTACTAAGCATATATACAGATACAAAATTCTCACTATATGGTGATGATGCGGTAATCTACACTGCACATAAGGACATACACTGCATGCAGCTTTATAATCTGAATTTGCAAACTGTAAAATGGTTCATGGATTGTAGATTGCTATTGAACAGAAAGTAAACAAAAGCAGTGTTGTTCTGCATGGCCCAAAAACATGAAGTCTATAGTAAGCTTGACTTTTATGGGTTCCTTCAAGGAATTGTGCCAGTCTCTGCTGACCTTTGGTCAGGGACCCACCGGCAAATCTAAATTTAAAAAAAGAGCCTAAGAAAGAAATGACTTGTCGTCGTTCGTTGGATCGGGAGTGCTCTCAGTCGAGGGCCTCCGATTCCCGTGCTTCTCTGGATTTGACTTTGGTCAAATCCTCGGCCTTGGCCGCTGGCTCCATGGTAACCCCGTCGGGCTTGTTGGCCAAGACGCTGGTCAAAGTCCTAACCGAGATTGTTCTCGAGCTGACCGACTAGTTGTTGACTGAAGAGGCCGATACTTCTTTGTCTAGGACTCCGGTCCTGATGCAGACCATTGGAGGGACGGATGAGTCCGCTGACTCACCACCACTGGTTCCTGACCCTGACCAGAAGGAGTCTCAGCAGTCGCCGACTCTCTCCAAGCCCCCCGGCAGTCAAGGTCTCTGTCTTCCTTCCGTGGGTCGAGCCAGTCCCGCCGACATCGGTGCCCCTGCTCTCGGCACCATGGGAAGTGTCGCTGCCGCTATCTTTGTCCTCTTCAGGTGAGGAGAGGCTTCAGCGCAAGTTGTGTTGACACTACGAGGACTTGATGTGCAACAGTTGGTGTTAACCGGTGCCAAACTGACCCTGGTTTCTATGTCAGCCATCACCTGCCTGTCGCTTCAAGGACCAGTGCCTTCTCCTTCTACGGAGCCGACCAAATCGGTCACGGCTCTGCTGCCTCTGGTATCTCTGCCGATTGTGGTGGAACTGCCACCCAAACAGCCGATGGTCGGCACTCCATCTAAGGAGTCTCGACCGACCACAGGACTTCTGCATCAGTTGTCAGTCACCGTCACCCATGAACGTCTGCGGAGGGTCAGCGGGGACTTGGGCGGTCGACCTCTCTTTAATGACTCCCCTGAGTTGGAGGGTGCATCACTGCATTCCCGGCTGGTCGACGTCGAGTTGGTGGGGACTCTCTCCAAGGATGAGGGTCCCACATCCTTTCTGCGCCTTCCCTGTGTGATCTCCGAGTCGACAGGTATGAAGATGGAGCCTGTGCAAAAGCGGGCTCGTTACCCATTGACTGAGATCCTTGACCGGGGAGACTCTCCGATGATGAAGGCCTTCTCAGTGGCAGAAGCCATTCTTGGTCCTGCCCTGGAGCTTTGGCAGCACCCTGCTTCCTGCCCAGTGCCTTCTGCCCGGATGGCCAGTAAATACTTGGTGCCCACCGGTTCCCTTTCGGGATTCACAAAGCACCACTTGGCTGAGGGCTTGGTGGCCGACTCTGTGTTTAGGCACTCTGGCAACACTGGGGATGTTGACAAGCCTTTCGACAAGGAGTCCAAGAAGTTGGACCACGTGGTTAAGAAAATCTACGCTGCCTTCTCACTTGGTCTCCGCCAGGCGACCGTGGCCCTCATTATGACCCACTTCTCCCATGCTCTCCTGGGCACTTTAGATTAGGAGCTCCCTCATCTGCCTGCGGACCTTCAGACCACGGTCAAACAGGTCCGGGACCAGGGCCAGGCTGTAGCCAAATAGCTTCAGACATCCATGGACACTGGGGACTCCTGTGCCACTCCGTGGTAGCCTCACTGGCCATGTGCTGCAGGGCTTGGCTGAGGATCTCAACCTTTACAGCGGACACTCATCACAAGCTGGTAGTTGTCCCCTTCCTGGGCACTGACCTGTTTGTGCCTGGGGTCGAAGGTCACCTCACCCATATTGAGAATTCCAATGCCACCTTGGACTCCATGACATCTGCCCAGAATGACCATAAGGTCTCCAAGCAGCAGCAGAAGAGGAAGTCCTTTCAGTCCACCTCCACTCCTGCGGCCAAACCAGCCCAGCAACAGGCTGGCCAACAGGCTCAGGCCTGGTGACCTTGGCCCAAGTCAGTGGCCTCGGTTGTCCATAAGCCTGGAGGGAGAGGCTCTGGTGGTGCCTAAGCTAGGCCCTCCTCCTCCTCCTCTAAGCCTGCCCAGTGACAGGATGAGGGGTGCCTCCCTCATCCCCGTCACACCTCCCCTGGGTCCTCCCATCGGGGGCCGGCTCAGCCACTTCCTTTCCACTTAGTCCGCTGTCACCACAGACAGGTGAGTTCTAGAAGTGGTGGGTCAGGGTCTGCCTCTGGAATTCAAGCAGTACCCTCCTTGCTGAGCTCACGCTCCATGGGAGGACTTGGTTTTTGCAGACATGCTGTCAGCTCTCAGAGACGACATAGCCCAGCTGCTCCGCAAGGAGGTCATGGTTCCTGTCGCAGATCATCTGGAACACCCAGGGTTCTAGGGACATGGATATGTTGTTCATCCACACTGTCTGGCAGGTTCCTTGCCGCTTTAAATCTTGCCGGAAGGTCTTCAAGCTGGCTCCTCCCACCCACCCGGGTGGTAAAACTCTCGGCTCCGGCCCATGACACCAGATCTTCCTTACCGATTG